>OX596030.1:8773582-10023582 GCA_951394125.1 Epistrophe eligans | reverse complement strand
TATGTAAAAGAAAAATCGCAAGTTAATTTTTAGTAAAGTAATGAAAGAGAAAAATCGTTGAATGTAAATGTAAACGAAACAAAATAATTTAAATTAAATTGAGGAAAAGAAAATATAAATCAACATACATAAGCTTAAGATAATAGTATTATGAGGAAAATTTAAAAAAAAAACACAATAATAAAAAGCAGAGATGTATAGAACAAAAAAAAATATTGTTAAAGTTTAAATCAAATACAAAAAAAAAAGAAAACATTGTTTAGAAGTTTTTAAAAATAAGCCCATCAATGAAACAAAAAATCAAAAATGTCAATGTAGATAATATTGTCGAAAACTAAGTAAGGCAGAGAGAAAAATATGAAATATGAAAAACAAACAAGTTAAATGTTTAGCGATATAAATAAAAAAGAAAACATTAAATATTTACTTTTTTTCCTTGTTAAATTATTTCAGTTTAGAGGTTTTATAGTAATTCTTGTCTGGGAAATTGTCCTCACTTGTCCCATCAATTTTAACTGAGTACTGGGCCCTTATTATGAAATACGAAACGAATGGCAGAAAAAACGAAACCTAGACTGCTTTTAGACGACTGCAATTTTTATCCGCAATTCTCTTTTGAGTTTCTTTCGGATTGCAGCATCCATTTAAACGCTGCAAATTTTAATAGCTGCAATTTTTTATTAAATGAGAAGGAAATATCTCTTTACACTCTTTACTCCGCCTATGTGTCAAACAATAGGAAAAAGCACAAAGAAGAAAGAGCGATAACTCTGCAATTATTTCAACCTCTGCAACTTTGTTTACCCCGACCACCGCATACGTCCCCCGCCTACATGCTTAAAAATTGCAGGGAGTAATTACAGCGTTTAAAAGCAGTCCTAGGGAAACGATAGTAACGGTGTAAAGTGATTATGAGAAACGAGAATGCAACCTAGGAAATGTTGCCAAACAAAAATGAAAAATAATATTTTTTTTAAAGCGCAACAAACTTCACACCTATTAGCAATTGTCAAAATACATACATATATACAAGTGTTTATAAAATTTGTTTGCATTACTTCAGGAAAATGGTTTTGAGTTCTGAATACTGTTTTGAAAGCGAAGCTGAATCCTCATCTGAAGAAGAAGAAAACTTATTAGAGAGTCATCGAACCCTATGAGCCTTCCTAGTTCTACGTACATAAGTAAAGTCTAGTTTTTCCCACACTATCTTTTCTAGTGTAACAACCTGTTAGTTTTCAAGTCCATTCGAGTCTACTACGTTTTCCAGGAGTATCATCAATACATACATATATGTACATATATAAAAGATGCAAGTGTATAAAACTGGTTGACTTAAGTATTTAAGTGCATTCATGTTTATTAACCGAGTCTTAAAGTGAATCAATAATTTTGAAGATGATTCCTGATACCAAATTTCCCAAAATGGAAAAAAACTCCGGGGAAATTTCTTTCGGGATAGGGCTGAATATGTTACATTTCAAAGCTGCGACAAATCCTTAGGGAGCACCCAGGCTTGTAGGCTTGTTGCAGCTCTTATACTTTTTAAAAATTTTAAAACAGTTTTTTTGTGGGAAATAATTTATGTTTTCAATATACATTTACATAATGTTTAGAAAATACTAAAAATTAACAGTCAATGAAAACCGAAAAATAAAAATAAAATAAAAGTCGCAAAAAAAAAAAAAAAAAACAACTTTACTCTACGACATAAATGAAGTCCGTTCCAATACTCTGGAGTTTTCCATTGATTTTTAAATTAACAACTTTCTTTTCGACATCTAAAATAAAAACACCTTCAGTAAGTTGTTTTTTTCCTGTTTTGTAATCGTCGAATGTTGGAATTTTTCTAGGTCCCAACACTGGATCTTCATAGCGCCAAATCTTCAACGCATTAAGTTCTGCTGAGAAGAAAATTAATAATTGAAATAAGTTATATATTTTTTAGTATCAATACAACAACACGAACCCTTAAGTCCAATAATTTTGGCTAATTTCTCGTGGAAAGATTTAACACTATCTCCCTCAGAAACGACAGTATTAACTGTAAATAGTCCAGATCGTTCGATGGGATTTGTTACAACAACAGGAACATTTGGAGCGATTGTAAATGCTATAAATGGTGATCCTGGACGGACTTCTTCGCGAGTCTTTTCTGGTGCTGTTGGATCATCTGTGTATTTGACTTCAAGCGATTCTAGCTGAAAGAATTATATAAACGTTAGTTTGAAAACTTTAATTTTAGGAAAATCAATTTATAACTTACATCAAGAGTATTCTTTAAGTATTCCAAATTATTCATCAGCACCTGACACTCATCGAACTCTAAAACTGTAGCCATGGCCGAGATTCCTTTGCCTGACTCGACTTTTTCTCGAATCATCTGTGCAAAGGGCATTACACGTTTCATGAATTTCTTTAATTGCTCTTTGCCCTGTAGAGTCGCAGAAATTACTTTATTTTCAGGCAGAACATTCTTGACGATGTAGAGTTCTTTAAGCGTGTCCAGCACACAACACTGCCATGGAGGATATGTCTTTGCAACCCAGATTATACCTCGATCAGGCTTAAGGCTCGCTGGATCGACAGCCTTTTCCTTGCCACCTTTGCCCTTTACTTGCAGGAGGTTCTTTAAGCTCAAACGGAACGAGTGAGCAGCTTCCATAAGATACTCAGAGCATTGAATTTCGATTTCATTGATTTCACCCACACTTGGCCAATGGGCATGTAAAATACTTGTTTTGTTTCCCAGCAAAGACCACACGTGTTCCATCACATGAGGGCAAATTGGTGCCATAAGCAATGCCTGTCGACGAATGAACTCAAAGACGAGATCCTCGTGCATTCCCACGTTGCCACACAGTTCACGGTACTTATCACGAGCCAATTGGAATTCATAGAAGCCTGATCGCAGAGCCTCCTTGAAGAGCATCTTCCGATAGTACTCGTCTGTTTGCTTCGTTTTCAGACTCATTTCACTAATAAAGACTTTATCGTTGAATGTGGACGGTGTTCCCTTACGGAGCATTGGTCTCGATGCTACCATTTCTTTGACCCATTCAATGAAGGTAAACAAACGTAGAATACCTGCATCGGCAGTGCTTTCAACGAAATTGGCATCTTCAACACTGTCGCCAGCATCGGCGAGGCAGAGCCGCATACCATCGGCTGAAAACTTATCTATAGCTTCATATAGAGTTAGGAAATTGCCATCGGATTTTGACATTTTTGAAGAATTCAGTAAAAGATGTCCATTAACACGAACTCCTCTAGGCCATTTGGATTCATCGTTAGCCCAAATAGCACAATGATTGTACAGCATGAATGTCAAATGATTCTGAATTAGATCCTTTCCAGAAACTCGAAGATCCAATGGATACCAATACTCGAATTCTCGACGCAGACGTTCAAGATGTTCCTTCTTGATTTTCGTGCTCTTAGGAATAGCAGTTTCTTTGAAAAATACGTAATCCCAAACCTCAGGTGTCATATCTTTCGCTGTGATTCCTAGTGGACTTGGAATTTCACCCTTGAACGAACCACCTTGGAGCAAATGAGCCACGGTATAGAAGGCCATATAAATGGTTGAGTCTGAGAGTGATTCGATGAGCCATTGTTCATCCCACGGCAGCTTAGTTCCCAGACCATATGTCCGCGAGCAAGCATACTCATGCAACCAATTAAGGCAAGCCTCGAAATTATTTCTAGCTTCGTCATGGTATGTTTCCATTGCTTTTAGATTCTTCAAAGCCTTTGATTGCCACTCAGATTCACCGTAATTAAGATACCATTGATTGCAAAGCGCCACGACACACTCATCTCCTGACCGAGACATAATTGTCTTCTCCGGTTCGTAGTAGATTTCAGCATCTTTTGCGTCAACCAGCATCTTTTGAAGATCTTTTTTTACATCTTGAACTTTACGACCTGCGTATTCACCAACCAATAACACACCATCGTAGAATGCCTTCAAGTAGACAATCTCCTTGGCTTCGGTTAGTTTATCTTTATCGTTTTGGCTTTGAATCTTCAAAGTATCATACAAATGCACTGCACTTAGTTTTCCTAGAGTAGGAACTTCAATGATCGGAATAGGAGAATACGGTAAAACCATTTCGTCTTTGATGCCGTACTTTTGTCGGAATGCTTCTTTCTTTTGTAGGTCTACAAGAGCCGCATAATCATCAGGCGAGTCTGAAGGAACCGATGTTACTACTCCCGTGCCTTTGTCTTCACGAATCGACAACATTGGCAATGTATAAATAATTTTGTTTGGAGTCAGCGGAGCCGACAATTTCAGTCCTAAAAGCTGTTGACCCGTTAGCTCAGCAAGAACTTCTACTTTCCCTTCGACGGGTGTTAAACCTTGATAAGACATATTGCGAGCAGCACGACGTGTACTGATAAATACTTCATTAGATAGTTTTGTCTTAAAGGCAATGTACTTAATGTCCGGATGCAGCCAACAATTAGTTTGGCCATACATTGTTTCCGGGCGCAATGTAGCACAAACAAAATAAATTGGCGATTTTATCGATCTAGAAAATTGAGTAGGTGAATATAAATAAAATAAAATATCGTAAATCGTAAACGAGAAAATGATGAATTTGGAATTTCATCCCACGAACTTTTAGAAGCGTTTGAAGAGAGAATAATACTTTTTCCTCGATAGTATAGTGGAATGTATCCCCCAATATCTAACACCTTTAGCAATATGTACTTACTTAAGAATTTCAGGATTTTCTAAAACCTTCATCTTAATCAATGTATATTCTTGTGGGCCGACACCTTCCCCAGTTGAACGATCGTGATCCATACAAGGTTGACCGTCTTTAGGCGAGTAGATAGTATAACGCTTACCATACATTACTTTGCCACGATTCTTCAGATGGTTAAATTGCCATCGTACAAAAGAATCAAAGAAGGGATTAGCGTCTGTTGTGATAAACGTTCGGCGCCAATCAACCTGGAAAAGCTTTTATAAATAAGTTGCTCAGTGTAACCAGTCGGTCAATCTTACGTGAATGCCAATTCTCTTCAAATCTTGTATTGCTAAGGGTGGGAAATATTCTAACCAGTACTCTTCATTAGCGAACTTCTTAATTTCATCATCTTGCAAGCCCAGACTCTGCATTATCTGCCACTGATACTTTGCAGATCCAGTTTTGGCTACTGCTTTGCTCTTCTTTCCCTTCGACTTATCTTTAGGGGCTGATACTTCTGCTATTTCCACGGGTTTTTGTTCTTCATTGGCTGGAAACTGAGGTGGACAGCCGAAGTCTGCTATTTCACGTTTAAGTTTATCAGAGCAAGCCTTAATGGGCATTCCGGTGCAATGGAATCCAAATGGCCAAAGGACCCTTTTGCCTTTGAGTCGATGATAGCGGATGGCATACTGAATAAATAAATATTACAAATAAGTTTTGAGTAATATTAATCTGCGTAAGGTCTTACTTACTTCGGCTTTAGAGAGAGAAAATGTATGTCCAAGATGTAAACGCCCATTCATGTATGGAAATGGAAAGGTTACAAAGAACTTTTCATCTAAACTCTTACGAGGCTCTATTGGAGCATCAACCTCATAGACTTTCTCGGCTTCCCATTTTTCTTGAACTTCCTTTTCAATTTTTTGGAGGTATTCAACCTTGAAGGTTCCTTTACGTTCGATGTTAGCCTGAAATAAATTTTTACAATAGTGAGTTTTGAGGGAATCCTTGAGAGCTTTGCAAGTTCTTCTAAAAAAAAACCGATGTAGAAATGCAGTTGGAGGTTGGAGTCCAATTTCAAGTGGAATATATGATGCAAAATGCAGTTGGAATTGCAGTTTGTGCAATGAGTCAACAAATAAACGAGAACTTTTTGTTTATTTCTTTTAGTATATTCATGGAATAACTTACCATTTTTAATCAAATCAAATGTGCTTACACGGATGATGAATTTTTAATACAATTCACTTAATGTTGCACTTGTTTCCAATCTTTTTACTGCAAAATTAATTCACAAAATTCTCCAGAAACTGGCAACGTGTTGGCAAAACACCGCAAGAGAAGAAATTTTGACAATCGTGGCAGATATGTCAAATTTTGAATTACGGTGTGTTTGATTTTGTTGTTTGACGATTGCTTACTCAACAGTGCTGCCAAAATATTAATTGTAAATTATTCAGTTATAGTTCGCTGAAAGAAGAATCTAATGGCCAGTTGCACCAAAATCCACTAAAACCAGTTTTTGCTAAAATCCTTATAAAATTTATCATGGCCAGTTGCACCAAAATCCACTAAAACCAGTTTTTGCTAAAATCCTTATAAAATTTATCAGCCTGATAAATTTATTGGGTTGCACCAATGTCTTTCACTGATATTTTAGCTAAAATGCTGTTTGCGAACCATCCCTGGTTTTTGTCAGCTGATTTTTAAACTGAACGAAAAAGTTTCACTCGCGTAAGTAAGATAGCAATATGAGATATGTCAAACTTCCCCATCTGGTGATTCTATTCTAATGTGAGTACAACAATCAACTGCTGCAACTACATTTGGAAATCTTGGTAGTAAGTAAAGCCTTAACTACATTGACCACTTTTTGTAAAATTGAAAAAGTGAAAATATTTTTTTTTTCCGCTAGCGCAGTTATTTTGTAAAAATGAATATACAGAGTTCTTTTTTTTAAAACGAAATTTAAGCTTTCTGCATCATTTTTATAAGTTTCCCAGTCAGAAACACTATCCTTAAACGAGTTTGAAAATTTTCACTTTTGTACTTTTTCACTTTATTGGCCAATGCAGTTAAGGCTTAACTTTCAAAATATGTCCTGTCAAAGGTGAAATTTTTTTTATTTTGTAGATATTTTCGTTAAAACTAGCTTTTAAAATTTATCTGGAGGAAAATGGCATTTTAGTTTATTGGCTTGTTTATCGGCCTTTTAAAACTAAAATTGGTTGGTGCAACCAATAAATGCCATTTTAAAATTTAACGAAGCATTAAATATTTAAAAGCGTTTGGTGCAACCGGCCATCAGCCTGATAAATTTATTGGGTTGCACCATTGTCTTTCACTGATTTTTTTAGCTAAAATGCTGTTTGCGAACCATCCCTGGTTTTTGTCAGCTGATTTTTAAACTGAACGAAAAAGTTTCACTCGTGTAAGTAAGATAGCAATATGAGAGATGTCAAACTCGAACAGTTGTTTTATTTTGTTTGGTACCTACCCAAATTGTTCATGTTTTGCCAAAACAAACAAATTATTTATTATTTCAATTTCAACCATATTATTAATAAAAATGGATACAAAGAAAAAGAGGGAAGCATTATGTGGACGAGGAAAAATAATGGATTTTACCTGTTCATTTTTGTTTTTATCTCCAACGATCTATTTAATGTCGAACACTTTTTTTTAATTGTAACTTTCAAATTATGTCCTGTCAAAGTTGAAATATTTTTTTTTGTAGATATTTTAGTTAAAACTAGCTTTTAAAATTTATCTGGATGAAAATGGCATTTTAGTTTATTAGCTTATTTATCGGCCTTTTAAAACTAAAATTGGTTGGTGCAACCGATAAATGCCATTTTAAAATTTAACGAAGCAATAAATATTTAAAAGCGTTTGGTGCAACTGGCCATAAATCAAAGAAAATTAATTATTAGGAATGGAATATATTCTCGCGAGATCAATTTCTTCATATTCAAGACAATATTCTCGATAGTGATTAATTATACGATATGATCTGTTAAAATACTGCGCTTTCCTTGATGCCCCGAGCGTATTTGTTTTTCACCAAATATTTAACTTTAATTTCTTGTCAAAAATAAAATTTTAAATGATATTTTTTTTATTTTGGGAAGATGGTATTTTCTTTCTAATCAAACTGGATCGCACCAGCTCCAGCCTAGAGTGTAAGGAGAAATAAGAACAATCAAATCAAACCGCTTAAATCCCATTTTTTTTAAAGAGTATATATCCTTTTTAGTTTCCATTTTTATAGAGTTAAGATATCCCATTGGTTTATTTGGCTTAATTTTCTGTGAAAAAATAATCTTTTTCCAGATAATTTATTGAAAAAAAAAACAAATATTCCAGCTTCATTCTGTTTTAAATTATAATATTTGATCCAATTAACAAAACAATTTGACTTTTGGCTTCACTGTTAATTCGAGTATCGATTATCTTAAACGTCATTTATTTTTTGACATTTTACAAATTTTTAGGTTTTTTTATATTCCTATGTTTACAATACAAAACGTATTAAGTCATAAATAAAATAATTCTTCGATTTAGTTTTTAATTTTCTACACAACTAGCTGAAAAAATAATTCGCAACCATGTCTTATATGTTACCCCATTTACATAACGGATGGCAAGTAGACCAAGCTATTTTATCGGAAGAAGACAGAGTTGTGGTAAGAAACATTGAACACTTCAGCTCGATTTTTTTTACAGTCTTTAATCTTTTTCCACAAGGTAATCCGCTTTGGTCACGATTGGGACCCCGCATGCATGAAAATGGACGAAGTCATGTACAGCATAGCCGAAAAAGTTAAAAACTTCGCCGTCATCTACCTCGTGGACATCACTGAAGTTCCCGACTTTAATAAAATGTACGAATTGTATGATCCCTGCACAGTTATGTTTTTCTTCCGCAACAAACATATTATGATCGATTTGGGAACTGGTAACAACAATAAAATCAACTGGCCACTGGAGGACAAGCAAGAGATGATCGACATTGTCGAAACTGTTTATCGGGGAGCGAGGAAAGGCCGTGGTTTAGTGGTCTCGCCCAAGGACTACTCAACGAAATACAGATATTGAGTTTTATTTCTAGAGCTACGTTTGTAATTTTTATTTAAAAACCAAAATAAATATAAATTAAGACTATTTTGAACTTTGCAATTTCAACATTTGCATTTCGAAAAGCCGCCGTTGCTGTTCGATTTGTTCGCGCATCTGTTGAACCCGCAATGCATGGATTTCCTGCCGATGGGTGAACTCCAGAGAGTGTATTTCAGCTTTCTGGACAGTTTCTTCCTCGATTTGCCTGAGACGCGCATGCAAAACGTTGCGGCCCACCGGAGTTTTTGGCAGCAACTTTGTTTCTGTTCGCCTAGGAAGCAATAGCGAGGGTTCCATTATAGATTCATTAGTCGAAGGCGTGGTTGAGCCGATGCCAGAACTTTCTGTATGGTCAAAGTTTGGACTGGGAATAGACTTTAGAATTGAATCAACTGTCATCAAATTGTCGTCTTCGCCAATTTGGTCATCGTCGTCATCCTCTGGTGTGATGATTCTATCGCCGGTGTTGAGGTTGTAATTCATCTCTTGTGGCTCACATTCTTCTGTCTTAACGATGCAATCCAGTGGATCTGCATCTGTGTCTGCTACAGGAATTACTGCTGGAGGATCATCTTCCACTTGGTCTGTATCCAATTCTGTTTTTTCATTTTTGATTTTCGTTTTTCTTTTTGCTTCGCCTTTAGTTCGTGCCCATTGCTGTCTAACGCTCTTGATACCTCTTCGGAAACCTTCGGCTACCATCGCTCTTTGAATAGCTTCCCAGGCGGCATTCTTTCGACGAACCCAGACGTTGTCGTTGCCTTTGTTATCAATTATGGGTCTATATCTCTGGACCAATCGTATAAGAGCCTTTTTTTCATTTCGATCCCAGTTACGTTCTCGTTGGCGTTTCGATTTGATCTGAAATAAATAAAAACCATTGCAATATTGTTTTTTTGCTTAATATTTATTAATTAAACACAATTTTTTTGAAATACAAGTAATCCAAGTCCATGGTTGTTCTTTTGATTTTATTTGTTTTTCAATTGTTTATACTTTGGGTAGAAGTTGTTTGGTTTAAGATGTTTTAAGTCGATTTCGATTATACCATTAAATAGCTAGCATCTGTCATTAAATTTTGTACTAGTTGTACCATATTTGAAGTAGATTAAAGTAGAGGGTGTATTCTTTAAGTCTGCCAAATAAACATTCTTCTGAGGAATCATGAAGTACCTTCCCTACATTTATATTATCTAGAGCACCGACTCGTACCCCCTTGCCTAAAACACCCGCAAATTTATGGTAAATGGTTGCCAGAAGCAACAAAAAATGATATTTATCATAATTTACGTGAAAAAAGGGTACAAAGCGTGTCTACTATTTTATTAAGTAGTGTTGGTTCGGGTCCCATTTAAAATGAATGGGAAAAGTAATACATGCTCATGCAATAGTTGACATCAGTGAACTAACAGCTTGTAGGGTGAAAGAGAACATACCCCTTAAGTCGTTTTTATAGATAATATACGTAGACTATGTGAGGAACGGAGAACTTTCATCTCGTTTTCGATTGGATTTTCATACTGAACTACTTATTTTTGATTCCAACCGAGTATGAAAACATCGATTTCCCACTTTTACACACACACTCCAAACTTCTCCATTTACCAATCAATTCAAACAATTATTAGTTTTGAAAAACTTTATCAACCATAATAAATAAGCCCAAATCAAACCTGAATTATTTAATTTAATTTAATAAATGCGAAATCGTATATAAAAATAGAACAAACAAAAAGATAAATCATATTAATTACCTAATTCATCCAAGTGAATTAACACATATTTAATTCACAAGCTCAATTGAGAAAGTGTGTGAATAATTAGTAATACAATACATTTTGGCGAGAACAGAACAGATTTCTTTTTGAATGTAGTAGATTTTCGTTAAGATTACTTAACTTTAATTTGGAAGTTAATTGTATTAGTTTTAATGTTTTAATTTGTGAATTAAGTTTAAATGATAGAGTTGATTTCTGAATTAAAAGATAACTAAGCATTTTTTTTATTAGGAGAGGTGTATATGTATATGTGTGTTACTCGTCTAGTCCTTTATTAAATTGGGAACCGAAAAACAACAGAACAAGTAGTAGTTTTTCTGAAATTTTTTGATAGTGTGAGGTGGCGTATACGGAATATTTTTTCCATATTAAGTGAACATATGAATGAAATCAATCAAAACTGTAAGTCATGGTCGATGGTTATTAGGTTAAGCATATAGCATTCTTAAAGAATCGAAATATTAGATAAATTTTTAGGATGTTTACACGGTTTTACTCATTAGGAAAATTCTACTGAACAAAGCATGTGAATAATTAAGAAAAAAACATTATAGATATTATACTTTTTAGCTTTTTTGCAGAACTTGATGAGGATGATCGATCACATTCATCAACTATACGGCAATTACGTCTCTGGTCCTAATTCGAGAATGAATAAGTTCTAAGAAAATTCATTTCATTTGTGTTATAAAGTAGATGTATGTAAATACTTAAACGCAATCTAAATGAATGACATATAATAAATGAAGTGTCTATTTTATGAACAGGTTTCTGCCTTAAACTAGATATTTACTTAATAGAAACTAATCTGTTCAAAGATTTCAATTCAGGATCGAACACTACTTCAAAAAATTCTCTGCGCAATAGTAGAATCTAATTAGATAAACCAATAGCTATAAGATGAGTATAGAGTAGGTATACCTGTGTGACCTAGTTTTGGATTTTATTAAACTAAGTCAAGTGCTAAATTAGCTCAATTATCTAAACTGGTGGTGGTTAGTGGCTTCCCATAGTAGGTAGGTATAGTTGGCTGGCACCAGCGATAAGAGGTTTCATGGATTATCGCACACCATTACATTAGTTGGTTGCTTATCGTTGTTCTTAAATTTGTATAAAACTGACTGTAAGTTCTTCAGTTGAAAAAAGGTTTTCACAATATATTGACAGTTAAAATGTGGACAATTAAACTTGCGCTGGTGCTTATAGCCCTTGTGGTGGTGGTGAATGGGGCTTGTCTTCAATCGTCCTTTAAGTCGGACAAACCAAAGTTGGATGGTAAAATTGTTGGCGGATATCAAATCAATATAACAGATGCCCCTCACCAAGTGTCTCTACAGACGTCTTCCCATATTTGTGGTGGATCGATAATATCACCGAAGTGGGTTCTTACTGCAGCCCATTGTACGGCGTACGTTTACGGTTTTTTTTTTTTTTTAGTTACAAAAATAAAAATCATCTCTTTTTCTTATATATTTTCAGTGGCAAAACTGCGGAAAGATTTAAAATACGTCTAGGTTCTTCGGAAACCGACAAAGGTGGTAAAGTATTGACCGTAGCGAAGCTTGTTCAACATGAGAAGTTTAACTATTCCTCGGTGGATTATGATTTTTCGCTTCTTGAACTTGCCGAAGAAATCGAATTCAGTGACTCAATGAAAGCCGTGAGTCTGCCCGAAACCGAAGAAATTTTTATGGATGGTGACCTATGTAAGGTCAGTGGTTGGGGCAACACACAAAATCAAAATGAGCCCCGAACATCACTTCGCGAAGCTGAGGTACCAATCTTCAATCATGAACTATGCTCAGATAAATACAAACAATTTGGTGGTGTTACCGATCGTATGGTATGTGCTGGGTTTATTGAAGGCGGCAAGGATGCATGTCAAGGTGATTCAGGAGGACCACTCATCAATCAAGGAGGAACTTTAGTTGGAGTTGTCTCGTGGGGATATGGTTGTGCTCGACCTGAATATCCAGGAGTTTATTCAAATGTTGCAGCGGCAAGAGAATGGATTCGTGAACACAGTGGGGTGTAAATGTCTTACAGATGATGACAATAAAGGGATGATTCTTATAATAAAATAATTTGTTTATTTAAATGAGAGATACATACAAATGTATATACAAATAATTCTGTTGTATTCGCATCAATTGTCATAGCCAAAGCAATGACGCTTGCACGTTGAAGCATAAAGCATTTCTTCAAACGTTTTTCATCCGATTTTCAATCATTAAATCATATTTCGTGTGATGCTGTGTTTATCTGTCTACATAAAGACGTGCAACGATGGAAGTTATTGCACGTGACGTAATTGAAGATTGAACGAAAAGGGGGTAGGTTTTAAAGTTTGACGTAATTTCATCTAGGGTTCTTATAAAATAAATACAAAAATCAAGTGGATTGCCAAAGACAAGTTCAGGACTATGAGCCAAGCATGGTGAGGGAAGGGGGGCGGTAGGAATGTAGTTTGTCTGAATATCCATAACTATAAAGAACGTAACGGCTGAAAGGATTGCTTATACCTATATTTGTTTATATACTGAAGTCAGGAACCTTTCTACTTTTGCCATTGAACTTGAAACAATAAATTGTATGGTTAATAGGTTTCAATGCCACCATAGACCATTGCTTCTTACCCTTCATAACCATAGAAAATTATTATATGACCTAAAAGTTCATATTTGCGTCAGTTTTCTAGTTTATAATCCATTTTATACTGTTGAATTGGTCATTGGTTAACTTTGTGGCCTTTTTCTTCTCGGTTATGTGAAGTATTTTGTGCGTTGGAAAAACACCAGGGATTTAAAGGAGGGCATAGTAAAACAAGATGTTAATTAAGCATAGGGAAAGAAATATTAATTAAAAACGGAGATGTGATGGTGTTGTTTTGTGAAACAGCTACATATATGTATCTAAAAAAAAATATATAAGAAAAGAACACATTTTGAATGTCACGCTTTTTCTATGGAAAAAATTGAAATAACCTGCAGGGGGCTAGAAGAAGTAAGATTATGTGTATTGAGAAAAAAAAACACATTTCTTTCACGTTCGTACCGAAATTTATAACATATTTTTTTCGAGATTACCTTAAACAACATACATGGGTTAAAAGATATAATGTATGTTGTTATATACAAACTTTTATGGGTATTTTACATTTCGTTGGATAAGAACAATTCTTTTTGTCATCCTTATAGTGTTCCTATACCAATCACCAATCCTTTGCATGGTTTGTCCAATTGGTTGAATTTAGGCATAAGTAGTCAATTTAGTAGTACAATTTTTGGCAAGTAGCTTCTTAAATGGTGTCTTGATTCAAAGAGTAAGTAATTTTAGATTTTTGACAAGAAAATTAGATTCTACAAATTTTAAATAAATATATTTAAGAAATTAAAACCAAGTTAAAATAAAAAGCGTATAAGTGGGTCTGACATACCTGTTCTTATATTCAAATGGATTACAATTTTAAAAATTCAAGATATAAATAAAGAAAAATTTATTAAAGCATGAAATTATTTTTTTTTTTTAAACTGCTATAACAACTTTGCTGGGATGAAACGCCAATTTTAAAGGCCATTGAAAGGTATTTTGAACTTCATTAATAATTTGAGCTCAAAACAATGAATTTCCCCAATTTCAATTTATTCAAAAAAAAAATGTTATGGTTTTTTGTGTTATAATTATAATTAAAGGTACATCATTTCTTTAATACTTAAAAAAAAAATGATATGCAAAGTTTAAGTGTTTAATAATATAGGTAACACTTGAAAACAACATTTAAAAAATGCATTCACCTGTTTTCGAGTTATGGAATTAAAAAAAAAAAAAAATGAAATATATTTTTTGAAAATTTAAATATTTTTTAAACTTTTAAGGACCTCGTATATTAATTTTTGATTTTGAATACATTACACCCATTTTTAAGTTAAATAACTTTTCTCTTAACGGTAACTTTTCGTAAGAATTTAGGAAATCAGAATTTTTAATTTGTTTCTAAACCTGCGGACTTGTAATATAAAATAAATATAAAAGCTTTCCTTATTTGTAGGATAGGTACTGCGGGACCTACCTTCTCTTCCTTGTTCTTTATATACCGGAACGCAAAGTTTGATAAGTCTCGAGTAAGTATTTTTTATGTGTAAACATCTATACATGTCATTGGTAGCGTAAACTTAAAACGTGGAAATTTCTGTAGCACATTAGGTTGTGCTGTTACACGTTGAGATACGTTTTATATTGGGTACGTTCCTTCGCAGCTGAAACTAAATCGAAAGGTCGAGTTGAGTTTGGGTTGAAATTTGGTTGGCAGTTCGAACTCGCCGCGTTCTGTGATGTAAAACCAGCAATTGAATATTTAATTTAATATTTACACATCTTAACCTTGAGTCCCGGCACTCACACTTTTTTTTAGCAAGGCAAAACTTGCTTCGCAATAGTACCTACCTATACCTAATGCATATCTATGTACATACATACATATATACATATATTTTAAATAATAGTGTAAATATCTATGTAGAGGTTTTTCCAATAATCAACCCTAACTATAAATGTATGTTTATACGCATACCAATTAAACTCTTATGACAAATTTTTATTTTTGGAACCCAGGACAAACAAATTCAATAGATAAATCAATCGAAAAATTCTAATCCTCTTCAAAAATGACATAAAGCATCAACCAAATATGAATACTTTTTTCCATCATCGAAGATAAGTAGGTACATATATATAATCATGGTAGATACATACGATTGTCTGAACATTATTAAATCAATCATCACAACACCTCTTCAATATACATATGTACCTAACACACCTTCAATATGATGCCAACGATTGTCCAAATCCCATATATTGATCATAATACCCTTCATCATAAAACCTACCTACCAATTCAATATAACGCATATAACAAAGCCTGCAAAAGTAAATATCTGCTTTTGAATGGCACACATTCTTTATTGTATATGCAATTTTTTTTTTGTTGTTGTTGATTTTATACTTCACTAGCGGCATCAGCAATAGCTGACAACACGTTGCATCTGCACGTGATTTTATTTGTGTTTACATTTAAAATCTACAAGATACCATGCGCGTACAGTGAGTGCGATAAAGAGAGCAAGAAGGTTCTACTCCCATCTAAAATGCTGCCCACAGTCACAATAGAAAACTTTCGTAGCGAACTTGCTTCGTCTGTTAGTCTAGAACTGGGAAACATAATTTTATTAAAATCACTTACTCCCCGATTGTCGTGAGTTGTACACCGTTTCCGATATCAGTTCTCGCTTACCGTTATATATTATTCTTAAAAAAAAATATATACATATTATCTACCCAGATACATTTGCCATTCTTCCCAAAAAAAAAAAAAAAAAATAAACCATTGAACAAAGTGTAACAATAGATCACGTTATTGTGATTCAATTGCTATCTATCTGTTATTAAGGGATTATATGAGTTTAATAATCTTGAATGTCCGTCACCTCGGTGGGTTTACAAAGAAAACAACTTAATAAAATTAAACGTTAACATTGTAACTTGCATAATACATAAGTATAGTACACGTGAGTTAAACTTGTTGAATTACTAGTAATATCGAACTGTTGGATTAATAAGAATAGTCATCATATATAGTTGCGTTGAACGCGACATTATTGCAGTGAAAAGATTATATTTTTGTGCCAAAGTGCATTTATTGTAAAAATCTTAAACAAACATTTATTTGAAAAATAAAAACATGAAAAAAGAACCTTAAGAATTTTAAAAACAGACAAAAAAGTGATTGTGGAACGAAGCTGAAATCAAAAAGTTTTTGTATTTTTGGTAAGTTTTATAGAAACAGCTTATAAAAACACCGTTATATAGTTAATTAAAATATTGTTACATTTGAATAATCGATCAATTTGATCAATGTGTCTTTTGGTGTTATATAAACTATATTTCATAAACAAAATGTATCTTCCTAAGGCATAACTGTTTCTGAAATTTAAAGAGAAATATCAGCTGAACCATTAAGTAGAAGATTATTGCTATTAAAAAAAATAATAAAACCTCTCTTCGGTTGCTTGCCAAAAATAACAGTTTTAGTCAAAAAGTTCCGTCAAAGTTCATAATAAATAATTAAAATTGATAGAATTTAACAGTTTTGGGAAGTTAACGAACAGACCTAGCTTACAATCAATCGAAGTTTAATCAGAATCAGAGGGGCGAAAGCTTGCCAGCCTAACTGCGAGTGTGTTATTATACAAAAACCACTTTCAAATTTACTCAAAATCGTTATACCCGTTAGAATCCGTACATCACTTTAATATCTTTCTCGATGTACTGCAGTTGTACCTTACTCCATCATCATAAATTTAAATAAATTTTATAATTTGATTATACCTTCGATTTTTTTTATATATGTACATATACGAAACATATGTATATATGATACCCTTTTGATAAAAGAAGTAAAAAATATAAATTAATGATTTAAATAAAAAAAAAAACGTACCTATTGTGAACTTAACACATTATAACTTTTCTTTTATTTTCATTTATTTGTTAACTTTATTATGTCTTGTTCAATCATGAATCGATAAAACCCAAAATTTGACTTTTGCATACAAACTATCGATAAAAATAGATAAATCTAAGGGTAGAGAAATAGATGTTGTTGAATTAATTAAGTACCTAAGTTGTTTAATGTTTAGCCTTAATTTCGTTATTCCCTCGAATTCCCTTCGGACTTAAAAAAACTAATATTTTTTAGTAGTGGTTGTCAAAATAATAATTTTAATCTAGCCTTAAAGATAAGCTTTCCAGGGGTATCTCAAAAGAAAAATCTTAGTTATCTTAGGACCAATTTTCAAAATACCTAATGCTAAATATCAGATAGTACTTACTTATTTTTCAGATAGAACAAAAATTGGTTTCTATTTATTCCTTGGACAGTTAACTAAATTTTTAAATTATATGATTAAAATATCGGTTCTTAATAAACTAACTTAATTTTTTTTTTTTTACATGTTTTTGAAAAAAAAAAAAATTATCTGGTGTTTCATCTGTAGAAATCTATCTGGTAAAATAAGGAAGCAATTCAAGATGTTTTTAATGATTATTTTCCAAAGACATTCATTATAATTTTATTAGTGTTTTCCTAGAAAATCGTTTTTTCACGGAGAAGTAGAAATACAATTAGTTTTTTAAAAAAATACAATTTATAAATTTTTAATACATTATGGCATAATTCAACACCATGATTGGCTCAATAAGAACCATGTAACTTAAACAGAGGATCTGATTTACATATACAATTAGCAATTTATAAAAAAAAAAAATAATAAATATTCGAATTTATATTCATCTTTCAAATAAAAAAGAAGTTAACTCAACAAAATTATTGAACTATTTGCATTTGTATCTTTAAAATATAATTTGAAGTAATGGTATCACTTTACTTAATTCATGTTTATGGTTTTTCGTCTCTCGTATTGAATTTATATGAAAACAATATAAATATAATAAAAAAAATATTTTTTTTTTAATTTTATATATTTAAAAAAAAAACTTAGTTCTTATATCACAACTTGTTTCGGAAAATCAAAGTTCCATCTTCGGGCTTAAGCGACTAATGAAGATGGAATTTTGATTTTCCTAAACGCGTAGCTTCATAAAAATATAAAACAATCAAGTTGTGATATAAAAAACTATTTTTGTTTAAATTAATGAAATTAAAAACAAATTAAAATTTTTTATTATATTTATATTACTTTAACTTTACTTAAATTGAAGTAGAACTTTTTCTTAAAAAAAAAAAAATTAAAATGTAGGTCCATACTATTTTGCACCATTATACTAAAATATTGAAATCAAATTCAATTTAAAAATCTCTATTTCTGAAAAATTTCTCATCAATTTCTTAAAAAAAAAACAAATCTACTTCTTTTTTCTCTATTTAACTCTAGTATGCAACTTTTTTGTGTTATTGAAATATATTTCATTATATTTATTTTAATTTACTTCTTTTATCAAAGAAAGAATAACATGAACCCTGAGATAATTTTTTAATTTCATTTTTTGTTAAATAAAACTAAATAGAGAAGTGAAGTTAAAAATAATTTTTTCTTTTTTTGTTAAATTAATTTAACAAGTGTAGATTAAATAATAAATTGAAATACATATGTAGAATGTACGTTGAACGTATGTATGTATTTTTAAATTTATAAATCCGATTAGAAATATAATTAAATATGTTTAATTATATATAAATGGCGCCCAACGCTTATTGTTGAACGAGCCTTTTTATTCTTACTTTGTCTCTCTAGTATCGTGAACATTTATATAATTAATTTCACACTTTATTTCTAAATTAAAGTAAAGTAAAATTGTAAATTTCCAGTTTCTATCAAACTAGTAAAAACATATTTTGTCTAGCTTTAATAAATACGCACTTACATGAGGGCATTCTCCCAATTTTCTTATTTTGTATTAATTTCATATGGGGATTTTGTTTTACTATTTGAATAGACATTATTAACATCAACAATATTTTGCAACTATCAGTTGCTTTTATCTACTGGAATTGTTTAACATTTAAGAAGTTAATTTTGATCGAAATAATTTCTTTGGAGTTAATTTTTTCTAAAATTTTTATTTTATAATCAATAAACTTTTTTTTTTTATTTGTTTTTTTATTTTAACAGAATGAGAAAGCTTGTATTTAGGTTAATTTGCCCTTTCTTTAAAAATGTTATATGTTTGAATAAATAACATGATTTTTTGCTAGAAATAATAGACAGTTGTAAATGTGTATGTGCCCGTAGGGGACATAAATCTCGAATATGCTTAATAAAAAAAGCTTTTCATAAACTGACATACATAAAGAATATGTGTTAAAGATAAAGTGCTGCATGCATCGGTGCATACGGTTTTTATTGTTTTTTTTTTTTTTTTTGTTTTGTTTGGAGTATTAGTTTATTTTGTCCGGAATAATTTTCATGAAACCATTAAATATCTTTTCTTCATCTTAGAGCATCATCATGTTTAATATTAAGATTGATTATCCTGCTGTGTATTTACTAATCAAAGCTCTGCTTTTCGTAGGTTTACGAAAACCGAACTTTTAAAGGTTATTCGGAACTTCGTTGGTCGTCTTCTTAGTTGAGCTATATTCTTGCACGTTTATTTTCATTGAAATATCCTTTACTTTTTCATATTAATACCTACCATATCTACAAAAGAAAAACGTGCAGTCTCCGAACTAATATACTTTTTCTTCAATAAGGCAACCAAAAACAATTATATGTAAGTTTCTATCTATACCTCTACCACATCTCTTTTTGTTTTATTCGTTGAAATAATCCTAAGGCGAAATGTTATTCCATATCCACGTGACCTAGTATTGCTTAACTGACTGTCAAACCGTCTGCCATTTGAACATGAAGCTTGCCGTAATATGTCAGCATGAAAAACCATATTCAATCTTATCAGGTTAATATTGTGGTTAACATATTTTTTTCTTCTTTCAAATTGACAAAACCCACTTCTGACATATACGATATGTACATCTACGTTAGAAGGATGTTTTTTTTTTTATTCATGATGATTATTCTTTTGTTTTAAAAAAGAACTCTGACGTAATTAAGTTTAAAATATGAATATATAGAATTTTTCTTTCAGCCCCTTGACATACTCGTAATATATTTTATGTAAGCGTTATTACTTTCAATTCGTCAATATAATTTTGTTGGAAATTTCCGATGAAACGTGACAAAACAACGCGCACGATATATAAAAAAATCATTTCTTATAGCCCGATACATTGAATTTAAACAAAAAAAAAACAACCCCATCGGGTTTCACCTGTTTGATACTGATGTCCTTATAGGTACACAAGTTCGACATTCTATTTAACACTTATTTGCAGGATATGCGTTACAGACATGTGATTTATAGAAATTTAAAATGAAAATATTATTATAAAAAGAGTATATAGGAGTAAGGAGTGGAGGAAGTAATTAGGATTATTTTTAGATTTAAGATGAATAAAGTTACGTAAAAACAAAATCAGTTTCAGTTTTTCTTTTTATTTTGTGCTTTGTTTGCGAAAGGATTATTGTAAGGTAAGGAATTTTTGAATAAAAAAGGATTTTGGATAGATAAAGCTTAATTTTTGAATGGTGAAAATCGTTTTCTTTATACTGTAGGGAGGTATTATATTTATGAGATGTTCGGGGAGGGTTTTACATAATATTTAATTGTTACAACGTATTTTTATTTTGCGTCTTAGGTCGCTCCTCGACTTGTCGTTGCTGTGTCGTTTCTGTCACTTTGCTCGGTATATATTCTGTACCTACCTTCTACAGATTTGATACGGTATATGTACGAAATTGGGACAGTAGTAGTGTATTCGATATTTACTTACCTATACGCTCTCTGTTACGTCAACTGTGAATTTCTCACAAACAAAATTTTAACACATTTTTGTAAAAATTTGAATTCTCTACGATTTTATTGTTAATACTTTTTAGCGATAAATTTAAAATAAAGAAGTTATAATAAAAAATTGACAAAGATTTTCACGAAAATTCAATCAAATGTTCATCTATTTTTAATTATTTTTCGCTTAAAAATTTTAAATTGTCAAAAATACCAGCTTTGTGCACAATTTGTTTTTATTTCTTATATTTATTGAAATATTCTTTTAAGAAAAAAAAATAGTATTAACTTAAAAAATTATGTAACCCTTTAAAGTGCCTTTCATAATTGTTTTTCTTAAATTAAAACCTTAAATAAATAATAATAAGCTAATCATTTTATTTTTTTTTAACCCACATAAAAATTATACCAAACGAGTACAGAAGAAATATCAGCATACAAGCCATAAAACTTTCCTAAAAAAAAAAAAAAAAAAACTTAACCAGCCAGCTTTTTATGGATTGGCTGTTAGCATCACCAAAAATCCAAAGTGCATTTGCATCTTTGGGTTCCGTTGATGGAGACTCCTATGTCGTCAGTCCCAATGCTCTTTGTAAGCTTCTTTTTTTTTTTGTTTTACAAAAAATATAAAACAACTCAAAATTTCCTCTTTATAGCTATCTTGGAAGAAATCAATTGCAAACTTACCTACGAAGACCAAACACTAAGAACATATCGACGTGCAATTGGTTTTGGGCAAAATATTCGTACAGATTTAATACCACTTCTAGAAAATGCCAAAGACGATGATGTTCTCAATTCTGTTATACGAATTCTGGTCAATTTAACAGTACCAGTGGAATGCCTATTCTCAGTGGAAGTAATGTATCGCACTGAAGTTGGCCGCACAACTGTCTTCGAATTGAATAATCTTTTGTATAAAAGCAAAGAGGCATTCACCGATCCGAAGAGCACAAAATCTGTTTTGGAATTTATGCAACATATTTTGGAGAGTGATTCCAAACTATCTCAACAAAAATGCGAACAAATAAACAATTGTTTAGTTTTATTGAGGAACATCCTCCATATTCCAGATTCCAATCCAAATTTAATTGTGCCTCAGCGACAGGAGACATCCGGATCGAAGACATCTATGCAGAATACAATACTATGGAATCTTTTTGTTCAGAGTATAGACAAGTTGCTGTTGTATTTGATGACATGTCCAAAACGGACAGCCTGGGTCGTGACTATGGTACAGCTGATTGCCTTGATGTATAAGGAACAACATGTAAGCACAATGCAGAAAATGTTGAATATGTGGTTTGAAGCTTCACTATCTGAGAGTTCTGAGGATAATGAAAGTAATACCACACCACCGCTGCAGAAGAGTGGAGACTCTAGTCCAATGCTAACGTCTGATTCATCTGACAATGGTAATTTTGACTTATATAATATTTATAATTGTTATTTTAAAACTCTTTTTTTTTCTCTAAATGGTAGGAAGCGGCTCTAAGAAGGAAAGTCCTGAAGATCGTCGACAAGCATTGCGTGACGAAACCGATGCTACACTTCAAGAAGTCAGCCGAAAGGGGCATGAGTACCAGAATGCTCTCATACGCGTTCCTACAAAACAAAAGCAACAGTCATCACACCGACCAACTTCCAATACAACACCATCAGCAAACCAACAGCAACCAGCTCAACAACCTTCAAGCACTCCCATGGATGTCACAGTGCCAAGTGACGAATCACAACAAACTTTTAAACTACCACCACAAAAGTCTCCGCCTCCGAGTAGTGAAACTCCAAAGACCAAAGTTCGTCATTCCAGTCAAGTTCAACTGACAAGGGGTAAAAGTTCCCCAACAAAACGTGAATGTGCTTCCTCGCAGTCAGATCAATCGGATTATGGCTATAGCACACAAATTGAAAATCAAGAGTCCATCTCGATCTCCAGTAACGAAGAGTATGGTCCTCAGAGTAAACCAGCGCATCAAAAGCCCCCATGCAATTCCAAACCGAGAACTAAACACCGGGCTATTCTAACCTTACTAGACAATAAGGACCTACGACGAAAGAAACTTGTCAAGAGAAGCAAGAGTAGTTTGTAAGTTTTTTTTTTAAACCACAAACTCATCAATGTATATGTCTTTGACTTAATTTTTAGAATTAACATGAAAGGATTATTCCTACACACACCCACTTGCCAGGACATCTCCAATCTTCTCAAAGAGTTCACTGTGGACTTCTTGCTTAAGGGCTATGATTTTGTTGTTGGCGATCTTCATATGCACCTCCTCACAGATGTGGTAGGATATTAAAATTTTTCAAATTCTTTCAAAGTTTATTAATATATCTAGTTTCAGAAGATTTTTATGGACACATCACATTTCTTTTGGCTGCTAACTTACTTCCTCAAATTTGCCACCCAACTTGAACTTGATTTAGAGCATATGCATTCAGTTCTCACGTTCGATGTGTTAAGCTATTTAGCTTACGAAGGTGTTATTCTTTGTGAACAATTAGAGCTGAACAAACGACATGAGGGTAGCGATTTAAAGTCTTATCTAAGACGAATGCATTTACTGGTGACAGCGATACGAGAATTCTTGCAAGCTATTGAAACCTACAAGAAAGTAACACATTTGAGTGAAGTAATATATAATTAAATTAATTTTTATTTTTATGAACATTTTGTTAAATAATGTATGTGTTGTTGTTTTTGTTTTTATTATACAAATAGGCTGACCGTAAACACCTTCATCGGCTTCAAGTTCAAATCAGCACAGCCGAAGATCTTCGCAATTTATTTGTACTTTTGTTGAGGAACTTCAATCCAAATCTTCATACAAAGCAGTATCTGCAAGATCTAATAATAACCAATCATATATTATTACAAATATTAGATGCGACGACAAAAACCGATTCAAATGTTAATATTAAAATGATCAATCACATATCACAGTAAGCACATAAAACTTATTTTTAAACAGCTCATTTTTGATTTAAAAAAGACAAGAAACACGAGTAACATAACCCAAATTTATTTTATTAGGAGCCTCATAGTAGCAAAAGTCTCTAGGGGGCAGTTTGTTCACAGCTAAATAAATCTTTAAATATTTATTACTGTAATGCAACTATAATAAATCGTAGAATATGCATGCCAAACAAATTTTAAATTGAGTTGTTAATCATCGAAACTTGTAGTCAGATGATTTTGGTTTATTCGCAAAATTTAATTAGAACTTGTAAAAATCGTATAAAAGATTTTGCCCACTTTGAACAAACATGCCGTTAGAAATTGCACACTGAATAAGACATGTCCCTAAAATAATAGAGAAGTGAGAAATAGTAAATAAAATTTAAGATTTAAGATCTATTGTGAATAGTTTCATTTACAAACTTTGTACTATCGTTATCAAAAATATTGTTTGTCAATATCTAAATATGTGTATTTTTAATATTTATAGGCTGTTTCACTTCAAATATAACATTTTATTGATCGCAATAGAATCATTTTTGTAGAAAATAATATTTTTTCTAGTTAATGTTGCTGTAAGCATCTGTCATTCAAGTTATTCACGATTGTGGTGGAATCTATGGATTATATGTTCACTTCCTCAACTCTCTTTGTATCTCGGGGGAAAATTTATCCGTTATCAATGTATATTTTAAAATCATTAGGGGTATTCATGCAACGTCGTAAAGTGTTCGTAAACGTGGTAAATTGGTAAACCTGTCAAATGTTCATACAAATTTGACAGGTTTACGCAGTTTGCAACGTTTACAATAACTTTACACCATTGCATGAATACCCCTATTATAAGGTTATGTGAATTAGACCAGTTTATACAGTGACCACACAGTGAGGCATGACTTGACTTGATAAGCTTTAATGGTTGTCAAATATGAATTATTTAATAAACAAAAGAACTTATAGATTCATAGACATTTATAATGATGATGTGATAATGTCAATTTATTGATAATTATTTATTTTCGAATTTAAATTACTTACGGTTGTATTTTTTTTTTTTTTTACAATTTTTGACTTTATCAAGTAAATGGACTTAATCTACTACATAGTATAAAAAAATGACAAATGCAACTATGTAAATTGAGGTTGCACTTATACTAGCAGTATTCACAAGAGATAAGATTAAGTTTTACAACTTGTCTTTTTTATGGCTCTTATAAAGAATTCATTAATCTAACAAATTAAATATAAAAGGTTTTTTTTTTTTGTGTGATACTTTTAGATTTGGCACACCAGAAATTATGTGCAATTATGGAATGTTACTTGAAGGCTTCAATGATAATGGAGTGTATGTTAATGATTGCATTTTAACTATGATGCATCATGTTGTCGGTGATCTAAGCCAAATTGGTCTAATGTTCCAACCAGTGATTTTAAAAGCATTCTCCAGAATTTGGGAAAAAGAATTTGAACTTTGTGAGGTAATTAATTTTTTAAATTTAAGATCATTGTTATTTTTTTACTAATGCATCAATTAAATAGTTGCTTTTATTTATTTAAATGGTCGAAAATTATTTTTATTTATACACTACACACACTGTGACGATACTTTCTTTTTGTTTTTTTAGTTAACAAACCTTTTCATTTCTTTTATTTACAGGACTGGAGTGACCTTGTTGAATATGTTATTAATAAATTCATTCATAATCCCCAAAGAAGTCCCTTTAATCATCGAAATTCTTCGCTAACAGCACTTACCAAAGAGCATAATCTTGAAAATACTCACTGGTATGTTCAAATTGTGGTTTTAAGGCAAAATTGTCTCTTTAATATAAAAATAAAACTAACTTTAAATATGCTTTTTGAGTTTTCACCCAGCTGTGCTTATAATGGTATTAGCTTCTTTGTTCGAAAAAAAAATTATACCAATCCGTAATGATTATATTTTTTAACTCATTGTTTTTTTTTTTTTTGTATTCGTTCAAATATTATTTTATAATGTAACAAATTTAATTTTTCGCTCCCTGGAATTTAATTCTTTAAATATGGAAGGAGATGTTTGAAAAGTAAACCACTCTTAAGAATTCTATAATAACGTTCAAGCGTCTGCTTCCATTTGATATTTAATTTCAGGGTCAATGTTCTGTCATTTGGAGTTTGGGTACCAGTTCCGGTGTCAGTCCTTAAAGGTGTCAATCGCTTGGAGTTAAATAATTCGCTCGACAGGTTCTGTTGTTCCAGAATATTTTGCTTTTCTAACTTGTTTTTTTTTTTTTTTAATTTTTAATATTAACTTATAATATCTTACTTCCATATGTGTATGTATTTGAAACAAAAAATTCTATAAAAAGAATTGTTATAAGCCAGTTCTTAATTTTTTTTTTTCCATTCAATAATTTTTTGTATTCAAACTAAATGTTTCTATTTATTTTAGTATACAAAAATTTAAATAAAAAATAAAATCTATAATATATAGTTTGAATTTTTATTTCTTTTTCAAAAGCTTCTGGACACAAGAAGAAATGACTACCCTTTACTGGTATTATGTACAGGGAAAGAAAACTGATGATGTTGTTGGAAGTATTGTCCAGTTATTCCGTGAAAATGGAAAAAAACAGAAATCCAGAATATCAGTTATTCAACAGCTATTGCAACAGGTTTGATAACAATAACAGCAAAATAGCCAACCATGCTTATTTTCAAAAATTAATTCTTCTTTTAGGATATCATTACATTGCTAGAATATGATGATTTAATGAAGTTTGAAGATGCTGAATATCAAAAATCTCTTCTTTTGACATCAAATCATACATCTGAAGAATCAGGACTTGATGCAAGAGAACCAGCATCTGACAAACCAGTTGATGATTTCCAGGTAAGCTTATATACGAAATGTAATGGTTATATAGTTCGATAAATGAAATATATACCTTTTCTATAGATTCTTCGTGATTTAATTATTAAGGAAAACAGATCAGTGCTTCTCAGATGGCTTCAAAATGTCCTTCTCGAATGCTGTTACATAAAGCTTAATCTACAAAAACCTAAAAGTCAAAAAGATCATGATGATTTGCCATACATAATGGAACCAATTGCCTATCACTGTATATGTAAGTTATATCAAATAAATATATGTAGGTATGTAAATTGAATTGACAAATTTTGTTTAATCTTACTTTACAGTCAAAAATGAATCAATTCCCATTGTCCAATGGAATTCAGAACAAACCAGCACAATGCTCTACCAGCCATTTGTTTTACTTTTGCATAAGCTTGGCTTTCAACTTCCAGCAGATGCTGGAAGTTTATTTGCTCGTATACCAAACTTCTGGACTGCCGAAATGATGTTTTCATTGGCCAAAAAACTTGGTCCTTTGGATGATTGTGAGTTATTAGTTATAGAGAAATACCTTTTAAATAAGTTCCTTGACTTTTTGGGATTTTCTTTTTTTTTTCTCTTTTAAATTAAATCAAATTTATAAAGTGGTTATAAAGTTTGACGTCGATCTTATCAAAGACTCAGATATTAGAAGTGAACATCTTAAGAGATCTTCATTAATTGTTATACATGAAGATCCAAGAGAGTGTTTAGGTAAAAGTAGTACACCAATGTCAGATGATGAAAGTGGTGGTAAACAATTTGAGAAAAATGGTCTAAGAGATTTATCTGGTTTTTCACGACCAAATCAAGCTAATTCTATAATAAGGTAAGATTGAATAAAAAATAATGAATAAAAATTAAGTTTTAATTTTTTAAATTATTTAACATAAACAGATTCACACCTGATCAAGTTCCATCGAATTCAGTTCCTAATTGGCTGCAACTAGTTATGAGAAGCAAATGCGTACCAAGTGATAGGTAAGAATTGAGAATTGAGTTGTTAATCTTTTTTGAATGAAAAAATATATATTTATTAAGATCTTTAATTTTTTTTTCTGTTTAACAAATATGTAGATAGCAAGAAAGCTTTTCTAACAACTTTTAATGACCTCGGCTTTTCATTTTCAAAATTTTGGGGTATTTCACCTCCCAAAATTTACTAACCAGTCACCATTTTGCTCTTTTTATTTTATTGTTAAGCGAAACATTTACATTAAATGCCCATCAGTTTACACTTCAGCCTAACTTCGAAGCAATGTTAAGTCAAGAGGTTCCTTCTTTAACCGCACTACACGAATGTGAAATATTTTAATCAGCTAATTTAAAAAAAAAATATTATTACATTTACCAAACTTTTTTCGACTTTTCTTAGTGACTGAAAAAATGGCAATAAATTCCCCTCATTCAAACCAAAATGACATAAGCAAAAATCAGATAACAACAACAAGTGACAGCACCTACACTACATACCTACATAAAATACATGTTGAACGCCTTTTAACAAATCAACCAATTAAATTTTGATTTGAATCATTTGTCTATTCAAAAACTTAATTCATTTAATGTGCCTGACCATTACAATATAAAATCAAATATACAATTGAAGTGACACGCAGTTCAGTTTGCATAAATTCACCAATAAATTAATTATAAAAAATAAATTGGCGTATTTTGGACACGCAAGTTGGTTTATAGTCATAATAGTGTACCAAACCTACATACTCTGTAAATAAAGTTGATTTTAAATAATGTAACCATGCCTCTAGTAGACAATAGAATCGTGTCCGCACTCGCTACACCATCAGGTCAGTATGTCGTGACAACGACCAGTCCAGTCGATTTAAAATACCCTAGGAATTCCTTAAAATAAATCACACACATACACACATCTGTCTCAAACTCACTATATCTGGCTTAGAGAGAGAAGATGTAGTGGACTTCGAGGCTTTGGTTTCTTTGATTTATAGTATTGAATACAAAAAAAGAAGAAAAAAGCAAGAATTAAATGCAAAACTTAAAAAATAACATTCAACCAATCCCTCATTTCACAGTCTCCCCCTTACCCCCACAACTATGGTTTTTCACAATGAAATAAACTAAAAACACTGCGTGGATCTGTTGAACTTCTCAGAAATCATGCCTATATAGACTGCCTGAATTCGAGGTTAATTAAAATTGTTTTATGATGATGAATGGTATTCTATTTGATCCGATAACAGTCATCGTCGTCAATTGGCCAAGCCTAAAACAGGGGCACAGTTAACCTGATGGTTGTTTGCAAAATTGTATAACAGCAAAGCAATCATCCTTTCTGCTGGCAGCAGGCAGACTTCATGGCGATTTATAAAAGTGTTTATGATTAACAAATAAATGTTTGCGATTTACTTTTCAATACCTCTAAGAGGAATGAGCAATTTCATAGTGATCTGGAGTGACTTGTCTATAACACTTTGATTAATAGCAACGACTACGAAGCGCGACGATCTGTGACATTAACTATCGTGAAATAGAAATGTGTTCAATGGAATATAAAGGATGGGTTAGGTGTTGTGAAGATAAATGGTAGCTTCATTTGGCCTTGTTTATACTATTAAAATTTTAAACTTAAAGAAAACAAAAATAAGTGCTAATATGGGATGAGGTGGCGTATGAGTAATATTTATTTTGTAATTTTTTTTTTTTTATTTTATTTGATTTTAAAGAAAGATAAAAGTTATATTCAAAAAAACAAATAGTATAGTAATAAAAAGTGGTGCAATAAAACACAACTATCGTACAATACCTACTTATAAATGAGAAAGGTTCAAGACTTAAAAATCTACCCCATCTACGCAGTGACGCATCTATTTTCGATGCGAATTAGTTAACGATTATGAAGTAAGAAAAAAAATACCACTGAACGGAACTATATATTTTTGTTCAACTGCACTTCTTCAACTATATTTGCGCTTTTTAAAACATAGTTTCCTTTCTCTATCTGTCAAGTCATAACCTGTCAAATTCCATAAAAATGATTTTGATGTTTTAAAAAAAATCTCTACAAAATTTAATTCTATTAATTTCTTTTGAAAGATGAAAGTAATTTAAGGACTTTCGATTGACTTTTGAAATATGCTTGAAATACTTTCGGACATTCTAACTGCTTTTCACCTTAAAAACTATCAAATGATGGCTGCTTTAACGATGAACTTTAATAAATTTTGGAAATTACAATTTTAACAAATAATAATTAATTAAATTCAATCATCTCAAAAATAGTTTATCCTCTATCTGTAAAGCTATAAACTGTCAAATTCTATTTGAAAATGGCTATGAATCAAACAGATTAAAATCCGTTAATATGTATATATTTTTTCGACAGCAAATGCTGCTGTGCCAACTTAAAACAGTCTGTCTACGTGTTCGGATCGGATTGAGTTGACGAGGTGATTACAATATCAAAGAAAACTATCAACTTGTTTACCCTAAAAGTGTGAACGCAGCTATAAATACGTTGACAGCGTTTACGACCACACAATTTGACAGCTGTACGATAAAAGTGGACGTCATTTTGACGTTTAAGAGTCAACGCACATATTCTGTGGTCTTTTAAATTAAAAGTTGTTATGAAAATGGTGTAAAAATTAGTTTTTTTGTTATGTAAAATGTATGTTTCTACTACATATATACTTTGTATGGATTTTATTCGCTGTTCTGCCTTTATAAAAATTTGCGATTTGTTTATTTATTTTTTAAAATTTTTTTCCTTCCATCTTAATACCAAAATTAATTTCTTTTTCAACAGATCTAATGTGGGATTTACATTACCAAACAAAGTGTTTGTTTCTAGTTTGACAAATACACCACCAATGGCACAACCATCTTTCCCTTATAATAAACTTGCCAATTTAGATAATGAAACCAATTTGTGCCAAGAAGAACAACAACAACCAATTCAAGAACAAGAGCAACAATTAATAATACAACCACAAAAGCAACAACCACAACTAACATCAATGAATTCATTCAGCGATGATGATTCTGCCATGATTGATGAGTATGTTATGAAGTCTATACAACGAAATGACAGCATTTCAAGTGGTTTCCATACGCAACGTAGTGGAAGCGGATCCTTAGACATTGATAGTGAATATTTTGCAATGATCTCGTCTGCTTTTATGAATGAACAAGAAAAGTGAGTATATATACCTGTCATACATAAATAGATCATAAAATAAACGTTCTGTATAAACATTTTAATTCTGAGGGGCAAACAAACATTCAATGTCATACTCGTAGATTTTGAGTGAAGTGAGGTGATTTTTTTATTGTAAAAAGGGAGGTACATTATATTTATATCGATTTGTAATTTTAATTGATTTAAGTGCAATTTTATTTTGTTCTTCCTATTGTTTCTAGCAGACAAAAAACGGTAATAGTTTCATGTCAAATTGACTGAGTGCACAGGTACTCAATTAAATTTGATTGTTTTTATTTTTATAAGCACTTTTTATTTTTGGAGCAAAAAATGCTTTCTATTTGAAATTTTTTGCTTTTTTTTTTTGGAAGAATTCATATTGATGAGAGATGTTTGAAAATTTATAGTCGTATTTATTAGATTTTTGTCTACTTAGACACTGTCTAACTATTTTCAAATTGGTGGAAATATGTTTTATTTAATAAAAATAAATATCACATTATTCACGGTTAAGACAATCTTCTCTTGTGTCTAAGTTAGGCAGCTATAAGACAATAATAAGCAAGGTTTTTGAACACATTTTCCAAAGTTGGACAGTTGTCTTAAGTTAGACAACGTTTATAAATAAGACCATCAGTGATTAGAGAATAAATTCGTTACGATAAATATCATATGTGCTTTAAAAATATGTTTTTAATTCAGTAACTCAAAGCTTTATTAATCAGATAAGTATCATATGACGCTTAAATATTTCTTTGACAATTATATTCAAACTTCAAACATAAATTTATATTATAGCCCATCCCAATTTTAACTTCCTCACAATAATAGACTTCAACTCAATAAAAATGTGTTTTATAAAATTTATTTAACCAAAAAGTAAAAAAATAATTAAGAAGCCTCTCGATTAAAATATCAATCAATTTAATGCCAACTGTTATGCCCCTAGGTCAGTACATAAAACGTACAATTTATTCCACCATTATAATGCTCCCCATTTTTGCTCTACTGCCTATTTTCTATTTTGATCTTGAGGTCTAAAGTGCCAATCACCATTCCATTTATGACTTCCCAATCCACCCAAACAAGACAAGACCAAAAAAAAAGACACAAAAAGCCGCGCTGTCTGGAACCTTATTTATTGGCTGCACCGCATTAATTTCAATTACCCGCATAAGTTCAATTAGCACAAAGAGCCAACAAGTAGTATATATGTTGTGATGGAATTCATTAGGCCATGAATGATTGGCTTTCAAGAAGTGAATTGGCCAGGTCACTGTGCATATAAAACGCTATATGGGTATGACTTGTGGAAGCTAACAAACCGTGGTCTGTCTTAAACAACACCATAGTAAAATTTCAATGCAATAAAAATATCTACTTTGCAATGATCTTGTGCACATTTGATTTGCAAACAACAACAACAACAATGACGATGACGACGACAGACAGCAGTGAGGTGCAATGCAATTTTAATGGCATGTATTTATTTAACTAGAAGCATCAGACTTCAGACTAATTGTGATTAAGCTGAAAAATTTAACAAATTATGAAGATTTAGGAAAAATCTTTAATAATCGTTGTCGCCAAGTATCTTCGGCTTCGACTTTATTCTTTCTTGGAACTAGTTCTGCATCACAAATTAAAATTATATGGTTTTTCGTTAGATCAAATTTAATTGGCTGGACTAGTATTTGATATTGACTCAAAATCTAACAACAGGCAATATTAATTGCTGAATATTAATTATTGCGCAATTGTTTGCGTTTAGCGCCATAGTTGCTTTGTATTTTATAGCTTTTATTATCAGCTCTTTCAAAAAATTTTAGAAATTTCAAGTCAAAAAGCTTTACAAAAAAAAGAATATTTATTGTGGGAAATAGTGTACATTAAAACAAACAACTTTAACAACAACAACAAGCAATTATAACTTTTGTATGTAGAATTTTATATAAGCTACAATTTTTTGACTTGGTATTTTTTTTCCTGACAACCCACGAAATCAAAAACAAACGTTCAAATTAAGTATACTTTTTTTAAGTACTTTATAAAGACATCAAGAATATTTGTCTAATTTTCCTGGAATGTATTTGCTTTTAAACAAATATGTAGTATAGTTTAGGGTAAAAAAATGAAGCATTATATCAAGAGAGAACAATGTGTTTTTATTGGACGTTTTTCTTTTTTAGATCAGATCAGCTCTACTCTGTCTGAACTAAAAAAGAAAAATGGCCATTGTTGAACAATAAGAATCGAAAAACCATCGTAAACGTGGTAAATGTCGGAAAGTTTACGTTGTCGTAAACGAACTATCAAAATTTGTATGGGAAATCTTTTCCGACAAATCGTAAGCTTTCCCACAAGAATTTGTGTCGTAAAAGGGCGTTCATGAAACTTTCATGAAACTGTCGGAAACTTTACAACGTCTTAAAGCTTCCGACGTTGCATGAATACCCATAATATTTTAAAAATGCAAACCATGGTTGTAAAATTTGAGAAATGAAACATTTCCTGGTCGTGTATTCTTTTGTTTTCCCAAATTGTTTGATTAAATGGATTTATTTTGATGGGGTTATTTTAAGTCCAAGGTTTATTCCAAGAAACCCAGAATCACCATGCATTGAAGGAGGAAATTAATTATAACAATCTAAATAAAACTGTGTTCTCTATTTAATTTAAATATTTCGAAAATTTCGGAACACCCTTTCCAAAAATTGATAAATTTTGTACAATCAAATTTTTTAAAAAGTCTCAACATTGTATACCAAAATTTTCTAAAAGAATATTTTTGGATTTTTTTTCAAATTTATTATTTCGAAAAAATCTTCGTCGATTTTTCCTAAGCTTGGCACCAAGCAGTTTTTTAACATTATCTAACAGAATTTAAACAGAAAAAAGTCTTATAGTTGAAATTTACGGTAGGTACTTTTCATATAGTTGTAAAAAACCGTTAAAGAAAACAATTTTTTCCAAATTTTCTAACTTCGCTTGAATAAATAATAAAAAAAAAAATATTTTTTTTTTTTTAAACCACTTCAACGATTTAAAAATCAGATAGTAACTTCAGAAGCTGTTTTCATGAGAGCATGTTCACGTGACCCATCAGTCGTGCATTTTATTCAAACAGTCTTTACATTATAGCAAAGGTATTAGCATTGTAGTACCTATACTTAAAGTAGTTTACTAAAATTTACTTAATTTAAAAAATTTCTTAATTAGTATCATACAAAAACTATTTTATTAAGAATTGCCAACTGAACACACCTAACGACACTGACAGTTAGTGCAAAAAAAAACTAAGCGAACATACCTTTTTTTAAATGTCAAAACGCCATATGGAATTGGTACGATAAAGTTAAAATATTTAAAATTCAAAATTCCCTTTTCAATCAAGTGTCATTCAAAAAATGCTTCATCATTACATTTAATCGACTAATATTATTAAAAATGAATTAAACATGGTTTAATATGCTTAAATTTTTGCATCTTTGGTAAAAATTATTTGATATTTATTTTTAAATTTCAGAAAGCAGACTATTTGTAAGAAACAACTTCAGAAAAGAACGTAAAGACGTTAGATGATTACAGATCTTGAAATCTCAGGATATTTATATATAAAAACGTAAAGATATATTCATAATCATTAAATCGTACACATACCTACATATATGTGTATGAGAAGTGGTTTTGCTTTTATAATAAACTCTTCTCAATGATTAATATTTATCTTTAAATATAATTTAGTATATTTACTACCAACATTTATTCATTTCGAAATATTTTTCATTTGGTTTGAATGAAATCATTGCATTCGTTAATTCATTCTCTAAGTAGCTCATAGACTGAAAAATCATTTTTAAAAATAGTTGTTATTTTAGAAATTGCTTTTGGCTCTAATTAAAAAAAAAAACCTCTTTAAACATTCTTTTTTCCACCCAGCTATAAGATAGCTGAATACAGTTAATATAATAATAAAATAATAAAATAAACAAATAAACAAAATAAAATAATGCTATTTAATAATTTATTTCTTATTTTTTTTCAGTGATGATATCGATTCAGTAACCTCAGACCTAACTCACATGAATGTCAGCGACGATGATGACAAAAATGATTTTCATCTAAAAGTCCTAGAATAAAATCCTCAGATGGATACACCATAAGTAGTTTCCGTCCGTGATTTATCAACAAAAATAAAAATAAAAATAAACCGTACCTAAACCTTACACTTACCTTGCCTTTTCCCACATAATCTGATACAAATTACAAATTAATGTATGAAGACGAGAATCGAGAGAAAAAAAAAACATATATTTTTAAATAACAAAAAATTTGAATACAACAACCAATAAATATTAAATAAATAATTGTATTAATTATTCCATAAAATAAATCAGATTTTATAATATAAAACTTAATGTTACATTGTTACAACATTTATATTTCGAAATTCACAAAGATATTCCCGAATGTAGTTATAAAATCTGGTATCACTATTTCTTCAATTTCATATGTTTGTATTTGTGTATTTACTGGCGTACATGTGGTTTTACAACACGCGTAAATAATTTTTGTTTTCACAAAATAAATTTAAAAAAATAAAAAACAAAAAATTAATTTTAAAAAAATGTCAAGATTAAATATTAAAGTAAAAATCTAACAGGTACTTGGTAATAGTTCAAATTAAATTGAGAAAAAGAGAGAGAGAGATAGATTTAGATTTAGAGAGAAAGAATTTAATTTTGTCAGAGTTACTATGCTTGGCTTTTAAAAAATATTTACAATAAATAATTAAGTTAAATTAAAAAACAAAATACAAAAGGAATTGATGTTTATTTATTTTAAAATAAAAGAAAACATAACAAATAAATAAATTAGTTATGGAAAGTTTGTTTGCTTCGTTTATAGAAAGTACAATAATTGATATGGAAGCAAAAACAAATAACAAACTAAAAAAAAAAATTAAATATTTTTTTATAATTCACGCGAATTTTTTTTATACTGAAAATAAAAAAAATCAATCCAAAAAATTCTTTATTTACATCAATAAGATTTTATTTTCAATAAGAAAACGTCCTATGTGACCGTTTTGTATTGTGTTGTTTTGTGTTTTATCATGATGTTCAATAGAAATTCTGATCTTCAAAATTGTCTTCTGCAACAAAAAATCAAAAGAAAAACAAAATCAAAAACCATTGAAGCCTTTCATTTCTAAAAGATGCTAACAGATGCTTACATAATTCTTAGCTCGTCATATAAATATATACCGTTCTATTTACATTTTTTTGTATTGCAGACTTTCATAAAACAATGGGCACATTGTCCCGGCTCATTCATCCGGACAAGAGACATATAAGTTTGTTTTTGTTGATTCTGTTGTTGTTTGTCATTTATAGTAAATCAAGTTCTAGACTTGAACCTTGATGTTTTGTGTTGTGAGTTGTGACCGTAGGACAAGCTGAGTTACAACCGCAGTCAAAATGAATCATAATAGTTATTTTAAAAAGTGAAAAAGCAAAAGCAACACTTGCAGTCAGTTATTTTATTGGCTAATAATGAAATATAAAAAAAAAAATATATATTAAAACCAATTATGGAGTTTTTAAATTGCAATAAAAACTCGATTCTTTAGTTCTGAGGAAGATACAGTCTTATGATTACGTTATTTTGTTGACTAAAGAAGATTTATATAGAAGATGTGAAACTAAATTACCAAGACCGCAAGAGGTAACCAGCTCATTTTGACAAAGTTTAAACATTGGTCACCAAATGATCTATGACTATGAAATTAAAATTAAAAACTTCAATTTTACACTCTGGTTTGATGAAATAATTCTTATGTATTTAAAAACTAAAAATAAAAACCAAATCCTCAGAGTTTAAGAGTTTAATTTTTTGGCAACATTTGTCGATAGAAAAAGTAGTAAGGGGATAATTCATCGTTAATTAAACGTTAATCAGTTGTAATAACATCAATTTTGTCGTGATATGTTTTTTTTTCAAAATCAAAACATCTGATTAAAGATTAATTAAAGACTGATAAACAATTAATTAATTGCTGATTAACGACTAATTAACGGCAAACTATCCAAGTTGCTTCGCTAACTTGACATTTCTATCTCAGATCATTTTTTTTTTTTTAACTGGATTGATAAATGAATGCTTAGTTTTAAAACTTGGTTCGACCTTTTCGTTCTCGGTTTGTACAATACAATTTATCCAGTTTTGATTCCACTGAGGTATCATGGCTTGAGATGTACATATATTGGTTATATCACCTTTCTGATAAGCTATATGATTGTGGTAATTTTTTTTTACTATCTTCTTTGCTGAAAGCAATAATCCATGGGGATTATGTTCACTTAATCGTGTCTATAGTCATAGTCATCATGTTTCCAGGGCCGGACCAACCATATGCGCAAGATGTGCAAATGCACAGGGCGCATTACCAGGAGCAAGGAAATGTATTCTGATCCTGCGCAAACAAATATGTACTGCGATTTGCATTTTAACCACAAAACTTGTTCAAATAATCGCAAAATAATACCCATCACAACGGTGGTAAGTTATTTCTTGCACACTAACTAACATCACCTACAGGGGATACCTCAATAAAAAAAACGCATTGAAAGTCTACCTCCTGGTATGCATGTATGTGCGTAAATATAAAAAATGGGCACTTTCCATAAATCTTGAACAGGGCGCAAGTTTGGCTAAGGCCGGCCCTGAGTGTTTCCTGCGCTGCTTGTCGAAGTGAATTTTGTTGCAGACATTTAGCATTATCTTTTAAAAAACTTGCATACCTATCCTAGCGATCATTTAAATTATATACATATGTATATCTACTTCTTAAAAACTAATCAGTCTTTCCAAATTAAAACTTAATATTGTGATCGATTGTATCCAAAATAATTACCTACACCTCACTTGCTCCCCATCACACAACTTAAAAAAAAAGTAATAATTGTTTTCAGGCGTGTACGTTAAATGTCACAAAGTGTTTGCTTATTGGCTGCGGTTCTTTTAGCAAACTATCAATACCATACTCAAAAAATCCAAAGTGATTACAAAAAAAAAAATCGATTTATCGACAAAATTACACCTCTGATGTGAACTTAAAAATCCTTCATCTCGTAGTTTTCAGAAAAGTAAAGTTCAGGCACCAGCCGCAGCAGCGTAATTCAATTTTAATACGCCTTATACCTCACACGCCCTCAGATATTACCTAAAGGCTCTCTACATTCTGCAAGAAAGAAACAGATCCGAAAGGTTAATGAGCATCGTAGCATACATCAACAGCTGATCGATGCAATCCAATTTATATATAAGGTGCAAAAAAGATTAATAGTTTTACGTTGCCTGTCGTCCGGGTGCTGAATAGTGATGTATATTTTTCTTTATACCCGTATCCGTATATGCTTGGCATTCACTTGCCTTTGAAAAGTTCAACTTGTTTCAAGTTACCTATTTACTCTCCCCTATAATAAATATATATAACTTATTGTATAATCCATAGCTCTCAGAGTAGATCATTCCTAGTTAGAAAATTACTCAATTATTGTTTTAAGCCTGGTTGTTGACCATTTTTGTGGACACGTTGCCGTCCGTCGTCGTTGTCGTCGTCGCTTTGTCGTTGCCTTTTGATTTTGACGTTGTCAGTTCAATATGCTGCACCTTTTAAGGGAGCTAGTTTTATATGGTTAACATATGATAGAAAATTAGTCCACGCAGTAAGAAGAGTTGCTGGAGTGAGGGAAGCCAACAACAAAAATGTAGGATGACAAATTACAAGTTGATTGCGGTCATGTTGCATTATACAATAATATCATCTCTACCTAAAAAAACATATAGTCAGGGTTTAAGTATTTGTTAGAGATTAAATCACATACATATTATAATATGTGGCTACCATTTTAGTCTGTCGATATAATTGTAGCAATAAATTCCTCTCAAAACTACGACAAGGCTTAACTGGGAATTCACGACCATATAAATCGTAAAATAAAAATTCGATCAAGATGGATTGAAATCTGAACATGATATTTAAGAGTGATCGCATTTAATATAATTTTATTGGAATATTTTAAATTACATATCTAACATATTTATAAATTCTATTTTGACAGCATGTGTGAACAAAATACTCTTAATCTTAAGGATTTTGTTTTACCATTTCAGGCAGAGATACCTTTTGCCTTTAAATGGAAAGATGGTATTTTTATGAATTAGAATCGAAATCAGTTTCCCAAAGAACATTAGACAAATTTTTGTATGAATGAAATAAAGATAACAGGTACCGAAAATGAGGTTATACAATTTGCAATATGAAATATGCTTTACGTCATAACGAATGCGAATATCATCAGTAGTTCATCTAGATCATCTAGACCATATAGATCATCTAGATCATCTAGACCATCTAGATCATCTAGACCATCTAGATCATCTAGACCATCTAGACCATCTAGACCATCTAGACCATCTAGACCATCTAGACCATCTAGATCATGTAGATCATCTAGACCATCTAGATCATCTAGACCATCTAGATCATCTAGACCATCTAGACCATCTAGATCATCTAGACCATCTAGATCATCTAGAGCATCTAGATCATCTAGAGCATCTAAATCTTCTAGACCATCTAGATCTTCTAGACTATCTAGATCATCTAGATCATCTAGACCATCTAGATCATCTAGACCATCTAGATCATCTAAACCATCTAGACCATCTAAACCATCTAGACCATCTAGCTCATCTAGACCATCTAGATCATGTAGATCATTTAAATTATCTAGATCATCTAGACCATCTAGATCATCTAGACCATCTAGATCATCTAGAGCATCTAGATCATCTAGACCATCTAAATCTTCTAGACCATCTAGATCATCTAGACCATCTAAATCTTCTAGACCATCTAGATCTTCTAGACCATCTAGATCATCTAGACCATCTAGATCATCTAGACCATCTAGATCATCTAGACCATCTAGATCATCTAGACCATCTAGATCATCTAGACCATCTAGATCATCTAGACCATCTAGATCATCTAAACCATCTAGACCATCTAGCTCATCTAGACCATCTAGATCATGTAGATCATTTAAATTATCTAGATCATCTAGATCATCTAGACCATCTAGATCATCTAGACCATTTGGATAATCTAGACCATTTAGATCATCTAAAGTACAATCTAGCCCAACTAGATCATCAAGACCATCTAGGTAATATAAACTATATCAACCTTTTAGACCATCTACACTATTTAGACCATCTGCGCCATCTAGACTATCCAGAACCTCCATACCATCTAAACCATCTAGACAATCTTTAGATACCATTAAGATCATCTAGAAAATCTAGAACTAGATCAAGAGCAGCTACAATTAGCTTTACCCACTATAAGAACACGGACACATCAGAAAGGCTGGATGTCTTGCCTTTTTCTTTGGAAAAAACAGATCTAATTTTCGATTAATTTTGATCTTATTCGGCCTACCTTTAAACCATGGCATACCTCGATATATTTGTAAAACTTATAAAACAGTTCAAAAACCAACATTTTCTATCGAGGTATAGTTGAATTAAATGGCGTAATGCTGGCGGTAATGAAAAAATTGAAGTTACAAACGTTCAAAACTCCTAGATCCTCATTCATAAATTTTGATTTCGAAACAAAAATTAAGAAGGAAAAAAAAACATAAGTGTTTAATTTCCTTCAATCTACTTCTACTATAGCATCACAAACTAAATACATTTTACCAAGCCTGATGCTATAATTGACTTGACGAGTTCAATGCTTAAGGCATTTTTATGTTAAGTTAACTTAATGAATTGACATACTGTCGCCGCCGCAGTAAGCTCTTAATGACAGAAACACAAGCTCACAGTTGACAGAAAAACTAAACATCAACGATTATGTATAAACAAATCCTCGATGTGCCAGTTGCCAGTGACAATTTTTTGACCCGCTCTACTGTATATATATTTCAGTTAGGATTTATGATTAAGCTGCACGGACTAAAGGTTTTTCTGAACTCCAAATAGATAGATGAACATTTTATACGACCATACAAACTATATAAATTCAGGCATCAGGACCCAGAAGGCATCGTTATTGATACTAAGTTTTATTGTGCAACAAATTGATCTGGAGTGTGTCTCTCTCTTTCTCTATAACTGTCTCCAATGGATGTGAACACCAGCTGCTAGCAAGAAGCTAAAATTACATCTATAGAGTTAAAGCTTGAGGCAGATGTTTTGAAAAATGTTAACTCTTGTGTTTAGATACTCGTATATAGCTAGAGCAGGTATATACATAAATAAAGTGTTCGAAAATGAATGTTACGTTCACACAGGCTGGCATTTTGTGACAAAGTGCTGGAAGTCTTGTATAGCGAGGTTATTAATAGAATTGACATGGTTTGTCGTTTATTCCCAAACATACATACACGATCGATCATGGCAATCGATTAAGATAAATTTACTGCTTAATTTGTCATTTAAGAGTATACCTGTACGTGAGGTGAAAAAATAAAACAAAGCTGTGAAGATTTAAACCGATCCTATAGATAATATCTTTCCATTTTTTATGTAATTGAATTGAAAGTGTTTCTATTTTTCAATTTTGAGACACAATCTTGTTAATGACACAAATAAATGCAAGTGTAAGTTAGAAGTTCATCGAAGATTTACCGATATATTGGATTACAAACGAGCCAAGGGCTATATCGACATCGTGCCTTATAATCTATCACAAAACAATAAAAGACATCACAAGCGCATCGTATGAAGAATTAAATAAAATCCAATTCATTATGGATAACTTTTATTTTTATTCTAAAGGGCAATCATGATCTATAGATAAATAAAATATAAATGATGGTTATAATAATAATAATATTAAATTGTTTTTGATATTTTCTTTTGGGGAAGATCATAAATGTTAAGAGTGATTTCTTTCCAAAATCTTGAACAAAATCATGAAACAGAAGTATTGAGCAAAGTTAAACACAGCCAGTCGTATTTATTATATTTTTGTCTACTTAGACACTGTCTAACTATTTTCAAATTGGTGGAAATATGCTTTATTTAATAAAAATAAATAACACATTATTCACGGTTAAGACAATTTACTCCTGTGTCTAAGTTAGGCAGCTATAAAACAACAATAAACAAAGTTTTTGAACACATTTTCTAAATTTGGACACTTGTCTAAAGTTAGACAACGTTTATAAATAAGACGAAGATTGTTTGTAAATGAATACGAAGGTATTATCTTATGGTGGATTTACATTCATCTTCATCTGCAGATTTTAAGAAAAGTAGAGCGGTATACATTCATGCCAAAAATAAAAATGTGTGAAAGAGAGATGAACATATTCGTTTTTATATTTGCATTATGGCACTTTATTCAACAAATGTAAATTTTGTAACTTACTCCCTTTTTGTTTTGCAGAACTGGCATGAAGATGAATGTAAATCCACCATAACCCAACAGATGCTCCTTTGGGAATATTAGAGAAAATAAATTGGTTGGATAGTTGGAGGCGCTTTAGCAGTGATAGTGGCAATATTACTTGGTATAGATGGAAAAACAATTATTAGGTGCGTTCAGTAAAAAATGGGAAGAAGAATGCTGAAGAAACGTGTTCAAATAACTGAGATTGCTGAGATCTCCGAGATCTCTCTGAACTTGCCTATTGATTTTCATTTGACGTTTCACCTTTTTTTAAATGGTATCTCGAACGATTTTGATGATTTCTGCTTCGTTTCAAAAATTAAAGTTGATAATATGAAAAATTTTAAGCGTCAGTCTCATAATGTCTGATTAAAGTTCCAATTAAGCTAAATGGACCTTATGCGACAAATAACAACCCCATTTACGTTTCATAATATCTGAATAGGAAACTGGTATAACGAACGAATAGCTTATGGATCATTGTGAAACGCGAAGTTTTTTAATGCGAAGATTTAATTTTCGGATAAATTAATTATCGTATAACTAATTAGAACTTTACACAGACCGTTAATGAATTAAAAATTTTTATTAGCAAGAATAGTGAATTTAAAGAAAGCAGCAACATTTGACAGTGATTGTCACTTTATTTCATGACATTTGACAACTGAAATTACACGGCAATGAAATATATATACCTAACCAGGCAATAAATTCTTATTGCCCTTGAAATTGACATTGTTCCAAATATTGCCATTATACTAAGATTATTAGAAAGTTCATTTTTACACATACATATAAATTCATTCTGACAGCTGGACATAGTATGCGTTTCTCGAATTCCAATGGTATATAAATCTTACGTGATTCGACTTTACCTTGATCTTTAAAATTCTGATGATGATTAAATTATGTTTGCCGATGCGTCAATGATTGTAAAAAACAACAGTCAAACCATCTGACCTTGACATGAACAACTTATCACAGTAGATTTATTTGACTGTGATTGACTTGTATAGGTATACCGTTGTTAAAGTTAATAGTTGCACCAGCAAGATGGTTATATTTATATTGGAATTTGTCCTTTTGGCCTTTGGGATATACGACTGTCAATCAGTCTGTAAAAAAAAACCGTCAGAAGTTAACAAATTAATGTATCTTTTTATTTAACAAAGAAATTTTATGCAGAATACAAAAATTACTCTTTGGAAAACAACATTTCTCTAATTCAAAAATTTGTCGGAAATTGATGTATCCAGACTCTTTTTTCGTGACATCGGAAATTACATATTTGAGTAAAGTCTCAAATCTGATAATTTAAATTTGTGTGGCCAAGTATCAATTGTTATCTTTTTTACAGTTATTTTAAAACTTAGGTAATTTTCCATAAACATTACAAGATGAGTTTAATTTGAATATACAACATTCTATAAAACCATTATTAAATACTTTTGTTAATATAAGGAATTTTGTTTTAAAATTTAAATGGGAGTGTCATCGTCAAGACATTGACCTTTTTTTTATCATTTCATTTAGGCTACAAAATGTAAAGGTTCGAACAATGAACCATATTTATACAAACAGGTGCAATATTATTATTTTTTTTTCTGCAGCTTCCTTATATTAAAAATTGTGAGAAAAAATTAAACTTGTTTAACACAGATAATTAATTTACAAGTATTTTATTAGTTCAGAACTACAATAAATTACATTAATGTTAAGATTTTTTCGATTTCAATGGAAGAATAATTGTGTTGTTGTTGTTATTAATTGTTACAAAGTCACTAATTCACTAACTTAATGTCAGTTCAAGAGCCTTTTTAAAAGATATATTGAGTAGTAATTTGTCCAGAAGTTATCAGAAGTTATAGGTTAATTGAAAATTGACAGAATAAGGCAGTTGGCTTGTTTAATATGTGAAAAACACAGGTGTTAAAATTCGGTCACAAGGTCATAAAATAATTGATATATAAAACTTCTGGTTCTGAAAAATTAAAAAAATGTTTGATAATTTTTTTTTTTAATTTCATAAATAAGTTAATCATTTTTTCAATTTTTTTAAAAATAAGGTGCAAATTATTTTTAAGGATTTGGAAGCAGGGACGAGTAGATTTTGACAATTTATTACTTAATCTTTTGTTAATTTTTTTATTTGTCCAGGCATTAAAGAAAAACATACCGTGAAAATAGTTACACCATCGAGCAAAAGCTGCAAATGATTAATGACGCGGTTTCGGGAGCAGAAAATAGTTGACCCCGATTAAATTCGCGAATGCGAATAAATATTTTAAAGCAAATATTAACTTGTTTTTCTTAAATTTTTTGGCAAAGTAAGTAAACCCAATCAACTAATTTAAATAATTAAAACTGAATTTTTTTTATTTTAATATTTATTTTCTTTGAACTGTCAAATACAAATATACGTAATCCATAACATTAGCATACGCATTTCATAAGTCGGTGAATATAAAATTCATTTAAATATAACTTCAATTACTCATTTTGTTTGCTTGTTTGCATTTTACGGAAATTCGCAGTTTTCAACGAGGCAATTACTCATTCGCATGTGATAGGCACTTTAGTGGTGAAAGTGGATTGTGGGTCGGTGCGGTTGCGGCGGAGTTATCGGATTCATACTTCTTCGAAAACGAGGACGATGGAATTGCCATCACCATGATCAACGGAGGGCGGTATTGATCGATGATAACCAACTACTCTTGCCTTTTTCAAACAATACATAACATACGTGAATAATTTTGTGATAAATGTCAGTGAATTGATAATTGTAGCAGATTTATTGGATTGGCGAGTTTCCACTCTTTTTTTTTTGCACTGAATTATAATTGTGTACGAAAAAATTACATTTGAATTTAATTCAGTTTGTTTTCGTTGCTTCTTTCATTGTTCATTCGTTTTTCGTGTGTAATTATGTTTCCATTTTTTGTCAATAAGTTAAACATCTCAAAGATAATATTTTCGATTGTGCTTTCTCTAACTTGTTGGGGACCACAGAAAAAACCGTTTCGCGATAGCATCAGCAGCATAAACTAGGCTTTAATTCAGGACAAAATATCATTGCACTTGATGTTTGTATTTTTTTTTAAGTAGTAGATTTAAACTAAATATGCGCAAACCGACGCGATGGCGGTTGCGATCAAGATAATGTTTATCGCGTGATAAAGATGCGATCAAAAACCTGCTGAAATCAATATTGTTTAGCGGGTAGTTCAGAAAAATTAAATCTCTAAAAAATTCGAAATTTTAGTATTAAATTTTTTTCTCCGGAAAAAGGCGTTTTTAAGACTTTTGGATGACATTTGGATCGAATTATTAATTATATGACCAAATAAAGTTTATTGCCCATCTATCAAGCTGCAGGATGGCTACGATGTTGATGAATTTAAAAAAACTACAAAATCAGAAATGTAAAAAATGTTTTTCAATTTTTTTTTTTTAAACTCAATGCTAATTTCATGGGATATTGGCGATCAAATGGTGCTTGCTGTGTTCAACAATAATCGCGTAACTGAACGCAACAGAGCAACGTGAACGCAATCCACATATCGCGCTGATGTGTGCCTATCCATTGAGTCACATGTGCGGCATCAATATTGTTATCGCGATCGCTTGCGTCGGTTTGCGCATTGCTTTAATTGGAAAAAACAAGGAAATGAAAGGACTGACATTTTGAGTAGTATACCAGTATTTTTTTAAAGCATCCCAAATATTTAGATTATCTTTAATTATGATTGAAGTATAGCCAATTTCAAATTGCTGAGAAATTTTTTAATTAAATTGCAATAAAAGAACTGGATATACAAATTTAGCAAGCATAAATTATACCTACCTATACAATACATAACATATCTGATAGTGCCAATGCCAACTATGCCATTATTTTTGTGTACCATCAAAATACTACTGAAAGCATTAATATAATCTAATGTGTAAACATTATGTGAATTTTGTTCTAATGAAAACTCTAAACACTATTAGACCTTGTACTTGCAAGATTTTTTGCCGATCGAGATAAGTTTTAATAAAATCACGAATATTCAAATGAGACGAAAATGTCATTCAACATAATCAGACCTTCCATTAAAATTCCATCACTATTAAATCAACACTGTTTATTGTGGTGCTTCTTAAAATGGCATAAAACATGACGGTGAATCAAAACAAATCCAAACTTCAAATTACACACATAAACATAGCTTAAGCGATCTATTTCAAAAAGAAACACACGCGATGATGATGATTGATGATGATGAACGAATAAAATTCAGGGCTGTGTCAGGGCTAAATAGCGCCTGGGAGTATTTTTTTTTTTCTTTTTTTGAAAACTAAACTGAAGAACATCCAATCGTATATATTATGTCTTTCAATAAAAGTAACAGACTTATTCAATTTTAGTAAAACCAACTATTGAAGTTCTGACTGATGACCTGACATAATTCCTATTTATATTAAAATTTTTGATTCGCCATGTCAAGCGAAGAGTTGTGCATCTTTAAAATAATATACAACTCCAGTTTAATCTGGAAGATTTATTTGATCTGTTCTCCTACCGCCGCGCCGCCGCCTGCATGAACCACATATTTCGTACAAAACCCAAAGATCACCCTGAATGGATATTTGATTGTTCTAAAATGTTAACTTTACCAACAAAATATTGTGCTTACACAAGTTTCATTTGATTTCGATTGAAAACAATGAACAAAAGTAGAATAATTACCCCACGCAATTTGATGTATATTTGTAGGTCTTACTTCAATGAACGCACTTAATATGCTTTATAAAATGCAGTCGAAGTAAATGTTCTTCTTACTTTGTTTTTTTTTTTTAACTAACTGAAAATGCCAACAAATTATAAATATCAAACTCAAATTGATACGCTATACTTATAGGTGTACCTATATTTAGTATTTAGCCCACATGTAAGTAATATAGACTCCTCGTTGGATTCTTATCAAGATGACTTGGCCGCACAGACGTCAGTTGGTCGGCCTCCATCAGTATCTCTCGCAACTTTTTTATGTTCAACAAAACGTTACGACATTTTCATTTTATACTATATCTAAATCCGATTTGCTTGCCCCGAGTTAGGGTTCCTCTAGAGAGTTAGCTATATAGAGATTGAATTAAGGTCATTGGCGGCGTCCAACAGTGGTGGTGGTGCTACGTAAATATATATAATAAACAAAACGTACAAAGTTGTAAACTTTCGAACATTGTTTATAGCCGGCTATACCATATTAAGATTTGGTTTTTTTTTTTTTGTTTACTTCTCAAATATAGTCTGTGGCTTGGTGGTATAATTGATTATTTTTTTTTCTATGCCAATTTGGATACTGTTTTCATTTAGGAGGAATTTGGATTTTTGTACTCGACTCGCACAAAATTGACCAAAAGAATAACTATCAGTTTTTGCTTAGTCGCTCGTGATATACAAACAAGGCTACCGCAAACTAATTACATGCACCATTGGGGAACTAATTTTTGTCAACAATTTAAAAAAAAAATAAAACCATACTAACAAAAAATAAATATCATTCTTTTGAGAAAATTTAAGTTTTCATTGAGAAAATTTAATGCAATTACCTTGAGATTGAAAAATGAAAATTAGAAGTAAAAATATTAAAAAGTTTTCATTTTCGTATTCCCTTATTGATATGAATGTAAGTTAAAACCATTTAAATTATTTTTTATAGTTGGGTACCTAAAAAACACAACGACAGCATCAACTCAAAATCATAAAATAATTTTTGATTGTTTTTAGTTTTAATTAACTGTCAATTAGGAAGATAATTTTTTTAAGTTTATATGTTTTTAATAAATTAATGGCTATATTAAAAATGTATAATTAAATTTAAATAGTAGGTATATTAGAAAAAGAAGAATATTAAATTCTTTATTTATGAATAGAATAACAACTCATATAAAAATGATTAAAATAAAAAAAAAAACACTTTTAAATGTTTAAGATAACCTTGGTGTTTTTTTATGTTTCGTATAAGAAAAATACTTGGCAATTTTATATTTTTCAAAGAATACTTTCATGTTAAAAAAATCTCGCGGATCTGAATTATTCGCAATCTTATAAAAGATATATTATATTTATTAAGAATGAATTTAATTAGAAAACTCATACAACTGGGTGGTAATTTTATGGTTATGTTCTTGATATCAGATCTTTTTGCGTCATTTTATTTATTAAAGACTAGCTGGTCCTCCCAGTTTTGCATGAAATATTTCATCAATTTAAGCATTTTTAAAAATAAAAAATTAAATTTATAATTTTTTGGCAATCTGAGAGCGTAACGCCATCTGTTGGCGATCCCATTTTCGTGAGGGACAAAATAAGTCGATTGTTAATTCTGAGGTATTTTTTATTTCTTAGGCCCAACTAAATATAATAGGCATAAGCTAGCATATGCATGCATTAGCAAACGAGCGAATACATATAATCCCAACTGATTAACCATAATGGAGTTCAGCTCCGCTTCGTTCAAGTTCTATCAGTTTCGTTCACTTCAGCAAATATAAGCAAAAGGGCTCCCAGTCGCTCTGCGCATAAGCGAATTTGACAAATGCGATTAAATACAGAAAAAAAAACATAGGAGACAAGAGAGTTTGAAGTTTTCTTTTCTTTTTGTTGTATCCTGGTCGCTGTTTCTCATGGAGGGTATGCGGTACACCCAGGGGTGTGAATTAAATTTGGGATGAAAGCGGTGAGGTTTTAATTTGTGTGTATGTACTTGCATGCATAAGTCAATTATGGATATGCAGGGTACTTTTGCAAACATAAGCAAATTTTCGTTGGCTTTTTAGGATTTTTGACATTAGTTTATGTTTGCTTATGCGTATTATAGTTGAGCCTTTAGAATAAATATATTTTCTCCTTCCTATACAAAGTGGAATTTTCAGATATCCCCAATATATATACCCCTAAACTTATACAATTTCACGCACGAACTCTCCTACATACGCACGCACGCTCTCATGCACAAACGCTCAGAAGCACTCAGCGTTGGAATTTCACCTTGTCATTGAAGCTAGTGAATATAAGATAACTGTAATTTCAATTTTTAGCAGCTGATACATGGGCATAATGTCCATTGACTGCTACGGCATCAACAAGAAAATTTTTTAACAAAGACCCAATTCCATTACCCAGTATAGAAGAAGATATACCTATCTAGACTGTTGTTGATAAAAAATCAAATCAAATTCAATTTAATTAGCAAGTGATCGTTATTTTATGGCACCGATGCGATGTTTAAATCGCCAGTGTCATCTCCATGCGTGCGCAGAATTTTTAGGAAATGATTAACACATAAAAGAAAGGTCTCCATCAAAATTCAGCTTTGTCGCAATTTTTTGAAATGTTGCCCCCTTTTTTGTATTAAATTCATCAATAGCATACAATTTTGCAAACGATTTTTTTATTTGGAGAATTTTATATAAGAAAGAAAAAAAAAAGACGTAGATATCTATCTAAATTGATCCCAGTAGGTACAGTAAACAAATTTCATATATATGTTTCGGACATGTTTGTATTGAATTCTTATCAACTTTATCGAATTCGTAATACGAATATTTTGTTACATCATCTATTAGAGGTAAATTATGTCAATAACATCACGCAGCTTTCTTAAAATAAATTCAGAGTTAATGCTTCAATTTATCTCTGTGCTCTTGCTCTCTCATAGTTATAAGATAATTACACAAAAATGTACATATATGCCTATTAATATTTTTGACTTTTATTATGTGTTGCACAATCTAATGTCAAATGTTTTTAAAAGTCTCATTAATTGCATTCCATGTCTTCCAAATACATTCATCGACTCCATCCATATACGCTCGTCGTGTATATAAATCCTACGCATAAAGCTCGAAAAATAATTTTAAACATAAAACTGGATTACAATTTTACTCACAATATAATTCAAGGCTTTAACGTATCTAATACTAGACTAAAATCCATTCCTATATCAGTGTCAGCTTATAAAATCCATATTTGTCAAGGAGTTGCATGTATATATGTATAGCTATATAAAATTTGGATATTGCATTTTAAAGTAATAAATTGCCTCTTACATTGAGTTTTAAAAATATATAAACTTATAATATTATTTGTTTGTCACATAAATAAATTTAAAACAAATTCACATAAGTCAAATTTAGATTATCTTATATCTCTCTCAAGTGATTTAAATTTGGAAATGACCTCACTTATATTTTGGATTAAAAAAAAAAAAAAACACTCACTATTTTTCACCTAGTAACCTACAAATATAATATAAATTGGATTTTTAATATTATTTACATTTAAAATAAAAATAAACAAAATAACATAGATGAATATGTATGTATGTACACAAGTGAACAAAATTTAAAATGAATTTCCTCTTATATAGCAATTAAGATCAATTGATTGATGTTGAGCTTATGTTAATCTCTCGCAACACCAATATAATCTTAAATGAAAGTAATCGCAATTTAATGTAAATGTGACATTAAGATTTTTTTTCTTTTTTTTTTTAAACCAAACTTTCATAAACATATTCGTATGTTTTATGTGAATGCATTAAAACCGCACAGTATAGAAAACTTTATCAGTAATTGGAATCAACAAAATATAAAGCATCTTAATATTATTGACATCTTGATGGCGGTGTAGATGGCTTTAATGATGTTGCTGTAGACGTCCAAAAATTTGAATAATATTTGCATCTTCATATCGAACGGAAAAAAAAATCACCACTTAAACAAGTCTACAAAAGATATGCTTAGTCACGTTTGAAGGACGTTTAAAATAATTTGCCAGGGCTGCATTTAAAAAAATAAATGTACTTATTTTGTCTTTTATATGTGCAAATAGTTTTATTTCCTGGAAAATTAGACTTTCACTGTGATAAAATACCAAAAAAGCTGAATTTTTTAGTAGGTATAGAATTTAATAAGGTACGATTTTTGTACAACTCGTATAGAACCAGGGACTAGTAACTTACAACTTTCAACCATTCCTGTGTGCTTGTTATTGACAGGAATCAAGGGGACCTAAAATTTTGTGCCAAATCCGAACGGCTATGGTGGAAAGCGCTTTTTCATAACAAGTGATACTCTTGGAGGTTTTGTCAATTCCTCGCAAAGGCAGTAACCCATGAAAAACACTTTTTTTTTTTTTTTAGGTGGCATAGGCTGGGAATCGAATCCAAGACCTTCGGCGGACGACGCACAGTGGATCGACTCCATACATTTAGACGTGAAAAATTCTAATATTCTTTGAAAATATTTGTTTCCATCTATAATGTTTATAAATATGAAAAGGTAACATAATTTTACAAAAAAATAAGCTGATAGCTTTTTCGCGACAAAAAAAAATGTAATGATAATGGTAATAATTAAAAAACTGATAATTCTCTTAAGTTTGGAGGTATTTAAAAAGTTTCTGGGTTCTGATGAATAAAATTTGTTAGAAATATATTCTAGAAGTTTTTTGTCCGTGTCGATTTGGAATTCGAACACCAAACTTCAAAAAATTCCTTCCTAGGGACGCAGAAATCTTTTCCTAAAAAGTGGGCAAAAAAAGGGCTTTGCAAATCTTTGCGAGGTTTATCATATATATTTTCAGAAAGTAGATGTTCACAGCTATCCAAAACACATAATTTATTTTTAAAGCAACCTTAGGCACATATTTAGATTTTCCAAAACAAACAAGGTAAAAACAATTTTTTTTGTTCTTTGAAAAACACAATTTTTTTAATCAACAAACAAACATTAAAACAATTTCAACACAGATTTATACAAGTAAATACCTTCACAAACATCTGCCATTTTTTTTTAAATTGCACTTAAAATTGTAATTTTAACAATTATTTTTCTAAAAAGATTAAACGCACCAGATCAAAAAAAGACTTTTCACTTTTAAGTTTGAGGGCCATTTGTGCCATGCTAAACTGGTTTAAACAAGAAAATAAATCGTTATAGATAAGGAATAGAATTTTTTGGTAATTTTAGTCATTGACTTTTTCACGTCTAATTGTATGGAGTCGATCCACTATGCGACGTATACGACGTACGGTCCTACGCACTAACCCTTAAGTCTGGCTGTTATTTAAAAAAAAAAATTATAGTTTCAACATAGCTGCATTTTGCCCCTTTTACCCACAAAATCAAAAGGGAGTTTTTAGGATGTGACGTCTTACGTCAAAGCTCTTCAACAAAAATTAAGCATTGTCGGATTTTTTTAAAGTCAAAATAATAGCGAAATGCCTTCCCTACTTAGCTGAACCCCGCCACTCTTTGCAGAGCCACCTATTGAACATTTTTCAAAATACATTTTTGTTTTAAATTTCTAAGAAAACTTTTTATATGTATGTACATATTATAAGGAAAGACACTAAATCTAAGAAAAGTGGATGTGGCAGTAGGCGGACTTAAAAAAAATTAAAGTTCAACAGATTTTTGATTTTAATTATTAAATTTTAACTTTCTGAGGATGTAAATTAAGAATCTCATGAATCTCAGATAGTTATATATATAAAAAAGTGGGCATGGTAGTAGACGTATTTTCAAGAGTTTTAGATCAAGAGAGAGATAGATTTGTAATAAATTTTTAACTTTCTAGGGACGTCACCTAAGTGCAAGAACCAGCTAACTCGATTTTTTTTTCATTTTTGAGATATCTGGGTTTTCTGCTTCGTTGAATCGATTTGCTTTAATTGCAATAAGCAGATAACTAGTTTTCTTGACCTGCTGCCATCTATTTTTTTAGTTTTATCAGTAATTTCAGGAAAAAAAGGAGACTGACCAACAGGTGAATATGTTTTTTGCAATTTTCTTAAAACTACGAAAATCAATTTAGCTGGTTCTTGCATTCAGGTGACGATATGTAAGTCTCACAAATGATGGGACATGGGCCTTACTTCATTAATAATAAATCCGGTACTTAATGCTATGCAAACATTTTTGGTCAAACATGTTAATAATATGAGAAAATATTCTAGATGATAATTAATATAATCTTTTAACTTATTAATAAATTGAATAAATAATTAATTAATAAAATAATTGCCTATACATAGTATAAAAAATATTTTAATTAAACTTCCTGAATGAAGCTGTGAAAGATTAACACCATTTTATTACTCATTGTCATTAAATCAATTTACTGTAGAAATAAGTCGTTTAACGTTTAAACATAACTATACTTCCCCCACATTATAAAATGACACCTCCCAGAGGTACATAGTATGATATAAAATAAATAGATAGTTAGGTAGCTACATTAATTCATCAACCCTCATAACACATAATTATACAAACACGATTAAAGCGAATGTACCTACAATCCTACATTTCATGCTAAAGTGTCATTTTTTGTTTGCCTTCCTTTCCTTTTTTCTCTTAATAGTGACGACAACGATTCATGATTAATTCTGTGCTATGACAAAAAAAAAAAAAAAAAAAAAAAAATACTCCAAATCGTAGTTCCATCATTCATTTATTTTTTATATTTTTCTATTACCATCAGAGAGCAGGTTAGACTTATAGTATAGTTCAAATCGATCCACGAAATCCATCGCATGCGGCAACAACAGTTTTATTCGAAACGGACACAAGTTAGCTTCGATCTATGTACCTATAACTTTAGTCGCTTGCTACTGCACCGTTGCCGCTGCTTCTTCCTCCACCGCGCTCCGATCGTCTGACTTACTGACTGTACAAGACCAACAAAACAGCTTCTCAGCCCAACATAAGTTTAGATATTTTAAGCTTGAAATATATTTCGCAGAAATTGTTGCTATATTTCTGTGCAGTTTTAAGATTTGTTTTATTTATATTTTTTTTTTATAAATGCACTGGCCTAGCCTTAGTTTAGGTTCAGTCAAAATTTGATTCTCAATCGTTGTTGATGGCGTGTGTTTTGCGCGGGATATAATCAAATGGATAAATAAAACGTTTCTTTTTTAAATAAGATACTTTTAAAAAAATACCGTGTGAATTGTGTGTGGTGGATAATTGATGAATAATAATTCCAAAAAAAAAATAAAAAAACAAAAACATATTTATCATTTAATTATTGTGAATAAATTACAACGATTACTCAATAAGGATAAATTTCTATCAACAGTGGGTTTTACCGGTGCCATAGATTGAATTTCAATTAAAAAGGTAACTACAAAGAAGAAGTGTTCTAAGTGAATTAAATTTGTTTAATATTTTATTAATACCAGTTTATCGAGTTATCTTCACTTAATCTTTGTTTACTGTTTGATTTTAAATTAATTTTTTTTTAGAATTTAAGTAAAAAAAAAAAAACTTATTTAATTAAAATAAAACAAAAAAATAAGAAATAAAAAAAAAAATACAAATAATTTATAATGTGAGACGGGATTATTCGTAATATCTGCAGGGCTTATAAGAAAGTGCTTGAATCCTCAACCAATCAGTCTGAATGCATTTCAAAGCTTTTGTGGTTGTAATTGGGTGAAAAAAAGTGTCGTTTAATATTCTTCAAAGTGAAAATAAAGAAAATACAAATACTTGAAGATAAGTTTTTATTTTTAGTGATTAACTGATATGTTAATATTTTTCTTTTGTCTTAAATTTAGAATAATAATTTTTAATATTTAGCATAAATATTTAAACCGGCTCTCACAAAGGAATTAATATACTTAACTAATTATATTCTTAGTATTTATTTCAAAAATAAGCAATTCTTAAAATAATTTACATATACAGCAATCTCAGAATTCTGCAAATTATGCAATATCTTAAAAAAGAAAAAAAAAAGAAAAAGATTTTATTTATTTTTTTTTTTTATATTATGATAATTTTTATTATCAGATATCATTTTTTTATTTAAAAAAAAAAAAAACTTTTAGATAATCTTTTGATAGAATAAATAAAACATGTTCAATATAAACTTAAGAAAAAGAACGATAGTAAGGAAAATTGAAGTTTAGTCAACAAGACAAAAGAGTTGATGTTCGAACTTTTTTTTTTATAACAAATTAATAGACATTTTTATAAAAAAAAAATAATTTATTAAGATTTATTTATAAATATTTATTAAATTAAAAGTATTTGTGGAAATAGTTAAAGTGGGTGTAGACGTAGAGTGTTTGAGTTTATTTGTCGGAAAATTTTGATAGTGAATTTATTAACTAATTTTCTTAAATATTAAAAGTTCCAAAGTGGAATAAAGTTACATCTCCTGTTAGTTGACTTTTTCAATATACAGTAGACGCTCGATATAGTGAAGTAATTAAAACCAGGCCTGTTCCCTATTTCGAGATTGTTCACTATTTCGAGAGAGAAGCTTCGCAATGTAAATTCGATTCGAAATAAATATTTTTTTTATTTATTTCGCAAAACAATTTTAATTGGGTAAAACAAACAATTATTTTTCATAATAATAAAAAAAATATACAATTAAAATCGAAACACTTCAAAACTCCAGGTAGGGATTAGTTCTTGTTTTGAATTAAAAGGATTATATATATATAAAAATAATCACTTTTGTTTATTTCTTTCTCAACTTGAAGCTGATTTGCACTGCTTTTTCTTGCAAACATGGTTCAATTGACAATTAAAATCTTTTTCGAAAAAAATGAAAGAAATGAAAATATTCACAACTACAATATGTCACAAAAGTTAAAAAAAAAACATCAACTTGTGTTATACTGGCTCAAGTGGATATCTTCTTTCGTGCCTGACTGTAAGAAGCACATAAATGAACGGTAAAATATCTTAGATATTACAGCTGGAATATTCGTCTTAAATATTGAAAAAAATGTGTGTTCACTATATCGAGATACATTTTGTTCACTATTTAGACTAGTCTATATAAAGTTTTGTGTGTTCACTATATGGGATAGTTCACTCTACTGAGATTCACTATATCGAGCGTCTACTGTATTTCAATATATTAATTTTCATGCAAAAAGCTTGTAATGTGAATTTGATTTTGCCAAAATCAAATAAAATTCACGATTTCTTATGTGCGATCACACTGTGGTTTTAAAGTCTGAGTTGTTTAGATCATCTGTTCTGGGACCCTATATTTTATGCTGCCTGCCAAAAACGTAGTTTAGTTTAAGGTGGTATTATGTGAGTACATAAATATGAACAAATAACCACAGTTCATGGAACTTACACTTAATGGACTGAAAAATTTGTAAAGAAATGAATTGATTAAACAACTTCTGAAATTGTTTTGACAACAACGCATCTGAATTGTTAAACAAATTTTAATTTATGAGAATTTGAAAGGTTTTTGAAAAAAAATATTTTTAATGTAAAATTTTGAAAACATTTTTAATAATAATAATAGTAAAATAATTTTGAATTTTTTTTTTTAATCAAAAATTTTGATATGCAGTTTTATTTAAACTTATTATGAGCTATTTTGTAAAAATATTTCATTAAAATCAGTTCAAATGATAATGAGATATCGAAAACAAAAAAAAAGTTTCTATGAGAAATTTCTTTTCAATAATATCGTACTGATATAAGCTCACATAAAAATTTTAATCAAAATTTTAGGAGTCGTTTTTGAGAAAAATAAGATTTTCTTTAACGGTTTTTTAAACACTTGTATGATAGGTAACGTTATTTTTGGTTACAAGAATAATTTTTGCTTAAAATCTGGTAGTTAATATTACAAAATTGGTAGGCGCTAAGTTTAATAACAATCTACCAAGTTGTTTTCGAATTTGAAGTTTTCAAAAAAAAATTGAAACATTTTTAAAGCTTTTTAAAAATAAAAAAAATCAGTGAAACCAGTTTTGAGAAAATCGAAAATCAAAAAAATGCTTCAATTAGATATTTAGAAATATTTTTTAATTTTTTTTTTTATAAAGAGGTAGTTTTTTTGTATTGATTTTTTTTTAAGTTGAAGGCACGTTTTTGAGGAAAAAAAAGCTTTTCACTCTAATTGCTAAAATAAATTGCACCAGAGCGCACACTTGACAATTTAGTACAACGCTAGGTGGTCAAAAATAAAAAAAAAAATAATTTATTGTTATTGAAGTAGCGTTTGCTTAAGAGACAAATAGCCAATCAACAACTAACAACAACAAAATATCTCAAATCTTTTGATTCTTACTAAAGTCACCACTTGAACTTTGCTAACTCTCGATTTTGTCAGTCACAGGTTAAGAAGAGTTTAAAAGGTGATTCTGTGAGTTGAAAGTAAAATATTTTATATATGTACAACAAAAGTTTGTCAGAGAATGCCAATGGTTAATATTGTTATTTACAAAGTGTTCTGGTTTTTTAAAGAATTGAATTTACTTACAATAGAATTTTTTTAATAGTGCGTTTTTATGGTAGTAACGTAGAAACTTTTTTTCTTTCTGGGGGGGGGGGGATAAAAAAAAACGTGAAATTACTGTTATTTTAAAGTTCTACATATTATAACCTTTAATTAAATAGTAAATTTAAATCCCGAAACCAACCGCAACATTTTTTCTTTTTTTTAAATGTATCAATAGGCCCTCCCAATTTGCTGATTTCCTCTGATCCTTAAGTCAAGGATTTGAGTCAACTTCCAAAACGACACAACAAAACTCAACCACTTGAGGTTTTAGAATTGTTGCTTCAATTTTAATCAAATAAATTGTACTTTCGAATTAAGTTTAGCTAACGACCCTCAAATCGACCACTGTGCAGCGGCGAGTACCGTTATGTATGGTTACGGATTGGGGACTAGATACCAAGAAAATCGACCTACTAGTTTAGGCTGCAGCCAAAAGAACAGTCAGACCAAAAGACGGACAGAATTGCGAGACCCACTTTTTTCGACTTCGCTATCATCGTTATGTGTAAAGTTTTGATTAAAATCCCGAAATTGTTTGCTACTCACGAAACCAATACAAGATATACTTGCGCTATAAAAAAATAAATTTAAATAAAAATAATTACACTTATATAAATTATTTAACCACCCCGACCTTCTAGTTTCAAAATGAAACCCAAATCAATAATGGAAAATTAATTAAAACTTTAAATAGATAAACATACTTAATTCAAAACTCAATGTGGTAGTCGTATATTAATATTGAAAGAAATACAAAGAAAAAATATGAGAATTCATAACTATTTAACCGTGACCATGGTAAAATAATAATTTTAAACTTACTACAAGTTTTTTTTTTTTAAATTTAAGTTCTGGTCAGCTGTTAACACTACCTATTTACAATATAGACCTTGTACAAAATAATGCGTTTAGATAATTTTATTATTATGTACATATAAATGCAAATTGAAAGGAAAACAAAAAAGAAAACTGTAAATATATAGTGTAAGTTCATTATTATAATTATACAAAGAAAAGTTAAAGTTAAAACTTGCTGTCGGTCAATCTCAGATTTAAAAGTATTTAAAAATCAAAACAAAACTGGATTAACATTAAAACAAGTCATTTACATTCTACCCGTTTAAAGAACACATGCTATAGCACATATTGACATAGAGGTGTTTAATGCATAGCTGTTATTGTTAAAAAAAAATTCAACTTAAATATTGTCAATCCCTTTATTTTAAATGAATTAATTAGCTTTCATTTATATTTGAATGATATACATGTATCTTAACATTTGCTTTATTTTTATATATTGATTGTATTTTTATCCTCAAGGTTATAATAAATTCATTGAAATCTCGCTAGATTGGTTTTTAGAAAATGAAAAACATTTTCTAAGTTTTAAATTTGATCTCAATGGAAAAATACTCAGGACCTGTATATTTTTATATTACATACATTACATATTTGTTACAAAAGAATTGCAGTTTTTTATAATAAAGGAAAAAATATTGATTCTAAGGATTGACAACTCGGTTAGTTTTATCTCTCACGGAAATGCAATCGTCAACAGATGACAGTACACTTTCAGAATGCTATAACTATTTGTCTACAAAAAATATTGGAGCCTACCAAAAAATTAAATTTAAAGAGTTGTCTGAATAGGTAGCCTATAAATTTTATTTTCAATTATAAAAATGCATTGATGAAATATTCCGAAGCCAGAAATTAATTAAAAACTATGTTCGAAATTTCTTAAAACATGTGCTTTGAATAAAATTGATTCTAATGCATATTAGTACCAAATTTAGGAAAGCAATTCCAAAATTTTTGTGCAATATTCCCAAAGCATTAACACTTATTATTGTGTTTGAACATTTCTTTATTGAACATAAATTTTAGAATAAATTTGATAGAAATTTAATAATTTGGACAACATTAAAGTCGACACAGGAAATTTTATGTAAACTGTAGTAAAAAATCTAATTAATTAATTTTTAAAATGTTGTTAGTTTTTCTGTAAATATATAGTGTAAGTTCATTATTATAATTATACAAATGTTAAAAGTCCCCGACTACCCAGGGGTAAAATAAAATGTTGCAAATAATTCCACAATCAGAATGAATAATTAAATGCACAGTGAAAAAGTGTCACCACCAGTCAAATAACGATTCCATGTGAGACCAATAATATTTAATGCTAAATTTTGGTCTTAAACATCTATCTAGAATTATTGGTACTATATGAATTTTTTTCTTCGCATCTTTTGGCACTTTAAAGATTTTTATCAAATAAATTTTAATTTATTCATCGTGGTAAATGACATTAATTTATATTTTTCTTTTATGTAAATATACTGTTATGGGATTATGTATCTGTTTCATTAATACGTTTCATCATTTCAAAAAAAAAGTTTCATCATTAGCATTTAAAATATTTATTAAAAACATTTCTAATTAATAAAAAAAAAAAACAAACATAAAAGACTCCAAATTAATTAGTAATTATTTATCTAACTTCTTGAGTCAAGATACACATTTTATTAATAAAAAAGGAATGATTTAGTTCATTTTTTTTTGTTTTTGTTCGTGAAATTCAATTATACCACTTTACAACTTTTTAATTATAAACTATAAGTTGAATATATAGTAAAGCTTGACTCACTTCATAAAGTGTCCACATCAGCTACAACTTTTTGATAGGTTTCATTTGAAGTGTAACAAAAATATTTACACACCCATGTACAGTGAAACCTCCCTTGAACGAACACCAACGGTCGCAACACTTTTGTCCATCTTTAAGTGAATTGTCCGTTCAACGGAAAAAATAAGAAAATAGTAATACACAAAACAAGATCACAGCTGCAAAAAACCGTTTAATCAAAAACAGTGACATTTAGTGGCATGCACCACAAACACGCTTTGAGCTACATTGTTGCAATTTTTGTTGGTTTCTCTATATTTTAATTAGTTTATTTGTTTTTACCGTTCGCATTTATTGCCGCTGTAAACAAGAGGGAACTTTTTTAATGCAAATGCAAATATATGGAAAAGTGTTACAAATATTTTTGTCCGCCCAAGAGAATTAAATTTAACAAATTGCGTCTGATATTCTTGTGAATCTTGTCCGTGTCCGGGTAAGGGAGTGTTCGCTTAAGGGATCATAAAATGTATGGAATTAAAATCCAAGATCCACGGTCGTGAGAATTTGTCCGCCGAAGAGGATAGTCCGCTTAAGGGAGGTTTCACTGTATAATGTATATGTAGGTACTACCAATAAAAATCGATGAACTTTTATACAAAAAATAATATTAAATTCTTAATTACTATAACACTCTGGACATCGTATTCGGGCAATTAAAAAGTAAACCAAAGCGATATCAGTTTCATATAATTTTATAATTGGTTAAAGGATTAGTTTGGAGTACCTATTGATTCAGATAATAATTTTTTCATATATATGAAATTGTATATACCTGCCTACGTATAGGTACGTAAAGATTTAATCGTTTGCCATTTAAAAATACTTTTTTAAAACCATTCCAACATAACTCAAGGTAGAAGTGGTGAACAGAACCTTAATTTTTTTTATTTTAAGATTTATTTATAGTTATATGACATTTTCTTGGGACGAAATAAAAAAAGGCTGATTTTTTTCATAAATGAGTGAAGGCTATATTAGAAAAGCTTAGGTGGAGTTGTTTTGGAACGCCATAACCCTGACCCCATAAACCTGATTTTCCAATTCTATGGGGAACTGTATAAATAAAAGATATCGAGGATTGGCAACGCCGTCATCCCAAAAACAAACATAAGTTTCCATACAAACTATCGATAACAAAGAGATGAATCCCACTAATAACACATTAAGACCAGATTTAAGCCCGGGAAATTCTCTGAGCTTAGTTAAGCTCGCTGGCGATTATAATTTATTTGCTCGTAAAGATTGCGAGCGGTCTTCCTTTCCTCTACAACAATGCTTTTTATGCTTCTTGTTTTCCTGTGTCGACTTACAAGAATTTTTCTTTAAACCAAAGCATCTATTCGTATTGCATTGTATTGTTTCCCCTAAGGGTTACAAGTGTCCCACCGCACTCTCCTCTCTTCCCATCCCACTCTATTCATTCCTTCTCACAACCTTTAGTGCTTTTATCCACTGTTCCCCCCTACCTCCTTCGTCCATTATATCCCTCATTTTTTTCCCCTATTGATCTTCCTTCATCTCCGCCTGACCTGCATCTTTCTATTACATGTTCCCACGTCTTTTCCTCACCTTCACACACTCTGCACATTATCTCTTCTTCTTGTTTCTAGTACCATCTTTCTCTCTGTTCTGTCTGCCTTCCATCCCGCTTTCAGATATTGCGGGATCCCCTCGGTCATTACTTCTTTATACCACCTGTTATATCTGGATTTCTTTATTAGTTCCCGTCTTTCATTCTCCTGCTCTCTTGTCTTCCCATTCTACTCTCTCGTATCCTGTCGTACTGTCCTCTCTTCCTTCCCTTCCCCTCGTTCTCTTTCTCCCATGTTCCCACCGTGATCCTCTCTCGCTTCCATCCCTCTCTCTCTCTCTCTCTCTCATCTCCTCTAAACATTCCCTCGCTATCTCGCTTCCTTTTCCACCTGTTAATTTCTCTTCATAATTTCACGCCCTTTTCTCTGCTCTTATCGTTATCTTATCTCTTTTGTTTCCTCTCTCACCATGTATCCTGGAGTTTGCCATTCTACCCCATGTCCCATCACCGTCCACACAAGGGTATCGAAAAGCCACGTCTTCCTCTCCCATACCTTCTCGAATTTCCTCCTCCCAATCCCCCAGGCTTCCTTCATGACCGCTGCACCAATGCATCTAAAAAGATAAACTAAATAAAGTATGAGCGGCGCACCAACTCGCGTAACTTACAACTCTCAACCATTCCAGCGTGTATGTTATTGTCAGCTATGGAAGAGACCTAGAATTTTCTGCCAAATCCGAACGGCTAAAATGAGAAGAACTATTTCATGACAAGAGAAATACTCTTAGAGGATTGTCAATTCCTCACAAGAGGCAGTATTGCTGATAAAACATTTTTCGTGGACCTCTGACGATGATATATTCCATCGCGTTTACCAAGGGGTACTACTACCATAATAAAAAAAATAGAAAACATTTTAGAAAGGGATAATTTTTGTGTCCAATCGATCCTGCAAAAAAATTATTACAAAATGTATGGTGTATCGAATTGTGTATTATTAACGAAATTGTTTTCTCAATTAAATGATAAGATATAAAATAATTTGTTTTGAATGGGTAGGTACTTATCTATCTATTTCAACCAACTGCAAACACGCACAAGGAAATGGTAAAGAAATTGTAAGTCACTAGGCTTTGGTTCTCCATGAACCAATTTATTTTATTTACAAATTATCATTAAATGTTTTATTTTCGAAATCAACTATTAAATCTAGAAATTTGTTCAAATGTCACCACTTTTCATTGGAAAAGTTGTGTTCAAATTCAAAGGCTTTTTACTTTTCAAGTTGAATGGTTTCAACAAAGGAGCTCTTATTTAAAGAATAATTTAGTTTAAAAATGTTCTTTTCAAAATTCATACTTCTAATGTTAGTGCAATTCGGACCTATTTGTGGAATAAACATAGGTTTAAATAGACTCATCGAAAAGGTATACAGTGAAAGTGATTCAGCTACATTGACTTTCGTTGGATTTAATGATGATGAGTTTCTGAGTGGATTCATGAAAATACATAGCAGCAAGCCAGTTTTAATCTTTACAACCCCCAATTCTAATGAACATTCAAACATTACAAATTCAATATTGATAGTGAAAGAAGGAAGTTCAAGTTCTTCAGCTTTATTTCAGCACGTTATCAAAAAACTAGAAGTTCGAAAATTCATCATCGTTATTTCGAAGACCATTGAAAGCCTTCGAAAATACTTCGAATATTTTTGGGAGCAAAAATTTACAAGAATTTTTGGTTTTACCAACAATAACTCTTATGTTTATCTCAAATACGCCGATAATCCAGTACAACAACTATTAATCACCACAGAACGCCCACTTCCTAACGTCTTCAGGGACATGAATGGCTTTCCAATTCGAACATCAATTGAAACTGTAATTCCAAGAACTTTTTGGTACGTTGACAAAAAAGGACAAAGAAAAATTGGTGGAAATTCAGGACTAATATTTATAAATTTCATTAAGAAACACAATGCAACATTCGAAGAAGTAATAATTGAAAAGATGAAAAATCGTAATTTTGCGCTCATTAAAGCCTTTAAGAATGATGATATTGACATATCGCCAAATGTTATATACCCAGTTGAGGGATGTGAGTATAGTATTCCTTTGAGGATAGTTTTTTATTGTATTATGATGCCGTTGAATGATAATGTAAGATCTCACCAATACTTTATCAAACCATTTTCTCCAACGGTCTGGATATTGTTGTTGTTTACATTTATTTACATTTTTCTGATGGATTACGTTAAGGACTTCTTTTCCTGCTACCGAGCTGATTTATGGCAAAGCTTTAGCGAAACATTTCTGAGAGTGCTAAATTTGCCATCGAGGATACCAAGGAGAGCTTATCGTTTTCATATTCAAGTTCTTCTATTTGCATTTATTTTTGGAAACTTTTACATTAATTACTTTACGTCGTTCTTGACAGTGTTTATCGAAGTGGAACAATTCGAGACTTTCAAGGACTTATTCGATAACAATAAAGGTCTGATGGCTTCTTATGAATCGATTGATTACTTTAATATGTCGGATCCAACAATACTGGAAGACAAAATATTCCAAAAGATCTTATATGTAGTTGATTATGAAATTTTTAAGAAGAACATGAACTCAATGAAAAATATCAATTATGCTTACCCTGTTTCTAGTGATATAGGTGAATTCCTGATTGGGTTGAGTGCTTTAATCGAAGAACCATTATTTCGAATGATTAAATCATATGGCGCATATTTTCAAATATTTCTGCTATCACCACACTCACAATTCAAGGAGGTTTTGAACAGTTTTATCTTACAGACCTCTGAAACAGGATTGATACAAAAATGGGAGCAGAATACAATTGGACAGGCTTTTAAATCTGAATTCGAAATGGATTTGCATAGAAAGGTTAATCCGCCACTGGATATTCCTTTGACATTGAAGCATTTGTTTTTTGCTTGGTGTTGTTTGGTAATTGGATTGATGCTGGCAACATTTACATTTCTTTGCGAGATATTTGGCAATGCTGGATGGAAGGTTTTGAAGAAGAAATTTAATAAAATAAAAGAAAAATTTAATAAAATCTTAAAAAAGTAGGTAAGATGTGTGGTTTTCAATTTGAATGTCAAGAATATTTAACTTAATACATGTTAATATTTTTAAATTTTATTATGTCAATCAAAAACATGCTTCAATTTTAAGATATAAATGTTTGCAATTCTTAATTTATGATTAAATAAAATGCCCAACTTAGTCGCACCTACTTCTTGTTATTTTTTTAATTAAGGATGCATTTATATAAAAAGTAAGAAGTAAGTAAGAAGTACTTAGCTTATTATTCATTTATTTGAAAAAAAAAAACAACAACAATGCAAGTCGGAAATAAAACGATATAGTCACTATTATATCCACATTTAAATCGTCGCAAAGGTGCAGTGCAATAGAACCCGCTTTTAATGCTTTTTTGTGCTGGGTCATATTGTTACTCCAAAAAGGAAAAAAAGCCCGCGGGTGTTATTTCCTTTTATTTTGAGAAATAAGACCCACGGGCCTTATTTCTGTGGGGGTCATTGCACTGTACCCGTCGCAAAGTATGGCATCTCTGTCAAAATCAGCTGTTTTATTTTTAAATGTGTTCTTAAAAAATTATACGCCAAACAAAATATACTTTCCCTATGTTTATGTAAAAAAAGAAACAAGGTAAAAACAATTGCATTCATTCAATCAGCTTCCATATTGAATTGAAATGACAAAGACCAATCGTACCTATTTGCCAAATGGAAAGACCTCTTTCAAAAGTTTTGCATATAAAATGCCAACTGTTTGCTCTGCCTGCAGCCAACATATATCTATCAAAGCAAACTGTCACCTAAGATCCGTTCAAAATCCTCGATTGATTGGATATATGCTAATTTTCAGCGACATTCGTAACACTTTGACCAGAATTATTATTAAACAAACAAAACAAAAAAAAACAAAAATATAACATTGAGGACCACCGTAGAGTGAATAGATTGTGTGAAGATTGGCCCAATTATTCCTGATTGATCTTGTCAAGTTTGTTAAAGCTAGTTATTGGTCGTTGGACTGCCTTTATCTGCAGAATAAAGAGTTTTCCCTGTGGACAAAATAGATGTTGTGTGTTTCATTACGTGACACGATTCATATATCGATGTCTCAAATCTTTTTTTTTATCTGGTATACATTTTTTGTGTAAGTAAATTTTGTGGTGTAATAATTGATAATTGGAGGGTCGTTATAATTTTCAGAAAAATAAGTCTTATTTCCAAAAGAATTATTATCCACGTTCATACTGTTAAGCTGGGTAAATAATTAAGACTAATTGAAGAATTGAAGAAAAATGATTTGCGAAATTTCAGATTTCAGGATAGTTAAAGTTTAAGCATGCTAAACTATTGATAAAGTAGGCGTGGCAGAGGGCGTATTTCTGAGAAAAAAAACATTATGCTTTCGGTTAAAAAAAGTGTTTAATTAAAAAAATTTCAGATTTCTATTGTTGATTTTTTTAATTTTAAATAAAAGTAGGCGTGGTGATGGGTGGTTGTCATCATACTTTATGTCATATGTAGCTAATTCACAAAATTTCAGGTTTCTGGGGTTGTTAGGTAAGGAATATAAATCAAATATAGTATACAAGTGGGTGTGGCAGTGGGTGGGTTTTACTAAAAACACTTTGAAGATTGTGCAAAATTTATCAGAAAAAAGATTAAAAATTTTTTTCAAATCGAAAAAAGTACCAACTTTCAGTTCCGATAGGTATTCTATATATATCTAATCGAAATTTCACCTTGAAAATCACCACGCGGTAAATTAATCTCGGCGGTTTGAAATACTTGAAAGACGCCCTTAGCTGACTGTGCTTAAGACTGACATACTATTATTATATAGGCAATAGGCAGAATGCAGATATTACATTTTGTTGCTTTCGGCCTTTGACCTTCGACCTTATATGAACTTGATAAATTTGTGAATGTAAAAAAAAAAATGTCTCAATTTTATGAGTATGCTTTATTATTGTTTATTTATTTCATAAAGTAGGTTAGGTACCATGAATTTATCACGTCAACTTGACACATCATCGAAACGCAAAATGCAACTTAACATTTTTCTTGAAAACACAATAACCAAAATAAACGTGATATGCCACATACCTATATACTCATTTTAATCCAACTTTGCTTAAGTAGGTATACATATATATATACGTATCAAGTGCGACACATCGCAGTCGTTAAAAATTAAATTAAATCACACTAAAAATCTGTTCACATCATGGTTGAATGCAGAGTAACTACTTATCGTAACTACACATAGATACAGTATCTAATAGCGTTTACGTACATATTTTACGTTTAAATCGCAAATTCATAGCTACAACATAAGCAGCGGGGCAGCCAGAGATCACTCTTGAGTCTCTTGATGATGGAAGTAAGATAAAAGGTTTTGTATTGCAACTAAATATAATACAGCGCATGGTATCTACGAGTATCGTATATCTATAGAAAGATTACGATCAAATCATTTGGTGTTATTGTTTTTGGCGAGTTACGTTTTGTTGAGGCATTCATCAGATTCAGATTCAAATTTAGATTGAACATGAATTCGAAAGGATTCTTGGAACTATGTATGTGGAACTAAACAATTTGCGATCGAAATGTTATGGTACTTGTACTATGGGTTAATGGTGGCATTGTTCTTGCTTATTTTGTTTTTAATGTGTTGTCTTTTGTTAAACGTTAACACAAGCAACAAATTTCGGAATAATATGTTTTGACTATTACATCGAAGAACTATTTTTCTTTTTTTACTTTTAATCTCTGTAAGTAATCAAAAACATGTTAAATGAATAGTTTAATTGCTTATCTAATTTATTAAATGGTTTAAGACTTGTTTGAGTTCCTTAAATTGTACCAATGTTTGTACGAACATATATGTAAATTAACTAGTAGAAAACATACATTTTAAATAGTTGACTGGAGTTATTTTTATTAGAGGTTAGGTATCGATTCCACAAAGAAACTGCAAGATTTATTATTGATTTGCTAAATGTTAAAGATCAAATACCTACAAGTAATGAAATAAATCAAACAAATCCAGGCACTGCACATTAATTCTTTAAATATATCTCTTGTTTGTCTCCATTTTCTGAATGTTCTTTCCACTCTTCTGTCAAAAAAATAAATATTAAAATTGATAAAAATTGAAAGTTTTGGAAAGTAAACGAACAGACCGTAATATGATTTTGTATTTATTGCTATTAATTTTGTTAGTTTATAAACAAATAAAATAGTGGCGCACTTAAAAGAAAAAAAAGATATTTACCGTTGTTATTCTTAAATTATTGACAGGAAATTGTAGTAGAATTTACTTTAGACTTGCCCTTCAAGCAAATGAGTCCGCTTTGGATCCGCGCACGTAGTAAACAACGTATGGATGACTCCATATGCGAATTCAAACATACATATATCCACAAAACTACGTTTGAACGAATCGAGACAGGCGTTAAAATCCGAAAATCGAGTACCGAAAACAATTTGTGACATTTGACAGCCAAAATAAAAGTTTGTAGTTTAATTTCCATTTGTTTTTTTTTTTCAAGTTTATTTTTTTCCTTATTATTAATTAATTAATTAATGGATAATGGAACCATTTTATAATGATCACTTGAATTCATAATTTACTTTCGATTTTAAACCGTTTTTCTTTCTGAAGGGAATATTTATTGAACTGTTGCACTTGGCACTAACGTTTACTCGTTCAAAAAATAATAATGTTTTTGTTGCCTTCTCTATCTGTTTTCAGTCCATAAAAAATACTCACCAGTCACCATTAGTGTATCGTCTATGTATGTTCCCAGCGGGAAAAATCAAAAAATTCATTGAGGAAAAACCTGCTTTTTCCTTAAGGAATGGGAGCTGCATCTGCTACTTTTCAGCCTATTCCTTTGATGAATTTAACATGGGCGTGTCATTGGCAGGAAGCACATGCCACTTTATCAATGAAAATTCCACACCTAAATCACTACTTCCTTGGAAGTGCTTATTCACCAGTTGACTTAAAAAAAAAAAAAAAATTTTAAAACACCGTGAGATTTGAACCGGCACCCACTGACAACCCAGCCAGCTACTCTTCCAACTTGCTATACTTGGTCGTTGGTGGATTAAAATTCATCACTTATTTCAATAACATTTTGTTAGGCGAAGTAAAAAAGAAAGAGCGTCGTGAGAGAATTATTTTTTTCCCTCTCTCTCATAATATACTTTCCAAAGCAGATACGTGGATTCAGACGATGAACTGATGAACTTGTACATTACTTTTCAGCAGTTTTTTCATCGCATAATTTTCCCTATTAAAATAGCAATATCTAATTCACCAACAGAACGTTTTTTCCTAAACACAAAGCAGAAAGTGGGGTTAAATCTATGAACTGAGGAATCTTTGCATTACTCTTCACTTACTAAATCATTGCATGTCTATTTTCCTATGATTTGGCAAGTGAATGCATTGATGAATTCAGCTATAAAATTCATTGAGGACGATATTTCCCGCTGGGTTGTTTCTTTTTCAGTTAAAAAAAAGTACTCCTTTTGTACATGTATATACAGAAAATGTGCTAATGTGTGTATGACACTCCGTTTTGAAAGGATCCATGAAAGACCAACAAATTTGCTTACAGGCAGTTTACAGGTCAGCCATAAATTCTTTATTAATATCAACTGTTTCAAACATTCTGTCTACTAACTTTAAATAATGACGCTTGGCTTTTTTTTTTTTTAATGAAAACACATTTGAAAACAAAACTTATTATGTATGAAAAATCTCTTAACATAATCAGATGCCCTCTGGCGTTTTTTAGGTGCATTAACTACTCTGCTCATCTACTCACGCATGAGAGCCTGTGAGTAGATGGTAGTACTAGAATTATAGTTCTCAGCTGTTCATGCGACTCATTGAGTACTTTGCCACCACCAAAAGGAACACAGTTAATAGTTGAAATTTGTTTGACAGCTGTCTTCTTAAACAACCTGAGTCATATTTATTAGTTTTTTGTCTACTTAGACACTGTCTAACTATTTTCAAATTAGTGAAAATATTTTTTATTTAATAAAAATAAATATCAGATTATTCACGGTTAAGACAATCTACTCTTATGTCTAAGTTAGACAGCTATAAGACAACAATAAACAAGGTTTTTAAACACATTTTCCAAAGTTAGACAGTTGTCTAAAGTTAGACAACGTTTATAAATAGGACCAACTTTGTTTATGTTCTGGTGTAACTCTCGCATTGATAAAAAATAGTAGAAATGTTGAAAAATGATACAAAACTCATATGATTTGTTTTTGTATTTAACAATTCTGGGTTTTGATAAAATCTTGAACTTATGCTGAACCAAATTTATGCAACTGGTCTTTAATCCTGCAAATTAATTTGACCCGAACTAACTATCTCAAGAAGCAGCTTTTCAGTAGTTTTTAGCTATGTTATTTTGCGAAACAAAATTTAAATCACAAAATGAGTTTAATTCTAGATTAAAATTGTTAATGAGTTAATTTGGATTTAATCCCGAAACTACGGATATGGAAAATTAAGCCAGTTTAATTATTATAAGACCGCATAAATATATTAACTTTTTTCATAAAAAAATAAGAAAAGAAGTCAACATTTTTATATTATTCACTTTTGACTTTTGTATAGAACTAAATTTTTCATCTGTCACTCTCAATTAAATTTATGAGTTTTTTCCTTAATTAAAACCTTGCAACAATTACTCTTAGTAATATTTTGTCACAACACAACAACCATTAAGGTGCCGCACGCCTCTTTATATTTTAATTGAAAACATCAATCAAAACGCAACACACTTTTTAACGCAACATTAAAATTTGCTTACCAAACATCGAATAACGTCAATTGAATAACGTATAAGCAAAAGGCGTTCATGCATTTTGGCGGTGCGCAATAAAATCAGGTTACAGTTAAAAAAAAAAAAACGCAATCTGCGTAAACTATCTATCGCACAGTTTTTGAGACATTAAAGGCCGAATAGCCAAATCAGACTTTAAAGTTTATTATTTTTTTTTTTCTATTAAAAAAAATAAACTTTCTGCAGCGCATTAAGTAGGTTGAGGTATATACTTACAAGATGCCATAAAAATTGGGTTTCAAATTAATGACAACTACTATCGCCTTCCCATGCCTAAATTTACATTTCGGTATATAAAGGCTGATTTGGAACTGTGCAGTCGAACATGAAACATTTAGAGCAAAATAATTAAAATCCAACTGCAGGCAGTTTGGACACTACGAAGCCGCACGCCACCGCCGCCGCTGCCGCCATCGATCGTCGGCGTCACGTCGATGCAGATATTTTGGTTACAATGAAGGATTAACTGCCACAAAGTGCGTATGCATGCTCCTTGAGGCTCGGCTCGGCCGGCAGTGCCTACTATTCGCAAATGTCTATCCAAAAACGAGAGTTAAATTTATGGCCTGCTAAATTTGTGCGTCTTAACGAGACGTACAGTTGTCGTAGCCTGGGCCAAATATATACATATATACACTCTGCACTGCCAGGGGGAGTCAATCTTGTGCTGTGTTACTATTCGATGTTGATATCTCACCGAGATTACTCACTGGCATCGATCAATTATCGCTCTTTGATCCCAGCGACTGATATATAACAGTGGGGCAGTCATCATGATAAAGTTGGGGAAAATATCAAAAGTAACTAAAACAGAAGTGAAAAGATCTAAATATTCAAAAAATAAGCTTATTTTTGGTTCACATATCGGAAAAATGTAAAAGAACTGTCAAAAAAACAATGTATGTGACAGCAGCTGTCTTGGTTAGTTTGCCATCATCAGTGGGTGCCTCGAAACTTTATACCAAAAATATCTTTAGCTTTAGCTCAGTTTGAGGTTTCTTTTTGTTCTGAAATAAATGAATTCAAATTTTCATGCTATACTGCCCCACTGTACAATGCAATGTGATCCTAGCACTCACTCTCAGAAAAAACCAGATTTTTTATTGAATCTGAACTTAGACGACCGACGACGACGACAGACGCTTCGATATATGTAGGCTGTGGGGTGCGCGAATAGTTGCTCAGCGTTGGTGGACTATTACGTGGATTTTTTTGATTTCCATACACCATGTGTATACCTAGTAAAACATGCAACGTTACGAGTTTAGCTCTGATTACAAACCAGTGAGGCGATGACCTGCGTAGATCAGTCGGGCACGCATGCAAGGACTTAAAGTTATATAGTAGGTATAACTACTTCTGGGACTGGATTATATATACTGTGTGTGTGAGAATTTTGTAATTGCTTTAGCGCGTCTATATAATATTGAAGAAAGTCATTCCTCCTCTCGGCTTGTGCATTTATGTAATTTTGGAACTTGTAACTGATTTATAAACTTATGGGAACCAAATGACAGCTTGAAAGCCTGTTTCTTGGTCGAGTTAATCCGATCCGATCCGATAACCTAGATGTGGCGTGTGAGGGAATTTACGTATTACGTATTCTCGTATACAAGTTAGGCATATCTATAAGTATACATTATACATAAATACGCACTTTTAAAAAATTGTAATTGCATCGGATTTAACACATGAGTAAGAAAAGTAAGGGTAAGTGAAACTTGTTACATGCAAAAGGTAAAGTATTTTGGTTAAATGAAAACTACAAGCTAATCGATTTCAAATTTCCAAAAGTGCGACATGTAGTGTATTTTGTTTAATTTTGTTGGAAATATTTATGTAATCATTTTCATTTCTATTGAATCATTAAATCACTTTTTATTAACAAAAGGAAGTTGTGTCGAATTTTGTGAAAAAAAAAAGTAAAAAAAAATAGGTACATACAATATCTATTTATTTTTTAAATATAATTTTTTTAATGTCTTGATCCAAATGTCCCATACAAACAAGGAAAATTAATTTATTTGCAAATTTTTAGAATGTAGCAATTCATCAAATGAACAAATTTTTCTAACAACGTGGTAAAGGCTTCATCTAATTGTTAGATAATGTATTTAAAAAAATAGAAATATATACTTACCTATACTTACCAATATTTTTGTATATTATATTCTTAAACATCGTCAATTCTAAAACGAATACAGGAGTAAGTACGTGTGACCAAGTCGTGCATTTTATTTTATCATAAACTCTGAAATACATATACATTATTAAATATCTAGCTTGTGTATCAAAAAAAATGTGAATTGAAGCTTATTTTTACTTAAAATTTAACATTAAAAAAATTGACATGCGTTAAGTTAAATTTATTGTGAGTTAAGGAAAGGATTTTTAATGCCATTCTTGACATTTAAACCACTCATCTACTTTCTTAAGATTTTTTTGAAATATTCTTTTGTTTTATTAAATTTCTTCTTCAAAACCTTCCATCCAGCATTGCCAAATATCTCGCAAAAAAATGTAAATGTTGCCAGCATCAATCCAATTACCAAACAACACCAAGCAAAAAACAAATGCTTCAATGTCAAAGGAATATCCAGTGGCGGATTAACCTTTCTATGCAAATCCATTTCGAATTCAGATCTAAAAGCCTGTCCAATTGTATTCTGCTCCCATTTTTTTATCAATCCTGTTTCAGAGGTCTGTAAGATAAAACTGTTCAAAACCTCCTTGAATTGTGAGTGTGGTGATAGCAAAAATATTTGAAAATATGCGCCATATGATTTAATCATTCGAAATAATGGTTCTTCGATTAAAGCACTCAACCCAATCAGGAATTCAGCTATATCATTAGAAACAGGATAAGCATAATTTATATTTTTCATTGAGTTCACGTTCTTCTTAAAAATTTCATAATCAACTACATATAAGATCTTTTGGAATATTTTGTCTTCCAGTATTGTTGGATCCGACATATTAAAGTAATCAATCGATTCATAAGCAGCCATCAGACCTTTATTGTTATCGAATAAGTCTTTGAAAGTCTCGAATTGTTCCACTTCGATAAACACTGTCAAGAACGACGTAAAGTAATTAATGTAAAAGTTTCCAAAAATGAATGCAAATAGAAGAACTTGAATATGAAAACGATAAGCTCTCCTTGGTATCCTCGATGGCAAATTTAGAACTCTCAGAAATGTTTCGCTAAAGCTTTGCCATAAATCAGCTCGGTAGCAGGAAAAGAAGTCCTTAACGTAATCCAACAGAAAAATGTAAATAAATGTAAACAACAACAATATCCAGACCGTTGGAGAAAATGGTTTGATAAAGTATTGGTGAGACCTTACATTATGATTCAACGGCATCATAATACAATAAAAATTCATCTTCAAAGGAATACTATACTCACATCCCTCAATTGGGTAAATAACATTTGGCGATATGTCAATATCATCATTCTTAAAGGCTTTAATGACCGCAAAATTACGATTTTTTGTCTTTTCAAGTATTACTTCTTCGAATGTTGCATTGTGTTTCTCCATGAAATTTATAAATATTTGTCCTGAATTTCCACCAAGTTTTCTTTGTCCTTTTTTGTCCACGTACCAAAATAATCTTGGAAATGCAGTTCTTATTGATGTTCGAATTGGAAAGCCATTCATGTCCCTGAAGACGTTAGGAAGTGGACGTTCTGTGGTGATTAATAGTTGTTGTACTGGATTATCGGCGTATTTGAGATAAACATAAGAGTTATTGTTGGTAAAACCAAAAATTCTTGTAAATTTTTGCTCCCAAAAATATTCGAAGTATTTTCGAAGGTTTTCAATGGTCTTCGAAATAACGATGATGAATTTTCGAACTTCTAGTTTTTTGATTACGTGCTGAAATAAAGCTAAAGAACTTGATCTTCCTTCTTCCACTATCAATATTGAATTTGTAATATTTGAATGTTCATTAGAATTGGGGGTTGTGAAGATTAAAACTGGCTTGCTGCTATGTATTTTCATGAATCCACTCAGAAACTCATCATCATTAAATCCAACGAAAGCCAATGTAGCTGAATCACTTTCACTGTATACCTTTTCGATGAGTCTATTTAAACCTATGTTTATTCCACAAATAGGTCCGAATTGCACTAACATTAGAAGTATGAATTTTGAAAAGAACATTTTTAAACAAAATTATTCTTTAAATAAGAGCTCCTTTGTTGAAACCATTCAACTTGAAAAGTAAAACGCCTTTGAATTTGAACACAACTTTTCCAATGAAAAGTGGTGGCATTTGAACAAATTGCTAGATTTAATAGGTGATTTCGATTTATTAATTTTTTAAATTAATATGTAAATAAAATAAATTAGTGGTTCGACAGCTCGTGGAGAACTATTCATTCATTCCTGTGTTCGTGTTATAAGTACCTAACCTATATTGGAAACAAATTATTTTTTATCCTAACTTTTAATCTTAATAGCAATTTAATTTAAATATAATTTACAATTTAATACACCATATTTTTTGTATTTATTTTTACGATGGAAGATATATCAATTGTTTTTAAAATAATTATCCTATTTTGTGAGTTATATCTCGATTAACTGAATTGATATTTCTGACATATAGGTATGTCAAAATACTACAAAAATATAGAAGGCGACACTATGGAAATTACTTTTTCCATAGTGCCACCAAGAGATGACGCCCTCTCTGTTTCGATCATAGAGTACCTATATTATCTAGAGAACCGACTCGTACCCCCCTTGCCTAAAACACCCGCAAATTTTATTTGAGCACAGTAAGAGAACACTCTCCTAAATTCCCTGTCCGTGAATTCGTGTGAATTTTAGATATAGCGCATCTCTCTTCAAATTTCTCTCCCCATCTTTTTAATTCTGAAAGATACACACAAAAATACGAACATTGCTGAAAAAAAGAAAAGAAAGACGTGCACGCAGGCGTTGTTTCCACCATCGCATCTCCGATGTGACTGAGGGTCGGTGGGTTGGTTTTTGTGTTTTGTTTTCATCTCAGTAAAAGAGAGATCAAATTCCAGCGATGGACTTTTTTACAAGAAGTATGAACATGGTTTATAATGCAGTTTTAAAAAAAGTATTTCATATCTGGTGGGAGAACTGAGCACTGAGCAAAACTGAGCCAATATCCATTAAATTATCACTATGTTAGTGCGATTCCATTAAAAATGCATTCGGCAACTAACACATATTCAGCCTTGTGGAGGAAATCCTCTCAGTGCAGCTTGTAGGGTGAAAGAGAAAAAGCGCTGAAGTCGGTTCTCTAGATAATATAGGTACTCTATGGTTTCGATGGTGAAAACGCATCTCCATATTGTTGCCCTTTGATTTCGATATATTTGTTTTTAGGTAGTTTTTAAATATCGTGTATTGATGAAGTCCTGTTCTTAATAACATCCAGCTGAACACATCCAAAACAGTGACAGATCTTGCAAAAAAGTAAACAAACATACTTTCTTATGATTTGTAAATGTCATGTGCTTAGGGAGTTAAAATACTGAGAATAAAACTCAATAAAATCTGTGACAAAGCAAGACTATTCGTTGTCCCGGAAATTTTTCTTAAAGTCAGGACAAGTGACCCATCGTGACTATCTAAAGACGCTAATGCTTATTTAACTTGTGTTTGGAGAGAGTATAGGAGTGTTTGAATGACAATAATATAATTAATTGTACCTAACCCAAACGAGATTTATAAATTATTTCAAGATCAGATTAGATTGAGTCATAATAAAATAGCAAAATCAAAATGCAAGAAGAATGACTTTGATATAAAACGACTGGTTATATTGCTATTCTTTTGTTCTCACAAATGTTTTTGAAACGAAATCCACTTTAGGTATGTCATATTTTCAACAAACAAATAAAAAAAAAAAAACGTAACTATAGCCTTAAGGCTGCATATACAATATGAAAAGAAACAGGTCATATTATATGATTTCTATATATGTTTGAAGTTTAAAAAAAAAAAAAAAACGGTTTTGTTTTGGTTTGATATTTCTAAAAATACATTAACAAAATGTTAACAAAATGAAATGAAAAGACATCTTCGAGTTTTAAAAAGAAAAATTAAAAACCGCTCACGTCGTGATGACCTTGAAATTAATTAAAACAAAAAAAAAATGTATAACATTGATATATAGGAATTTGTTTAAAAGGTCAAAGACTTTCTAAAAGCATCAATTCAACTGCCCAAAAAGAAATCACGATATACAAACAAGAATTTTTTTGGTGACTGAAAATTTTGATTTATGATTATATTGCTTTCTTATACTTATCGATAAGACCTATCTATGTTGACAACTTATACAGCGGAGGTCAATACCTTCACTAAAAATAAATAAATAAATAAAAGGCGCGTTGCACTGTTCAATATGCAAAACCCCTAAAACACCTAACGTATGGACCCGACGCTGCAGCCGTCGCGTCGTCGCCGCCGTAGTATGGCACCAAAAATTGTGTTAATTAACATATATGTATTGAAAGGTATCTCCCTGCCTCCATCTATTGGACCAAACCCCAAAAAAATATCCAAATTCGCTTTGTTAAGACCCAACACAGCAGGTGAGCCATGCTACATATTCACGCAACACACATATCCGTTAACACCACACAATGCTGCACAGACATAATGATTGCACGTTTAGTTTAAGCAGGTGCACACAAGTTGCACCTTAACGGCTATATAAATATGTAGTTAGAAGAATTGCACGCTTTTGGAGAAACATGATTTTTTCAAGCCACGACTGATATACTCGTAGTAGCTTATAGAAAATGATTTATCTTGTGTCATTGGCATTGAAATCAATTTTTTTTTGTGCTCATAATATATTATTAGTTTGAATGAAATGTAAATTGTAATGTAGGACAGTAGCAGTCACTCGCTATAATACAATCTGTGAATGAAACCATTATAATGACCACTAACACTGATTGTTGTCTCGCCTATACACATATGTACGTTCGAAATATTTATTCAAATGATTAATTTGGGGTTATGCTAATAAATTGGTGTATTTTTTTTTGGCGCCCGATTTTAATAGATTTTGATGAATGTTCTTTTTATGATGATAATTTATGATTTAACAATTATCAAACAAAATTAAACGTTTATGACCTTGTCTTGTGTTGTTGATGTTGTTGTCAAAATAATTAAAAAAAAAAAACATGGAAACTGTAAACTTTTTCCAATTCAATGCCTCTGCTTCGGAAATCATTTCATCGAAGAGGTAATTGGTAGAGTGAGATCTCTATTTAAAAACTAAAACCTGAAAACATATTTTTCGTGAAGAGAGCAGAAATTTCTTCATACGAAATACTTGATGTCTATATTTCAATTCTTAAAAGAATTTTATGGAATTCCGAATAAAATTAAAAAATAAATCGAATTGGTATCGAAAGAAAACTTTCAAAAAACTCTTAAGAGATTCGAAATTTGCTTATAAAAGTTGGTTCACACTTTAATTGTTGTCATAACCTCGGGGAGGGGAAGTCAACAAAAACAAAAAGATTTAAACGGAAATAAACTATCACGGAAGTGACGTCTGCCTGGTCGTTTGCTATAGAGAACGTCGTTATTCAATAAATGATTTTTATAAAACAGAATTAATCTTGACACAGTTTTCCACATAAACTGATTTTTTAAATTAAACCTATAACCTACTTTACCAATTTTATGAGAAAATTTGAGACTGTTTTTCTCACGACTGACAGTGTGTACACCTGATCACTAATGGATTGTCAGTCAAAAAACTGATGCTGACAAAAATTTTTGATATTGACTAACAGTCAGCCGTATGATCGATAATATGTATACCTGCCCAATTATCATTCATCAGTCATCGTTCAGTCATTCAGTTCAGTTTAGTTATACTTTTTCGTAATATCGAGACTTCGATCTCGATCTGAGATAAGAATTTGTATTTGATAAACCTTTACGCGTGACTTTTCACCCAAAACTGTTGTCACTCAAAGCTGTCAATCATGATCGATAATGTGTACTACTAAAAAGTCATAAGGGTTTGTGTCAAACGATGAAAAATAAATCGATTTTCTAATATTGTTCTCTTGATTTTCGAATATTGTACTCAATAAGGTTTAGATGTGTTCAACTGTAGATTTAACCATATTAGTTTTTAATCTTTAAATAAGTAATTAATCGTATTGAATAATCAGAATCATTTTCTAAATCATCATCGCAAATGAAATAAGAAATTGTTTACTTGAACGAGACCACGACACATTTTCTAAACACTTCCAATCTTAAAACGCTTTAACGCGCTTATTATCAGAACGCATCTATGAATTATTAGTTGCATTCCTTTACTTTAAAACTTTGTCATTGTCTTCCCTAAACAATACAAGAGTTTGTCAAAGTTATATAGAAAAAATAAAATGTGTAGTTTTGGACGCAAACTCACAGATTTTCAAAGTAAAGGAACGCACATCAGGTCAGTTGGACTTTTCCAGAAACTATCTTTGTTATATCTCTTTCTAATTTGACATTTCTAAATTGATAAAAAACAATGGAATACAAACAAATATCATTTATATATACAACGACAATTTACAATATTCACTATAGTATAGCTCCTTTGAAAAAGTGTTTATTTTTTATGTGTAAACATCTATGACGGCGGTAGGGTAAACTAAAAATGTGAGAATTTCTGTAGCACATAACGTTGTGCTGTTACACTTTACGATACGTTGATGTATATTGGATACGTTCCTTCGTAGCTCCAACTAAATCGAAAGATCAAGTTGAGTTTGGGTTGAAATTTGGTTGAAAATTAGAACTCGCCGCGTTCTGTGATGTAAAACCAGCACTTCAATGTATAATTTGGTATTAACTCACTCACACTTTTTTATTTTTTTCTTCAGCAAGAGCTGTCAAACTACTGTTCTTTTATTTTGCATATTTTACACTGACGTGTGGTGGAACTTCTAAGTTCAGTGGATGAAAAATTAGGTTCGATCCTTTACATTGTAAACAGAAAGTCACAACCTGTCAAATTTTATTTTGAGAATATTAAGGGATTTCCATTTGTAGCATACTTGTCTCAACAAAGAATAACTCAAAATTTTCTGTACCGCGCGAGCATCCACAACATAAATCATTCTCTTCCATTTTGACCCTTTTGGGCAAGGATTTTATAACAGCTTTGTGTTTGTGTTGAAATTCTTGATTAAACATAGCTTTTAATTTCACAATAGTCGGATTGAAATGCCATTTTTTGTGGTGCTAAAGGTTAGTTTAATTTTTTTTGACGTTGCAACAACACTTATAGCTACACCTACTTAAAGAAAATGTAGAAACATATTATTTTGAAAGACCTTTTTATATTCAATCGTTAGAAAAAGTTATAGTATTTCCATTCCATACCTACAAACAAAAAAACACAAAGCACCTTTTTTTAAGATCATCAACTCCAGCTTGTTTTTTTCTGATCCTTGTATTTGATAAAAATGAAAATGTTTCTTAGGAATTAAACGAAAAATCAACCTCTTATAAGCCCACATTCAATGTCCATAAACTCTTCACAAGTTCAGAAAGCTTTTTGTGCTGTTCATTTAAGCCCTCATCATTCTTCATCTTAGTCTAACACTTCTGTATTTATCAAAGTGACATTACAACAAATTATACTCTATCACAATCACGTAATCGCACATTTTGGTTTCTGCGCTGCCCACTAATAGGTACTATATCTTTGTTCTGTGCACTGCTACGACTGCTGCAATATTTTCAGTTGCTGCAACTGCAACTGCAGCAGTCGTCAACAGCTGATCTTGATTGTTATTCAGTAGCAGTAACAGATTCCGTATACCAACTTATCTGATTTCTCACTCAAGTCAAGCGTCTCTCTGTCTACCGGTGTTATAATTTTTTGGCTCTACAACTTCTCATGTAATCTTGTTATGGTTTACCTCACTATGGTAGGTATATATTCAACTGACAAACCACAACGCCTACGTCCTCCATATATATATACATCATGCGCGAGACACTATGTGCTAATGAATAATTTTCCGCCTGAGTGGATTCTGCTGACTTCATTTTTCACTATATAGGATTTGATGATCTTAGGGTCAGATTTCATGCTTTACTGAGGTTTAGTGTGGGCATACACAAATAAGTATATAGCGTATAATAGTGTTTCAGACTTAATCACAGCATCACTGATGTGTCAAGGTGCTAATTGAATCATCTAGCTTGAGGTTGGAGTGGGATTTAATATATGATATGAAACTGGTTGTAAAGAAAGCATAAAAACAGTTATGCGTACCTTTAATAAATATCATCATGATCATGGGATTTCTTTTCCGCGAGTATAAGAAATGCAAACAAAGTGACAAAAATTGAAATAAATCCTCTCTATTTGAGCAGCTAAAAAAATTGGATCTGAAGGGAAGTGTCAATTTGAATTAAATTTTCAAAATGTCAAAATTTATCAGAAATGGGCGCATTCACTAATGTAGTGACTACGTAGTCGAAATTCAACTAGCTTTGTGAATGCAAAATTGCACTACAAAGGTAGTCAATTCTGAACTGTCATATTAATGACAGATGTAAACACACACGAAATAAGAAACAGTTGTGTTTTGAGAATTTAAATAATCTTTTCTTTTTAAATTAAATAATATCAAATATAAGATATAATATGAGTGATTTGGAAGAAGATGAAATCATAATTATGCAAAATAATTTAATTCTGGTCAAGTTTCATTTTGAATAGTTTGAATCTTTTGTATTTTAACCGAACAACTGATTGTGAAACGTCAAAATCATTCTCCACTAACTCTGTAGCCGAAATTTTTACACTACGTCGGAGGGGAAATTTCAACTCATTTTGTAGTTGTATGTATAGCCAATCAGAATGATTTGACTACGTAGTGACTACATTAGTGAATGCGCCCAATCAGAATTTTGACAAATAAAAAAAAATATTCTTCAAAGCGATTGAAAACTCTCTTCTACAAAAATATCAACGGTCTTGTAACAGTTAAGTGAAAAGGAGAAGTGGTAGGGGAACTTTTGTATTTAAAAAAAAACGATTTTTTTTTTATAATTCTTTAATATCTTAATATCTTTTTTATAAAGCTCTAATATTAGCGTTTTTAAAATTTCCACTTAAATTTAACTCTTTTTGTTTTTTTTCTTTACAGATAAAAAATAAAACAATGGCAAAACTACAAATATCTTCATTCATAATAATATGTTTGATGTTTTGTGTTGGTGCCATAAATTCTGCAGTTACAACAGGTTATTTCTATGACAACCCGATCAGACCCTTTAATCCGCCGTCATTTTCCTCATTGCGTTCCACAGGACAATATTCTAGTATTCCATATGGACAAAAGGTAGAATCAAGTACCCGAACACATTTGAAGCCTCCACCAATTCCCTCACTTCCCCCACTAACAACATATATACCAAAACAAACTACAAAATATCAATCGAATTTTGGAAGAATTCAGAGTTCAACACCATCAACTTTATATAATATAAGAACTGTTCAACAACAAGGGCAACAAGCAGGACAACGTTTTCAACAGCAACAGCAACAACGACAACAACAACAACAACGACAACAACAACAACAAAAACAACAACAACAACAAAGAACACAGTTTCAAAGACCTCAGCAACAAACAATTCAATTCCAACAAACCCCACAACAATCATTTTCTTATCCAAAAGCTCAACTTCCTGTCACTACACAATTTGCAAATAACCAACAATCTTCTTACACAAACACACTCACACAACAAAGAAATAATATTCCTCAAACCACAAATAGACCAACAACACAAAGTGCCACTCCTGCGTTAAACATTCAAAGACAAACCCCAAAGCCCTCTTTACTAACATCAGTAGTTCCTCAACAACAAGTAGTATCAACTGCAGCAGTTGCGAATCCAACTGCTTCGGTTATTAATACAAATTCTAATCGCCCACAGACCACAGCAGGACTACAAGCTTCTCCAGATATCTATGTCGTAGATGGACGCCAACTGAAGCAATACAAGGTCTACGAACACATCGACAATGACATCGACCAAGAAGTTCATAATTTCCTGCCTGCAGAATTCTTTCTCAATACCTACCATTCCATGATTAGTGACACACATCCTCTCGACGAGAATCTACAAGTTCAGAATAGAGCTTCGAGTTTCCAACAAAGAAGCCAACAGATATCGCAGCCAACACCGAATAATATTGCATTAGGTTCTGGAGGATTAGGATTTGTTAAGCTGCCCAATGGCAATGTTTACCTGGGTTCAGGATCATTAGGCTATATTAGTAGCTTGCAACATTCACAAGATGTACAAGATCTCAGAAGTCGTACGAGCTCAACAGGACCAGATCCACTTCACTTTGGACATGGCCCCCTGAGTGATAGTTTTTACTACGGAAATCAGAAGGATTAGTTTCTGGTTTTTTTTTTATATAAAACGGATTTCTTTTGTAAACCTATAATTTTCTTGTTTTATTTATCACTGAATGTATGTATCCTATAATTTGTAAATGTAAATAAATTTTATAAAAAAATTGTTCTCAATATTTTGTCTCAACATGGAATAAGAAATTTAATTTATACGCGTTTTTCACGACTTTAGGGAATTCAATGGCTTAAAATTTTAGACGATTAAGTACGATTTTAAGCATTTTTAGCATCACTGGATTTTCTGCGATTTTAAAGGAGTTAGCATCGTGACGTGATATGTTTTTAACATTCTATTAAATGCCTATTTTAAATTTTTATGTAAAATAATAACTAGAAATGTCACTTTGACAATTAAAAATGAAATGTTTGCTTTCTTGTTAGCACGAACTGTCACTTTTTTAGACGTGTTCAGCGCCAATCACCAAACACTAATCAATCCAAAGAGTAATAAAAAAAAATATTGCTTAAAACCTTAGGAGCAGTATTCGATAAAATTGAAAATAAAAATATATAAAAGACTATTGGATTGGAAAATCGTAAATTTAATGTCATTTTCTTTTTCAAAAATATTCGTTACACAAATCAAATTTTGAGGAAATCCAATACGTCAAATCTATCTATTTAGGGTGCAGGTTGATATGCAGCTGAAAGTAGAATTATGCTCACTTAAGGTGACTTTTTCAAAAGCTATAATTTTGGATTGCGACTGCCCATCATAATCTTCAAAAAAAAATGAACAAACATACATATATGTATATGAAAATTTTGCAAATTTTGTGCTAGGGAAGAAAACAAATACGAAAAAGTAAATCAAAAATGGAAAAGGAATATTTTTGTTCACCGACTGGAGTAGAATCACTATGACTTTCACATGAACCATGAACATGAACGATTGTCAAAATCAGTTGTCAAAATCTTCAAATATTTTCAATGAGTCATAGAATTTATAGAATCAAACTGACGTCTTTGTGATGTAATTCTTATTTTTTCTTCTTTTTCAAAACCTAGCAAAAAAAGTTGTCAATTTCAATGGAAATGACAATTCATTACCCGCTAATTCCAGTTGTCAAATGCTAGTACCCACAGAAATTGTCATTACTCATCTCATCACTGTCAAGAGTTTTTTGAGGAGGAGTTTTTCTTGAGGATAACAAATTTTAATTCACAAATTTTTTCATTTTTTCAACTTAAATTTTAAAAAGAAGTAAATTTCGGAGAAATCATTATTAAAATGTTTAAACGAAAAAATGTTTTCGTTGTCGATGAAAATTTAAAATTGCTTTTCATCTGGCGAGCAATATTGATAATGCCATTTCCACAGCGTCACTAATTGGACTGCTTTTAAACGACAGCGATTTTTAAGCGTGCGTCGTTTCTCTTTTGGTTTCCTTTTGGTTTCAAAGATGCTTTTAAACAATATGTGACTTTAAATGCAAAGGAACATCTCACAGACTCTTTACTTTACTTAGGTCACGGACAATAAGAAAGAGAGATAAATCTTCAATTTTTTCCAACCTCTGACAATTTTGTCTACCCCGGTCACCACATAAATACGCCTCTCGCCTATACGGGCTAAAAAATTGAAGGGGCAATGTTAATGAGAAAAAGCAATTTATTTCCTCAAATACTACAAATCGGGTATGTTGAATCAATTCTTAATTACTGAATTGTGTATGAACGCTGTCATACAACAATGTACATATGTGCCGTCTGAAATATATCCAGTTGAATTCATACATGTACTTGGTACAATTTAATAAATATGTAGGTGTAGTGTATACTTACATTCTTTTTGAAAATTAATAAATATTCAATGAATTTTTTGTCATCAACAAGCATGTTTATTATTTATTTAATAGGTACTGGTACATACATAGGTATACTTTTATTAGAAAATTAATTTTTCATCAATTAAGAATGGGTATGTGCAACGAAAAACAAAAACATCAGAAATCGTTTTTCTTATTTGTTCTGCAGAAATAAAGCAATAAACATTCCTCTCTCGAGGAATTTTTTATGACACTGACTCATCATTGACATTTATTTATCTATGTATATGTATTTCTATAAATACATGTACATATAATATTGTTGCTTTTTAAAATTACACTTCAAAAATACAAATTGAGCACAAACTTTTATTTCCGCCTTTCAATTTTGCATTACAGATATCAGTGTCATTTTAAAATCAACAACCAAAATGTTACCATTACAAGAAGCTATAGAACTCGACTAAACATATTTATGTATATCGGTTATTTTAGGATTCAACTATTTTGAACCAAATGGTCACGAAAAAGGAATAATTAAATTATTTGGTGTATTTTTTATTTTGAAACTAAGAGATGTAAAACTGAAAAACCTACAACCACAACAACCCAAGAAGGGGCATTTTCTGCAACGCAATGTCACAACGAAGGGGAATCATATTATTAGCTAACTTCATATAAAAATGAACTCTATTTTTTTTTCCAGAGTTAAACAATAAATAACTATCCTAAAATTATGCCGTGAATATATCTAAGTTTTATTCTCTCTAAAAATAGCGATAAAACAGTGGTGCACTAGGACGTATACGCACTTTTCTTATATTTGGTATTTGTCTCAATTTTTGTTTGTACACGCTATATTGGATTGGTTTATGTTAATTCAAATATTATGAAAATTTTAACTTCGATGTATAAAAACAGAAACAAAAAGAGAAAAAACAAAAACAAGTTATTAAGGCCCAAATCAAATTCAAATTGAAATGTACTGTCAAAACTAAATTATTAAATTTGTTATAAAAAACTTGTTTCTGTAACTTATAAAATTATCTCATTTTTAAGAAAAATTTCAAAAAAGATCTTCTTACATTTTTGACCGCAGTAGATAACATTGATTATAATTATAGGAAAGAAGTGTTCATCTCACCATTTACTTCTAAAAGATGAAAGTTGTAGGTACCTATATAACGAAATGCCTTGGTTTCTTCTGCAAGAAGATTTTTAATTTTAACTTTAAAAATATTCTAATTTCTCTAAACAACAACACACAACCTTTGATTAGTTATTCAAAATTTTAATTTTAATTACCTTAATAATTCAATGAAATGCTACTCGCCATCTACATGTCATAATATGCACATTGACCGGAAGAATATACAAAAGTGGTTGAAGTATAGGAAATGTCCCAATCGGTTGTAGTATTTACTAAGTAACTTAATGTAAAGGAAGTCATTATCCGGAAATGAGTTACTGTTCCGTTAATGTCCATGACCATTTAATTGTAGGTATCAAATTCAAAATTACTATTTAAAAAATCGTTAGGTTAGCGCCTCAACGGATTTTTGGGTTGTTTATTTGGCGAAGTATTCATATAGGATTGTTTGAATCGTAGTTAAGGCAAAAAATTATGTACATCAGTTAAGAGGAACAAACACTTAGAAGGGGCAATTAAAAAAACAAAATTATGTCGTGAGGGGTATCAGTCTATTTGCTAAGGGGTCTTAAATGTAATAAGGTAAAGACCACAGGGCAATGAATGCAACAACAAATACAAACACGAATAAAACTTAAAAATGTCACTTTTCTGCACACAATTCATAGTGAAAAAAGGCGATGTTCGGTAGTGTGTTTGTAAATTTAGGAAGTCTGGATTTTATATTCGATTGGAATCAAAAAGGACATAACAATTAAAACTCCAAATTCTGAGTCTTTATATTACTTGTCAAAAAATGTTGAAGACTTAGAACATTTTAAGACGAATATCTAGTCTGCAATTCACACTGTGAACTACATATAACAAGTAAAAAATAAAAAAAATTAAATTTTAATAAATAATTAAAATTTAATTTAAATTTATTTACATACCTATTAAATATAGGTATTACCTATCACAACATTTATTTATTATTTTAATTTAGCAAAGTGTTTTGATCTAAAAGATCATCCTTAATTTGTTGACTCGTGTTGTTATTTAAATCAAACAAAATTGAACAAAAGAAAAAAAGAAAACAACAAAAAATTTAAAATGGCAGAATAAATTTGTAAAAATGGCTAGGTATAAACCTATACATAGGGTAAGTAAGTCGGTCGAATATGCCACACTTAACAGTAAAACAATCAAATTAAATAACAAATGACAAGTTTAGTTCAATTTTCATTAAATTGTTATTTAATTTAATGGATAAACCAATAAAAACATAACTTTAATACTTATAATTAATTTCAAATTGAGTTTTAAAATAACCTTAAAAAGTAATATGCCGCTTAAGTGGGTAAAATGCCACTTGGTGTGAAACAAATGTGGCATTTTACCCCAAAACGTCAACAAATATAAAAACATCCCTGAACGAAAATAAACGCAACATATCATGTCTAGACAGGAACAAAAATTAGGTACCTATACCTACAAATCGAGTCTTAGCTTTTTTGAAGAAACTTTTAGGTACATATATATTTTATTGAAAAACCCGAAAAAAACACTTTTTTAAAACACACTGAATTTATTAAAAAGTCACTTGGATTTATATTTTCCCGAATATTTTCAAAAAGAAAGGACCTAATAACTTGCGCATCCGTGTGCCGGGAGAACTTAGCGTAACAGAGCGAATTGCGTTGTCAGCATTGCCATTGCCAATATCAACTTAGAAGTGTAAAATATTGAAAGGTGGCACACCACACTGGCATATTCGACCAACTTACCCTATAGGTATATTTTTCGGCTTCTCATCAACAATTAATTACGTTTTAATGAAAAGAATTGAGTTTTAATGAATTTTAAATGAACCACCATATTGGCAGACATTTTCTCTTAAAGGACCATGGGCAATTTTGTATGGAGTTTGGGCCCACTTTCAACATTGCTCAACAGTAATGAAACTTATGTCATATGAAAGCGTATGGAGAGCACTTTATTTCATTCTATGGCAGCTAAATTGAAATCGAGCGCAAAAATGGTGTTTTGGCGCATTTTATAAAAAAAGTATTGAAAATGCAAAAAAAAATATTTAAAAAAAATGGCAACACTTACTAAAAAGTGTTTCACCTTTTCTGAAAGCTGGAAGTATGTTCTTTCATTTTATTTTTAAATCAACTTATTTGTATAAAGAGTTTTCGAAAAAATTACTTTCAAACTCAAAAATGTTGAAAAACAAAACATTGAATACTGATTTATACACAATTTTAAATACTAAGTTCTAAATTGGTTTTTAGTATTCACCGCCTCTATTAATTCTGCATTGAAAACTGAAAACCAGATGGTCTTATCTCAACTAGTTTTTGAGAAAATTGAAAATTACTAAAACTTGCTCCTTTTTTATAAGAATTTTTAAGTATTTATTTTGGTATTTACGTGAACTTTTCGTCAGGTTAACGAATTTTGTAAATGTTCATTTAGGAATGGATAATATATCCAGGGAAAGCATGCTTCAAAGGAAATTGTTTTTACCAAAAATGATATATGGTAATGAAGAAAACACAAATGCTATAGTAATATGTGATGGAACATATGTTTATACACAGAAAATTAGTAACTTTCTTTTTCAGTGTTTGACCTATAGCCATCGCAAGTTTCAACATCTATTGAAACCGTTCTTAATGGTACGCGGTGATGGTTATATTATAGACGTTCTTGGTTCATACGCTCCATCAACAAGCGATGCCACAATTATGACTAGCTTATGCGCTGACAAAGACAATAATTTCCATTGGATGTTTCATCGAAACGATGTATTCATTTTAGATAGGGGTTTTAGGGATAGTGTTGTTGATCTCCAGTCATTAGGATATGAAACACGTATTCCTCCAACAAAGAATAGAAACGAGACTCAATTGACGACCGAACAAGCTAACGATGCAAGATTAGTGACAATATGTCATTGGGTTGTGGAAGCGGTGAAAGGCAAGTTTAAAAATAGATTTAAACTATTACGCCAAGATTATTATATTAATAAAGCATTGCCACATTATGTTCGTTGATTTTAAAATTGCTGCTTCTCTCATAAATGCTTTTTATGGAGTAGCCACTAATCACCGACTTAGTCATGATATTTGGAATGTTATAAATGAGAAATTCACCTTGCCGAATCTTTTATTTAATAATGTTACGCATGAAAAACCTAAACAGGCAAAGGGTGGCGTTCATAAGGATGGAAGCCAACCTGCCTCATTTAGAAGATTTTCCCCAACTTACTACCGACGATATTAATATGATTTCCTTGGGCTCTTATCAAGTGAAACTTGGCAGGTCATACGCTAGTGAAAACTTACGGGATGGTGGTGTTTACACGATAGAGGTATAACGTGAAAACAATTTAATGGACTTGGGACAATGTAGTATTGAGCAAAATAATGTATGGTTACTTAGGGGACGTGTGCAGTCACGACACGTTAGATCGCGGATATATTATACTTATATCCTAATTGACAGTGACCAAGTAGGCAAAGACGCCATTACACAATATTACTGCACATGTCTTACGGGTAGACGCACCATCGGAAGTTGTGCTCATGTCATATCTATAATATGGTACTTTTGACCAGGTAGACATGGGGAAGGCTTTCATCGACCAGCCTTACAATTAGATGATATCATAATAGTTACATTTTAAAGTCTGACCAAAGCCACCGCGCAATATTGTGGCTTAATGTAATGGATGAACTTAAATCATATTATGTCATTATTGAATTATTTTTTTAAGTAATTAATTAACATTAACAACATCTAATGATGTAATGTAAAATAAAAACTAACAAAAATAACTTGTTTTTTATTTGTAAATATGTAATTTTAATCATATCAAACAAAAAAAGAAACAAGATCAACAAAAACAACATAAACGTTTTGTTTCTTAAAAACAAAATTACAGCTATCGGGAACGATACATATTTTACTGTTCCGTCTTTGTATTTTGTTTTGCTTCATTCACCATTTTGGCCCTTGATTTGAACTTATCATAGAATTAAATAAAATAGGTACCTACACCCCAAGAGCATTCATATGACATAGATTTCATCACTGTTCTTAGGCCTAGTTTCACAGTCTGAACAAGTTGCATTTAAGTGGCCAATATGGAATGCTTGAGTGCCACTTAATCAGGTAGGTGAGGGCTGTAAAACTAGGCCTTAATATATTCATTATTCGTTAACCTGACGAAAAGTTCACGTAAATACCAAAATAAATACTTAAAAATTCTTATAAAAAAGGAGTAAGTTTTAGTAATTTTCAATTTTCTCAAAAACTAGTTGAGATAAGACCATCTGGTTTTCAGTTTTCAATGCAGAATTAATAGAGGCGGTGAATACTAAAAACCAATTTAGAACTTAGTATTTAAAATTGTGTATAAATCAGTATTCAATGTTTTGTTTTTCAACATTTTTGAGTTTGAAAGTAATTTTTTCGAAAACTCTTTATACAAATAAGTTGATTTAAAAATAAAATGAAAGAACATACTTCCAGCTTTCAGAAAAGGTGAAACACTTTTTAGTAAGTGTTGCCATTTTTTTTAAATATTTTTTTTTGCATTTTCAATACTTTTTTTTATAAAATGCGCCAAAACACCATTTTTGCGCTCGATTTCAATTCAGCTGCCATAGAATGAAATAAAGTGCTCTCCATACGCTTTCATATGACATAAGTTTCATTACTGTTGAGCAATGTTGAAAGTGGGCCCAAAATGCCCATGGTCCTTTGAAATCGAATTGTTAGTTTTCAATCTTTGGGCTACCTACCTATATCTACCTATTATAGCGCCTTATTGGATCTTATAAATTATAACGTTGCAAGCAAAAAATTATCTACAGAAATAATTATTAACTAGATAGGTAGGTGCCAGCGATGCCGCGAAGAAAAATAAATTGAGGGCCTTTTTGAGGGCCATTTCCAAAAAGTGCGGGCCACTACACTTCAGAGAAAATAAAAAAAAAAAAAAAAAATAAGAAAGGTATAGGGCAACATAAATATTTATTCAATTTATTCATATATGTACATATGTATTAAAATTGGTAATAAAATAACAATTCACAGCTCAAAAATTTGTATTCTCTAGAAAATAGGTAATTATATTTCAGATCCTTGGTCTAATATCTGTTTAAATAAATGACGAATTCAGTGTCATTTTGAATGTTTTTGGAGGAAACACAATGCAACTTTTTGCGATAAAATAAGATGGGTGTGTTTCATAGAACATTTTGTTTAAGGAATACAAAAAAATAAGATATGCGGGCCATTTCTTATTGGCCCCGGGCCAAGGGCCTAAATTAAAAACAGAGGGCCAAATGGCCCGTTTGGGCACATTATGGCAACGCTGGTAGGTGCCTTTTTATTATGTAAATGAATAAACATTTTATCAAAATCGCTCCTTATCCTTATTTCTACCACCAATGTAGGCAGTGTAGGAATTTGGGATTGAAATGATTGGATGGATCCTTGATCCTGAGTACTTTACCTACTTTACTTAGTATTTATTCACGGCACCTCTTTTAAAATTGACTCTTTTAAGAGAAAGTCCTGAATTGCATTTTGCAAAACTTTTGTCCAGTTCCAATTTTCAATTGATTCCAATTAGTTTGTATGTATATATAAGAGAAAAGTAATCTTTCGTTAAGTACACTCAATTTCTCCTCTTCTCTCTGTTTCATTCCACTCGTACCACAGCCAATCAAAATCAAGATTTTTTATGAGGCTTTGCACAGGCGTGCCACAAATTTCCACAGAAAAAAAAAACAACATTGAATATTTACTTTTTAAATTCGATTTCCCCCCTTAATTATTTTTTTTTTTTCAATTGGTACAAATAAAAGTAAACACAAACAAAAAGTTAAAAATGAAATCCACCTCAAATGGGAAATTGACAAAACAATGATAAAGTCGGAGTGTAAGAGAGAAAGAAAGTGAATAAATAAAATATGTACCTACTCACATTCAAAACAAAATGAATGCTATTCGTTAATTTGATTTGGATATTTGCTTAACAGAGTGCACGGAGAATAAAAGAGAATAATGCAACTGATACAGTGTGATGAAGGAAATGCAAACTGAAACTATTTAGGTATACCTGTAATTATATTGGGAATTAGCTTCTTTGACTAAAGAAAGTAGGTGCTTATCTTACCCCTGCTATGAAGAAAGTTATGTAGGTAGTAACATCACATATATGTATCTATTTTAATTTGCATTTCGATATTGTGTGTGAATTTATAGAACAACTGCGCAATGCAAATACAAAATAAATACCTACCTTACGTATGTATGCATGTACATTCAATTTAATTTTATTTGTAACTGTCACAATTGTTCGTCAATCATTTCCCACTCCTATTCTTATGGAAGGCTTGTCTTACCCCAATCACATTTGGATTTGGACAATTCCTATTTGCCAAACGATTCCATTTCCATTCCCATCCGCACTCACACATGTCATTCATTCTCGCCTTGCTCCTTTATCTGTTCCTAGCGCCATCTCGCTCTCAGTTGAATTCCATTCCCATCCACACACTGAAAGGCCATTTGGCATTTCCATTTCTTGTGTCGTTTTACGTTTGATCACATTCTGTTTCTCCTTGTTACACCCCCAATTTTAGTCTATCACACTATCCTACTCTTACATACTCGCCCAAAGGCGGTAACCTAAGATTCCACCTTTTGTTTATTTATTTCCAATTTTATTTTCGCTCTCATTCTCTCATTTCATTGTGTGAACTTCTTCTTTTTTTTCTATTCCACGATTGTGGATTGGATTTGGGATTGAGCACTTAAAATGGGGTTTAGTTTTATTTTTTTTGTATATATGTGCTCTTCTTGTTCTTTTGCTTGTTTTGCTAGAGTGTGAGAGAGCTAGAGACTGCGCTCAGGTATATTACTGTTATTTCTTCTGCGAATTCCGAAATGCTGGTGACACTTGTACGATTGTGGGTACATAATGTAAAGGAATTGAAAAATCCTTCCTAGGTAGAAAAAAAAAACAACTGCGAAAGAGAAAGATAGTCTGAGTGAATGATTTGATAAAAGGATAAGAGAGGGAGGAGATGAAAAAAAAAAAAAACAAGAAAAAGAAAAATGAAAATGAAAATGAAAGACAAAAAAGTATTTAAAAAGTTTTCTTATATATATGTAGGTATGTAGCTTAGCTAGGTGGTAGGTAGGTGTATTTGTTTTATTCAAGAAATGTGTTGGAGGTTCTTCTTGTTCTTGGTGCTTGGCAAGGCAAAAACGAAGGAAATGAAAAAAACTGCTGATGAATGAAAACAAAAATTATAAAAACATAAAATGGTATTGCCAGCGGTTGTGTTTTATGAAATTTTTTTTTGCTGAATTCCCACTGACAAAATGTCATTGTTTCTGTCATTTTTTACCAATTAATTGTCATAGATTCGCCGCAAAAAAAGATTGAATTTTTTTCATGTGTTGAAAGGGGGTTAGGTACCTATTTGAAAAGATTTTTGAAGAATAGAACACAGAATTGTACTTTAGAAAATTAAGACTCATTCAAAAAGTGAGCAAGCGAATTCAAAAATTTTGACAGCAAAACATTCTGTGCACTAACTCAAAAACGTTTTTTTGTTAATATTTCCGTTCCAGTGTATCGGGCAAACATAGAAAAACTTTTGTTTTGTAGGTAGGTATGTAGGTAGGTACTCATTTTGAACCAATTTCTATAAAAAAGACTTATAGGTAAAGTTAGTAGGTATCTACTTACCTATTTGGGGGCAGCTTTCTCTTTACAACACCCCACCGTTGCTCTGCTACGGGTACCTATTTTCGCTAGGCATAAATAGGTACGCCAATATAAACAATTTTTTGTTTTATTAAAAGTTCCTCCTACTCCTTACCTGGTCTCTCGTATGTTCTATGAATTTTAACTTCCTTTTTGGGTCCTCTGACCTCCATACCTCCACTTAGTGTAGGTATACCTAATAGGAAGGCTTGCGACTCAATAATGGATTGAACATACCTATTAAGTAATACCTATAAACAGTTTTGTTTACGCCAAAAGTAAGGTAGTGAAAATAATACCTAATATCGAAACGATGTATAAATATAAAAGATAGAGAAAAAAACGAAAGAAAAAAGTTAGATACCTAATCTTGAAATCAATAAATCAAAGTCTACTTAACGGAAATGTGAAGCAAGATAATTCTAGAGAAAAGATTCAATCTTAACAATCTTAATGATCGGAGAAAAAAATTCCATAGCATTGTATTGTAACCGTTTTAGTAGGTAGGTAGGTACATATTAATATTAAAAAGATAAGATATGTAATAGGCCCTATATGTCATTTACTTACATTATATATACCTACCTATAATTAAAGTAGGGACAATAATTTTTTCGAAGGTTTGAATAAACAAGAAAAACTTGGGTCTGGGTGAGCTACCACCAAGTTTTTTTTTATAGGCTGGAGTTATAACTATTTGACGACTGCCACGCCGATTATCAAACTCCTTTAATGGTGCTTGGTCATTTCATCAATTTAATTTGAAAAACTTTTTGCTGTCACTAGGAGGTGCACCAGACCAAGCTGACTTCAAAGCCATATGCGCTACCGCAGTCGCGTGATCAGGTCCATTACAATTTAGGTTTTAGGTATTGTTTGACAAATGCATTTGAATCAACCAGCAAGTTGTTTGTTATACCTACATTCGGTTTCTTTCTTTTTTCTCCGTAGGTATCGATGGCAATCTTGAAATAGTTATAACTCTAGCCTAGAAAATCTTGGTGGTAGCTCACCTAAGTGTTTGTTGTTCATTCAAACCTTCAATATTAATATGATGGTACAAAAGCTTGGCAGCCTAACTGTGAGTGCGTTATCACACAAAAACCCCTTTCAAAATTTTTTTTTGTTAGCCGTTCTCCAACATATTGATTATCAATTATTTTTTTCATAAGCAAGACAAGGTAGGTACCTACCTACTTTGATAACTTGTTCACTGAAGACTGAAGTGAGAATGTTAAACAACGGTTAAAATTGTTTCAGGATAAGTGATATTTAAGGACAGTTTTTTTTACGAAAAAACTTAAAATCAATCCGTATTAATTATCGGTAGTTATCTCGTATTCGTCGCGTTTCTTTGTGATTTTGTAAAAGAAATATTGATTTTTAGTTTATATCTAAAAGCTGTCAACTTTACAATAGGTAATAGGCAGTAGGTAAATTCACTTTTCACTTTTAAAGATTTTTTATAAAACATGCAACAAAAATATAAACTGGCAATGCTATACCTATAGGTTATCGTGTGTTTAAATTCTCTATTTAATTAAATAGGTAGGTACCTATTTATTTATTTTTTTGTCTCTTTAAAAATACTTAGGTTTAGCCCATACCATTAGACATTAAGGTAGGTTAATATAAGATATCTTATCTACATATCTTTGCTATGAGCTATGAACCTATATAAGTACTAAATACTAAAAAGGGAGTGTCTATAAATATTTAGATATCAACCAACTTTAACCAAAGACAGGTGTAGTTAAAACATATTAATCACTATTTAGAAGATATACCTACCTAAGTATGTTTGTAAATAGGAAGTAGCAAAAATACCTCCCTAGATACCTATAAATTGATAAGGGTACCTAACCTACCTAGGTATTCGGTAACAATCTCGTAGGGAAGTTGTTGAAAATGGTAGGTACCTACCTAAATTAAATATTATGAGAATTAAAGCCACCTTGGCAGTTCCTATTCCATCCAAAACCACCTTTAAAGATATAAGCAAAAAAAAAATAATATCGGTCTATGTACCTACCTACCTACACACTTTACCTACCTAGATACATATATAGGAACCTACGTACTACATAATATAGATAAGTATTTATATATATGTACATATTTCTTAAATCCATTATCTTCCTTAATCTATTTACCTATGCATTCACCTTACCTTGCTATACATATATAATCACACAGTAGCAACAACTATTTATCGCATTTGTATTCACCTACAATTGAATTAAAGCCATTTTCATATAACATTAGTGTTTATATGTTTCGCTAACTGCGATTGGTTTGTCTCTTTTTACTCCACCCCAAGCAAAAACTACTCTACCTACCTACCTACATACACTCACCACCAGTCTAAGGAAACAAAAAAAAAAAAAAAACATGTGTGTGCATTAAATTATAGCCAATGCCTTTGCCACCACCCCCCAGGCACAAACAAAGCAAGCAGCAGTTCCAAAAACACTTGGTACAATCGTACAACAGAAATAAGAGAAATCCACAAATTAAGAAAAGAAACAAAAACAAAACAAAAAAAAAACTCAGAAAGAAAATCACCCCACACACACTCAGCCAATACGAATAACACATTTGTTGTCTCTTTCTAAATTACAATTCGTAATGAAAATCTTCCCCGGCGCGCTCGCTCATATTTATCTATGTATGGAATGGATGGATGTGTATATTTAAACACATTTTCCCATTTCATTCCTTTTGCTCGAACTCAGAAACAGAATCCTTGCTCCTTCCAATTTTTAAACAGCAAAACGGCAACGGCAACGGGAAGGCAATAAGAAAACCAAAAGTACAGAAAAAGGGAGTTGAATTTGTTTTCCTCCTTCTTTTATTAGTTTAAGGTTCTTCACATTTTCTAGGAAAAATTATCATTCTACTTTCGGCGGGGATCAGCAGCAGCATTGAGCAGTAGGAGTATGTGATTTTTTTTTTTTTTTGGTTTTGTTTGTTTCATCTTCTTCCTTTTGAGCAATTTTTATTTGTACGTATATAAATGTGGAAGAGTTTGTACGAAAGAGATTGAGATGGCGCTAGCATAGTTAATGAGTGTAACAGAGAAAACGTTCACATTCCAATTCGGATTGGCGCGGCAGCAATGAGACACAAATGGCATTTTACAGTTCTTCCACTCATACACAAATAGACATTCAACCCAAAAGAGAAATACACAAAAAGAAACTAACAAAAAAAAAATGCAAAAAAAATAACAGTTCTCAGTACGAAATCAAAACGAAATGAAACGATACACACCGGAGGCCAACGTCGAACAGGGACGGCGCTAGATATGTATGAGGTGGAGGACTGTAATCGCCGTCGTCGTCGTCATCGGTAGCATAGCAGTTAGCAAGTAGTAGGTAGAAGAGTGAGAAGGAACAATTCGAGAAATCATTTCTCATAGCAAATGGTTTACAAAGGGCGGTAAAGGGAAAGTGAAGGAAGGCACAGAAACAGAACGAACAGGGCAGAGCACTCATTTGATCCAACAGTAATCAGATATCATTCCGATTGCGAGCGAGAGTAGCAATAGCGAGCGCGCGCGTCATTCTCCGTTGCTCCCAGTCAAAGTTGTATATTTTGTTTTACCGTTGTTGACTTGACGGGCTGTGTTGTGTTGTGCTGGCTGATGCTGGGTTTGTGTACAATTTAATTTGCTGCTGCCTCCCCGGGTGGTGTCGGTGTTTCTGTGGCAGTTGTCCTCGTCAGTGTATTTGTGTGGTTTTCGTTTTATCGTATTCGTATCCTTGTGTTTGGTTTGGCGTTGTGTCGTTGTCGTCCTGTGAATTGCCATTTCAATTGTTTCTGTGGATTCGTGTCCGATTGCGAGGACGGGTTTGGTTTTCAATTTGGCATCGTCGAGCAGTAGCAGTTCGAGTTCCGATTGCGACACTGACGACGATTGTCTGTTCCGATTGTGTGTTCCATTCGATCGTCATCGTTCGTTCTTGCTCTTTTATTTACTCTATCTCTCTCTCCCTCTCACTCGCTCGCACACACGTTATATTATTTGTTTTTTGTTTAATGTCATTTGTGGATGTCGATGGCGAAGGCAAACGCAAAGGCAGTGGTGGATTTAATTGATGCGATTGCTATTCGTATTCGTATTCGGGCGACAGTTGTTGGAGTCGAGTGTGTTTGTGGAAATGTTTGTCACTGATAGTGACAATTTTTTATTTTGAATCATTCTGCGTTCCGATTCGGATTTGCTGGCTCGTTTGAGCTTTTATTTGCATTACACTTGTGATGCCAGACGGATGTGTTTGTTATTTTTTATTTGAGTGATTTTTTCAAATAAATAAAGTTAAGTGATGAATTAGATATAAAAAAAAAATACAAATGAAAAATTGAATTTAAATCAAAAGCTAAGCAAAGCAAAAAAAAATAAAACCCCCTTGTGAACCGCTAGAATAGAATGGATTCTGCAATTGACACATTATCAACCACAAGTGAACATAGTGTCGCGTCCTCAATTGATTCGGTCCAAGCAATAAATTGTGCCTCGCCGCGTGAATTAGAATCCTCGTCGTCTCTATCGTTGTCGGCGACAACCATCATGAACAATCCAAACGATAAGCGTTCGAGTCCGCATTACACGCTCAACAATAATACCGCTGCAGCAATGAATCAAATGCTAATGCAACAACAACAGCAGCAGCAGCAGCAACAAACGCCACCGAATAATGGTGGCGGTCCTACAAACGGTGGACCCGTTCCGAATCGAAATCGCGCGTCAAGTTGTTCCCCGCCTTCAATGTCACCATCGCGGCATCCACAGCCGCCAAGTCCAGCGGCGGCTGCAGCTGCTGCTTTAAATCACTCGATGATGCAGCAAATGCAGCAACATCATCAGCACAGTCCACCGCCAAATGGTGGTGGACTGCCGGCGGGTATGCCGCCGCGAATGCCCCACGGTCTGCCACCGCACAGTCTGGGGCTTTTGAATTCATTGCAAATGATGCACCATGCATCGCCTTTGGAGTTGATGGCCGCAGCACATCATCATGTCCCGCCGCGGTCATACAACAGTCCTCCGCCCATATCCACCTCCGATCCGAGCGCGAATGAGTGTAAGCTTGTTGAGTATCGTGGGCAAAAAGTGGCCGCGTTTATCATATCCGGGGAAACTATGTTATGTCTGCCGCAAGCGTTCGAATTATTCCTTAAGCATTTAGTTGGGGGCTTACATACGGTCTATACGAAACTTAAGCGGTTAGATATTGTCCCTCTCGTTTGCAATGTCGAACAGGTGCGGATATTGCGCGGTCTGGGAGCGATACAACCGGGCGTTAATCGATGCAAACTGTTGTGCTGCAAGGATTTCGATGTTCTCTACAGGGACTGCACGACGGCGAGGTACGTGTGCGTAAGATTTTATTTATTTTTACAATTTATTTTGACAGTTATCTATTACTACTATCTACTTATTTTAAGTTCTTCAGTTTTTTTTTTTTTTTTTTTTTGGTTGTGGTTATCCTTTTTTTCTTGACTTTTATTTTGATCAACATACATAGGTATACCTATATCAATATTGTCATCCATTTGTCTTTCACGTCCTTGCTTTGAAATAATTTTGAATGCCACATATAGGTAGGTAGTACCTATACCTAGATAGGCAGGTTCAGGTATGAAACTTTGGAGATATAAATAGGTGTCCAAAAAGCTTATGGAAGTAAAATTCTTTTTTTATTTCTGAATTTCTCGAAAATTATTTTTTAACGATCATTAGATATCTGCGACCAACGGAAATTTTGAGCAATTACATTTTTTTACATTCAAAGGTATAAAAACCTTCGATTCAAATGAGAACTCTTTTCAAAATCCCTATAGGTCATTATCATGAGGATTTTTAGATATTTGTAGATACCTATAAAAAAAGAATTCTTGCCAACGAGTTTTTGTGTAGAACTGTAGATATAAGATAGATAGTTTTATAGGTACCTATTTTGTGTGCTAATTGTGTTAGATCATAAGACTTCTTTTAGGGGATTCGTATAGATTTAGTATTTAACCGGCTGCCTAATTCTGGAACTCGAATCTAGGACCAAAAAAAAGTCTGAAACTAATTTTATATTTTTTTTGTTGATTTAAGAGTGTTTTGGTCGAAACTGAAAAAGCAAGTTGTTAATATTGTTCTTAACTCTTTATTTCAATTTATTTTATTGTTCATTGATATTTCTTAATTTGTAAACTTTTTCGTTGTTTTAAAAAATTTCTGTTTAAACTAAAAAACTGATTTGGATTTTTTGTATTTAGGTACCTATATCAATTTTGTGTCAAAACGTGAACTTTAAAAAAAAAAATACCTTCCCTGTCGTTTTTTGATGAGTTGTTTAATATAAAAAAAAATCATCAAAAATACGTAGGTACCTATTTTAAAAATTTACAGCAGATTTTTTTTTAATTTTTCGGTTTATGCGTCCAATGTAACGAGTGGACCGATTTGTCTCAAATTTCAAAAAGAATATTTGTATGTGATTCCCTAGGTTAGAAAGTTTAATTCTTTTTTTTAGCTCATCTTAAACGTTTAGCTGCCTTACAACTATGTACATAGGTACCTTCCTTACCTTCCTAATTGGTTTTTTTTTTATAGACTTTCCCCAAAACTTAGGACCCGTTTTGATTAAATTTGCTACTTTTTATGACCGCAAAGTAATTGTTAGATAATTGCGTTCCATGTTTTTTTTTCTAAAATTCGCTTTAAGAAAATAGGATTTTTATGTTTTTTTTTGTTAAAATTTTGCAATCGGTTGCTTCTGAAAAGTAGGTAGGTAGGTAGGTGTATGGCATTTAAGAATTTTGAAAATTTAGCTACATACCTATAAGTTGTTAACAACAAGAGCAAGTTTGGATAGTCATGGATATTTTTTTCGCATGTTTAAACTAAAATTACGAACAAAAGTGTTCTTTCGTTAAAGCTAGAAAGGCCATTTTTGTAAAACAATCGTAAATGTGGAAACAAATGGAAACATAATATTATTATATAATTATAATGATTAAATATAATTAATTTTAAAACCCAACAGTTCGGTTAGGGGCAAGTTATAGCTTTAATTAAAACTAATCATTGAAAATTTTAATTTCTTATTTTGAGACACTTTAAAGGCAAAATCACTGATTATTTTTATGCCAATATAAATGCGATGACTCATTTATTATTTCTAGTTAAAAAAAAAATATTTCATTGTGGCCCAAACTTCCACGTAAAACGACTTCTAAGTTTTCAATGATCAATGGTAATGTAGTTCAATCATTGAAATAATGAAATTCCTTTCATGTCAAAAGTTGGGCTGAAATGAAAAAAAAAAAATGTTTGGCAAGAATTAATATTTGAGTTAGGTATCAGTTTTATATTGGCATCAGAATAATCACTAATTTTGCTTTTTAAGTGCCTCAAAACTTAAAAACAAACACCCGCATTTATTAGTTTTTTGTCTACTTAGACACTGTCTAATTTTTTTCAAATTGGTTGAAATATGCTTTTTTTAACAAAAATAAATACCACATTATTAACGGTTAAGACAATCTACTCTTGTGTCTAAGTTAGGCAGCTATAAGGCAACAATAAACGAGGTTTTTGAACACATTTTCCAAAGTTGGACAGTTGTCTAAAGTTAGACAACGTTTATAAATAAGACCAAAATGGTGGTTTTCAATGAAAGCTATAACTGATAAGATTTTCATATAGGTACAAAGTCTGTTCGTGTACTGTCCAATATTTTGAATTTCTACAAATTTAACAATTGATTTTTGTATTATAGTAGGTACCTTACCTACCTATATGAACTTCTTGAGTAGGTAGGTATGTAAATAACTTTGTCCACTAAAATTCGAATAAATATGCAGTTTTGGACTAATAAACGAACTCACAAACATTAATTATGTATTATGTGGAGCAACCTATACATATATTAAAATTTTAGGAAATTATATTCTTTTTTTATTTTTTTGTTTCCAATATTTGTGTGAAGTTATCTAAATAAAAAAATGCATAAAGGAGATAGATATATAGGTACCTTTATTTATTTTCGATGTACCTATACCTCCTTTTTTTCGTAGGTAGGTATATATTTTATATTTTTTCTTGAGATTTTTTGTTTAAATCGTATTTTTGATAAAAAAATTTGGAGTCTGTTCTTCAAAACATTTTAATATTATACATAAAAAAAAAATTATGGTATGATATACCTACCTATACCTCGTCAGTTCTTCACAACGTTTCGGCATTTTTTTTTTTTCAATTCCCATTCGTCGATTGGTTTTTATGTTTAAAATTTTTAGTATCTTTCATCATCAAAATCTAAAATCCAATGTTGAACGCGCCAAATCTTGACAATCATCCGATCACCTCAAATAATGTGACAGTTTAACGCAAAGCCAAAGAAATTACTTCAATGTGACATATCAACAATTCTTACACAGCAAAGTTGCAACTCACACTGTGGCCTTAAAAATCAAATTGACATATGTCAGCACATTATAATCTACTCCATCTATACATAAAATGTTTTAAAAAGTCAGTTAATATAAATTTTTTTTTTCAAAAACTATCTAAGTAGGTACCTTTATGTTGATTAACTTAATTTCAAAACAACTGGCCTGAACACAATGGATACGGAGCTGCAACTGGAACTGCAGCTGGAATAGCTGTCGAAATATTCAATATTTGGGGTCATTTGTTTCGTGAAAAATATTATTAATTAAAAGCAAATTATAGGAAATAAAAATGTGAATAATAAGACCTTAATCGTTTTGTTTTCTTTTAAATATACAAAAAGCTGTACAGCTGCATTGTGGGCACATACAAAATACCACTTACGACACTTTTTCACTGCTGTTGCGTTTCCAGCTCCATGTTCCAGTTGCAGCATTCTATTGTGTTGTATTTACCTGATACAGGTTGATTTAGGACACATGAATTCTCACACCATTCTCATTTTCTGATGTTAGAAATCACAAACGAAACATAATCGTGGTCATTGCTTGTCTATACCTATATAGTTTCACTATATGGTTTAGAATAGGTACGCATTTGAATAAGTGGGCGTCAGTTTGCAGTTTATTGAAAAGCATTTCGGTAAATTTAATTTCTTTCGACGTCTCATTTGCTATAAAATTCTTTTATTATCTTAAGATCCCAAATTTCAACCAAATATAATTTTTATTCCATGTGAAAGAACCTCCTAAAAAAAATGATGGTTTTCAATGAAAGCTATAACTGATAAGATTTTCATATAGGTACAATTTGAAAAATTAAAATTAGCAAACTTTTGATGTATGTACTTACCTAGACACTTTTTCTGATGTGAATTTAAAAATTAGTATACCTAGTTATAGCGTTATAGGTATACAATCATTTCGGATCTATATTGCAAACGTATTGAAGATATTCGTTCCCACCTACATAACAAGATCAAAAAACAAATTTAAAATTTACTGTAATCAATTGAAGTACGATAAGGGCAAAGTTACTAGACAACTTGTTAACAAATGAAGCATAATTATCATAAAATTAGTAGGTAATCCAAGAGGAAATCACGAGGTGTTTCATCAAAAATGATGTGCTCTTATTGCACACACTTGTTGCATCCTCTTTGATGAACAATTATATAAAAGAATATATAAGAAGGATGCTGAATTTATATGGCATAGGTATACCTATAACTACATTAAAAACAAAACTTAGCAACATATTAATTTTATTTTGTATGAAAAACTATACTGACTCCACAAAGGTACCTATACCTTTATCCCAGATGCCTTTATTCTCCCCCAAGTTAAACCTACTAACTTACAGACACCGAAGTTTAAGGTACACCTATCAACAACTGGTTACTTCTTCCAATAATAACATAGTACCTCTTCCTTGCAAAGGCAAAAGCAAAAAAAAAAAAAAAAAAAAAACAAACGAAAACCCATAAATGAATTCGCAACTTGCAGGTATAGGACCTACATAAACAAAAGATACCTTTATACAAATCTACCTACGTGTGTGGGTCTGCTGATGGTTTTTGCAACGTTGCAAGTTGCAACTTGTACCTAACCTATGATATGTCTATGTCTAGTTTGTCTGAAATTGCATTTTATGTTCAACATTTTCGCAGGAAACACTTTGACTTGCCATTTATAAAGCTCTGTTAAAAAAAATCAAATAACAACATAGCCGTTAATGTTCTCTAGCTATGCCATAAGTATGTTGCATTTCATCCTGCTAAACTAACTTTTAACTTTGAAGGAGTTTATATTCGATTGCATTGCGTACTTCCGGTGAGTTAAAATTATACACACACTGGGTAGGTAATTTGAAAGTATATCAAGAATTTTCCCTTCTAGCTATATAGGATAAAAGACTTGTAGGTATATTTAGTGAAAATATGAGTGTATTGTTCCTTTTCTTTAATAATAATAATTTAAGCTTAGGAATAGACCGGAAAACGGAAATGAGAATTTCAAATGCAATTCAGTTTTGTGAAATGTTTATTTTTAGAGTGAAATTATTTAATATTGGATTTGACGCATTTCAATTGCGTGCGATATGACTGAGAAATATGAAGTTTTCAACTTGCTTGAAGGATAGGTTATCGAATCGCTATAAGAATACCTACCTACCTATAAAGTTACTGACTAAATTTAGAAGGATAGCAAATTAGTTAAGAAGGGAAGTCAATTCAAATAACATATAGATATACCTTTATACTTTATTTTTATAAGTTACATTGTCAACTTTGCCTTTATATATGGAATTTTTTCATATTAATATTTCGGGATGTATAAGAATAAGTAAGAGGAATGGTGTAAAATTTTAGTCGATTAAGTACGATATTAAGATTTTTTAGTATGATGCGAGATTTAAAACAGGATTTCCAAATTTTGAAGAAGTTAGCATCTTGATATCTTTTTTAACATTCTATTAAAGTCCTGTGAAGTTAGCAAAAGAATTGTTTAAAATTGCATAAAAAATGAGAGTTCCCGGTAGCAAACAAAGAGTTCTAAACATTTTTCTAATAACTTTTTTTTCTAAAACTAATTTTTCAGAAGTTATTCTCAAATTTTGATACCCGTTTGCCTCACAGGACTTTCTATTAAAGTTAAAATCACCAAACGCCTAATTTAACTTTTAAGTATCATTTTAACTCCAAAAGTCACTTTGACAATTAAAAATATGAAAATGGAATGTTTGCTTACTTTTTTGCAAACGAACTGTCACTTTTTTAAGCGCTGTTCAGCTGAAGTTTTTTAAGAAAATATATAAAAATTGATTAAAACTACAAAAATTTATGCTAACACTTTATCATCAGGCTGTTTAAAATGTTACGCCAATAAATTAAATTAAATATGAAATTATACTGACTCTGGTTGTGTCACACCCGTAACAGGAATTTTAAATCTTAATCATTTTTTTTTTTTTTTTTTCATTTACCTACATATACCTAAACTTTATTGTTTCTAAATAAATAAAATGTACGATGCAGAAAAAAACTCCTTGGATATATCCTCCATACAGGAATTTAATGCACTTTAATTGGTTATCTTTCCGCCTTAAAATCAAATGAATTAAAATTATTTCATTTTTAAGTATCATATGCGTACCTACCTACAAGAATTGGAGTTCAACTTTCAGTTAAATATTTTTAAAAGTGTATCCGAGACAACCCATACCTAAATGGTTTGCTTGGAATATAAAAGTTTTCCTGTGTTTTTTTCAAAACCTATTTTCGTGATCCAAAAATCTCAAAATCTAACTGCGACATTTTCGATTTTATAAATATGTATATGCAGATTTTATGGAAATAAAATTGGTAACAACTAAGGAATTTTATAAATTGCTAACCTTTGAATATGCATGGAAGAAATTTCTTGACATATTTCTGTAGAATATTCAATACTTTCTATATAAAATTTTTCAAGATTATAATCAGTGCTTAAATATTTAAAAATTATACAAATTTCACTCTCTTTGTCTTGTAGTCAAAAGAATTTGTATAAGTACCTACTTCTTTATTTGCACATTAAATTAAATATTCAATTGCTGGTTTTACAACACAGAACGCAGCGAGTTCAAAATGTCAACCGAATTTCAACCCAAACTCAACTCGACCTTTCGATTTAGTTTGAGGTACGAAGGAACGTACCTAATATTGAACGTATCCAATATACTTCAACATATCGTAACGTGTAACAGCACAACGTAATGTGCTACACAAATTTCCACATTTTTAGTTTACCCTACCGCCGCGCCGCCGCGCTGCCGGCATAGATGTTTACACATCAAAAATTACTTTAAATCGAAAAACATGTCGGAATCTAGGTTTTTATAATCCCGTTTTCTTCAAAAAATCCCAAAATAAAAAGGTTTTAAAAACCCCTTCTACTAAAATACTGTATTTTTCAAATCCTTTCTTGTAAAATCCCGCTTTTTAAAATCCCGTCAAATCCGCAAAACCATTCATTATTAAATTTGTTTTAAATTTCTTATCATGCCCCCTTTTGCAATCAAAACAAGTTGTTTTATTTTAAAAAAATCGCCGAATTTTTTAAAATTAAATAACTAGAGGTTATAAAAAACGGGATAATATAAGAGATGGCATTATAAAAAGTGGAATTAAAAAAAAAGCGGGATTATAAAAAATGGGACTTCCTATACAAACCCAACCCGGCGAAAAGCCGTAGGTATAGGTATGTCAAAAATTTCCCGCAATGATGCAATTTGAATTTATTTGTAACGAATTTGAGTAAGTTCTTATAATTTCAAAAAAAGTACTGCCTCTTGCGAGGAATTGATAAATTTTCCAAGAGTATCTCGTGCCATGAAAAAGTGTTTCTTATACTTTAGCAGTTCAGATTCGCCAGACAATTGTAGGACCCCTGCATTATTGCCCATAAAAAGTATACAAGAATGATTGGGAGTTTTAACTCAGTAGGCCCTGGTTCTGCACGAGCTTTCGCGCCACCAATTTTATTTATTTATTTATTTTTTTTTTAAGTGAAAAGAGTAGGTGTTCTTATTTATATAGGTATACCTATAAGTTTAAATTAAAAAGAAAATAATTTTTCTTGTTTTTCTTAAAGTTCCCAAAAAAAAAAAAATACTTTATTTAAAAATAAAACATATAGGTTACTGTTGAACGTAACCACCAGTCAACTTATGAATGCACAACTAAAATGTAGCCCGTGTGGAACCTTCGTAAAACAATAAGACTTCAACCAAAACGTCAAAATTGACTTTTCTTACAATTACTAATCCATCATCGTGTATCCATCAGCCGGCAAAATAAAAGTGTATTTTTTAAAATCAAAGTTTTTTGTATTTTTTTATTAGATAAAATTAAATCTTTATTTTATAAATAGTCTTTTTTTCAATAATTAAGAACTCAACAGCGAAACAGTTAAAATAAAGAAGGCTTTAGGAAAATATGTTTTTGTGAAGTTAAAGGCAGATGGTTACTATAAATAGACAACTGAAGCTTTTATAATAATTCATTTCAACCACAGTATTTATCTCCTTTATTTTTTTTGGGCTGTATTTTTATTTTTATAAATAAGTGTAGGTATATCTTTATTTAGTTGTGTTTTTCTCACATATTATATGCAGCTAAAATATACGGATATTTAACTTGGAAACCAATCTCTTTAAATGATATTTAACTCGAATTGCTCAAAGCTATAGTATCAGCCTATACGATAATAACACAGTCTGCACTTTGCTTTTATTACCCTTATCCTTCCGTTATTGCAAATAATTTTATCAAGCGATACCTATATAATATGAGATGCCCCAAAAGGCATCCCTCGAGCTTCTTTTGTACCTCTGTTTTTAAGCCACATTGAATAATTCCCTCAGCAGTGGTGCAAAAAATGCAAGTCATATCGTGAAGGATTCTTATTACTCACATTACTCACCACGAACCTGTGTATTTATTCTTAAACTCCATCCAACCATCAGTCCATGCTAATTATATGAATTTTTGTTTTGTTTTCTTTTTGTTTCGTTTTCATTCATTTATTATTTTGTTTTCTTTTATAGTTTATTAAACAATTTAAACAAAAAACTTCCTTGCAGTTTTTTTTCACTTTTGCTTTCATTTGATTTGCATTTATTGTTTTTTTTATACATTTTTTTGTATCTGCTTAATTTTTTTTTTAATTTTATTTAAGCTTATAACCTATATAATTCATTCAACCGAACGGCCGATTTTTTTCTTTTTTTAATTACAGATGCTTATCAATCAAGCCACCTGAGAGGTAAACAAAATTCTAACTTGCACAAAAAAAAATATTAAAAAAAACTCCTTAAGAGTTATAAAAAAAAACAATAAAAGCGAAAAACGCCTGAAACTCTGTGGATCGTCCGCCGGAAGGGGTGAACAATCAGACCAGGGGTGTGGTATGTAGAATTAAAAAAAAAAAAAAAACAACAAAAAACATTTTTAAATGGAATGCAGAGATAACATTGAGAAAAACAACACTTAAAACATTTTAAAAAAAAATATCTTCATATGCTTATATAATACATATTTTATTTTTAAACAAGAACAACAATGGTGAATGTAGATTTATTTATAGTTATGAATGTGATTTTGTTTTTAAATATTTTATTGTGAATGTCTTTTTTTATACATTTATGTAATTGTTTTTGTTTTGTTAAAATGGAATATAAAAATTCTTTAGCACTCTGGATAAAGGTAAAGGTAAATAAATAGTTGTTAAATTATAACATACATTTTTTTGTTGTATAAATGTTGGAAAAAATTTAATTTTGTTGAAATTATAATAATGTGAAAAAGAGATGAATTTCCTCAAGCTCGCCGGACTACATCCCTGTGAGCTGAGCTGTTCTGTTAATTTCCTACGGACGATCGAAAGATAGATTTTTGTTTATCTAGTTTTTTTGTTTTGTTTCTATTTGGCACTATTAAGTACTATTGCATTTTATTTTATTTATAAAATATCTACAAATTATTGTTACCTACTAAATTATTATTATAATTAAATTTAACTTAAAAATTTACCATTATATTTGAACTTGAAGATGTATTTGATTTTAATAAAATTTTTGTCTTGTATAATTATAATTTAAACCAGTGCAATACCTATAGAAACCATTTTTATATATTTATATTGATTTTATAAAATTTAAAACAAAAGGGTACCAAATTTTTAACAGCGTTATGGTTTAATTAATTAGTATATTTTTTTATTTCTGATTTTATTTGCTAATTAATCTTTAGCTTTACCTAATTTTAGAATTATGTTTTTCATACGAAGTATATATGTAAAACATTTATCTCAAATGGTGCCCATTATTCATGTCGATTATAGCAGTGATTCGCTGTGCAGGGCTCTCTTTTCTCTTTACTAATTTGTCGTGAAAAGAAAAGAGAAAACTATACCTATTGCGAATCATTTCAGATCCAGTATTGCGGATTTCATAATCGGAATGATTATAACTTTAACCGACGACGATGTGACGTGCTCTCTCCAGAGCACTTTTGTATAGAATATCAGATTTCATCGCTTTTATTTCTTCACGAATATTGGCTTCAAGCTGTTTTATGGTTCTTAGTGCTATGCGCCACCACTGTGGTTTTAAAGTTTGAATATTTCAGATCTATTATTTATCTAATTTAAAATAAATTAGTTATGTGAGCTTATAGTTTATGCCACCTGCCAAAAATGTAGTTTAGTTTTAGGTAGTACCTACATATTATATTATATGAACAAATTAGCACTATGTTGCACGTATGCATTGAACTTGGACTCTGACTCAAAAATCAGTAGGTATCTATCATTACTAATTAGAAATAAATTAATAAAACAACTTCCGTTCTTGTTTTGTAACCAACTGCAATGAACACCATCTGATTTCTTACACAAATCCCAATTTATGAGAAAAAAAATTTAAAGAAAATTTTAATCAAATGGTTTTTTTTTATTTTTATTTTTTGAGAAAAATGAGATTTTTCTTACCGGTTTTTATTCAAAATCTGTTAGATAATAATATTTAAAAAAAACTGTTAAATGCCAAGTTTAATAAAAATCGACAAAGTCTTTTAATAGAATTTTGAATTTTTTTAAATCCAGAAAAAAAAAAATTAATTTTGGTAGAAAGTACCTACCTACCTACTTTTAAAACTTTTTTTGATGATTTTCTATAAAAAAAATCAGTTGAGCCGTTCTATGGGAGGTGTCTACCATTTATAACCATTTTTTCGAAAATTGTTTTATAAAATTGAAACTTTTTTGTAAAAAAAAAACTTGCTGATTGTTAAAAAAGGCGTGGGCACGTTTTTGAGTGAAATAAGATTTTCATAATTTGGTAAAAAAATTTCTACGGCAGGTACCGTTATTTTTAGTGTTAAAAAATGAAAAAAAAAAAAAAATTTAGGGGAACGTCCAAAAACGTTTAGGTAGATACCTACTAAATTTAAAGAAAATCGAGCAACCCGGTTAGACTGTATAGTCGCAAGGACAGCCAGCGTATAGAATTGCAAGACCCACTATTTTTTACTTCGCTATCGTCGTAATTTCAAGTTTGATCAAAATCTCGGATTCGTTTTTTCTTACGAATCCATGACTTGCCATACCATAACAGTGAAACCTCCTATTGCGGACATATCTCTTAAGCGAACAATACCATTGAGTGGATAAATTCTCACGATCGTGGATTTTGGATTTAAATTTCATACATTTTATGATCCTTAAAAGCAAATGAATTAACTGCAGCTTTTGATTTTGTGAGGTGAAAATAGGAAAATCCAGATTTTGTATCAATTATTATTGAAAATTATCTTTTTTTTTTGTAAACAGGCGTTTTAATAATTTTCAGTTTTTTGGCTTTTGTTTCTTCCAGAATAACTGATAATATTCGAGGAATTTAATAAGAAACTTAACTTTTATTTTAATGGAACAGTTATTTATTAATTCTAAATTTTTAAATTTGAAATTACTTTGCTTATAACTGAAAACTTGCGCTACCTTCAGGAATCTTTTTTGCAAAATAAATTTATAATCTATAGATGGGGAAACACAAAAAAAAATAATATAGCTTAGATCCCGGAATATCCTCCGAAGTAGATATATTATAGTCCTATTTCAATTTCCTAGTAATTTTATGTTTGGTCAGATCTAATGGAAATCGTTTTAATATATATCTATCTATTAACTTTTTAGCACATATAGATACTAGCCTAATACGTGTGAAAATTCTCCCAATTAAATTAATAATTCAATTGAAATTCAAAAAAAAATTGTGAACGAACCTAACTGGAAAGTGAAAGTGTTCATTAATATAGAGTTCATTTTTATTAGAATAATATTTAAAAAACAACTGCAGTTTTTTTAAATTATTAACATTAATTCTAAAAACCCGTCAAATCAGCAGGTAATTCCGCTTCGATTGACATCTCATTTGTCAAAATCAGTGTAGTATATGATGAAAGACAGAAAAGGGATCCAGATTATTTTAAATAATAATAATGAAAATAATTTGGTGAATTCGTTCATTTTTCTCTAAATGAATAAAAGTATTTATCTTCCTCCTTACTATAGGTACTATATACCTCACCTATCATGTAGTTAAAAATAATGTAACGCTTCTGAAAAAATTAGGTATTTACGAAATGAACCCTTGAAAAATTTTCCTAATCTCCAAAAACTTAAAAATCTGTTATAATTATTATTACAAAATTTTCGGTCCAACGATGATAAAATAATCTCTAATCGAGTAGAAATAAAATTCTTGTTTACACTCATAATTCTTTTGAACCGCATTATTATCTATGATGATATAACATAGAATGGTGGGGTATATGAATTCTGCTTGGCAACAGACAAAACAAAAATAAAAAGACGATACTTATATATTTGCTGCTTACCATATTAACCAACCGAAAAAAGACTAAACCCTTTTATTATTCCCTTTCGGGATTATCAACCCAAATATTTTTCTCATATCCCAAAAATTATTATAATATTTTTAATCTACCGCACCATGAAATTGAAAAAAGTAATACCTCCTTTAGATACTTAATTACCCGAGTGTGATAATGTTCAACCATCCTTAAAATATGTATCTACTTATATTTCATTTTGGGGTGGTAATGTTATATTTAAAGAATTTCGGACAAAATACTTAAGCTTTGTGGATTTGTGGACAGTTTTTTTTTTTAATTTTTACATCAAAGAATTTTCCATTGAACACATTTTATTCGATAAGTCTTATTTCTATTGTTTGTGGTAATTTAACGCTTTTCATCATTATCGTCATCATATAGTCGTTCAGAGTTCAGTTCAATGATATGAGAAGGGAAGCAGAATTTTGTTCGATATTGATGCATTTTTATTAATTTCTCTGACCACAACAGATATGGGAAGTCTATATGTGTACGTATATGGCTGCAAATGGGCTTTGGTGTGTGCCGCTCGCGCGCTCAAACGTTCAACTAAGCGAAAACCAGTGTAGAAGCAAGCACAGTCTATACATATAGATAGATAGATACTTTTGAACCCACAAACAGATTGATCATCTGAGATAATAATTTCGATCGAGTGCGCACAGGGTGCACAACACAGTCGTTCGTCGGTTTATGAAAACCACAAAACCGAGATCACCATCAGCAGCACACGCTAAATGTGGCAGCACAAGAACAGCAGCGGTATACATATAGTGACATTGGTATAATCTTTATAGCAAGCGGCAGCAATTGGGTTGAACTGTGATCTCACTTCATCAGAAACTCGATTGTCAAGTATTATGGTTGCGCTGGTGGGCGATCATCAGCGTGGCAGCGGCGGCGGCGGCGCTGCGATCGATTTTAATCAATCGTTCGATCAATTTTCAGCGTTTTTCCGCTGATTGGTTATCGAAGTACGACGTTAATCTGTTGCGATATTGTGGTTAGTTGAAAGTTAGTTTTTTTTGTTTTGTTTTTAAATAAGATTTCTATATAGAGTTCCTCAGTTAAATGGTAAAAGGGATGCCGAAGTCGAGTTTGGAAAAGTAGCTAGATAGGTAGATAATAAAAGCGAAGATTATAGAGGAACCATCAGGTAGAATGACGTCGTCATCATGACTTGCTTCTTTTTTGTTTTCCGTTTCGTATAAGGAATGTCCTTTGGAGAGTCTAAATCCATTAGTTCTACAAAAAAATTCTGCGTTGTTCGCCATTTTGAAAAAGGTTTCATAATGTTTAAATGGAATTTTCATGACTCCTGATGTTTGACGTTGTATTTTATTTTTTTCGTTCTGCAGGTGAGAATATTCTCTAAACCATTTTTAAGAAATCTTTCCATTAAAAAAGTTAATATCGAAAAACTGTTGTAGGTAGGTACTTTGAGAACCAAAAATTAATTTAAACGTTTATCTATAGCCTCATGTCCGTCTGAGCCAGAAAGCATATTCAAGGTACCTAAAAAACCAAATCCAAAAAACTCTAAATCCAGAAAACCCAAAATTTAAACAGTCTTAACAAAAAGACTGTTTTGAATAATTTCACTTTTAACATTTTATAATTTTAATTTTAAGTTTTGTGATTTTGGACTTTGGGGATATTGAGGTTTTGGGATTTCGGGATATGTACATGTGTTTTTGGAAAAAGTAGATTTTAGGGATTATAATTTTTCTGGATTAAGGCTTTTCGGGATTTTGAATCTTCGGAAAAATGAGTTTTCGTTAATCTTTCCGACTTCCGTTACTCCCGCCTTTCTTGTTGCATATTTACTTCAACAAAACATGTGACAATTTTTCTGCTATTGTTGATATCACTGGAATAAATTTCCCTCAAATAAAAATCAAATCTAATGACAGTTTAATTTCCCCCTATATGAAATGTTTAAGGTTACCAATGAATTCGGAAGGAAACTTTCGAGCATGATACTGACTTTCCCATTTCTCGAAGGAGACAAACATTTTCTAAGGGGTTTTGTGTGTGATAACTTACTCGCAGTTAGGCTGCCAAGATTTCGCACCATCATATTAATATTGAGGTTTGAATGAAACATCAACTATTTAGTGGGCTACCACCAAGATTTTATAGGTTGGACATTTTCAATGAGAAATTTTTGTTCTCTATATAACCCCCAGTAAGTCCAAGATCCAAGGAAACTATTTGCACGACAAAAATCGACTTGTTATGAAAAACCGTCGCAACCAAGCTAAATTGAGTCAAATGCCATTTAAACTAATAAGCGGAGTCGACTGTTTACTCCTTCATTTTAATGCAATATCTACTCTTTTTTTTTATCTTATTGAAATGTCACCTTTGAAAGTCCAGTAGACTTCAAAGAAAATAGTTCTGTCTTTGCATTTCCTAAACAAACAGACAACCTGTCAACCGCTTATGACTGACTATAGTTATACAAAGCCAATGTAAGGTAACTACTAAGTCGGGCGTCCGGTCTTGTAATTGAATCTGTTTTATGCTAATTTTATTCATGCATTTTTTTTTTGTTCTTCTATTACATAGGTATATTACTTATTTTCTATACCATATAGTCTCATATTGAAATACTGCTGGGACAATTGCTTGGAAATGAAAAGATATCTTAATCGGCTTTGAATCACCTATCAAACATTTTTACATACCTACATATATATAGATCGATTGGTCAATTCATAGAAAATCGAATGAATTCGAAGAAATTCGTGATAATATGTGAAGTAGGCAATTCAAAGAAAAGAATCAGCAAAAGTGATTAAATAACTCACCATTGAATTATATATCTTCCAATTTCTAACACGAAAGTATCTATTTATAGGTATATACCTTTATGAGAAAATTACACTATTAAAATCGCTAAGACTTTATTGATCGAAATTATTCATAAATTTCAATAATTATATCATTTAGTCAGAAAACTTGTTTTGCATGTCATAATATGCGCGCATGAATGTATCTTAAGAAATATATATGTAGATAATGTAGGTACAATATCTATCTTTTATAGAAGTAGCAATTTCAACAAAAATACCTTTCCACACCAATATCTTCAATTAAAAAACAAAAAAATAACAAACACAAAATCTAGCTATAGATATTCGAGTAACTACGCTCGATTAATTAATTGCCAATTGAAAAATTAAATGCTTACCCACCTATATATCGTCTCGTTGAGAAGTTGGTATACATTGCAATTCAAGAGAAAGATACTTTATTTCATAGCTTGTTATAGTTGGAGTAGTGTTGAATCTTATATAGTGCAGCATACCATCACCATACTCCGGCTGCTGTTGTATACCTAGTATTTAGGCAAGCCAAAGTGTTGAGTCTCTACAAACAGGTGCAAAATAATATATTTTTTTTTTTTTTTTTGTAAACCAGGAACGTTTCTTTAAAGAGTCTGACAAATACTTCATGCAGGGCCTTCTTGGAAAAGGGCTCTTTATGAAAAAAACAAATAATTCAGTTAAAATTTTTTTTTATTTTATCAGTTGTGACAAAATTAATATTGTCCTGCAATGTTTTCTGTTTTTTTTTTTTTTAATAAAAAACATAGAAAACATTGTACGACAAATTTAATGAGCAATTAACAAAAATTACTAAGCAATACACATTTCAATATAATTAACTTTATATAAATTCAGCAAAACAAAACAAACATAAAAAACATAGAAAACATTGCACGACAAAATTGAGCTTGCCACAAATAATTTAAGGCTAGGTAATGGCAAATTATTAAGCAATGAATTATTAAATACACCTTTTCTAGGGATGTATCTATGCAAACTTCATAAAACATAGAAAACATTACACGAGAATATTGAAATTACTGCAATTAATAATTAATAATCAATAAACCATTCAATATTAAGTATTTTTTTACCTCTATGCTATGCTTACTTCATATTAATTTAACAAAAATGCCAAAAAAAAACATAGAAAACATCGCACAAAAAAGTTTAAACTGTCTGAAAAATTTTTAAAACTAAAAACTTAGCAATTATCATAAAAAAATTAGTTTTGCATGCCTTTTCAAGGAGATGCTTTACTCTATATATTCACAACAATTTAAAAAAAGGCAAAAAAAACATAGAAAACATTGTAATAGGTAGGTACAGCAAATTATAAGGCAAGAAACCATACCATAAAATAAGTTTCTAGACCTTTTCAAGGTGGTGCTCTGCGCTATCTTCATATGAAGTTTAAAAAAAAACATCGCAAAACATAGAACAACTAATGAAGATCAAATTTTTAAGGAAAAAAAAAACTATTAAATAAAATTAATTTTTATTCTTTTTCATGGGTGTGCTTTGCTAATTTGTTATAAAATTACAAAAAAAAAAAACATAGAAAACATTACCTATTTATTAACGTCAAATTAACCACCTAACCACTTTTAACCACTTTTCGATCGGTGAATGATGCTCCGTTGACTTTACATTTATAGTTCTATAATGGTACAAAAGGGCCCAGTTTAATTTTTTTATTATTGAGAGCAAGTACGACTGACTCCGTTATTTATTTAATTTTTTTTTATATAAATGTAAAAGTGGATATTTTTAAAATAGGTAAGTAGGTACTTGAAAACTTATGACAATTTTTCGGATTTTTTCTTTATTGATTTAAAGTAAATCCGGCCCTGGAATTTAATGATTTTGTACTCGACGACGCGGCTACGACGACGGTTAGTTGCGGTCGTCGTTGCATGGTGTAAATTCAATTTAACTCCAATGATTGTTGGTGCTGGTGTGTCTCTAATATTGTCCTACGCACATAACATAATAAATCTTATAATAACTTAAACATGAAGGTTTATAATTTAATTCTGCAATTAATTTTATTTTTATTAGATTTTGTATCTCGTTGGATATATTATGGAAAATACATTATTATAGTAAAAACTATATATGTATTTCAAATACATTCGTCGGTCGGTGGTGTCTGTGTTGTTGATTATCTTATTTGAGGCACTGCACAGTGCACATGTTCAATGTTCATCTAAGCAGTTAATAGCGATTTGTAACGCTTTTTCGCGGCGCTCCACCTCATAGAACGAACGAACCAAGTCTATATAATGCATACTTCATGACCATATACCTATAATGCTTGAGCAAATAAATATAAGCGAGAGAGATTTTTGGATTTAGATACGCAAAGTGTCGGATTATTGTTTTTAAATAATTTTTATCTGATTTACACTCTGTTTATTATTTGCATGCCAATTTTCTTTTTTTTCTTTCAAAAGTTTCAAGCCTTGCCAACTATAACTAACTAAACTATAACTACACCTGCGCGCATCTCCATGTGTGTGTATGAATGTGTTGAAAATAATTGATTTGTTTCTGTAATTATTCATTGAGCCATTTCACTTACTTTGTTGTATGTATATATTTACAAGCAGATACAGTTGCAATTATACATATACTTACATATATGAGAGGGGAACAATGGCTGACAGAAAGAGGCTATATTTATTATTTTTTTTTTTGTTCCTTTTTTTTGTATAATAATAGCAATTCCCATTGCAGATGTGCATCACGCTTGTTGGGTGGCTTGTGGATGATGATGGGTGCTTATCACGCTAAACTATTAAAAATTTTGCAAAATTTTTTAATTGAGAACTCAACACTTTGTGAAGTTGGAATTCAAGAAAGTGTGTATTTACAACAAGTTGGGCTCATATTTTGTGTTTCTGAAGTTATTGATGGAAAGAATTGGCTTACAGGGTGTTTTATTTTTAAGTGTGATGGAGCTCAAATATTAATCTTATGATCTCGTATTATTATATCTCCCATCTATAATAGAATGTCCAAAATACCGTAGGTAGGCACATTTTTACTGGAAAATTTGTTTTTGGAAAAATTTTAATGAATTTTCGAAAAAAAGCTAGGTAATTCATTTCCAAAAAAAAAAAATAGGATTCATTTTCGTAATTAAAAAAAAAAAACTTTTTTAGTTCGAAGAGAATAAAATTGAAAATAAAATTAATTTATTTCGGAAAAAGGCGAATTCATTTTCGAGAAACCATCAAAATCGTTTTCGAAAAAAAAAAATGAATTTATTTTCGTAATTAAAAAAAATAAAAACGATTTTAGCTAATTTATTTATTTATTTGGCTTAATACAACAAGTATGAAACATTTGGAATAAAACTTAAAATAAAATTAGTTTATTTCGAAAAAGGCAAATTCATTTTTGAAAAAAATCGAATTAATTTTCGAAAAAAAATTTAATTAATTTTCGTAATTAAAAAAAAAACATTTTTAAGTTCGAAACATTTAGAATAAAATATTGACAGTCAAATTAATTTATTTCGAAAAAAGCGAACTCATTTTCGAAAAAAATTGAACGTAATTATAAAAAAAAAAAACATTTTAAAAAATCATTTTCGAAAAAAAATTAATTTAATTTTGCAATTACATAAAAATAAATAAATTCATTTAAAAAAAAAAAAAACTAATTCATTTTTGAATTTTAGGGAAAAAAAATCTTTTTTATTTTAATTTCAAAATATTTAGATCAAAATGGAAAATAAATTTAATTTATTTTCGAAAAAATAAAATTTTCGAACTACAATTTGACCGATTGTTTTTCGAAATTAAAAAAAAGGAAAAATGGAATACCTAATTTCGAAAACATTTTATTTTCAAGAATAATTTTAATTATATTTATTCAATTTAAATTTATATAAAATTATTCATCTCGCTGTATGTTTACTAAAAACTTGAAGTTATATCTAAGCTAAAGAAAAAAAGAACCTTTTTTTAAGTCGATTTTTTCTGTTGCAATAAATATCTCCCTATACCTACCAATACTTATTCATAGTTGATTATGAATATTGCAAAACGAGAAAAAAGTTGCGCATTCAATTGAAATTATTGTATTTAATTTTGTGTTCTCATTCGACTGAAGAGACGAGAGAAAAAAAGCGAGTATAAGTGTAACAAGGAAATGATGAGGGAAATGCAGCAAAATACAAATCTAGGTAATTAGTAACTAAGCAAATTAAGGTGTTGTAGTAATTGTTTTTTTTTTTTATGTTCAAAATGAGATAATTATGGACTCTGGGTGTCTATAGAAGAAAGTAATTCATTAAACATGCAAATCATTCCTATAAGTGCCTGCAGTGCAGTGTGCAATGCAATTCAATGAGAAATGATACATTGAGTTGTATTTTTTTGTTTGATGGTTGTAGTTACATTTTAAAATGATGTAATTGTTCAAATGCTATTGTATACATTTTTTTCAAACCTGGTTGAAATAAAGTACCTGTTATAGAACTGAAAATTCTATAGATGTAATGTGATTTTTAACAAAACTTGCTTTTACGCAAAACTATGTAGGTATACCTATGTATATAATTAATTATACAGTATTTTTGACTTTCTCACTAACGGCCAATTTCGATAAGAAACTTCACATTTTACATATTTTAAAGTAATTTTTTTTTTTTTTTTTTCAAAATATCGATTTGCTACAAAATTAAAGTTGTTCTGTTTTGTGCTCATCAGATGATACTGCTAGCGAACCGAAGAGATAAAAAAATAATATTAGCATATTTGCAATTTTCACGTCCAAAAACTAATATTGCAAATATTTAGGTACCCCTAAGAGTGAAGTTAAACCATCGCAATTTTCAAACAAAAAATTTGTATAGGTATGTGAACACTTTGAGCTGGCATGTGCCGCAAATATAAAAATATTAAATTTGAAAAAATCGCAAATTAACAAATTTTATGGATGACTTTACTGACCTATACCTATTTCTTTGTTAAAAATTTAAGTTGTGATGTTTAGTTTACTTAGTTTCTGCTGCCATCCATATAGAAGTGATAAAAAAAATAATGTTTGCAAATATGAAAGTAGATAAGTAGGTGCTAACTTAATGCGTCTTTTCGCAAACTTTATTTTCGTCCGCAAAAGTTGCAAATGTAAGAATTTTATTTTATTTATTTGGCAGCAAAAAAAAAACTAGTTGCATTTTTAAGAAAGTCTTAATTTTGAAAAAAAAAAAAATGAAGCAGTAAAATTTTCAAAATTTGCGAAATATTTTATAACTAACTTGACGATAAAAAAATGGCTAGCCTCTAAAAATCGGAAGCATAGTACCTACGATTTTTTTTTAAATTCGTCTCTAAACATCACAAATATAGATATCGATTGCAGAATCACTTTTTTTGCGAAATTAAAAAAATGGCTCTACTAACTTCACGCACATCTTATTCAGCCCTATTACGAATTCCAATCGTAATCGGAACTTGCAATGCAAACGCAAAAAAATTAATTATCAAATAATCCATCTTAGTGGAAAATCTCATAGGTACTATAGCACAGGCAAGAAGAATCATCTGAGAAAAGTTTTGAAGTGTTCCAAGTTTGAATGCAGTATTATAAGGGGGGAGGGGGGGATTGATTTTAAGTATAAATCTGAGTTTGCTGGAAATTCTGGTTTGTATGTTTTCCATTATGTTGAAAATTGTAATTTTTTTTTGGTTTTATCTGTTTTTCTTCGTTTGTGCGACTTTTTATGAAAAAAAGATTAAATACTTTTTTGTTTCAATTTCTATTATATCTACAAATGCCTATACAACATTTATTTTTAGAAGTAAAAATAAAAATAGTAAAAATTTGATTTGATCACCCTTATTTTCTGATTGTTCGCAAATCTTTACATACCTTTTCAGAAAAAAATATTTGATACATTTTTAAGGATATTATTTTAACAAACAAAATGTTATACATATATAGGTACATATGTAGGTTGGATCAAGACAAGACAAAAAAATGTATAGTAGGGGGTATACTGCCCCCCGTTCAGGTGGAAGGGGCAATTAAAAAAAAAAAAAACAATCATAAAATAGAAAATAAATTATTTAATGACAACGGCATCGAAAACAAGGTCGACTAATAAGCTTGGAAAATTTTTAAATAATTTTAATTTTTCTTATAAAACTATTGAAATGTCATTAAAAGGAAAATATTATTTTTCTCTGACCTTCTTATTCAAAATTATTGTTTTAATCGATCATTACTCTTCTGATAAAAGAGGCTTTTTAAAACAAATGTAACAAAGTCCATATACCTGTTATTAAAATAATGAACCTAAAATTCATTATTCTGCTTGCAAATATTTACGTGACATTTCTGTCGTCTATAATTGTCTAGAAATAATATTTTTTTCAAATTAATTTATACCTACCATCTCATATCATTATTACAAGAAATTAAATAAAAGTATAAGCATCTCGATGTGAATGTTATTTTTTACAAAAATAAACAAAAAACATTTCCCAAAAAATTAAATAAATCACAAAATCTTATCTTTTCAAAAATAAATTTAAACAAAAGCCAGTAGCAGTTACAATGAATGTAATATTTACTAATACATCCGGTCCTCCAAAATACGATCTAACAAAGGCGCCAATTTACAAATAGATAATGTAACATCGGTAGCTCTATACCTTACTTATGTACCTCTTCCCGCAAGCTTCTATTTGGTCTAAGAAAATAATTAGCTTTGTCAAATATACGCGTTCTTAGATTTATTTGTTATATGCGTAGTAAAGGTAGGCTTTTATTATCATTTCAAAACACACAAATGTAGGTAGGTATATTTTTCATCTTCAAACTGGAAAGGTATATTTTTTATCTTTTGTGTTTTTATTTGCTCAGATTTGTTATCATATAAGTATCGTCGTCCTCGTCTTCATATAAATTTATCTCCATTTTCACTTTCATTGCTAATAATATACAACCTATCTATCTACCGTTTCTTTTTTTTTGTTAAATTTATAATCTGATAATAAAAATTTACTAACAAATAAATGTTTATTATTTGTTGAATTTGATTAAATATTTATTAAATGCACACAAAAAGTGTTGCCACTGTTGTTCTTCATGAATGATAAAATATTCTTGTTTAAAAAAAAAAAAAAATAGTAAATAATGAAAAATAAATTTGTTTCTTCTCATTCTCTGCATACCATCACCAATACCACCACCACCACTACTACTACTACTACTACCACTAATTGTGTATGTGTAATACTCAAAATCAACTTATAAAACCACACACTAGACCCTGGGATGATAACCACAAACGGTAGCCATTTAAATATTTGACTTAAACAAATGTTATATTTGTGTTTGTTGTAAAGTTATTTTTTTTTTTTGTACTTAATTTTTCTCGGTGGAAAGTTGGAGTTTTTTTTTTTTGAATAATCACAACCCTTTTGGTTGAAGAAAGAAAAACTGAAAAACCCCAACGACTTAAAAATAAAAATAAAAAAAGGGAAATTCTTTATTTCATTGTGTTAGCCTATGTCTAATAGATTCTTATCTTAGATTTATATTCTTATGCTAAGTATTTATAAATATATGCAGTGCAATGCTGAATAAGAGGGTGCAATTGCATTAAACAAAACATATTTGCATTTGAAAATGACGAATCTATGTTTTGTGGAATGCCACTTGGCCCCCTTTTTGACGGTATTAGCTTGTCTTGTTTTGTACGACAGTAACTCTCTGCCATTCCGCAGCTCTAGACCGGGTAGACCGCCGAAAAGGGGACCAGTTGGATTGTCTTTGCCGCCAACTCATCTATCACAACATCCGCAATTGAAGAAACATCGTTTGGATAACGGAGACTATGCATACGAAAATGGACATATAAATGGTAAGTGGAGATTTTTCTTAACATACATTTTTACTTTTTTTTTTTAATTGAATTTATTTCCCGGCTGATTCTGAATTTTATGTACGTATTCTGTTTTGTCATACGTCATTAATCTCAATCAGAAAAATTTCTAAATTTTTAGAATTTTTTAACTCATTGATATTATCGTCGGAATTTAGACAGTTTGTTTCTTTATTGGCTGCGATTAACTGGACGTCAACGCGAACAAAAATTTGATTTGTACGTCAACGCTTAAAGTGTTCGGATGTGTTCAAGTCGTGTGAATGTCAAAACCGGTGTAAATCCTTTGACACCAGGGACGGCATTGACCGACTGTGGCGTCATTCGGTTGGTCTTCAGACCGTTGTTCTCTCTTAAAAACAAATTTTAAACAGTGAAATAATACAAATGTATTCATATATATCGGGTTTTCCAATAGGGACTTAACAACTCTGAATTTAATTTGTGAACGCACTCTTTCACTAATCATCGAACTGTCATTGTCATTTTATTCAGTAAACTCAACATTTTCATCATGGTAAAGTACACGAGGGAGCAACGTCTGCAAATTATAAATTTTTTTTACCGAAACTCGGAGTCGGTGATCGCAACTTTAAGAGCGTTAACTCCAATTTTCGGTCGTAATCGTAAATGAAGAAGCTCATTTTTGACTCAATGGGTTATTGGTCGGGTGAAAATCTACATTTGCTTCATGAATCACCACTTAATCCACAAAAAATAACTGTTTGGTGCCGTTTACATGCCGGCGGCATTATTGGGCCATATTTTTTCGTCGACTATATAACGATCGTCACGTTACTTTATAACAGCGAAATAAGAGGAAATTGTGTTAAAAAAGGAGAAACGTTTTATTTAATTTTTTTTTGTGACGTACCTATTTATGAAGATCCCGCATGAAAAAAGTTTCTGAAGATTTTTTGACGTTTTCTTTTAATTAATTCTAAAATTTAAATTTTTAATATAACATACATATTTTTAAATTACCAAAAAAAAAAATAATTTTTAATTTTGTAGGTACTGTTTGACGCATTCACCCCATACGCTTTACATTCCTATAACTATTATATATCTATATCTATTTTTATGTGCCCTATATAAAGGGTGGGCCAGATACAAGTTTAAAAATGCAATAAAATGAACAAAATTAATTTTTTTCATGATTTATGGCTTTATTAGTACTAAGAGCAAACATTCCCATTAATTATTATGGAACACAACATCGTTCAAGTGGCTGCTCCGGTTGGCTTCGAAGTAGTGCATTTTGTCACTCCAATTTTCCAAGACCTTGTTGATGGTTTCGGGCTGTAGCTCACGCATTGCTTGGATGATATTGGCCTTAAGTGTTTGAATCGTTTCCGAATAATTGTTGGCATAACATCGGTCCTTCACGGTTCCTCACAAAAAAAGTCCAAAGAGGTCAAATCGGCCAATTGACATTGTCATGACGGCTGATAACACGATTTGGGAACTTGGTGCGCAAACGATCAATTGTGGCACGGGCTGTGTGGCATGGGGCGTGCTATCCTGCATGAACCAGAGGTCGTCCAAATCCATGTCTTCAATTTAGGTAAAAAAAAGTCGGTTAACATGGCTCTGTAACGCCCACCGTTGACCGCAGGCGCGGTGGGTGCTTCATTTCGGCCAAAACTTATTTTTTTAACTGTTTGGGCTACACAACACTCACTTTGGAAATAAATTTTCAATATTTCGCAACGTTCTTCAACCGTAATGTGACTCATTTCGTTCCGCGGAGGTATGATACTGACTTTCTGTCAAGATTTCGAGCGGGAAACAGCTGTCAGCTTCAAAATAACCTATGATTTAAAAAGAAACCACTATAGATAGTTGTTCTTTTAATTTTATACCCGCTTTGAATAAAATTGAAATATACATAGAAAATCATTAGCGTGAAATTAATTTTAACTCGTATTTATTATTTGGAAATTAAATAAATTGATTGACAATTTTTCTTGAAATTAGAGAATTAATTCTTATGTGTTTAAATTTAACAATATTTGTTTCACATACCTAAATGTAGGTAAGCAGATATATATTTTTCTAAAGTAAAAATTTAGTCAACAAGTTGCTTTTACCCCAATATCACGCCATTCTATTAACATTAAAATTAACAAAGTAGAATGGCCAGAATATACCTCAAAGTAAACATTTTTCCTACACTCTTACATAAAATGATATTTATCTCTTAGAATATACCAACAAAATTTAGCTTCCAAAATATATATAAATAATGTGCACTTAATTTAATAACACTTTAAATATATTTATACGATTATATAAATAGGTACCTTATCTATATTTGTTGAAGGTAAAATTAAAAAAAAAATATATATTTATTATTATTTAGCTATTAAACCAAATTAAAGATGGAGGATTACATCGAAATATTATAATAAAAGCTAATGTAGGTACATTAAATTAATAAAATCAAAACAAAAATAATCATACAGCAATGAACTTAAGTGTTCTCCTCTATATAAAATACCCAACCTCTATTATTTCTATATATTTATATAAAGTCACGAAAAATATATATAAAATAAAATTAAAACAATTTTGCGAAAAAGATTTTTTCTTTTGTATTAAAAATTAATTTTTTTAATAAACAAAAAGGTAATTTAACAAATTGCTTTACATGTTATAATCATTATTGTCATATGAATATGTATAGGTACTATATGCATGTATAAGCTGCTCTAGAAACCGCAATTTACCATCACACAACCACCAGACAACTTCACTTCGCCTCCCCCTGCTCTGGGATTTCCATTTGACAATTTATCAATTAATGACATTAGACAAAGTGATGCATATATGTATAGGTACCGTGTATCTAATATGCACTATTCAGTGTAAGGTATGTCAAATCATAGTCAAAGGATGATTTGCTGTGAAGCATTTTAGTCACATACATAATTCTCAGTAAGCGATGAAGAACCTTTATTGAAAATGCAATTCAATTTCGAGTTATGATGATTGGCAGGACATAAGTCACTCAGATTTTTGATGTGTAAACATCTATGCCGGGGGCGCTAGGGTAAACTAAAAACGTGGAAATTTATGTATAGCACATTACGTTGTGCTGTTACACGTTACGATACGTTGATGTATATTGGATACGTTCAATATTGGGTACGTTCCTTTGTATCTCAAACTAAATCGAAAGGTCGAGTTGAGTTTGGGTTGAAATTCGGTTGACATTTTGAACTCGCCGCGTTCTGTGATGTAAAACAAGCTATTGAATATTTAATAACCCTGTTTATATTTGAAAGATTAAGTCCGGACTGGTGAGTCTCATTTAGTTTACATTAGAAACTTTGAGGCGCCTCAAAATACCTACATAGAAAAACAACAGCAATTTTGACATTACGCACATTAAAATAAAAACAAATGGGACTCATGAATCCGGTTTTTACGTTTTCTTCGCACCTCACGAGAATCTTCGCCCCAGATTTCTCTGGCCAAGCAACTGCCGTGATAACGGACTCATCTTAACAGTGAGTGCCGGCACTCACACTTTTTTTAAGTCGCCTGAAGCACGATATAATGATGTACATTGAATGTCGATAAACTGTTATGAATACCTCTAAAGTCTTGTCCTAAGTTTTTTTTTTTTTAGAAAATCGATAAGATTTCATTCATATAAAATTTGGAAATTTATGGATGTAAAAAAAAAAAAAACAAATATTTACGAATGGAACATGTGGTGGCATAAATTGAACAGTTTTTTTTCTTTCTGAAAATCAAAAATGACTCGCTTAATCGTTTCGCAAAATTTATTTTCTACTGTAAAAGTTGCAAATATGTGCGATTTCAATTTTTATGACTTCGGTTCTTAGCAGCTTGACTGAGCTTGACAAAACAGTATAACTTCAACTTCTTAGAAAATCGTAATTGTGAAATAAATTTAAAAAAATCATCCGTAAAATTTGCGAATTGGAGAATTTTATTTTAATATTTACGCCATGAGCACATGGGTAGCTAGCACAAGTTATAGGCACATTGCAAAATAACCTTTTTCTTTACACAAAATACAAAAAAATTGCGCACATAAATCTGAAGGAAAAGTTATTATAGTACAGCTTTGCCTGCAAATAAGCCTTTGACTATAACATTAATTCTTAAAATACAGAGGGTGAGCAATTTACATTTTATATAGCCTTCGCCTGAGTAAAATTATTAGTTATGGGATATATCTACACATAAACACATACATATGTACATACATTTTCACTTCGACAAATGAGTGAGTCCGGTCGGAATTAAAAAAATCACTTTTATTATTATAGCAGTATCGATTTAAATATAATAATTTTTTTAATTTTTAGTTTTGTATATTATGTTCAATCATTTTGTTTGATTAACGTTAAGTTCTTATATAATTATTAGTTTATTGAAAGTTTATTTAGAATATACAAAAATAAATAATAATACCTATATGTCACCAACAAAATTGGTTTATAGCACAGACAGCAAAATAATGCCCCTAAAATAAGTCTAATGCATTTGAAACAAAAATAATGTAGGTAGATCAAAATATGGGTGTTATTAAATATTTACTTTAGATATTTAGGAACTTTGAGTGTTTTGGTTCAACATGATAATTTAAGAGTTTTGATTCATTTTATTAACAGCATCGATTTTACAATTTGGTTGTAACCGCACAATTTACATACAGAGTTATGATAATATACATATCTTACTTCTGAAAAAGTGTTTAATGTTTGAAAAACAAAAATAATACTAAATTTTTTATTATATTTGAAAGGAAAAGCTGGTAAAACCTTCCATTTAAGCAAATAATTTAAGAGTTGATTGATATTTATTATACAATATTTTTGTTCGTATACCTACCTTAATATACAAGCTGTAGGTAAATAAAAAAAAAACAATAATTATCATTATGTTGGGTTTAGTATTTATTTGTTTTATGTTAATTTTTAGAAAAATCAATAATTAGAAATACGTATAACAGATATAATAATAGTTGAATGAAAAAAGTTATATGATGCATCTAAGATGTCAATATGACGTTTATACAAAATGCATATCGAGTTGTTTCCCATTTATGCAAGTTAAAATGGTAAAACCACATTTGATATCCGTCTTTGAGGTTAAAGTTTAAATAACTTTTTTTTTTTAATATGCTTGCATTTATTTAACGGGTGGGCCGCATCTAGTGGTTTCTTTTTAAATCATAGGTTATTTTTGACACTGACAGCTGTTTTCCGCTCGTAATCTTGACAGAAAGTCAGTATCACACGTATCCCCGGAAGGAAATGAGTCGCTTTAACCTTGAACAAAGTTGGAAAATATTGAAAACTTATATCCATATAGTGGATGCTGTGCAGGCCAAACAGTGCGTTTTTTTTAAATGAAGCACCCAACGCGCCTGCTGTACGCAAGTTTGTGCAAAAAGTTCGTGAGACTGGTATGCCAGTGGACAACACTCATGGTCCCCGTCGTCGTGCGGTGCGCGCAGACTAGAATTGTTGAGTGGTGGCATCATTGGATCATTTTTCTTCGAAAATGAGCCTGAGAACAACGTTCCGGTCAACGGTGGGTGACATTTTTTTTACTGAAATTGAAGACATGGACTTGGACGACCTCATGGTTCATGCAGGATGGCGCACCATGCCACACAGCCCATGCCACAATCGACTATCCTAGGATAGGGTTTGGTATGGAATAGCACATCGGACGAATCGGCTTTGCTGGCACATAAATTTTGTAGCAATTTTGAGCTCTATAGTGACAATCACTGCATGGTCAGCGTCAGATACAATCCTCACCAAATATTAACACGTGGTTGTGAATGCATTTTTTTCACGCTTGCGTTCCCTGAATCTCAAAAATAAATCAATAATCCAATCATATTTTCTACGAAGTTTTCCAACTATATGGCCACCAAACTTTTATTATTTTATTGTTCAATAAAGAAAACACATTTTTCTCTCGCGTAATGCTCTATTTGTATTAACCCTAAACTGGCAGCTGTCAGCTGTCAATTTTTTTTTTTAAAGTTGCCAACATTTTTCTACACAAACGGGACAAATAAAAATTTTGCGTTTATTTTGGGGCACTCCTTACATGGATAAAGAATTTCACATTCGTAAAGTGTGGCTAAGAAAAGAATCTCTGTATGTTTGACAGTAGGTAGGTATACCTTTAGGTGTATCTCAAAACTTAACCAATAATAATATTATTATGGGCACCATACCAATATTAATACTATCAAATAAGGCTTCGTGTTTTTTTGCGAAAGCTATTCACAGTACAGTATATTTTTACACGAGTTACAAATACAACATCCACAGTAGAATTACCTACTGCCAAAAAAGCAGAAGTAGAATCCTACTGCGGATGGGTTTGTGACGTTTATTCGAATATCGAATGGAGTTGTCAATTTTTTAAACTAAAATTAATTTTTGGTTCAAGTTATTTTTTGTTTTGCTTTTCAATTGTAGCAAACTTTCTTTTATTTCTGTGTTTTTTTTATTATTATTATTCTGACAGCTGTTATTCGGCAGTACCAAATGTGAAATATAAAAATTAGGCTACTTCGGACCGGTTTTTTTTTTTCAGATTAATACGATTTACCGATTATTTCAAATCCCAGTTAATATTATTGTCCCAAACTGTATAATTAAAAGTCTCATGATTTAATTCCATATTTAGGTATACTTACTTGAATTTAATTTACCACAATAAAGAAATATACAATTAACCTACCATCACTGCCACTGATACATCCATTAAACAAATTCATTAAAAGGTTAAAAGTCTCATCCATATTTCCATTTTATAAGTGTAATTCAGATTCATGCTTAGTCATCTTATTCATGATTGTTATTCCATCATCATTCAACAAATTCTTATTCTTTAAACGCCAACACTAAAATAATGTATCATGCACATCTAAGAAAAAAAAAAATAAAAAAACATCCATGAATTATACCGCTGGAGTATTTTCAAATCCATTGCGGGACATGAGAAACAAAAAAAACATTATTCGTATGTGTATGTATAATAAGATACAAAACAATTCTCTGGACTTAATTGAATGAAGCGATAAACACAACAGAAAACAACATAACAGCAAGCAACTAAAACATCAGACATCATATTGTAAGACGCCACAACCACAATGACTTCGCTTGGGGGCGTCTCATGTCTTCAGATTCATCTTCTTCTTTTTTTCTTCGACGAAAGTGCATTTTTTTGTGTGCCTTAAGCGCGCCTACACTCATAGAAACATTTAACACATTTAAAAAAAAAACAGATAAACCGTTTTGAAAAGGGAGAAATGTCAAAATAATTGCCTCGGTGCGGATGAAAGCCATATAATTGCCTTTCATTTACACTTCCGGTTCCGGGTAATATTGCCATTCCACAAGCGTCTCAACGCATTGATAATATATTGTGAATGTAGCTCATAAGTAAACGTCAGTGTTACGAAGTAAATACTGTCAGATACTGTCCTAAATGATAAGCAATTATGACAACTTGTCATTCGTGTAAATTCGCCTTTAGTGATCGTCAACGCAGTATACTTTCAATGCGTTATGACGGTTGCGTTGACACTCGTTGAACAACGCGTTGATTATGAATTTGTAATCATCTTGTCAACGCAGTTAAGAAGACACATCGACAGACTATATTCTTCAGCTCGTTGACTTTATTCCAACTTTTGCACAACAGAATTCTTGCCACGTCAAAGTATATAGTGTGAATTGACCTTTATCTTAATTTAAAAAATTTCGGATTTTTTTCTCTGGTCGACTTCGCGTCAACGCTCCGACTGTAGAATGTGTTCAAAGTCTTATGATCTGCATCAACGCATTTTGCAACAGAATTCTCCTACTGGCGTCATTCGTGTCATCATAACAACTCACAGTACACAAATCTAAGGTAAAATATGTTGCACAGGTTATCAAAGTTGAAAATGTCCGAAATTAAAAATGGCGGTTCGAGTGCCCACAAGAAGTATACTCACCCAGTAGAAACAACAGAACAAAATATAGAAATTAGAAAGAATGTGCACTAAATCCACTTTTTTCCTCGATTTTGACAGATGCGCAGATCTGAACAAATATGAAAACGCTAATGACGGCTAAACCGCTGAACACAATAGACACGTGTCATGACGTGCGTTCGCATGCGAGTGATTTTTAAAACTTATTCCAATTGAAGAGTTGCGTCTGCGGCTGCAGCTCGATTGTACTCAATTTAACGAGATTGTATGTGTTTTAAATTTGACGTTAGTTCGGCAAGTTAAAATTTCATGCGTTGTCACAGGTTGACGTGTCTGTCAGTTAAAACGCTTGATACGAACATGACTTGCCAATTTTTGGCAGTAAATCTGCTCATTTACTTTCCAAAACTACCAAGTTTATTCCAATTTTTTTATATGAACTTTGACAGAATTTTGGACTGAAATTAGCGCAAACGGGCAGTTTTGGAAATTAAACGAACGGAGGTATTTTTTCAACGACGACGCACGCCAAGGACTTAAAGCGTTTATACCATTTACGTTGACCGTCTAATCGTAGCCTTAGACTTTTTGTTAATATCGTCTTAGATTCAAAGATTTTTTACCGATTTCTCTAAGTGTATCTCTATCTACAATGAGAGAGAAAAAAAAAGAATTTTCAACGAGTTCATTTCATGTCTATCGACAATTTAAATACATCAATGGTAAATCTTTCAATTTCCCTTTATTTCCATTGTCTTTCAAAGTCCATCATTGAAAATAACAAAAAAAAAAAAAAAAAAAAAAACATGAGAAGTAAACGCCTCTATATGGATTGGTGGCAGGCGCGATTCTACAAAAAGATTTGCCTTCGCATTCGAAATGAAATCAAAGATATTCCCATTGCACGGCTCACTGATGACTCTCTCTCTTATACTGAGATCGAGATGTATGTAAATATATATGAATGCCTAATTGTAGATATTTCGATTGAATCGTGCACGGATAGGCACTCGGCAGCAGCGGTTAAATTATTGTTGTTGTTTTTTTCTTCAATTCAGAATCAGTGGATTTTGTGCGAATTGTTCAACCTTACAATTGATTCGCTGCAAGGGATACCACCTCACCTATCTAATAATCATACAATTGGATTTCATTTGATTTGATTGCATTTTTGTTTTTGTTTTTATGTATTACAGACATTTCAAGATTGGAGAAATCACCACTCCTGGCAAATGGATACAATCCACCACCAATCAATCACATGGCATTCATGCAGATGAACCATCACCCTGGATCAGCGCTGATGAGTCCCGGAATGCCACCACACGGCTTGCATGGCCGACCCGACAGTCAAATGTTGAAGGCGGCAGCACAGAGTGGCATGTCGGCGGCAAGTATGGATGCGATTGCACGATCAGGGATCTGGGAGAATTGTCGGGCTGCGTATGAAGACATTGTCAAGCACTTGGAGAGGTAAGCATCGGGAACTGGGGGGGTGAGAGGTTTAACTGATGGGTTTAATGATGAGGAAAACATTTGAAATCTAAAAGAAGCAAAATTAATTTCAGACTTCGCGAAGAGCGCACTGACGACCGCCAGCAGATTACCGATCAGAAGCCACGGGACTTGAGTTCTAGAAATTGTAAGATAGAATCATAAAAAATGGCTGAAAGTTCTGGATTAACCTTGTTATGAATTATTGTCTTGTTGCAGGTTCGCCTAGTCGACAGAGTCCTGTGTTGAATTTGTCCAAATCTGGAGGCGCCACCGATCATGGTAGCAATTGTGATGATCGCAGCGATCGGAGCGATGAAGTGCACTCACCACCGCCATCGGTACGAGGCGACGACGAGAATCTGAGTGATGATAATGGCTCGGAAGTCGATGATCACATAGCCAAGGATGACGGTAAGCTTCGCAATGCGATCCAGTTTTATATACCTAGTCTCTTTCAATCGATCATGATGATCGGCTCGCTTCCAAGATCTCTTTCTAAACTCTAATTTTTTCTTTATAATTCCTTTTTTTTCCCAGATCTAAGCGATAGTGAGCGTGACATTTCTTCGGCGCAACATCAAGCGATATCCGTTACTTCGAATTCCGGCGATCGTGATCTGCATCACTCTCATTCGCATCATTCGTCGCATTCACATCACCAGCCGCATCATCAGCAAACGTCAACACCGCATCATCACCATCATCACCAGCGGGCGTTAAATTATTCGACACTGGCTGCAACAGCTGCTGCTGCCGCAGTTGCGGCAAGTGGTGCTGGTGTCGTCGCGGGTGGTGGCGGTGGCGGCGTTGGAGGTGTCGTTAGTGGTGGCGTCAGTAGCGGTGCGGGCAGTGCGACTGGCAGCACCACAAGCATGGGCAATGGTGGTGGAAGCGGTGTTGGCGGAGTTGGACCTGTTGTTGGTGGCGTCACACACATCAGTGATGGCCTGCCTCCCAACGATGCCATTGCCGGACTTGAACAACAGTCGACATCTTCCACAGAGACTCTGTTGCGGAATATTCAGAGTCTGCTGAAGGTGGCCGCCGACAATGCCCGACAGCAAGAACGACAGATCAGTTATGAGAAAGGTATGTTTTATTTTTTATATTAACTACTATCTTGGTATACAAATACCTATATGTATATATGTAGGTACATAGCGCGGGTGGGAATTGTATGTATTTTATTCATGGTGTACCATCATGAACGACATTTAGTACTAAAACACGGCGCAAATATTTTTTAAAAAAGCTATGGAACTGCATTTTAGGTGAAAACCTGTTCAAGACGAGGTTTTTATTTTGTTTTTTTATTGTTGTTAATTTGCTACACAGACATCAGACATGAGGTTAGGCAGATCGAAAAAAAAAAACAGAAAAATAAATTCCCCCATAGGGCATTAATTTTTGTCGTGCGGTGTTGGTAAACAAAGTTTCACTTTCGCTTGGAATTTTGTTTGTTTTTTTTATTTCTCTAATTATCCGCTTGACATTTAAAATGGAGGAGTTTTGGAAATATAGTGAATGGGGGGAAAAAGTGTAACTAGCTAGGTGTCTATAAAAGTCAGTTAATTTTCTATTCCATACCTTACCTAGTAAAATGGAACTTTTGAAGCGATAAAATTAGTTTTATATGTTCTAGAGCATTTAATAGCATCATGAGAATTTACCTTTCCACACTTAATTAAACCTTACCTATAACAATTTTTTTTTAAAGAACAGTAGCTGGGGTACTTAAACTAACCTAACCTAGTTTTATATTTTGCTACATAAATGGCAAACAGGTCAGTACCTATTTGCTTTTAGCATCATGACGAAATAAGCGTCACTCCGCATCTGAAACCTGTAACTTACGTTGGCGCCATAAATTATAGCTTCGGGTGGTTTTCGTTTTTTAAAGCGGGATAGAAAATTTAATTTAGGTAATTTAAATGGAATAGGTAAATTTTATTTAAATTTAAATGAAAAGTTATGATAATATAAATAGGATCCCTTGAACTAGGTACATATAGGTATTTCAATTTGGAAAAATATTTTCGACAAAAAATAAACAACGCATTCATGTCAGTATTTGACATTTCATTCATAACATTGGATCGTTATGATATATTTCCACTGAGAGTTTTTTTTTTTAGTTTAGTTTACAACGAAGCAACATTAGTCCATAAAAAAGTATAGTAAGGTGGATAATTTATCGTTAATTACTCTTTATGTACGTGAGTTTTCGATGTTAAATTCCAAACAATCCACCGCATTCAAAGGTTTTTGATTTAATTAAATAATTTGAGTTGTAAAATAAATTGTTTCATAGTTTTTTATACATACCACTATTTATATCGTAAGACTGAAAAATAAACGAAAGAAATTTATAAAACAAAACCTCATCATAAAACAAAATGGACTCTGGTTTCATTTCTTTTGCTTATATTATACATAAATCCATCGAGTTGCCCCTTTCTCCTTTATTTCTGTCACTGTCAAAAAACATCCGAGAAGTATGCAATTTGTAGATTCGTTTACGTTACTTGACAAAATCGTTGCTTAAGCCTAGTACGCTGCTGATATACAAAACGAAATTTTTCGTTGCCCTCCAACACGACACCGAAATGCTTACGAAAACGATAACGAAAAATTTCCCACTCAAAGTGTCACCAAGACACCAATTGCAAAAACAAAATACAAAAAACATAACGCATAAAAATCACAGAGAGCCACGCTGATATGAAGGAAACAACGTATTCAAACACGAATACAACTCATATGTCTCTTTTCCGCACACAATAAATGGTCTGAACAATTAATTCTATGCGAAAAAAGAGCGGAGACTTCTCCAAATAATCGGCTACAATAATCAATTTCGCTCATCAAACTGGGTACCAGAACGAAATTTTTCGTTTATGATTTCGTTGTGTCGTTTTTGTATGGGATTTTTCGTTTCGCATCAGCAGCGTACCTACTATAGGCTTTAGTAAAGTATCAATGCAAAATCGATTAGAAAAGAATTTTAATAGGCCCAATCATTCAATTATATTCTTCGCTGATTTAAATTATCAAAATATTATTATAAGTTTTCCACCAGAATTGTACTACTAATAAAAATGAAAAGCCGTCGCGTCGTCCGCGAACTTTTTATTTTATAATTTTTCTTACTTATTCATTACTAGGTGAACCGTTCCAGGTTTCACATGGGTAGAAAAAATATATAAGTAGCAAAAAGAAAATATTAAAAAAAACAGAAGTTCATTATGTCTTAATAAAAAAAATGTGAATATCAAAAGTTGATACAAGGAATTACTCAAATACCTACATATATAAAAATGCATGGATTTCGATTAAATTTGCACATTTATAGTATCTTTCCAATATATTTTAAGTAGGTATGTTAGTTTTTCTTTGGAAAAATTACGCATATCATGTTTTAAGTTTAATGGTTACTTTTTTTTTTAAATATTTTATTTTGTATAAGAATGTTTGTTTAGGATAAAATTCAAATATAAAAAGTAGGCGTGTCATTGGGCGTATTTTATTAAGAAAACAAATAGTTCAACTGAGTTTCAAGACTAAATAGGTGGAATTCGTTTTTATATATATATAAATGGGAGTTGCAGTGGACTGGAGAAATTCTGCATATTAATTCCTTATGTTCTTGGAAGCCCAATTTTACTAATCTAATATTTTGAGGACAAAGAAAATCGGACCAGAGAAAAGAATTGTGAATTATCCCGTTAAAATTTCATAGAAAAAAACACCTTCAGTTTTGCCATAATTTTTCATTTTTTCGGTAATTTTTTTTAAATTTGTTTTTTTTTTTTTCTTCGTAAAAAACCTTTTTCGAGCTATTGAAACATTAAACATTAAAAAAATGAGCCAAATGTGTCCATCCGTTTTTAAGGATCAGGCAATTAAAATGAATAGCAATTAATTTTTATTATAATTATAAACTTAGATGACTTGGCCATAATGCCACCTATCGGCTCAAAATTTTGTTTTTGATAAATATGACTAAATTTGATAAATAAATAAGGAATTTTTTAATAATTTGACACAGCCACGTATCGCACTATGTTTTTCCGTTAAAATCTTTTTAAAAACAGAATTAAGTTAATAAGTTTAGCCGTTCTCAAGTTATGTTGCATTTACGAACGAATAACATTTCATTTTTAATATATACACCCCAATTACAATTAAAAATAAATTAGGTATCAAATGATAGTTGATATATTTGGTACATTACAACTCAATTTACAAAAAAACCTGATAACCCTGATAGATAACTATATCATTTTTCTTGTATTTCACAACGATCAGCAATATTCTCAACTTTTATCAATAAATAGTGTTGTTAAAAATATCAACTAGTTTTAATTATTATGACAATTGTAATAGGAGTAATAGATTTATCAATGCACTATAATTAAAACACAATTTATTTTGTCTTTTTCTATTTCAACAGCTGAATTAAAAATGGATGTGATGCGCGAACGAGAAGTCAAAGACTCTTTAGAAAGACAATTAGTCGATGAACGGAAATTAAGAGGTAAGTTTTTACTTGTTTTTGTTTAAATGCATACCTAACATATATCGTCCCCTATCTCACGAACTGACGTAACTGATTCTTCACATTTTACAAAAACGCTTTTTGAATGTGTTGTTAAAACTATTTTTGGTTTCATATTGTTTTTTTAATTTAATGATCGATTTAATGGTTTAAGGGAGAAATATAGCTAAAATATTTTGGTGTTTATCAATGTTTAATTTTGAACTTTTAATATCGTTAATGTTAAAGGTGTTTTATTAAATCGGAATTTCGACAAATTTGTAAACAACAGTTTATCCGTTTGAAAAAGATTTAAAAAGCCATCAGTATCTGTAGATAATCTTCTTTTGCTGTTTCGTATGCAAATAAAATTAAAATTACTTCTTTATCGACAAATATACATTGCTCTCAACTTTTCGAGGGCTTTTTAATTTAGTCAACTTTCATGACTTCTGTATCTTTCTGATCGGTTTGGATGGGTTTTATTGTTTCTTTTTTCTCTGCATTTTCGTTAGAGCTTCTGCTTCTTTATAATAAAAAAAATTATCGTCTCATCGTGTTGCTGCTGGTTTTATTTTTTTTTGCAAAATCTGATATCTAAATTCATTTTGACACACCTTTGTTAAATCATTCAAACAAAACAAGATTACCCAACTTGAAATCTTTTCGCTATCTTTTTGTCGCTCTTGCTTCCACAATGCCAAGTCCACCCACCCTTGCGCGCAGGCACGTAGCCAGCTTCAGCCCCTCAAGCCCCCCCCCCGAAAGTCTAAAATAAAAACTAAAACTTTCTAATATACAGTATTATTTCCTTTGTAGAGCTCTTCAAATGCATCTCAATAAGTCTTGAAGAAATAACGAGCAGAACGTGGGCGATGTCTTCGAAGGCATCAACACTTTTGGCAGCGGTCCAAAAATGTGATTTCCGAGTTAGCCCCATTGTATGCGAAAAGCTGTTCAGTTTAACGCTGCCCTTATCAGTTTTCCTACAGAACAAATCCTTAGATTTCGTTTCTGCAATCGACCGCACCAAAGAAGAGTTCTGAATTCTCTTGAGAACATCAGAGAAAAAGCCGAAGATTTTTTCAAAGAGGCTTTTCAATCCGTATCTAACCTTGCCGAGGAATTATTTAAAGTTGAATTAAGACTCCAAAAACTTCATTGAAACAAACAACGCGTTCCAATCCAGAAACCTCTTCTACTGAATCCTATTTTAGAGTGTCTGTATTGATTCCTTGAATAGATTCGTTAATACAAAATCTTACGCCCAGATTCATGATCAACGAAGACGTTTTACCATCGTTTCAAGCTCTTCTCCCAAGTTTTTCTGCGGTTGGGCGAGCCAACGAAATGGAAAAGCTAACATGTTACTTTGATAATGCAATTTCGTTGTCAGCTGTGAAAGCTGAGTACATTCTCTGGTGCGAAAAAATATCGTCGATTGATCCTTCTATCGAAGTTTTAAAATTGCTTGATATATGTGACAAGACTAACTTTAGAGGTATAAACTTCTTGCTTACGGTTTTGGCCGAGCCTCCAGTGACCACAGCTAGTGTTGAAAGAACCTTTTCAACTATGAAAAGGATTAAAACAGTGTCCCGAAGAGTTATGGGGAATGCAAGATTAAGCTCACTTGCTATGATATCTGCTCATTCAGATATTAATGTGGATCCAGATAAGGTGATTGATCTCATGTCAAAAAGAAAATCAAGACGTCTTCTGCTTTAATAAAATGTGTGTATAAAAAAAGTAATTTAAGTATATGTTCGTTTGAGTACATACAATTTAAAAACTAATAAAAATCAATAAATTGGGATATATATATGTATGTAATTTTTTGTTTAAATAATTCCTCGTAAAATTTGGAAGCAAGCCCCCCCCGAACCAAAATCCTGGCTACGGCACTGCTTGCGCGCATCCACATCGACTTCCATTCTTCCAGAACCTAACTATCTTTAATAACCTTGCCGCGATGTGCCAATGCCACCATAAAATTCCGTCGTCATGTAGATGTACTATCTGATATAGAGACGAACCAAAGTCGTTTTCTTGTTGGCTCAGTCAACCATCATTGTGGATTGTCGGCATGGTGCGGCGGCGGCGGCGGATGGCGGCGTTTCATTCTTGATGAAGAATCCAAGAAATCCATTTGTTCATTTTAATTTGGTCAAGAAGACATGGATGTTTATACTCGTAGTCGTATAGATGCAGAACTAGCTAAGATTTTCTACTATTAATTTTTCTTAGGTATATGAATTCATTGCGTTGCATATAAATGACGCCGTTCCAACCTTTTTGCTGTTGCATGTCCATTCGAGTTGTTACCTTAATCGTTTAAATGACAAATTGATTTCGATTTCTGATATTTCTTCTTATATAGGAGTGATTTTTTTTTCCACTGCCACTGCACTGATGGCTGTCTTGGGAATTCGATGGCAGGTGGTGTTGGATATAAGTTAAGACAGGTGTATCTTTGAGCACGTTTATTCCTTAGGAATCAGGGTGAACAGGGTGTTTCGAATAAAAGTTATTTTGAATTGAAGATTTTTGATTTGAACTGTTTGTTCGATGGGAAGGCACGTTCGTCATTTTCTAAGAGTTAATTTTTCCCCTCATTTTAAATATATTCTGCTGATATTGTTTTTTTAAACGAAAATGAAATCCAATCATCAAAAATCAAAAACAAAACTTATTTAAAATAAATACAAAAAGGCAATTGCAATTATCGAATCAACGAATTGGATAAATCATTTGAAATTATAAATGTACAAACATCAAAAACCAAAAAGAACAAAAATACCAGAAGGTAAACAGAAACCGAAATCCTAAGAATTAGCGCAGTCAAAAGTAATTCATCCAGAATGAAAATCCCCCTTTCCTTTTTTCTGAGATTTTATTCAATGTTTCTTCTTTGAAAACCTTGCCTTCGCATAATCTTATTAGGCATATCAGAAATAAATGAAAGAAAAATCATTTTTTTTTTTTTTTTTAATTCTGTTCCCCACAAGCTACAGGCCAAAAGACAAAGATAAGATACTTCTCTGTGACGTCTTGGCGTAGATATACTCGTACCTACCTGTGCATTTGATATTCCACAATCGAGATATCGAATTTATATCTGTATAACTTCAGAGAATTTTTTCTTAAAGAGACACATTCTCAGCTGATATCAGGTGTCATTATGCAGGGCAGAAGCAAAAAATTATAAAACAATAATCTAAAAGAGTATCTTCGAAACGATTTGCATTTGCACATATACCTTCGTTTTTCAGTTGTTTTTTATTTTTTTATTTTTGTTTGTTGAGTTCTTGTCGTCCTTTATTGGAGAAGAAAAAAAAAAGCCTTTGACAAAAAGAAGTCCCAACGGCAGCAGCCAACAAGAACACTCAATGCATCTAATTCACTTCACTGAACTCAATTCAAACCGAAAAGCAGCGATTTGTGATTCAGTGAAAGAAATCAAAAGACCATCAACACATATATATATATATATGTATATATATATTATTCTTTATATTATATTGGGTCTTAAGTCAGGATTAATAAATTGAATTAGTGGGCCCACCCGCAAAACGGATTCGCAGTTGAATGATTTCTTTTATGTGTGCTGTCTTAATTTTTGTTTTGTATTATTTTCTTCGTTTATAAATCTGTAGGCAATGTGTACGTTGTTGTCGCATTGAGCAATTGATTTGACTTGTTGATATTAAATTTCACATCAGAAGTAAGCTCACTCGAATAGAAACAAAAAAAAAAAAAAAAAATATAAAATTGTTCTCTTTTAGTTAATATCAAATCACAACAAATGGGAGAATATACACATTCATTTTGTGCTTTTGTTTTATTATTATTATTTTAGTTTTGTATCAAAAACGCTACCGACGTGAAAGAAAAATGCGTATACGCTATCAACAGCAACTTGATGGTAAACGAAAAGGACAATCAGTGCATGTGGATGATCGAGATGCTGCTAAGGGGTTATTGGATTCGAATAAAAATGGTCAAGGTAAGTTTAAATGATGTTTTAGATACAATTATAACTGCGCCAAAACTGCACGAAACAGCACGAAACTGCACGAAAATTACCAAATCATTCAATTTTCATTTAAATAATTAATTATTATTTTTTACAATTTTTTTTTCTAGATATCGACTGTAAATTAAGTGAAAAGTCTGATAAATCATCCCCAAATGATCGTCATCGACGTTCAGAGAGTCCTACATTTAAACGCGAGCCAATTGAACGTGAAACTCGTAGCAGTACTGAACGTTTGGATCGCGAACGAGAACGTGAACGTGAAAGAGAGCGTGAACGTGAACGAGAACGTGAGCGTGACCGTGAACATGACCGTAGCAGTGAACGTGAAGGTTCCGTTAATCATATATCACCTTTATTGCCACCTACATCGCAGGCCGATAGTGGATTGATTGCACCAGTTAGTGGTAAGGCTCCATGGAATTATCCAGGCATTGACTTAATGGCTACTGGAGCTTTCTGGCAGAATTATTCTGGTGAGTTTATTTTTGTTTTGTTTAGATTTTTTCAATAATGATTCTTAGCAATCCTATATTATTTTTCCATTTTGAATTAAATATTAAGTCCATGCTGCAATTTCCTTTAATTCAAACAGAAACCCTTGCTCAAGAAATCGAAATGGAGCGTAAATCTCGAGTTGGAAATTCTGATCGCGATGTAAAAAGTCCCCTGCAGGAGCGTCAGCAGTCTTATTACAAAAATTCTGTTCTCTTCGGTAGTGCTACTTAATCCGGTTTAAGTCGTATCTATAATGACTGTGAATTATAAAATCTGCTACCATTGATCTCAAGTGCAATCCCCCGATAAAGGCCTTCGGCCCGGTGCCTAAATAAGCTGCTTGGCTTGATTTCTATATATATTATAAAAAAAAAAAATATACAAAAATGTAATCGTTTCACGCTTGCAACATCTGCCCCCTCTATCGACATAAGCTGTATCTATTATATTCTAGGAATTAAGGGTACTTACACATTAACACACGTCTTTCTCCAGTATTTTGTAGTATACGAGTTATTATAGGAACAAAATAATAAATTAAAAAAAACATGCATATATAACAAGAAACACATACACACATACTAAAAAATGTTTCTTATAAAAATGATACACGAATAAAAAAAAAGTAACGTATTTAACAAATTTATATCGTTCTTAACCATAAATTCACACATTATTAATTTTCATATGTAAATAGTCACAAAGTTAAATCATAAAAATCAAATATTTATTTAAATTAAAAGATTTCTGTATACAAACAAAATAAAAAAACAATATTAAAAACAATTAGTTTATAGTTAAATTATTATTTTATTTTCTGTGTAGCATTTGGGTTTTGTATATCAAATAAGTGTAAGTATATAATATTAAATATATTTCTGTTTTGTTAATGTTGTTAGGTGTAAATTCTAAAAGAAAAATAAAAAATAAAACTTACTTTCCTACATTGTAAATACGTATTAGATATATAGAAAAAAATACATACCCAAATTATATAAAAAAAAAAAACAAAATTATTATTTAATCGCTTAATTAGTTTTAGGATTTATGATTTTCTTTTGTCACAAAAGTCCCCTTCTTCCCACAAGAGAATAAAAATAGATATTCATCTGTGAATTGTGAAAATCTCAATAAACGCAGATAATTAAATGCTTAACAAAAAAAAAATAAAAAATGTTAGTAATTTCATATACCAAGTTTCAGCAGTAAAATAAAAAAAAAAAAAAAAAAAAGAAAACAACAAGTTAATTTTAATCAATGATATTGTAAGCATTTTGGCTAATATTACGCAAGTAGTTTTAAGTTATATCAATAAATAAATAATAAAACAACAACAAAAATATAATAATCAAATTATTAATTTTAAATTAAGAACAATAAGTATTTTATGAGCAAACAATAAAAATAAAAATAAAAAATAAATTAAATGTAGAATTTTAATTTTAATTAAAAATAAAATATGCTGAATACAAACAAACACAAAAAATAAAAAAAAATATAATAATTATAATAAAATAAAATTACAATAATTGTAAGTAATAAAATAAAATGATACTGAATTAAATTATTAATTAATTTTAAAACAAATTTTAAAACGTGTTTTATTTAATTTTTCTGTAAGAATTTAGTTTCTTTGTACTTTTGGTGTTGTCAATTGGAGGGTAAGTAAGTTCTAAATATTAAATGGTGAATTGAAATGGATTATGTAAAACAAAAAAAAATTGAAAAACTTGTATTTTAAAAGGTGAAAAGGCTTAATGTGCGACTGACTGTAGTATTGTGGGTGTTGAAATCAGCAATCGAGATGACACTCCCAATAACAGCCATTGATTTCTTAAAATATTTCTTATTCAGATAAAATTTACTATAGGTATATTAGCTTTAATCATATTTTTATTAATTTAAATAAAAAACAACAGGAAAAAATTGATGTAAGCAAAATAAAATTAAAAGTTTTGACTATCAATTTAGAAAGAGGCAGTAACCCGTGAAAGACATTTCTGTTTTAAGGTGGAATGGAAATCGAACCCAACCCTTCGGCGCAACAGTCCAAAGCACTAACCATTACGCCACGGGCTACTATCAAAATTTTCTATTAATTTTAAATTAAGAATAATAAGAAGGTATTTTATGAGCAACATACAAACACATACAAAAACATTATTATATTGATAAAATTCATGTTTTCATGAGAAATACTTAAAAGAAAAAGTCTTATATGTAAGATATCTTAGTAATTTAATTGATTGATGGTACATAATAGTGAATTTAAAATATGAACAAGAGGTATAAAAAATATCAATGTGAGTTAAAATGATATAATATAAAAAAAGTACTGCGCGAAAAGTGCCCGAAACTGCACGAAAGAGCAAGAAACTGCGCGAAATATATAAAAATAATTCATTTAGCCTAATTTATCTTCTTTATTTAAGTCATCTGTTCTATCCATGGCAAATATCGACTGAAAACAATTGAAATTGAAATTTTTTTCTTAGATAAAAAGCCCATATTTTTGAATACCTATCTAACAAAATTGGTTACTAACACAAAAACATAAAGGTAGATGTAACATGAAGGAAAAACAAAAAAGGATTTATCTCTCATATATACTAAGTAGGTATCAGCTATCCTTTATATTGTTTGCTATTGTATAGCGTACCTTGCCTATTCCACTTCCATGTCGAACATACATAAAACTCAATTTGAACTTGAGAATCAAAATTAGTATTCAGTGTTTCACAAAGCAAAGAAAAACAAAGATATTAGACTGGAAAATATACATATGTACATATGTACATAATATCGAAATTTAATTGTTTAGAAAAAACTTTACCAGCAATTATTCTTGTTGTTATTAAAAATACTGCGTGTTTATTGCTCATTGTTAATTTATATATACATAGGTACTACAATGTGAGTTCGTATTTAAGGACAAATCAAGTCAAGGTCGACTATATTCATAACCTCAGTTCTTAGAAGTCACTAAACATTATTATGATGTCATAAAATTTATAAAGTTTTAAATCTTTTTATGATCTTATGTATTAGCGAAGTGAACCCCTTTAAGGTTATGTTTATAATGAAAAATGTTAATATTATTGCCATGCCTAGCGACTGAAAATACCTATTATAAGTGGAGCAGTCGACCCAAAATGGAAGTTTAAATCCTTTGAAGCCGCGAAGCGAGCCACATTTTAGGTAGTGTTGTGCAAGATAGGTCGTCATCGCAGCGCCCATCGGGCATATCAATCTAGAGCGGACGTTTGGAATTTAAGCTTAAAAAATATTATTCCTTAATAAATTTGTAAAATTCATCTTTAGGTACCTACCATACAAAATGTAGAATAAAATATATTTTTTAAATATTTTTGACCCCACTTAAGTCAGTCCGAAATCCACAGTCGAAGGGTCAGAATTTCTTAAGAATCTCCTGATTTGGACTATTTTCCCACTAAGTTGAGTTAAAAGTCTAATATGGGCTTATGACCCTACGTCTTCACAGAATTCAGTATCTGACTTCTCCTTATATGTTTTCTTAAAAAAAAGTGTGTATGGCGTATGAGTGTTTTTTTTCACGAAAATGTGAACAAAGAATAGGGAGAGTACGATAACTTTAGCGCCAAAAATTAATAAGGGTTTTTTAGTAGAGGGGTCAAAAACAAGCTTTTTTACTGTGGGAGGGGGGGTGTCTATCTCGCTCCGTTTAGGAGGTAGGGGCGATTTTAGAAAAAAAAATTACTTAAAATGGGGAAAAAATTGTTAATTAACAACGGCAACACTTACAATATAGTACTATGCCGGTTTTGAAAGCCAGACATTTTTTCTTTAATCCTAAATTTCAATTAAATTATGTATGTCGATAATTTTTAAAAAAATCGCATGCAAAGTCAAAAATTTTATAAAAATGTATGCAAAGTTCCTTTTACTTTTAAAGAATCTGGACCACAAAAACACAATTTAGCTAAACCGAGCGAGATAGACACCCCCCCCCATAGTAAAAAATGCTTGTTTTTGACCCCTCAAAGTTATCATACTCGTACCCAACTAATGTTTACTTTGGACTCATATACATATATATTTATTCCTATAGACGATTTCAAGAAAATTACTGCTGTGTGGTTAAAAAGCGAAAACAGTTTGTTTGTAATATATTTCCAGTTATCCTGGGTCAGATTCGGACAAAACTTTAGGGTAAGTCAGCTTGACTGAAATTAAGTTCTACACGACAGATGTCCTTCTGACCTCTTGATTTAATGTTTACTCTTGCAACTTGGCAGCTCATATCGTCATGTTAAATAAATTTTGGGACATAGCTTTTAATAATTTATCTGAAAATAGAGCGATTTTTTTCATCTTGATGAAGTATTTTTCATACTTTCCTGATTTCTACATCGATTTCAATTATTTGGAAAAAATCGAGAGTTTTGTGATTTTTATAAATTTTGTTGAAATATATCGAGATGCGCTTCTATAAGAATGCAAAAACTAATTCTTCTTTGGAACTCCTTTTGCAAGTAGTTTCTTTTTAGCATTAGAATTGTAAGACTATTTTTCAAATTCCATACATTTTAGCTATACCTACCAACCATGCACCCATTTCCATGACCATGGTTGATTTTAACTTGATTTTTCTTCGAATGCAAAACTTGTATTCCATGAAAGTAGGTACCTAGGTACATACTTATAGCTTTATAGCAGGTAGAACCTATAAATAAAAAAAAAATCCATCACAATTAGAGCAATACCGAATTCAGCTCTTAAACTGTTCACAAGTGTTCCATTGTTTTATTATAAATTTTCGTTGTATGTTGTTCATTCAACTGGAATTGCACAAACCAGTGCGAAACAATCCCATGACGATGTTGATTACAAGACGACGACGACGACTACGACGGTAATAATAACCACCGGCCACATGTTCTTTGCTAAAATACGATTACACCTAAAGCACCATCAGCACTATAACAACAGCAGCAACGAGTTCAGTGTTTATATACATAGTAGGTATAGGGTTCTTATTTTTTCAACATGCACTCGAACAAAACGCTATTATAACGTCTGGAGGAGCTGTGTGGCACTTGGAACATCGCCACATGCAACTTTATTTCGTTTGCTTGCTTTCTTTCCCCTCAGTCGTTATATTATTACCCACATTTATTATTATGAAATGAAATTGTGATTTATTGCAGCGCCAAACCCTTGTTCTTATGGTCAAGAGACGACGACGATGATGACTATACAATCTATACAACGACGACGACGACGTATTTGGCAGAAACAAAACAATAAAACGCCACATGGCATGTCTGAGTCTGGGTTTCGCGGCCTAAAAAAAAAAAAAACAAAAACATTTCGCCGAATGCCAAATTTCCTGGGTGTAGAGTAATTTGCACAAATCTTCATGTTAATTTTGATTTCACAGTGTCTAAAGAAATTCGAGTCAATCAAGCACCTGATGCGCCGCCGCCGCCGCCACCGCCATCGTTGCATCTCCAAAGTCCAAATGTCATAAATCACGCGATCGACTTGGGCTAATATATAGGTAAACATAAATATAAGGGCAACAATTTAGAAGAATCCATCAAAAGTGTTCCTTTTTGCACATCACTATAGGTATAGCGTCATCTTGATCTAGCCCATAAATTTGATGGATGTCTGCGTGAAAGCCAAAAACAAAAAAAAAGAAACGAATCAAAATCGAAAATTTCGAAAATGAAATGGGCGCCCATTACTGATTTCTATATGATTATGATTATTAAGCTTTTTCGCCTTCTCGCAATATATATGGGTCTTGGGTCATGCATGCATTGCGAAAAACAAGACGCGACTTTGCGAATCACGTACGCACACCTCTTTAATCGATTTTTTTTTCTTCTTTTCTTTCTTTCGGAAAGCCATCAAAACCATCGAGATGATCTGTTTCTGAAATTAAATGATGGGATGAAAGTGATTGGGGGAGGGGGAGAGGTGAGGGGGCGTTGGGTGCAGAAGGAGACTTGATGCGGAATCATCACAAGGTTCCCAGAGAGTGATTGTTATAAGAAATCTCGTTTCAAAAATGACCTCAATTATCGATTTAACTTTATTATTGGTTTTGAGTTAAATTTTGAATGTGCGCCCTCTCTCGAAGAATTTCATATTTTTTTTTTTGTTTACTGCAAACTTGCGATATACCTTCGTAACTTAGGGCTTAGGTATGGTAAGGACATGAAATGGTTTCATGAAAAAAAATATTATATAAGTCAGTGGTTTAGATCTATTCTTTTGGTTTAGTGTGATCCCAGAGACTCGCACTTATCACTTATCACTTTAAGGGTAGTCAAAACCCCTTTAGTGCGGACTATTGGAAAAAAGCTGTATTCCCATAGGTTCCATGACTTTTGCTATACGTTAAAACTTTGATTCATAAGAGTAAATTCGTGCGACGCAGTCGTGTATTTTAAGTTTTTTATTTTTATATTCCGCCGCGGCAAGTAAAGGAATTTTTGACACCGCAATGATCAAATTCGAACACAAAAAAAAAAAAAAAAACAAAAGCAAAACCAGCGCCGGCCGGTTCAAGTCTATAATTTCATCAATCTTTTTGATTTAAATTGTCGGAGGGACATTCGTATATACCTAAAGTGATGCGATGGTGGTTGTGGTGATGATAGTACCTACCTATATAGATTGGACTATTGGGCATTTAATTTTAACTCTGGCACAAACGAAATCAAAGAATTACAATCAAACGACGAATGAAGAGAGTGACTTTGAATTTTTCGAATTTCGACTTTTTTTTCTGTGGAAATTCTTCAGCCGCGTCGCCGCCGCCGCCACAACCACTTGTGCCTGTGATTATATCAAATGGGAATTGCGTATACGTTCCAGATTTTTTTTCCAAAAAAACGGGAGAAGTAAATTATTTGGTCCGGTAAATTGGAGCGAAACGTTTAGTTGATTATGGGGCATCTAATAGTTTTGAATCATTTAATCATGGGGTCGTTTTAGATTGCCAACAGAAATAACTGTTGTTTTGAGTTTTGATTTAATATTATTGTATAGGGTTTTCTTTTAGCTAATTGGAATTATGGGCACATGCTATAAAAATGGTAGGTTTAGGTATACCTTATACCTACAGTCTGACAGAAGGAATGATTTTGTGTGAATGATATATATGTGGGCATTCGAATGGGAATTAAATAATTGTTAAATTGACGAGATGGTTTCATAAACACTAAAAAATCATAGTGTTTTAGAACGAAAAAATTGGAGTGAGAAATAAATCGGTTGTGCTTTAATGTGCCATATTGTGCCGTATCTAAATATTTACAAAAAATATTGCAACTTTTGTGACCGAAAATAAAAATTTTGCGCCCTAGATGTGAAGTTAGGGCCGCAAGTTTTGATTTTCAAAATAAAATAGTTGTGATGAAAAGTACTAAACGTGTGATGCAATGTGCCGTAAATACGTTAAACAAAATTTCGCAAATTTGCTAATTTTAGGGATACATTTTTTTTTTTCAAAATAACGATTTTCTAAAAATTTTAAACTGTGTTGTTTTCAACTGATTGTTGAAATTTGCACATTTGCAACTTTATCGATCACATCGAATTGACCCACATTAGAAAACTTTAAGCATTGATGCCGAGTTGACAAGAGAAAAAATAAATAATTTTTCGCTTTGACGTTCATCACATGTTAAATAAGTGAAGCTATAAACTGTCAAATTTCGTTGAAGGACGCCGACGATGTTGATGCTTACTCCATCCAACCTCTTAAAAATTACAAATTTTACTACCGCGGAATAAAAGTAGTTTTGAATCGAATTAAATATTGAATAAACGTCAAAATATAGGTTGTTTCCACTATCTGTCAATCAATATAAACTGTCAAATCAAAAATGTTTGCAATTGAGATAAAAGTCAACGTAGGCTATATTTTACCTCGTTAAAAATTCTACTGTATCAATTTTGAGGTGAAATGAGTCAAAGTTCATGCGAACATTCTGTCAACGCGTTCTAACTGTGTTGGCCAGGGTGATTACATTGTCACACAAAATAATCAACGCGTTGACCATAAAATTAGCTTCAAATTGGATTTTCAACGCAGCCGGTCAACGTGTTGACAGTGTTCTGCGTTGACAGCCTTGGGGCAAAATTTGCCATCATTTTGACACAAGAGAGTCAACGGGTTGACCATAAAATCGTAGTTTTATGCTTTGTATATATGCATTGAGAACCACAGCACACATATTACTGGTAGGTTATATATCATTAGCGTTTGTTCATTTCTGCGCATCTGTCAAAATCAAGTAAAATGGAGGATACATATAGCCAATTCTCTTGTCTAATTTAAATATTTTGTTTTTATTTTATGAACCAAAATTACACACCACGTATTTCTGGCACTTTATTTTTGTGGTTAAAACTCCGGTGACTTAGCATGTATTGTCAGCTATCAAAAAATCGCATTTGTATCTAATTTGCTCAAAGAATTCACTCAACCTCAAATACCAACACATCTGTCGATCCACATTAAAAAAAAACCTACATATCTGTTTCTGTTTCTCTTTCTCATTTTTTTTTTATTTCGATAACAAAGATATTTTATAACAACTATTATTATTACCATTTATGATTGGCATCCTTGAATCCTTTCACACAACTTATAAAAAAAATAACAATCTCATCCTTGGATATTAATAAAAAAAAAAGAAAAATTATAATCCACATCCATCAACAATATGATTCTCATTTTAAGTTGAACTGTTATTATTTTCATAATGTACGAGTATCTCTCTCCTGCACAACCCTAAATCATCATCGTCTATTTATGCGAATCCTGATGGATAAAATATAAAAAACCTCAAATTCTTTTGTCCTTTGTAGATATATGCGAGTGTTGCGATATATTCGCCACATTGAATAGCAATCCCACCATCACATCATAAATCGTAAATCCAGCGGTTTTAGCTCAAGAGGACCTCTCTCTCTAAGTACCTACCGTATAAACCGACAATTGTTTGAGTTCTATTTTCATTCAGTTTTATTTTTTTGTTATTGTCAAACAAAATAATCTTTTTCGGCTGTTGCACAAATTCCATGTTCCTTTTGTTGCTGCTACCTTAAAATACATATAAATGAATGATTGTTTACCTCGCCAATATTAGGTATAGGCAAAGCCATATGGTGCTGCAACACACGCATTTGAAGTGGATAACATGCTTTCGCTCTTGAAATGAACACTGGATTTAGTTTCTTTTTTTTAAAGCATTTGTGGCCTCCTTCTTCTTTCCTACAACCAGGAATTGGGCTTGGTCTTTTGGTAGCAAAGTCAGTACTTGCATTAAAACGAAAACAAAAACAATCAAAAATATTGAAAACTATCAGATCGGCAATTGCGGGAATCGTATAATTCACGAAACTCAATTAAAAGTTTCGATTTGTTATTTGCTTGCAATTATTCAGCTAGGCACGCACGCACCTGGGCCTCTCAGCAACGGTCCAGCTATCGCACATTTCCCGCGACCCGCCTGTGCGTCTGATTGCGAAGACCTTTGCGCTTGCGCCATCTGAAAAAAAAAAAACTGGAATCTAGTACATTAAACTATCAATTAAATGAATGTCGATGCAGCGAGTCATATAGTTGGACAGAGCTGCATAGACGGCGAGCTAAACTATATACAGCGAGACAGAGAGAGGGTGTGGTCGAAATCATCGACTGCAAATTAATTCTTGGAGTCCGCAAATAGTCCATTCCCAGCCCAGCACAACAGAGAATCAGAAAAGGCCTAACGTCTAGGTATACAAGTCCTGTCCAAGCCATCATCAATGCGGAATCTATGACCTGACTGCTGGCATGGCATGGCATGGCACCCTGAAACCGAAACGGATAGAGTAATGAATTTCGTTCGCCCAGCAAGTTGGCAAATAATTATTGTGAGCAATATATTAGGCTTTCACGATTGCGGGACCAGCAGAACAAATGCGTTGCCAATCTTTGCCGTAAACATTCAATTGATCGGGAACATTGTCTTAGGCAAGCCTACTTCATTGACCATCTGAACTGAACACTGAATAACAGTGAGGTGAAGGCTTCAGTATATATGCGGAGTTGAAGTGCTTCTTTATAGATACAGTAGATTAATTTCAGTGCAACGCCACATGGAATTAGATTCCTACATCTAGCAAAAGAAATCATCGCAGAATCTAGAATGAAATCGGGAGTTGTAGTAATTATTTGAGTTGAGTTTGCTGATACATCGGCATATATATATAGTCGAAGTTGGGTGGCTTAAGAGCACCAACAAAGGATCAATTGATGATGGCATCGAGAAGATTATACTCTGATTAGCTATGGATAGTGTAGTGCGGAAGTTGTTTTGCTATAGGAAACAAGAAAATGCGATGAGTTTCAGGGTTTTGAACCTTCTTTCTTTGGAAATCTGAAATAAGCAAAAAGTGACAGGTGGTTTACTTTAGGAGATCCCAATTTCACCATTAGGATAATGGCAAACAAATTGAATTTGTCGATCTTCTATCTAAAAACTTAACCAGCAACAAAAGATTTACTTCATGGCTAGGGGAAAAGTCTAGAAGTGTGATACCTATCATATAATCAAAATATAGGCGGCCAATTAAGTGGTCAAAGCGTGAACTTAAGTGTTCAGCGAAGTGATCCCGTATAGTTAATGGACTGTTGCAATCGGCAGATAATATAGTCCCACATCATATAATAGTTTGATAATGGGCCCCATTCACAATTCCGCTATGGCCACCAATAATTTAGTTTTTAAATAAATATAGACCGATGATATTTCAGCTGCCCGTGTAAGCGTCAACAAATTGTTATTCTATTTAGATACTAAAATGACAGCTCTTGAATTTTTTCAGGCTGGGTTTTAATCAAAATACGGTAATTTTCTATATTGATGTGAAGCCAGATATGGCTCTCGTCGCTCTAAACAAAATTTTTGTTGAAAACAGTAGATCTTCCTCGAGATTTCAAGACCCCAAAAACTTAAACGGTGATGATTTTGAAGGTCAACGCGTTGACTATCATGACGTTAATTTTTTTCCAAAAGTGTCAAGGCGTATGATCGTCAAAGCAGAATACTGTCAATGCGTTGGTACTTGCGTTGACACTTGTGTTGGGATTTGCGTTGACACTTTTGCTGAGCGTTGACACTAGCATTGAAATTTTCGCTGACACTTTCGTTGAAATTTTCGTTGACACTTTCGCTGACACATTAGTTTTCACTTTCGTTGACACTTTAGTTGACACTTTCGTTGACACTTTCGTTGACACTTTCGTTGACACTTTCGTTGACACTTTCGTTGAAACTTTAGTTTACACTTTCGTTGACACTTTAGTTTTCACTTTCGTTGACACTTTAGTTGACACTTTCGTTGACACTTTCGTTGACACTTTCGTTGACACTTTAGTTTACACTTTCGTTGACACTTTAGTTGACACTTTCGTTGACACTTTAGTTTACACTTTCGTTGACACTTTAGTTGACACTTTCGTCGACACTTCAGTTGACGTTTACGTTGTCATTTCCGCTGACACTTGCACTAATACGAATTTTGAATTTTCAGCACGTTAACTGTATCTCAACGAACAACGCAGTAAATTTTTTACCGCGTCAATATAAACTATGCTCTGACTTTTATCTCAATTTCAAAAATTTCTGATTTTGTACAGGTTTCTTATTCTTCGGCATCGTAGCCATACTTTAATAGGATATGGACAATTTGTAGATTGACAGATAGGTAATAACAAGCTATATTTTATCACATATAGAATATTTTGTTCCAAATGTCACCAGATGACCCTAAAATCGCATTTTTCAGGAGCAAAAAATTAATTCTCATAAATTTGACAGCTTATATGCTTGGCAGATAGGCAATAAACTATTTTGACGTCTATAGAATATTTTAATCTAAATGTCAAAACGCCTTTTTCTGGAGCAACAAATTTAGGTAATTTATAAATTTTTATACATCGTAGGCATCCCTTAATGGAATTAGACATAGACAGAGACGAAAAGTCACATTGATTTAACATTTTAACGTCATCGTGTGATCGCGTCAACGTAAAAAATGTTTGCTTTTTGCTCCTGTCAACTTCGTGACAACGCTCAAAGTGTTTAAAAATGTGGTCAATTGCATTTGATCGTCATAGTTTAATATGTCACCCAAAGGGAAAAAGATGCTTTGACACAGATAATATAACTACATACGTCAATGCATTTTGGGACAACATTGATCGTCTTACCGGCACTCGTGTGATCGTCAACGTTTCATGCGTTGACACAGTCTACGTTGACAGATATATACATTGATGATATTTTTGGTCACGTCGCATTGACAATAAGCGTTGACAGTCTAATCGTAGCTTTATAGAAGTTTCCATTAATATAGTTTTTATTGTAATGATAGAAGACTAATAAACTATCTTTTGTTTCCCAAAACAGGATCCACTTGAAGATAAATTTGACATGAACATCCGCACCTGTCTAGTTTTTTAAACCATTCATCCTTCCAAAAATTATATGTGACTATACCTTCCTATCTACTTTACTTATACAGTACAGTGTAACGGTGTAAGTCTTACACTATATATTCACTTCATTAAAGACAAATAATAATAATCCTTATAACTAGTGGTTTAGTTAAAAATGTATAAAATAAAAACGTCAACTTATGCACGTTTCCTAATATTTGACATACAATAGAATCTCTTCAGCAAGAAAAGGATGAATGTAACCAAAGCCATCATCATTATGTACCTACATATAACAAAAATGAGAACAAGCATTCAGTGCATCATCAGAATACAATATACCTACTACCTATACGTATGAGTACAACAACAGTGTTGCATTCTTCCGTATAATTAAATTTCCGTTTGATATGCGGTTGCTCCCTTATCCGTTTTTTTTTGTCGTTTCATTCTAGGAGAACAATGTTTCGCGCGAAAAGTATCTTAAATATTTTTTTCCCTCTCTCTCTCTCTCTCTCTCTCTGTCTCTCTATTCTATCTTTACATCTTGGAGATTATCTATTTTTTTTTCAATTCTGTTGAAACGATATATGTATAGGTACCAGCAGCAACATCAACTCATGCCATCATATAAAAATAATCTCATTCAAAGCCCCATAGTTCTCTGAGATATTATTATACGCAAATTCATCAGGAATTAATTTCACACAGGATCTCAAGTGGACTTCCTGCATTGCTTGCTATCGCTTTAGAACAAAAGAAACAACTTCATCTTTATATCCATGCACAGCACATGGCTCGGCTCATGGCTCATGGGTTGGTTTTGATATCTCTGTATCTGTTTCTGTATCCATATCCATCCATCCCGGAAAGATGAAGAATTTCTTGTTATAATAATAATATTTCGAATTCGTAAAAAAATTGTCGTCGTGTCGTGTCGTTGTCATCATCGTTTCAATTTATACAAACAGAGGAAGATACCATACCATCATAAAGATGATCATCGTGATGACAGTAAAAGGATTCTGATGAAGCCCGCCATCGATGAAAAGGTTCCTCGTCTATACATATTATATTTTTTGAATCGAAAGTGGCTCAAACTGTGAAGGGGGTACACCTTCATATTTATATACAGGCTCTCAGTTTTATTTTTCAATTTATTTGCATTTCTTCTTGGGAATCTTTGTTTAAGACACAGTTAGCCAAGAGTAACGGAATGATGATGATAATAAAGACGAAGACATATGAGACACAAATAATATGATGATGATGGTGGCTGGACAATGAAATTATCCAGAACACTGACTGCTGCTGTTCGTTTGAGAAGGCAGCAAGGCAATCAGAAAGCAACAAGAGATTCCTCTAATTCGATCGAATCCATCCATCGATATTCGATATTATTTCGTTAATTCGATACTTTCTAGTTTTTTGCATGATTTATTGGAAATTTCATAAGAAAAAATATCATCAAGGATATTTTTTTTTTTATTATTCTTCTGAGTGTGCGTGTGTCTCTCTGTCTATCTCTGTCTTTCTTTCATATACTTTTGCGAATTGATGTGGATAGAGTCTTGCTTTCGATTTCGATTAAATTGCATTTGCAATTCGATATCGGACAAGTTGTTCTTCGTTCTTTGGTCTTTGTTGTGTTTTTTTTTGTTGTTGTTTTCCTTGTGTATTTTGAATGTCTGCGAGGTGTATAGGTACATTTATGATTTCTATGGTTTTGTTTGGTTTTTAGATTTATTTTCACATCTTTAATTTTTTGTTGTTTAAACGTACAGTAATACCGTTATGTGAAAATATAATAAAGTGGACAGGCCACCCATTATGAGGGTATACATATATCAGTAGTTAGTACCTACGAGTACTCATATACTGGAGTTGTATTCGTGTATAGTGTTTCTAAAGATTGACAGGTGGCGATGATGACGTTTAGTGAAAAATAAAGAGGTTTCTGATTTTGGATCATTTTTTTTTTTGTAAACACAAAGGTGAACTATGGATGCAAATCATGTGGGTATATGTGGAGAGAATAATCATTTTGGAGCATTTGGCCAGCAATGAGATGCGTGGGAGTTTGAAGAAATTTAAAACGACGTTTTAAGTTGTGATGTTGCGTGGGAAAGAATAAGAGACAAATAAAACCTTCATAAAAATTATATCCGAATAGCGAGGGATACGTATAATATGTAAAAGGAATTTACCAGCAATTCTATGTAATGAATTTATGTCTATTATAGGATTTTAAGCTAAGGAACAAATAGATATATATAGGAGTTCTTTGTAAAGTTTATTTAACATTACTCAAATGCACATACTTGAATACCTCCGTCCTCCATCGTATTAATGAACAAAATTTAAAACAGTGCTTTGGAGCACCAAAAACTTAACCTGAGTCAGCGTGTAACCTTTATTCACGTTAGAAGTGATTGATTTATGTAGGAATGCGTTTTATTTTAGCGGTTTCCGGGACAAATATTTACGTCAGAATTCTGCACAACTGAAATAGTAGTTTAGTTATCTAAATACTAAATATAAAGCAAGCACTTTTCAACAGCAGTAAGTATTGTAAGAAATCTCTGCAAAATCTGTATATATGGCTCTCTTTAAGAAAATACTTAAACTTTTTTACCAAAAGTGATCATGTAAAAAAAATTATTATTAATTGATACAAAACCAAAAATAAATGTTTTATTGCTTTTTCACCCCTAAATGACGAAGTTCTTAAAAAAACAATATTTGCTTATTTTATAGGTTGGATTCAAAACTCCTAAAAATTGCAAAATACCCAAAATCCAGAAAACTTAAAACCCCGATATTCAAAATAATTTAAAATCCCGATATCCCACAATCCAAAAGACCTAAAATAACGAATGTCCAAAATTCCGAAAGCCCAAGAGACTAATTCACGTAAATGTTTTCATTTAATATATAATTTTTTGGTATTTCGATTTCGGGAAAATAATAGGGACTTAGAGTTTTCTGGATTCTGAGCTTTCGGGATTTTGGATATTCTGAATTATGGATTTCGAGCTTCTGTCCGATTCCTCCGCTTTATAGATTTAAGTATTCTCTATACAAAAATGAGTGACATTTTTGGACATACAAGCCATTTCTTGTGAGATATAAATAGGTACAGTAGGTACATACTTCAAAAATTTCGAAATTATAGATTTTCGCATACAAATTTTAACAGGTCAATTTCTTTGAATTTATTTTTTTTTCTTTACATTTCATTTTAAACAAAATTCAAAAGTCAAAAAATATGTACATAGGTATTTGCTCTTTACTCTTTATTGGCAAAGTTTTCTAAAAATAATAATCTATATATGTATATAAATTAAAGTTTGGTTTTGTTTACGTTCGCTAACCAGCCAAACCGGTTGACCGATTTTCTTATTTTTTTTTAAATTAAAGAGGAATAAGGGTAGAAGGTTTAGGACAAAAAAAAATTTATAAAAAAATAAAGAAAATCTTTTAAAAAAAGAAATGAAATTTCAATTGGTCATTGGGGTCTCAGGTTTTTAATTTTTAATAATTTTCTCTTTTTTTCAACACATTCGCTGCAAAACAAATAAAAAAAACTATTTTTTTTAACGCCCTGCGAAGCGGGCGGGGGTTTTGCTAGTAATAATACCTATAGTTTCGAATTAATCAGATGGTTATAGTTCTCTAGTTTTATCTAATATTTGTATTTTACTGTTTAGCCTCATCAATCAGAAAATTTTAAAATTTTTCATTAAAGAAATTCCTTTCTTACCAAATATATTGTGCAATTTGAAGCTCAATCAGATGATTAGTTTTTTAGTTTTTGTTGATTTTGGTGTTTCAGCGCCATCTATTGAAAGATACATGAAGTTCTTTTCGATATACCATTCATCTTTATGGGTGAGTTCATAATCGTCAGCCTAACTAAGAACTGCATTATCTGCGTTCATAAAGTCAGATTTTCGATCGAACTAACCTAGCCCAACTGCAGTACCATACCGTTCATAAACGTCAGATTGTCGTCGGCGTCAGGCAGATTGTGCAGCTAAATTTTTTTGGCTGCAGAAAGAGCGGGAATTTATAAAATTAATTTTACAGTCACCAAGAAGGACGAAGCGGCACTGAACAGTGTTGCCGCTGAAAAAATTCAAAAGGGGTCCCAAAAAGGGGCCCACGCCAAAAAAAAGGGGCCTCCACGAATAGTTACTATAAAAGCAAAAAAAGAAACAATAAACTGCCAAAAACATTTAAAAAAAATTATTAATAGCAAAAAAAAATAAATAAATAAATAAAAAAAATAAATATATAATATATAATACATAATTTGAAATAGTGTTCCTATTTTTATATTTTATTTTTTTTGTGTATAAGGTTTTTATTTGGTACCCAGTTTCCAATTTTTTTTTTTGTTATCATAGAATCGCAAGTCTTAATTTTAGTGTTTCGTTCTTTTTCATTCTTATTCGTTTAATAAAGAATAAAATCTTACTTAAACCAAAAAAGGGGCCGTTTTGATCATTTTTGAAAAAGTGGGGGCCACGGGTCCCGAGCCTGAAAATGTTTATTGTTTTCCACAATATTTTCAACTCGTCTTCAACAAACTATGGAAATTAACATTTTAATTGTTTATATTGTATAATAATTAGAATGAAGCTTATATTGAATGTTGATCTCGACATCCTAAAATGACTACGGAATATATTGCCAGGATACTCGAAAACACCTTCATGAAGAATGTATTTTCTGGCAATACGCGATATTTTTTTAAGCTTAAAAATTGTTTCGTTAAAATTTTCTTTCTATTTTTTCTTTGCAAGATATTTGTTCCAATCATAATTTTCTTTACTTTTTCGGCAAGCAAATCAAAAACAGAGTTCAACAAAATTTGTTTGGCAATAATTTTTCTCTGACGTTTATGAACTCTGTTTACATTCAAATCGGACCAACTCAGGCCTTTTTGTTTACTGCAGACATTCTGCATTGAGAGTGCGTTCACAAATGCATTAGAAAAGAACTGCGATTGTACTAGCGCAGATTTTCTGCATTTATGAATACACCCTATATGTTGAGTGTCGCTTATTTGTTTCGTGCTCCTGAACAGCGCCATTGAGTCTCTGAGTAGTACGAATATGCAGATGTCAGATGTTTTGAGTGACGCAAAACACTCAAAAGACCTAGCCAAATTTTCCACATTTTACGGATTTAAATAGACTTTTCAGTGAACATCTCCCGACGTCCTCGAATCATTGAGTTCGAATCTGTTTACTCATCATGAATGATGTTTTAACTTCTAAGTGACGATAAACACCTGACAGATGACCAAAAATACCCAAATTTTGGCGTTTGTAGCCATTTGTGTATGTCACTTGCAATGTAATAGATGTTTATAGTTTTACTTAAACTTGACTTTCTGTGAAACTAGTTAGAAATGTTTTAAGTGACACCAAATTGATATCCGATGCGGGATGTGAAAAAACTCTGATTTAAACTTCGCTCAGTCACAGTTTGTACAGTGTTTTTTTCAAATCCCATCTGACAGCAGTTTGATGTCACTTTAAATGTTTGTCACTAAAATTTTCATTTTCAAGGTCTTAACTTCCAGAAAAACAAACTTTAAGGTATTTAAAAAAAAGTTCAAAATCAAATTTTTACAAACCTATGTACATTTTTTTTTAAGTTGACATATTTTTTTCGAACCAAATGTTTAGAACCAATATTCTATTTAAGAAAAGTTGCTTATCAAAAGATCAAAAACATTAGAGGATATTTTTGTCTAATGGACTGAAAAAAAGAATACAAAAATATAAAAGCAAGTTTGTATAGAGAACTATTATTTACTAAATTGCAGTCTCGATTAAAAGTAAAGATAAACACATAATAATTTGTTTCCAATATGTCCTTCTATTAAAAGGATTTATTTTCAGTACTATATAACTAATAGCACGATGGTTAAATATCGGGAAGAATTTTATTTAATTTTGAATCAACTTACAAGGTGAAAGGTTCTATTAAAATTGCTCTTCAAAGAATATTTTCTGTTTCAAAATGTACATTTTAAAATTAATTCTCCTGTTAATTCACTTCGGATGGATTTGTGGAATAAACATTGGTTTAAATAGACTCATCGAAAAGGTATACAGTGAAAGTGATTCAGCTACATTGACTTTCGTTGGATTTAATGATGATGAGTTTCTGAGTGGATTCATGAAAATACATAGCAGCAAGCCAGTTTTAATCTTTACAACCCCCGATCCGAATACAGATTCAAATTTAACAAATACAATTTTGATAGTGAAAGAAGAACGAACAAGCTCATCAACTTTATTCCAGCACGTAATCCAAAAAATAGAAGTACGAAAATTCGTCATCATTTTTGCGAGGAACTTTGAAAACCTTCGAAAATACTTCGAATACTTTTGGGAGCAAAAATTTACAAGAATCTTTGGTTTCACCAATAATAATTCGTATGTCTATCTCACCTACGCCCATGAGCCTTTTCAACAACTATTTATCACCAGAGACCAACACCTTCCACTTCCCAATGCCTTGAAGGACTTTAATGGCTTTCCAATTCGAACAACAATTCAAACTGATATTCCAAGAACTTTTTGGTATGTGGACAAAAAAGGACAAAGAAAAGTTGGTGGACTTTCAGGACAGATATTTATAAATTTCATTGCCAAACACAATGCAACATTCGAAGAAGTAATGCTTGAAAATTCAACAAATCGTAATTTCGTAGCGGTCATCGATGCTTGTGCCAATGATGATGTTGACATATCGTCAAATGTATTTGCCCTAATGCGAAGATGTGAGCATAGTTATCCTTTAACTATGAACGTTTTGAGTCTTATGGTTCCATTGAATAGTAATGTAAATTCTTACCAATACTTCATCCGACCATTTTCTCCAATCGTCTGGTTATTACTTTTGATTACATTTGTTTACATTTTCCTGATGGATTACATTAAGGACTACTTTTCCAATTACCGCGCCGATTTGTGGCAAAGCTTAAGCGAAACTTTTCTGAGAATGCTAAATTTGCCATCGAGGTTACCAAGGGCAGCTTATTGTTTTCATACTCAAGTTCTACTATTTGCATTCATATTTGGAAACTTTTACATTGATTACTTCACTTCATTCTTGACAGTGTTTATCAAGGTGAAACAATTCGAGACATTAGAAGATTTATTCGAAAATAATATAAGCATTATGGCTCCTTCTTCCATAATTGAATACTTTTATCAGATGGATCCAAAATTAGAGAAAGAAAACACAATTTTCCAAAAGATCATATTTCCAGTTGATTATCAAACTTTCATTAAATATTCAAATTCAATGAGAAATATCAATTATGCTTATCCCGTTTCTCGTGATAGGGCTCAGTTTTTAATTGGAATGCAAGCTGTTTTCGAAAAACCAAAATTTCGCATAATTGAGCCCTTTACTGAATATTTTCAAACTTTTTTGCTACCACCTCACTCACAATTCAAATACATTTTGAATTGTTTTTTATTAAGAACTTTTGAAACAGGATTAATAATGAAATGGGAAGATGATACAGTTGCACAGGCTGTAGAAGCTGGATTTAAAATTGATTTAAATGGAAAAGTTGATAGTCCACCATCAGTATTACCTTTGACGATGAACCATTTGTATTTTGCTTGGAAATGTTTATTATTTGGATGGTCATTGGCAGCATTTGTATTTTTCTATGAGATATATGGTAATATTGGATGGAAAACTTTAAAGGTTTTGAAAAAGAAAAGCACAAAAAGATTTCAAAGGATAAAATTTAAAAATTAAGAAAGAAAAATTATTTATTTAATAATTATTTACAAAATAAAATACAAAACACGAAAATATTTATTCAAACCAAGGTTCTATTTTCAAATTTAAATTAATTTTAATTCACAATGATTTTAACATAAATATAGCCACATGTGAGATGAATTCTCATTTCTTACTTAATTTATAATGTACTGCATGTTCAAAAAATATCGAATGAAATATAATTATCACTTTGCTAATCAATTTTTAAACACAATTGCAAAATAAAATAAAAAGAAAAAAATATATTGTTTTTGGAACTAAAATTAACTTGTTTTATTTTTAAAATATTTCAATCTTATAAAAATAATAAATATTAAAAAAATTTAATTTAATTTTATTATTGTGTCTATTTATAGATCAATAAAATAATTTGCTTAATGTGAAGTAAGGCATTTTAAAAGTTTATAAGTTCCGGTTGCTTAAGCTCAATAATTAACACCCTTATTAATAAACTCAAATCAAACATGAATTATTTTTAATTTGTGAAATAAGTGCGAAAACTTATCAATAAACAAAATGTAACTTAATTCACGTTAATTAATTGATTCATCCAAAGATGGTGAATTAACGAGTAACTAGGCAAAAAAAAAAATATACTTAACCTATAAACAAACGCTTGACAAACATAAACATAAACCAAAATTGACGCACATTAAAACATTGCAATAATTTCAAACAGGTAACCTCGAAAAAATAAAATATTTTTTTAATACTGTTTTGTTGTTTAACATTCAAATAAGTAGGTAATTCATGTCAAAAAAGGGAAGAACTTAGATTAATGAAAATGGGCAAAAACTTCATAATTTAGTATTTAACATTTTTATTATAATTTTTTTTTGACGAGTCTTTGTTTCTTTAGCAGTAAGCAGTATGTATGGCTTCCCCTAATTCCAAAGTGAGTGGTGCGTGTAGCCCAAACAGTGCGTTTTTTTAAAAGAAATGCATTTTCATCTCGGCGGCTATGTTAATAAACAAAATTGCCGCATCTGGGGCTCGGAAAACCCGCAATTATTGTCGAGAAGCCAATTCATCCACACTCCACAGAGAGTGATAGTTTGGTGCGGATTGTGGAGTGGTGGCATAATTGGACCATTTTTCTTCGAAAACGTTTCGATCAATGGTGAGCGTTACAGAGCCATGTTAACCGACTTTTTTTTTTTACTGAAATTGAAGACATGGATTTGGACGATCTCCACACAACCCATGCCACAATCGATCTTTTGCGCACCAAATTCCCAAATCATATTAGCGATGTCAATTGGCCCCTCGGAGCTGCGATTTGACCCCTTTTGACTTTTTTTTTGTTGGACACCGTGTAGGACCGATGTTATGCCAACAATGCGGAAACGACGATTCAAGCACTTAAGGCCAATATTATCCAAGCAATCAGTGAGCTGCAGCCCGAAACTATCAACAAGGTCTTGGAAAATTGGAGTGACAGAATACGCTACTGCGAGGCCAGCCGAGGCAGTCACTTGAACGACGTTGTGTTCCATAATTAATGGGAATGTTCGCTCTTACTAATAAAGCCATAATACATCATGGACAAATTTAATTTTGTTTGTTCATATTTTATTGCATTTTTAAAAAGAAACTTGTATCTGGCCCACCCGTTACAGCTCGTTTTTTCCGTGCATAAAAATTCCTACCCACACCATGACGGAATCTCCCCAGAGATTTTCCCACTGGACAACTGTTGTCGAAGAGTATCTCTCACCTGATCGTCTCCACACTCTTCTATAAGTCCTTCTGGTGAGCGCAGACAAAACCTGGACTCATTTGTGACAAGAACTCTATTCTAATCGGCCTTGGTGAAGGCGAGCAAATTCCATCCGACGTTTGTCCTGTACTTTGAGTCTTGGTACACAAACCTAAGAGGCCAGTCTCTACTAATCGCCACCTAACCTATAGAGCAATTAAATCGGCTAAGTCCTTCTAACGGATCGAAGTCTGTGAGGCAGCTCAATTGCTGTTTGGAGACGATATGATGCACTAATCAAAAGGAAAATGGTATAAGAGATTATTCAAACAGGCATACAAGTATACCGTTTAACGAAAAAAAAAATAGAGCTCTGCAAAAACATAGCGGTATATTATCAGAATGATAACAACACATCAAGTAAGACTGCGCCACTTTTATTGTAACTCAGTGAATATTTTGAAAAAAAAAAAAAAAAAAACAAAATAGAGGACAAAATTTGAGGAATCAAATAATTTTGATATTTGAATTTGAAGCGAAGCTAATTAAATGCTTATTTGTTGTCCAAACCCTGAATTTGTAACTCGAATGTTTTTTTTTTTTAATATTCAATGTTTTTTTTTCACTAAAATACGAGAATTTGACTCCAATAAGCTGGATTCTGGTGCTGTAGTAGAGATTTATTTTGATGCCAGACCACGGCACCTAAGAATAATATCCATTTATTTTTCAAGGACAAATTCACCAGCAGTATATAGCTTTTCATGATAAAGTGCCTCTTATTAAGATTCAGAAGTCAATTTTAGGTCCCTGATATTTCTGAGAAATTAAAAGAAAAAAAGTGCGTAAACACTCCCAGTATCTTACCCCAGTCAGTGGTGATGTGGAAAATATTACATTAAAACCAAAAAACTTGTTCCAAAGAACCCGAAGTAGTAAAAGATTCACAATACAGTTTTATCATTTTAAATCAATTCATTTCTTTTCATCTGACATTTTAAGTGATTTTTTTTGTCTTCTTCCTTAATTCTTCTTTTTTTTATAATTTGAATATTATCACATGCGTTTCATTGCCACACATATAAAGTCCTTTATTTGATACAAACACAAAAAAAAATAAACAACAAATTGCTATTTCATGATGACGTATCACTTTTTTGTTGTCTCACTTACCATAGCAATCAGTCAGAAGGATTCAATGAACAAACAAAAAAAAAAACCTACACAAACTTTCAATCCTCGCGTGGATATTTTTTAAACATCGAAAAAAAGGGTTCAACGGCTGCTGCCTCCTTCAGATTTTTGCAACGAAAATAATAAGACCCATAAAATTGATTACATTCGTACTGCCAACAAATGTCGATGTCGATCCTTGGGAAAAAGCTGAAATAACACAATACATTGAAATGAATCCTTTTAACAAAAGAAAAAAAAAAAACGTTATAATACAATCAAATAAAAAAAAAAAACAAAAAAACTCGCTGAAGGAAGTTCGAATTAAGATGGATCACTTTCGATGACTTCTTTTTCTCAATCACTCTCCTCCAAATATAATGTTAAAAAGTAACCAATTTGGGAATTGTATAACAAAAAAAAAAAACCTTGAATAGATCCTGAGAATAGGCATAGAAATAAATTTAAAAAAAAAATATATAAAAGGAGCAAATTATGCCATGTCATGGCGCCACAATCAGTCTTGATTTCTTCACGTTCACTGACAGTTAGATTTTCTTGATGTATGTGTTCTTTTTTTTCAGGATTCGATAGGATAAAAAATGTAAATGTACTTTTTTGAGGATATAGAAAAAAAAACATATATACCCTTTGCTGATATGGGTCTATGTGATTTTTTTGTTGTTCTCTCTTAAATCGAGTTTCTGTTCGGTTCCATTAAAAATTTGATCGAATGCCATTTCCATGATGACGATGCATATTTTTAATTTTTATAAATGAATTATTTATTCAATTTCTTCGTTTTTTCTGTTTGTTGTTTTTGATGATGGGAATCGCATGTGGGTAGAGGTTTTTTTTTCCTTTTTATAGATATACTAGTTTCCTAGCTTCAAGATAGCGTAAAGGGTATTCTTCCGTAATAGAACAAAGATTAATGATAGGTTTATGTATATAATGACTAAAAAAAGGACATGATATGGTATTGACACAGATAGTAAAATAATTGGTTTCTATGGGACTTTATGATGCGTTTATCGGGTAAGTTTTGAAAAAGTTTTTTTTTTAAATGTTTTCTTATATAATTCGACAAAATCAAGAAGGATCTAAACAAAAGAGTTGACACTCGAACTTGAAATAGACCATTTTTAAAAAGGTATTGCAAAAACTATTTAATTTTGTGATTCTTTTATGATATATGTAAATATCTAACTACGATTGTGGGAGAAAATTTTTATGAATTTCATTGGATTACTTTTGAAAAGTTTTCTACTTAAATCCAATTTAAAAAAAAAAACACCATGATTGAATTTGAACATTTTCATGGATTCAATCAGACCTGCCATTAATTTTCAATAAAATTGTACCCGACACACTTTTTTCTGGGATTTCACGTGTTTTAAGATCGATGAAAAATTTGTAATATTAAAGGTTACACTCACTGATATTTTTGGTTAAAGTTCTGTTAATATAAAAACTATGCGCAGTTTAATAAGAAAATGATATGTGTCACAAACGTTACAAATTAAGTAAAAGTTTATTATTAAAAAAAACGAATTTGTTTGTCAAATTCCTTCAGTTTTAAGTTAAGTTTAAATTAAGTTTGTCACATTCGTAACAAATTTAGAAGAATTTTACGACCACAAAACTGACATTTTTATTAAATTCGTTTAGCTGTTAACATTAAAATTTAGTTTGTGTGTACTTGGTTAAGAAAATAATAAGTGTCACATCCGTAACAAATAAAGTACAGTTTTATTACTTTAAAAACCATTTGTTTATAGAATCCATTCAGTTGTAAATAAAACCTGAGTTTATACTAAGTAAATTAAGAAAATTATAGGTAAGTGTCACACGCGTAACAAAAATAGAGTAGAGTTTTATGACTTTCGAAAGGATTTTTTTTATAGAATTCACTTAGTTGTACAAAAAAAACTGAGTTTATGTGCAGTTGATTAAGAAAATGGAAGGTAAGTGTCACACATGTAACAAATTAAGTGGAGTTTAATTACTACAAAATGAATTTCTTAATCAAATTCGTTCATTTCGAAATACAAAAACTGAGTTTTTTTGTGCAGTTGATTAAAAGTATGTTATGTGTCACACCAGTCACTGAATATAAATAGTAACATTTTATTATGACCAAACAGAATTTTTTTTTAAAATTCGTTCTGTTTAAATGCAATCAAAGTTTATGTGCAGTTGATTGAGAAAATGGTAGGTAAGTGTCACTTTCGTAACAAATTTAGAAGAATTTTATTACTACAAAGAGAAATTTGTAATATATTCGTTTAGTTGTTAGCATTAAGACTAAGTTTTTGTGTACTTGATTAAGAAAAGATTAAGTGTCACACCCGTAACAAATAAAGTACAATTTTATTACTTTAAAAAGGATTTATTTATCCATTTAGTTATTATTAAAAACTGAGTTTATACTCATTTAATTAAGAAAATTGTAGGTATGTAAGTGTCACACCCTTAACAAATTAATTAGAGTTTAATTACTACAAAAATTAATTTTTTATCAAATTCTTTCAGTTGTAGACAAATATATAAACTGATTTTTACAGTTGGTTAAAAATATGTTATGTGTCACATCTAAATAAATGTAGTAGAGTTTTATTTTTTATTAAATTCGATCAGTTTTAAATAAAAACTTATTTTATAAGAAGTATGTCACACACGTAACAAATATAGTAAAGTGTTATTCCCACTAAAATAAAGTTTTTGATAAATCTGGTTAATAAGAAGAATATTGTTTTGTGCCATGAGGGAAAATTTCATCAAATTTATAAATTATATTGATCCTGAATTTAAACTGTAAAGGGGTTGTCACATTCGTAACAATGGGTTACATTTAATAATTCAATCATGATGTTTTTCAACTCATTTTGAATTTGACTGCTTATATGTTCTAGAATTTATGGTGACATTTTAGTGAGTATTTTTGATCATTTATAAAAGAATAAAAGTAAATTTTCATTGGAGCTATAGTTAAGTCAGAAAAAAAAACCAAGGGCAAGTATTTTCTTCTTCGTGCGAATTCAAAATTGAATTTTGTCTACTATATTCTTTTTTATGCGTTAAAATCATACTTAATCCCATCCGTAACATTAAATTGTCACATACGTAACAAATTTAAATTAAAATTTTTGACAGTTTTTTACAGTTTTGTGTCTAAAGTGGCACTCAAGATCAACTTTCATATTCTGTATCAAATAATTTAACACAGCATCTTTATCTCGAATACAAAAATAGATTTTTTATTAAAGAGAATGTTCTCTGTATTATAAATACATATATTAAAATCAGCTGGTTATGTTTAAGATGTTTTATTCCAAAAAAAAATCAAAAGTAATAAGGATTTTAAATATTTTTTTTTTGTGATAGAAAATATCACAAAAGATATACAATGCTATATACATATGTGCTGTTCTATTTTCAAGAGTCATTGTTATCCCTCGAGAGTCCTTTTGGCTTTGCAGCATGGAACCCTGGTGGAGGCGTATAGGTAGGTAGGTAAGGTAGGTACCTTCATCGAGTGAATGCGATTGTCATTTGATTTGAATGCGCTCCTTGTAACTGATTTAATTTTTGCAAAAAAGTATTTTCATCAATCAGCTAGAAGAGAATTGTATAAGTATAAAGCTAGGTGGGTGGATGTGTCTATACATTTACATATAAGAAAACCTACATAAAAATACATCACAAACGCAAGAATATTGACACTGCCAACAACATTGTACTATATATAGAGAGAAACAACGATGACGTTCGAGATGCAGCACAGCATCATCATCATCAGGAACAGAATCATCTCAAGATGCATCTTTTGCTGAGGACGAATTTTTCGTTTACTTTGGGTTAACTCGAGGACAATCCATATCCATGTATCTGCAAGCGCAGTTGCTTGCAAGGGAGGTATAAAATGTAAGCATAGAGAAAGATACATCACATCACACAGACAGAATATATACAAACTTCCTCTCAAGAAGATGATATTGGTTTTTTATGTTTGTGCGCTTTCGGATTGTGTGAGTGATTCATTGTGTTGTCATTGGGGGGCACAATGAATTCTGAGGAATGACAAAAAAAACCAAGCTAGATGCAAGATTCACATCGATACAACAGATAAATCCATGCTAAGCGTGCCAAGTGGCCACTCGATGAAATTGATTTTTTTTTTTATATTTCTCATCATTTTTTTCAGATGTTCTGATGATGTTCCCTATCCCCTCGTGTGTGTCTCCTCGCCACGCCGCCGCCGCCTCCCCGCGCCTTCCTGTGATGGGTCCTGTGTTTGTGATGTCGTTGTCGTTTTCAATTGCGTGTATTGATGCTGATGCTGAATTTCATTTTTTTTTGTTTTATATTTTATTGAATATCGTGTTAATGGCTCGTAAATTCTTTTAATCAGACTTTGGCAATTCGAATAAGATTTTTGTGTGTTGTTTATATAGAAAAAGATTCATGTCCAGCGAGGATTTCGTGCTCGCATCGTGGTGGTGTGGCAGAGGTGATTCTTTTGCGGCACAGTGGGTTGTGATTTCTGGGCAATCACGTCGAATTAGCTCGATTGGTTGATGATGTTTTAATAGTTTTTAGTTATTTGTTAACATGTTTTCAAAAAATATCGTGGACATAAAATTTGTATATAATATAAGACAAAAAGATATAATGTAGGACCTATACATTTATAATTTCTGTTATTATGAGTGATTTTATAGGCATAGTTATATACAAAATGTATTTCAACAAAGTTGAGGGTTTTATTGTTTAGAATAATCAAGAAAATAAGTTGCGATTAAAAGACACAGCGTCTGACGTAGGTTGTTGCTCCTATATATCAATACCAAAAAATAAAGATTCAATTTTTTTTTTTACTTTTTTAGATTTAGGTTATTTATGAATGTCAAGTTAGCCAAGTAATAAATCATTAGCATTAGCCATTAATTAGTCGTTAATTAGTTGTGATAGAAAAAGCTTTATCGTATACAAGGCACAGGAACCCATATCGATTCTTTTCATATGAATTTAGAAATACAAAAAAGAACATGCAAAAAATTTAATTCTTCACAATTAATTACTGGAAAATTAAAGTAAGAAAAAGAAACTATTAATTATTATAAAGAAGTTCTTATTGCGTTTTGATATTAAGTTAGCAAAAAATTTAAAAAAACGGTGTAGTGCAATACGCCGCACGGAAACAAAGCTCGTTGGTAATTCATTTCCCATAAATAAAAGGAAATAACATCCCCGGGTTGATGGGTTTTAATTCCTTTTTCTTCTTTCAATTGGAAGAATAACTGCTTGAATACAATAGAATGCTGTAACTGGAACTGCAAGCTGGAGTTGCAACACCTGTGAAAAAGTGTCGTACGCGCTATTTTTCACATTTTTCGCGAAAGAAAATTAGCAGAAAAATCTTCAATATTTTTCCCGGCTCTTTTTTTCTCCATAACGGGTCATTCATTTTTCGGTTCCGAAAGTAAAGCTAAATAAAACACACACAGCGGTACATTTTTGATGAAAATTTTATTTCATTATAAAGTTTGGCCATTAAGTGTGAAAAACAATATCATTCAAATGGCAGCCCCGGGAAAATTCGCAGCATGCGACTCTTTTGATAAAATTTTTAACCACTTCTTTGCACATTTCAGGCGGTATATCGGCCAAAACTTGAGTAATGTTGGTTATTAATGCGTCGAGAGTTCGGGGATTATTCGTGTAAACACAGTCTTTTGCGTAGCCCCACAGAAAAAAATCTAATGGTGTCAAATCGCATGATTTTGGTGACCAATTGACGTCGCCTAAACGTGAAATTACGCGACGAGGAAACTTCTGTCGCAATAAAGCCATAATTGGTCGTGTTTTGTGATTATTACCCCGTCTTGTTAGAACCACATATCGTCCAAGTCATGATCTTCAATCACCGGCCAAAATAAATAGGTTCAATTACTGCGAACGCCGGGAAATCGATAAATTCGGATCATCAGCAACACTTACACTTGCAGCAGCAAGGTTTTCGACTGAGCGGTTCGTTTCGATGATGCACAGGCCTTACGAAATCAGTAACGCTTCCAGTCTCTTCAAATTTCTTCACAATTGTACCGATTGCTTGCGTAGTCAGTCAATTAAGATGACCATAATCATCGCGTAATGCGCGAAAAGTGGCTACGTTTGAATCAGCACTTTTGTAGTAAGTTTTAATAATTTTAACGCATTGTATCGTATCGAAAATGGCAAACATTTAACTAATATTATGACACTTCAAATGACAGCTGAGTTTGACAGGTATCAAATGCCAGCGCTACCAACTTAAAACCACGAAATGAATGACCTTTACAAATTGAAACGTCAAAAGTGCTGCATGAGAAAATTTTAAAGTTGGTGAAATCTGGCTGCACCGTATGTAGCTCCGTATGCAGTTGCGTGTTCATTCATTAAATTTGTGTGTATTGGATAATTTGACAGCTTTTCCAGTTGCAGCTCCAGTTGCCGCTTCATCTCCATTCTGTCCAGGCAGTATAGCGAAAATAAAACGATTTTGGACTTTGTCCATAGTTTTCTTGGACAACAAATTCGAAATTACCACAGCTAATTAAAGGTAAATTATCCAATTTATCAATTTTTATTCGGAATAGCCGAAAAGTGAAATGCCAAATCATGAAAATGAACTTCACCCTCAATTCATCTTAAAACGATCTAAATTTCCTTATCATGTTTGCAAATTATGTTTAAATAAATCAGTTAAAAAAAAACAACACCCAAATTGAAAATAAATAAAAACCTTTCGAAACTTTAAACACCGCATATAAATAATCCATCTTCTGTTATCTTCAACTGCTTTACAGTTCCCAGGTAATAAGCAAGTAATTAATCAGCAGGACATTAATTTAAACTTCTCTTTAACAAAACAACTTTAATTAAACAAGTCAAAGATTGCAAAATTAGAAATCATTCGCTTGTCAGATTCCCCCCTACACAAGTTGTCTGTCAAAATATTTCTACAGAAAGTTCATACCGCACCAAAAAGATGTATAGTTAATCTTTTCTCAACTCCTTTGACGGAATATACCACATACCCTCATATCTTCATGTCATAGCCATTTAAACCTCAACAACCGAAGCATGGAGACCAAAATGTACAACTACACAAGACCACAGTCTACAACCAACTTTTAATGTCCACCACTAATGACCTGCAGGGGTCTAATTGGCGAAGTCGTTTACCGATTGTCGAAGATTTGTTCCTCTGTAAACAGTATAACTGATCTCAATTTAATGGTCCACCAAAAAAAAAAAAAAAAGAATCAAGGACCCCACCAGGTGGAGTTGCAAATCCATAAGTTAGTTGTGTGTTTGATTCTTCCTGGATGATGGTCCTTTTATAATCGATTAAATTGCATTGGTCGTAAATTGAAGAGGAAAAACAACGCAGTCAAACTGCTGATGTAACGCCACATGTTGCATCATGAAAACCATGTTTGGTTTGTTGTTCTTTTGATGTTTTCACTATGTTTTGGACAAGTTAAAGCAGAAGATTTTTAAACTCTTGTTAGTCAGTATGGGAATATATGTACATATACAACCGGAGACGACAATGAATTGAAATGTTGATTATGTGAGCGATGTTAATTCTAGTTGATTATTGACTGCGTTTGTGTGGCTTGAAAAAGATTATACCACAGACTGGTCGAACTTTCCTGACCTCTTTTTCAAGTTAATTAATAAAACTTGAGTTCGATGGAAAGTTATAGATTTGAAAAAATGGATTTCTGATAAATATCGCTTTTATTATTTTCAAAGCTTTTTCAGTCTTCAGTGAGATCTTAAAAAATATACCGTTGCCGTTGGTCATTCCCATTACAACAATATAACACAGGTAGGTACATCTACAATTTCATGATCAATTAATTACTCAAAGCCACAACATTTTAAGATCAGTTACAAGAGCAGTAAAATAATTTACAATATCGCTTTATTCCCACAACAAAAGTTGTTGCCTTATAACGCTGATTCGGTTTCGGTCCTCTTGTATATTATATTATCTTAACTGATATATCTTTGGCACTGCACACTTTCCCATCGCGGTAGATTCACTCCGCATTAATTGCAATTCTCTGGAGAATAAAAACTCCAACGCGACCCAAAGACAATAAACTTGAAAGCAAAAAAAAAAAAAAAACCACAACAACAACAAAAAAATAAACACAACTTGACCAACAATCGCTACCGTTTGTATATACACAGTTCCAAGATACAATCTGTGGGTGGAGGCATATAACTATATATTGGATGTTATCCCAGAGAAGAACCCCATATCACGGTTAGCTTTGGGGTAACTCTGATACCTAATTCCTTCACCGACAACGACGACAATGAATACCATTACTATATACAATACGACGAAGACAGTATGACAAAGGCATACCAACCCAACCCTGTGGAACACCGAGCATTGTCAACGACGACGACGTCTAAATTAAGCTATCGGATCGTAAGCTAACGCGCGCGTGCGACTTTGTTAAAATTGGGCAGCTCGGTGAGAAGAGAGTTTAGGTATATTAAAGCGATTTAAGTTTGGTGCAGATTCAAATGGAGCAGGATAGTCTCGTTATCAGCGATCTATCTGCATCTCAAGTCACAACCAATTCTACCACGGAGACAATTCCACTCTCTCTCTCTCTTTCTCTCTGTCTAAGGAAGTACAATTTTCCACCAGCGACTTATGCGGAAATTGTCTCAAAGGCGGACGGTTCAGGATTGCCAATGACTAATTAGTAAAATTGCAAAAAATGTTATTTCCAAAAAAAAACAATTAATAAAAATGTGAAAACAAAATACCTCCTAAAGTCTTTTGGCAGACAAAAGCAATTTTGAACGAGGCTTTGAAACAATTTTCGCATAGCCTTGCTCCCTTTAATATCCTATGACCCTCTATTCACATTTATGCTGCCTCTAATATTTGAATTTTTGTGGATGAAATGCAGCGATGTATGGGGAAATTGTCTCAAAAGCTGATAGTTCAGGATTTCCATAGTGAATACCTAAGTAGTAAAATTGCAAAATATATTATTCCAAAACCGAATTAAAAAAAAAAATGGTAAAAAATAACTCAAATTTCATGGAAACTTGAAGTCTTATGGAAAACGTTAGCAATCTTGAACGATATCCTTTGAGACAATTTTTGTATAGCCTTTAAAATTCTAAGACCCACTATTCGACTCTTATATTTGGGTTTTTGTGAATACAATGTCAAGTGGCGCCCAACGTGGAACACAAACTCACTTATTTTACTGATGTACCTGTAAATCACACAGTGCTACCTTTGTTGAATTTTTACGACAAAAATTATTTCCCAAGCAAATTCTTGATGGAAATAAATAAAAATATTCCGATCCCAAGACCTTCGGTGTGACAGTTCTACACACTAACCATTACGCCAATGGTAACTGCATTCGCAATCACGGTTGTTGGTTTAGAATCAATACTTTATTTATAGCTACATTTTATGAATTAAATTGTCAATATCAATGCCGTTTTAGTTTTATTGGAAAAGTGGCGCCCAACGTGACTTAATTTTTTGTATTTATTAGGACCTTCAAATAATTGTTAGCATTATAAAACTTGTACATGCAAGTTACTCGTAGGGCTAAAAAATTTTTGGTATTTTTAAAATGGAGGTACTCATGAAACTTTACAGTGGCAACTCTTTTTCTCTGCAGTATTGGAATACCCTTAACTATGGCCTGCAGTCGTAGGTATAGGTACTATACACTGATTCAAATCTGTTAACCATTTGAGAAGAGGGGGACGATTGGCGCAACGAGGAAGGTTCCATTTCTGTGCATGTAAATTTGCTATCCAAATCGTGATCTTGTTAAAGAAATAAAATTATATATGTATGTATGTATCTGGAGAAGCTATTCAGATGTTTTTTTCCTCCACGGAATATCTGCCTCTGCTTGTACCTATATCTACCTCTATACGGTACCTATGGTGATAATAAAACTAAAGCATTGCCCCGCTATATAACAAGTTGTATGCCAGAAGATCCTTGCTAGTCATCGATGAGCAAGATGTTACAGCATGTTAACTTCTTTTAAACGAATAGCATTAGGCGCAATGATTATTTTCATCTTCGGTATCGGTTTTTTTTTTTTTTTTTGGTTGACGACGACGACAACGCGGAGAATGAGGGCTACTTCAATATTGGAGTCAGCGATGAACAATACCCAATCCAGGGAATCGTGTCTTCATGTGTCGTGTTCTGGTATGTTGCATTGTCGCCTTCCTAATTAAGTGGAATCCTCCACAAATATTGCAATGGGCTACGCTGTTGTCGTCATCAACGACAATGAAGACGACGACGGACGATGGTGATGTTGCCGCAACCGAATATAGGAGTATTGGAGCAAAGTCATCAGCTGGAATGCTGGAAATGTGGGATTGGGTCTTGGCAATGCTCCATAGATTATTAAGCCATAAGCATTGTGGTGCGTGCTGGCGCGTTCGAACTCGTTGACAAATATACACGGGAGGTATTAGTACGATCAACCATCGACGACTATGAGGCGACGACGAAAACGACGACGCGACGTCTTTACCCCATGTGTCCACCATGTGACCCTTGGCTCTGTTATAATGGTGCGCTGCGCATGCGCATACCGATTATGTGCGGGTGAATCTGTAGATGCAGAGCATTTTATTGTTAGCTCGTTATAAACGATAAAATTCCATTTTTGCAGTATCGAGGAGTTTGTGTTTTATTCACAATGCAACCGGGAGTTCAATTAGTGGTGCAATACTGGTCGCAATCGTGCGCTGGATCTTCACTTAATATAATATAAGTATGGTAGAGGTACATTGATGATGGGCTTTGTTATAGCTGTTGATTTTGTCGATAATATTGTTTGGAGGTGAATATGGTATGGGCAACGATGGTTTCAAGTTAATTGGGAGAAAGGATCAGCGGCAGACAATCGAAAAAAATATAAAGATAACTATCAATCTTATTAACGCCTTTGTTCATAGGAGACTCTGATTTGGAAGATATTTGAACCTTAAAATATAGGTACGGTTTTTATTGAACGTTTGTTGTTTACTGTATTTTGAAATATTGTTCTTCATTTATATAGATTTTGATAGTTTCAGTAGTTCTTCTAATTGGAAGAAGAACAATTCTCAATCAGGTGCATACATGGATATCTGCACGTCCGTTCCGAAGATCATTGTGCATTGGGAAAGTCTGGTAAAAGCTCTTGACAGGTTTCTATAATAGACTACCTACTGTTCAAGGTGCTGGAAACATTGGGACCTTGTCTAAACTGGGGATTGGAAAGTTGTAGCGAAAAAATATCCGAATGATTGTTTGTCCTGCAGAGATGTTGCATGAAGAAAAAGATACCACAACAAACTGTATGGGCTATTTCTATGACACTAATTAAGACCAAAAAAGTAAGAGGAACATTATATAAGATCAAAGTACCCGAACCAGATAAAGCTTGAAGTGGGAAGACAAATTAGTTAGGAAGACTTAAAAAAATAAAGATTATTTTGAGGAGACGCTACAGTCCGGAGTGGAAAAGGGCCTCAACTAACAAGTTCTTCCAGCCAGCTCGGTCCCTATCTAACAGTCTCCAGTTTCGTACACCAAGTTGGTTGAGGTCCTCTTCTACTTGCGTGTGCCGTCTGAGTCGCGGTTTTCCTCTACTGCACCGTCCGTCGGGGTTATATTTAAAGACTCTATGGGCCTGAGGTTTGGTGTCCATTTGCTCTAAATGAACCAGCCACCTCAGCCGTTGGCTGTTGACCTCTTTGTCTAAGTCGGTGTCACTGTACAGTCCGTTCAGTTCATCGTTGTATCTTCTCCTCTACCTCCGTTTAAGCAGACGAGGCCAAAAGTCATCCAGAGAATCTTCCTTTCAAATCAAAGAAAAGTGTTCCCTTCCGCCTTTTGGACAAGGTCCATGCCTCTGCACCGTATAGCAGGGCCGGGATGATAAGCGCCTTATACATGCGACACTTTAGTTCCTCGAGATAGGGCTTTGCCTTTTAAGCCTGAAGAAACAGCGATTGGCAAGAGATATTCTTCGTTTAATCTCAGCGCTGGTATCGTTTTCTGAGTTGATAGCGGATCCTAGGTAGACAAAGCACTTAACTACCTTAAAGTTATTACTGTCTCGTTTTTTACGTATGGGAGTAGTTGCACGGACCTTTGAAAGGTTATGCCTATAGTGTTGATGGTACAGTTTTGCACTGTCCTTTCAAGAATGATATTAAAAAAGTCGCAACAGCGCATCGCGTCATTTTTCACATCAATCAGTATCGGTAAGGTCTTTGCCGACTTTTATGGAGCAGCGTACCTACGTTTTCCATTGTTATCCTGCACAAACTTAACTAGAGAGAATATTAAATTTAATTCACAGTAGAGTTGGTAAGAGATGCGGGGAACAAGCCCAAAAACCAGAGATTATCAATTATGAAAACTACGTATTACGGTCCTACAGAAACGTTATTTTTTAAGCAGCCCCACTCGATATATTTACAAAAGGAATGGCGCCCAACATTTCTGTATATGACAACAGTGTACTTTAAATGAAAAAGGGACTAATCAGGACTTATACAACCTCATTGAACTTAAAAGTATTCAAAGTTAGACCGTGGTCCAAGCACATATCAAAACCGGGGAGTTCTGGAAGAGGGACCAGTTTGTTTGTAACTTTATTTATCATGTTTCGGTCTTTACAGACGATTCCAAGACGTGAGGGTGGGTAAATCATTTTTTTCAGATAAGCTAGCCACACAAAGGAGCAATAAGGCTAAAAAATGTTTGTATAGTTTTTTCCAAGCATCATGAAGTGCTAAAAATTTAGTAAGGCCCTAAAGGACAAAGAATTTTTATGGGACGTAGGAAAAGTGAGATCTATATACAGATTCAATCAGAGGCTATCAAAGCCCAATTCCTCAATTGTCAGAAAGTGAAAACTTGTGAATCCTTGCTGCAGCGTATTCAAATTACTCATAAGTTATTACAGATAATGTTGGGTCTCAGTATATAGTAAATAAAAAGTACAAAATGGCTGACTAAGTAGCCAAAAATGGGTCATTAATTCAACTTTCTTTGACATTAAGGTAAATTATACAGCGGCAAAACTATCTTTCAAGTATTCATTTTTGAAATCATGTCAAACAAGGTGTAATTACTATCTATTCTACCTCACTTCAATTAATCCCCCAAATAAAAACCTCTTGCACTCAACATACGATCAGGGTCACATATGGATCAAGTCAAAACATTCCATTAGTCACATATGTATATAGATTCATATTATTGAAAAGAAATGCATCAGCTTCTTTTAGAAATACTTTGTTCCTAATTCCACAGAATTACAGAACATACGTCTCGGCTTAATCACACAAAACAGAGAACTTTTGTATCACAAATCACACCAGTTCCTCCCGAATTTGCTATACATATATCAATGGCATAAATTTCAACTATCAGTAACCACTCAACCATCAAATCCATGTCCTTTTCTTTTATTCTCAAATAATGTAGGTCCTATCGGCTGGTTTTCTATTCTTTTCCAATGATTCACACCCAAAAGCTAAACGAAGCGTGATTCGATTGCGTGTCCTTTGACAAGCATAAACAAAAAACTAAAACACAAATAAATGTCATTCACATAAGATGTCATCTATTATATATATATATGTATTTATGTATTCTCTAAGGAATGAACCGGAGGGTGTGAGGTGAGGGCAACTATTATACGTATAGGATTAGTGAATCCTTGTCTCACAGTGGTGAACCGAAAAATCTCCTTTTCTTCAAGTAATTCAAGTATGAGATACACTTTCAGGGATAAATAATGGAATCCTTTTTCCCATTCTATGTGCACGCATCCATTAAATAACCACCCATTGTCCTTTTGCTAAAGGAAAGGACACAAAATTCTGATGGGACGACAAAGTCGTATGTTGACACGACCTAATTTTCGATTACATGATTTTTGTTGTTTCTGTTGAGTTCAGTTATAAGGAGCTCTATTTTGATATCCTCTGGCTAATAAATGTCAAACTGAATTATTTCTGAATCTCAAGGAGATACATACATACATATATTATGTATAAGGAAGGATTCTTGATCGTCTTTGATTTACATTTATGTTACTTACAAGTATTTTTATCATAAATAATAATTAAGGGAAATGCTTCTTTTTTTTTTATTCAAAGGACATTTGATACGCAGATTGGTGGTCAGTTTGTTTACTGATGATGTGACCACCACATGGTGTGTACTGTGTATTCGTATAGAAAAAAAACACACCTCGGCGGTGGCGTCAGGCGATAGTGTATAGCGGTCAAGAAAACCACCAAAAGATTTCAGTAAAACAAGGGGAGAACAAGTGTTTCGTCTGCTCCTGATGTAGTTCAGGTACAGTGGTGGGGAGAAATTCGATAGGTGGCCCCGATTTCGTCAACACTCAGTGTCGACCTGCTGTCATCATTGTTGCCACTACATATACCTACTTGTAATGATAATCATGATGTTGATGATGATGGTATGTTGATGGGGTGGAGAGTGTTGGTCACAATTTATTTTGTGTGTCCATGTGTGATATCCATGGCGTCGTCGTCGTCGTCGTGGTGGATTTTGTGGCACAAATTGAGTGGAAAACCTTTGGGCGCCAAATATTGACGACGACGACGGTCAGCGGCGGCGGCGGTGGCGGTGGCGTCGGCAGTGGTGGTAAATTTATGAGCGGCTTGAATTTCCTACTGTTAGTTTATTTTCGGGTTTCTTCGCTTCTTCTTCTGTGTTCTGGTGATGGTGGTGGTGGTAAGCCACCGTTATTTTCGAAATCAAGGAAATCCACACCAAATTATATGTGTTCGGTTTACAAGTCAATTGGAAAGGATTCATCACCGTTATATTTCAGGGTCAAATCGGATAAAGAAAAAAAAAAAAACAATAAGGAAGCCGCATGTGACATAATTTCTGGGAAGTTATTTCGGAATTGGTATAAAAAAAAAAAAACAGAATGGACTGGCGCCTTGATTTACGTTAAGGAACAAGAATTGAAAATTCCACAGAGTTTCAAGATCTTATATACATACCTACAATTTTTTTTTTTTAATTCAAATAAATTCACTTGTGGAATGTTTCAGGGAATATTAGATTTGATTGAATTTGCAATCCGGGATGTATTCGACAAACAAGCGAATAGGAAATTCGTTCTAATTTAACCTCAAACCTTATTTTATACTTAATTTACGTTTTACGACATTTCGCAGCTGTCAGCGATTATTCATGTGAACGATATGTCAAAATTTACGATAATTCACCAGTTCCAGTATACCAAGGCCCACGGAAATGAAGCCCCTGGGTTTAAATTTCTTTTTCTTGTAGGTTTCAATTCGCTAAATAACAAAAAAAACTACTATGTCAATAGCTTTCTTGGTCAACAGTATACCTTGAGCGGCCCGCTTCGCAGGTTCCAAGGTTTTTAACTCCCTTTTTGGGTCTTTTGTCCTGCTCACGAAACTTCATTGCTCCACTTAGGATATGCTTTTTCGTCAGGCAGGCGTCAATGTCAACAGTTTTCTTTGACATCAGTATAAAGTTAAAGTGAATCACTCATTAAGTATGGGTTTTAATGCTAATTTAGAAAGGCAATAACTCCCGCGGGTTTTAACTTTTTTTTTGTTGTGGGTCTGAGTGCCCCTTTAAGAGAGAAATAAAGCCCGTGGGTGTTACTTTCTTTTATTTTGAGAAATAAAACTAACTGTCCTTATTTCCACGAGGCTTAACTCACTGCACCAATTTAAGTATGGTTCTTAATGCCAATTCAGAAGGCAATATCTCCCGCGGGTCCTAATGCTTTTTTTGTGGTGGGTCTTGTTGCCACTCCAAATAGGGGAGTTTTATTTTCGTTTATTTTAGGGTGTTACTGCACTGGACCAAAAACAATGCATCTGAGTTAAAAAAAAAATAGGTCGTGTAGAACCAGGGCCTAGTGACTTGAAACTCTCAACCATTCCTGTGTGCGTGATGTTATTGACAGGAATACAGGGGGCCTACAATTTTCTGCCGAGTCCGAACAGCTACGGTAAGAGCACTTTTTCATGACAAGAGGCAGTAACCCGTGAAAAACATTTTTTTTAGGTGGTAAAGGCTGCGAATCGAACCCAAGACCTTCGGCTTAACAGTCCAACGCACTAACCACTACGCCACGGCCCACGGGGTACTTGGCTGACATTAATTTCACCACTGAAAATCTGGTCCTCTATAAAAAATTATTCTTAAATTTCTTAAATGATTTTCTCTCAACCCTCAATCAAAATCATTTTAATTCTGACTGAATCTGAGATTTCTTTGAAATAATTTTGGGTTCCTGCAACTGATTGCCTCATTGCATTCATTTATTTTTTTTTTCCATCACCAAAAACCTTTTACTTTGATCTCATTTCGAGAATTAAATTCTAGAAACTTATATCTTAGGTTATAATTTCATCTTCTTCCGGTGAGTGTAAATGGATTTTTCCATATAGCTTCCTCTCTTATAGCTTAGTTTTCTTTATGTAATTAAGTAAAATACAAGTCCAAACAAAAAATGTCTTTTTTTATGTCGTTAAAAAAATAAAAAAAATAACATCAAAATTAACATTAAGATTATATATAGGCAAAGACTTCATCCCTTAAAGTGGGTGCGTTAGTGTAACAACGTTTTACTGCTCTACCACCATCCAGCGGGATTATTTTGATCTCATTAAATGTGGAAGGTGAGTTTTTTTTTTTCTTTATCATTTCTGTCAAATTGAGGCTTTGACGATTTTTTGTTTCTCTGTTTTACTTTTTTGTCAGTCCATCTTTTAATGAAGGAAAATATTTAGCTTTCTTAATTCAAAAAGAAGTAAGTAGAAAAAAAATAAAACGAGGACATTTTCATTAATACCCGTGAAGTCAAAGAGATGGAAAAGTTACACAAAAGGAATATTGTAGATACAAGGGTGTCTCACTCAAACACAAGTTCTTCTTCTTCTCCTTTTTCTTCTTGCGCTTAATTCATCCCAAAAGCCAAAAGTAGATGGGCAACAAAATATTATGATTATTGTTCCAATTTTAACCACGTGCTGGAAACATTATACCTTAAGGTGCTTTTCACCCCAAGAAGAAGTTTAAAAAAAAACAACAAAAATCTAATTAGAAATGAAAGCGAAATCACCTGAGTCCGCGCCGCCGTCAATTTCTCTGTTGAAACCTTAAATGCTTAGAATGGAATCCTTTGTGGTTCATTTGTTGGTCTAAGGGGTTATAGGTATATGCCTTTGAAATTGTTGGGAAAACTTAATTATTTATGAAGCGATTACATCTGCCTTTAGTTGGTTGGTATGGATGGTGTGTTCCACTTCGGATTCAAAACGAGTGTTTCCCATCTGTTTGTGGCATTTGGCTGGTGATTACTGTGAAAAGTTGCAACAGCAATGAAGGAAATTTATTACATCACTTGACCGAAACTGTGTTTCATTTTGTTCTGGGTCTTTATATTTTCTCTATATAAAGGAAACCAGAAATCCGCGCTCCTGAGGTTGACTTAAATATCATCTCTGTGGCTGGGGCATTCCACCATAAACCATCACTGGTAAACTTTCAACGTTATATTGTGAGAAATGAAATATGTACTAGTTTTATGAGGTTCGTATAATAAGAGTCGGCAATCGGCATTCAGCGCAGAGCAACTCAGCATTGGAGATCTCGTCTCGGCAGAAGATTTCTTTTCTTTTTCGGTTTTTCGTTCTGAACGTATCATTAGGAATATGATTTGTAATGACAACATAATCGTTCGATTGATTTCGAAATCGGTGTGAGAATGGATTTCTTTGATAGAATTTATCTTCATTTTTTTTTTTACATTTCAACAACACAACGAAAATGATTCGAAATAATTTGTTAAATAATTGTGTGGTTGCCTGTTGAGTGATTATGCGGGATTTAGTTGTCGAGTTCGTTTTGATCAGAACGAATTATCCAATAGGTAGATATTACTAATACTTTGATAAAGTTCTGAATGGATTTTTGCCAGACATACGATTAAATTTTAGAAATATTTCAAAAACAGAAAAGAAAACATCAGTTAAAAATGTAACATGCCTCTTGTTAAATCAACAATGCGAATTTTCACATATAAAGGTGCAGATAACACAGAAACTTTGACGATTTTTTTAAATTCGAGATTTCATTCAACATTGTATTCATGATTAAATTAACACGGCACTATTGAGGACTATATGTAGTTGATTTAAGACGATGTCATGTTATTTCAACATGAAATTCTTGTTATTTAAAAATGGTCGATAGTTTAAAACGATGGAAGTTTTAATTTTTTAACAAATTTTGTTTTATTTTAACGTGGTTTATTTCAAATTTTAATTTATTTACATACATAGTTATTTTAGCAAAACATTTTTTATGAAAAAAAATTTGTTTATGTTTTGGAAAGTTTGAATATTAATGTGTACCTGCTAAAATTTTCAAAAATTTATTTTTAAATTAGAAAAATAAAAGTCAATATTTTTTTTTTTTGAAAACTCAATGTTTCGAAAATGACTAGGGCGATTTTTACTGAATTTAAAACCAAGTTGGACCACGCGAATTATTCAGAAACCAAAAGTACTACAAGAACATGATCAAACACGAACGAATCGTGCTCTGTAACCAGCACGTTCCATACTGGTTTTAGTTGCATTGTATCCACAGAAGGGAAACTGTAAACAGTTTTGTCTTTTTTGGGGGCAAAAGTAAAAAAAAATACGGATAAGATGGTTTATTTTATTTTAATAGTGAAAAAAACCAGAATTAAGGACTGAGGTAAAGTTTTTTTTTATAAGTGAATATATTGTTTTTTTCATATTTTTTGCGTTAAATTGAACAGTTTTGTATGTTTTTATATTTATGACGAAATATGTTGATCAAACCAGGTGTGGGGTCAATTGGATCAGGTGGTCCAACTGGCCCTGCTGATTTAAATAGATGTATTTTATCGTATTTTCCGGGCGAGGAGTGGATATAGTTGCCAAATGTGGCCTCATATACAAAATGTACAGTAGCCGGAGATGGGCCCTTCTTTGTATGTGTCATTTACAACAGCGATTACCGGTTCCTTAATTATTTTAAACCTTGATTTATTTTAAACCTATTATATTTATATTTTGCTATTGCGAAATGAAGTTTTATTATTTTTTTTTAGTTTTTTTGCCGTATTAAATAAAATACTGTTTAAAATTATTGATTCGTTGTCCTTAATACAACTTGTTTTTTCCACTTTTGGGGGCTATGTCCAACTTACCCCACACCCTATAGCTGGGCAAGTTGGACCACTTGGACTTGATCCATTTAAGGCACCATTATTCTTCTACGGTTAAACATATTCAATTTTTCTAAATTTAATTTAGAATTCAGAAGTTCATTCTTTCTTTTGATACCAGTTCCATATTTTTGTACTATGAATAGTTTGATAATTATGAGACTTTAAGTAAAAAGTGGTCCAACTAACCTCACTCAACCTTTCTTTTTTTTTTCTTAAAATGTTTATAAATAAAATAAATTTGGTGGCGAGAAAACTTGTGTAGAATCAGGGAATAGTGACTTACAACTCTCAACCATTCCTGTGTGCGTTTTATTGGCAGGAATGGAATGAACCTACAATTTTCTGTCTGCAATTTAATATAATATAGACTCAAGTTTATCTATCTAGATTGTCATATTGATTTAACAGGATTATTTATTTAAATAATTTTAAAGGGCTACAAGAAATTTGACGCCAATGTTTTCGCTGTCCCAAATTTGGAGCTTCTTTTTTTATAAAAAAGGTCTCAATTTCAAAATTAAAAAATAACCGAAAATTAAATTGGGATTTTTGCTAACCTGTGATTATTTGATCAGATTTAAAAAAAAAATTAAAAAAAAAATCCATTTTTTAGTACTTTTGACTTTTTTCTTCAATATTTTCTCTCATAAGCTATAATTTAAATAATTTTCTTTTAAAAATGTTTAAATTTCAGAACCTAAAAACAACTCATAACCATTATTTTAAAATAATCAATTTAGCATTTATAGCTAGAAAAAAAAAACCGATACTGCAAAACCACTATCATCCGTTTTCATTTACAAAACAAAACTATTAATTAAAACATTTATTTTTAATGAAATTTATTTTCATTTTATTACCATTGTTTATCTTCTCGTATAATAATACATCTTTTCATCATTGAATTACATCGATAAAAACGAATCACAATAAACAAAACATTCCATTAGAACATCAAAAACTATAAATACCTAAATACATACCTACATACCTACATACATAATATATCTCTCTCTCAATATTGAATCAAAAATTTAATGATCTAACCAGAATAATAAACACACAAAAGTAAACAAACCGAAACGACACAACATAATATACAACGTGCTGAATATAATACATACGTAGTTAGATTGGATATTATAACAAAAATTCATTTCATCAAAACAGCGCACTAAATTATCATCATCATTGTGCGCGCATTCAATAGACGACTAAATCGAATCCAGATGAAACAAAAGGAACAAAAAAAAAAAACTATCTTAACTCAAATTCATATGCGGATGGAGACAGAAACGATAAAAATAACACTCCCACACGCATTCAATCAAAAGCAATAAAAACTCGCGTGTAAAACTGATAAATAAACACTGAAACACATCAGTGTAGTTCTATATTCTATTAAATCCATCAAGGCAAAAACAGGACAAGGCCGTAGCCTGTTATTTTTTCCCATTAATATAATATATTGAAGATGCAAAACATTATTGTAGGTATAGTAATTTACCTGGCAGTGATACTTGTTTTAACCCAAATATTTCTGAAGCTTATAAAGGCCCGACATCAAAAGATTGGGAAGGGAATAGATATCCACTCGCCCCCTTTACGAAATTAATTTAAGGTTTCAAATCTCTTGAAATACACCTCACTTTATGAATTATAACTGTAAACAGCGATAGCTAAGATTAAAATGAAAACATTTTCATTTATGCCCCCTACGGAATATTCATATGAGTACGGCCTTGAAATCGAGAATAGTTTACCACCCAGTTGTTTCGAAAGGGGATTCTTTGGCCCACCCACCCCCAACCATTCCATCGATCATCAATAAACAACTTAAAATGATTGAATGCAATTGTTTCTGTGTCTTATAATAGCGATGTTCTGAGACTGCTGCGACAAGCGTTACAACAAGCTAACACCATAAAGGCTAACTTTTATTGACGACTTAATTAAACGGTCGGAATTTGGTCTTATGATGTGCGCCGCGCGCGTTTTTGTTTGCTTTTGTCTCGTCATAGTCATCGTCGTCGTCGTCGTTATTGTTATAGGCATAATCATTAAATCGAATTATTGCTATCGCAAGCGCATATAGGTATGTATATATAAATTTTGTATCTTTTTGGGATTTGGAGAAATAACAAATTTATGTCTACCTACATGTATCTGATTTTGGGGAGAAGCCCCCGTTTCGGATCCATTCGCTTTTGACCACAAGCATGAGAAAACGGCCCATAAATCGCTGGCTGGCTGGTCCTGTTTATTTGAAATGACTTGTTATAGTGATGATTTGTGTAATATTATTTTAAAAATACTCCTGTGTATGTTTTTAACGGCACGTTGTGGGGTCCTTGAGGCAGCAAAAATCTTTGTGTTTAAAATTTTTTGTGTTGTTGGATTTTTTTTTCTTACACAAAATGCAATCAGGTGGCGCTTAGGCAAATTTGTTTATTTGATTTTTGTAAGAATACTCTGTGTGATTTCTTTGGAAAAGTTTTTAATTAGTTCCTTTTGTTGTTGTATATAGTTGCCGATGATTTCCACTGGCGCTTTGTCGTAAAAATAGGCCGTTGTTGGTGTGGTTTGCTTTGATGGGTTAACAGATGTTTTAGGTGTTGAAGTGGTAGGTATATGGCCTATATTTTGGAAGTTGAGATAGAATGCGATTTTTGATGAAGCGTATACAAAAAAATCACTTACATGTAAAAATCTCCATATAGGCACTTGGAAATATTCGGTACCAAGTAATGTGGAACTTGTACTGCTAAAACCGGCCGGGAAATCAGGGCCATAATCTATGGAAGATCAACAGAAGATTTTTATTTCTTAATACAAAATCGGATTTGGGGAAGTTATTTAAATTAAGTTTTAATACTTTTCCATCACTTTTAGACCATTAGGTCACGGGGCTTTGTTCATTTTAGTCTCCCGACATTGTAACGTACATTTAAGACAGTTGCTATTTCGAAATTAGAATGACTATGCAGTCGCTGATTATGTGATATGCAACGTGTTTTCTTTCCTCATAACGTAGGTACTCTAAAAATTCGGTAGAACTGCCTTGGAAGATCCCTATGCATTTTGTACTCTAGTCCCAAATGGCAAATCTTGTAAAAGGCTTAAGTAACATCAAGAAATAGAGCGGAACATACTTGTTTTTCTTGAAGTGCCTTACTGCCTTTTAAACAACATCCGTGTTAAGATGTACTTGGCCTATCGTGAAATGTTTATTTCTGAATCCAGTCTTATGGTTTGGGATCAGTTTTCTTTCTTCTATATTAAATTATATTCCTAATCAGTTTTTAAAAAACTTTTGCCATAATTAGTTTAGACGATATTGGATTGTAAGAAGTTACTTCTGTTGGTGGCTTATACCTTAGTTATAGGAATAAAAATGGCATATGGGAGATTAAGGAATGTGTTTCTTATATATTGGAGTTCTTTGAAAGCTTATGTTTGCATTTCTTTCAAAATCTGAGCAGTAATATTAGAATATTTAGATCTTTTCTTTAATAACTTGTGTTGACACATGCCTCTTACTTCATTAAGAGAAAGAAACTTCTATTTCGTAGTTTCTCTTCACATTTCTAGATCGGTCCACTTGTCTGCTTGCCTGTGTGAATGGCCTCGCAATATACTCGTCACATTTGGGGAGCAAATGACCAATTACCTGCCACTTGCGTCTTTGTATAATTGATTTTATGGGTTCCTGATATGTTCTCGCATGAAGTTCATCATTGGGGATACGTTTGAGTCAGAAAATCCACAAGATGTTTAGAAGATATCAATCTATTAAAGTACTAGTTACTCCCAATTTTAACATAAATACTTCACGACATCTCAACGTTATAATCAGTTTGTGAACGCAAATCTTAGGGCCTCTTTAACAATGCCTGAGTAAAGTTCTGATTAGTAATTCGAGACATAATATTATTGAAAGTTCTACAATTTATAAAAAAATTTTTATAGATTTAAAACCCATTTGCCTTGGTCAAAAGACAACTGCGATTTTTCTCCAATGGACTTATGACGCTGTTCCAATACTTATGTCTCGGCTAACTTACCAGAATTTTACTTAGACAGTGAAACAGGCAACAAGAACAAAGAGTCAAAGTTAGGCCTTGTAAATAAGCTAATAATCTAATCTCTTACCTTTAATTTGATGGTGGTAAAACGTTCAAGTTTTTATTGTTTCAATCTGCATTAAGATGATTTATTAATGAGTTTTAAATGTCACCGAACAAGCTACCACCAATTTTAAATCTATACTCTGTTCAACAAAAATTGTCAGTAAAGAAAGAACATAGGACGTTTTCCTCTCACTCTGGACGTATTGGCTTGCATAAACCTGTCCCTATTCAAAGCTTTCACAGGGTTTGCGTAGTTCGTACATAAAACGCTGCAAATCCATGTCTCCTCGAAAGCTTCAAAAAACTGCAATACGTCAAGCTCTTTAAACAAACCATTGAAATAGGTTTAATAATTTACTTTCAATAAGGAATGGTAACTCCTGCATTTGGATGTGCATATTTTTAACACATAAAGCGATCAGTGTACCTGTGCCATCAGCAGTAATGCAGAACGGACATGATGGAGTTTATGCAATCTTGCGGAGAATCACAACAACAATTCCTGTAGGTAATTCAGTGGATTGGTATATTTTTCAGTGGCAAATTTTGCAATTCAGTATTATGATAATATAAGGCACCACTGTTTTGAAAAAAAGCTCTTCCATAACCCCTGTACTGCAAGTTTTTGTTGAACAGAGTATAACAGATGCTCAAATTTCAATTTTCAACTGAGAAAACAAGCTTTTGACAAAGACAGGGTGGCCTTTTCAAAAAAATAAGTTAAAAGAAAATTCGTTAGAAAAAGTCAATTGGACTAAATGAATTGAAAAAAAAGATTAAAAACCAATTTTTGAATTCATTTAAAACATGTTTTTTTTATTTGGAAAATTTCTCTTATATTATTTATTCATTGCTTTTATCAGCTTTTCTCCATAATAAACAATCAATTCTTTTACCACAATCGAAATGTCATAAAAATTCATTCTGACTTCAGTCAAATCATGTTAATCCCACAAACTGAATTCTCACTGCAGATACTTGTATATGGGGGTGATAAAAAAAGGGATGTCTATCTGCCAGACATTGTTCAAGTAAACATAAACGATATAAATGCGCGTGGCCCAGCAAGTCAGAACCATAAGCGTATACAATGCGTATATAGTCAGCAAGCCACATGGCATTGTTATCTCAATGTTCCACCCTGTCGCAAACAATATGGAAAATCGAAACGCAAAAAAAAAAGGACACACATAAATCGATTAAATGCGCTGTCATTTCATTTTGACACACAGATACAAGTAAACATTTATAATAATAATAATAATAATCGCCGCGACGCTTTTCGCGCCATATCTCGTTCGATGAAGAATATATCGTACAAAAGCAATAAAACGGTAGCTGATGTTATGGGGAGTTGGGCTTGGGGGAACCTATAAATATGGTGGTTCTATAGTATACAATATGTAGCAGCCGCATTCGTCGACAGATGAATCCTCCGATAAGGGATGCAAATCAGGATGAACTCGCTACCAGCAAAACAACAACACCCATCACTTCACCATCACCACCAGCTACATATACACATAAATGGAAATGGAGTCCCCTAAAAGGGTGCAGCCAGCATCACAGATATACGACACAGATACGAACGTCCTGAGCGAGCACATCCCTCACATTAAGTGACAGATTATTATTATTTTTATTGGAAGAACATCATTTTCGGTTTAAATACTTTCGATGAATACTAAATAGGTTTTCATAATTTTTTTTTTTTTGTTCGCTTTTATATTTTTGAAGTTCAGTTTGTTTTTTTTTTGCCTTTCTGTTTTTGTATGTTTGCCCTTTTTTGTGAGATTGTTGTTGTCACAGTGGGGTCGCAACTCAGCGCATTTATGTAAATTTCACACTCAGTTATTACACAGACCTCACTCCCAAGCCCGCACCTCTCTCCATCATCTGCACACTTTTTGTCATCATCAACAACAACGACAATTTGGCTGATATGACATTTTTGTTCAGAAAGATTTTAATACAATTTAACGCCTCTGTGAAGCTTGATGCTCTGTTGTGCGGAGAGACACAGAGAGGTGTATATACATCTACAACTATAGAACCACCAGTGATATTGTTTCGAAGGATTGAACAAAATAAAAATGAAAAAAAAAATTCAAATGAATGAGAAAAACGTTTGTCATACAATTTTTGTTTTTCACTTTCATGTTGACTGACTGCAATTTGCATAAATATTGGATAAAACTCAATGAATATAAATATTTTTTTTTGTGTTGTTTACCCCACCCTATACTCACATACCTACATACATATTTTCGAGAGCACTTTCTGATAGAGTAAGCAAATTATCTAGGCATCAGAACAATGAAGTATCTGCATGAGCATCTGACTGTATCTTAACTCAATTAATATCTATGTAGCTACATTACCATTTCCCAAAATTTATAGAACACACTAGCACACTCATAACTCACAACATACAGACATAGTAAAGATTCAATTATTGAAGGCTTTTAAATCATTTAAGTCTGGTTGCCGCATTGTTTTGGGTTGGTTGTCAAGGGGCTGTGTTAGGTTTGTGCTGATGAATTACACCTGTAATTCAATTCGGCATACTCTTCGAAACGTAATTGACATGAAGCTTAATTTGGTTAAACTCACTCACATGTGCCAATTTTAGATTAGAAGAGAGTAGATGTACCTTCGAATAGCATTATACTGAAATTGGAACTAATTTGGTCCTTCGAGCCGGATTTGTGTTAATTTTTTCAGACATCCTGCAGAATATTTCTAAATAGAACTTAATTTTTCATGAGACTATAGTCTATTCTGGTAATATTCTTCCATATTTTCATCAAAAGTAAACCTTTTATTCCATCAAAACGAATATAGGTACCACAAATAATTAATTTTGTATCGTTTTTTTTTTTTTTTTTGTTGAATTTTTGAAAACTTCTTCCAGTTGAGGGCACACAATTCGTGTTTTCTCTTTTTCTACAAAAAAAAAAAAAGAAAAACTTTTCCTCTTCAACAACATAATATAAACTAAACCAACTGAAAATTACATTAATTTGCAAAAGGCTACATCAAGAAAAAGGGGTAATTTTCGTATCTCCTCATCGTCATCGATTTAAGTGCTTTGTTTAACGAAACAACCCTTTCTTTTACTTTAAAACCTTTCCACATACAATACACACAGTTTATAAAATACAATCATACATATATTTTATTTATAGTACATTATAGAAAAAGATTAAGGAATCAAAGCTCTGTATAAGAAGTTGATGGATTGTTAATTGAATGCAAATGAAATCAAATGGATATTTTCAAGAATTATATTTTTACTTTGTAATTGAAAGTGTTTTTAAGTCTTAAGTACTACATCAGGAAAACCCTTTTCTTTTGCAAAAAAATAAATAACAATTTAGCAGGAAAAGTATTAATCGAAGGGTGGTTGGTTATTTTATGCAAAATGAATTGGCATTGGTATTTATTTTGACTTTTAAGAGAGAGGTCTGCTGCTAATGGAGCAAATGTAAAATGAAAAGTTTTAAAACAATCTTAATCTTAAGTGTTAGTTGAAAAAGGATTTATAATGAGTACAAGGAAGAGAAATAAAGAAGAATTTTTAATTTTGTATCCATCAGATAAAATTAATTTTAATATTTTTTGCAATAAAAATATCTCAAAAGCAAGTTATTAATGGAAACAAAACAAATTACTTATCTGGAATTTAATTGGCGCAACATATTTATTAAATACATTGAACTAGAAGAAGGGAGTTCAATTTAAATCAAGAAAAGAAATTTTAAAATTTGGTGGTTCGAGCCGGATAAATTAAGTTTCTGTTAATGTTTACGTTTTACCTTTGAGCTTAAAATGCTCACATAGTCCATTGGAAAGCCCACATTTAAAAAGCTTCACTGGTATGTCCTGAGAACCAGCTGCCCATTGTTGTTTTCAACACTTTTTAGAGCAACATTCTATTTCTTCTGTACTGGTTTCTGGAACTGGGACTTCATTGATTGGAAGTGGGCTTCCTTTATGCCCTATTCTAGCTTTATTTGTCAATGATCTTTGTCAACATCGTGATTGCCATAGTATTTGTAATAAGCTTACGATTATATTTAACGTGCCATATGGTTATCATTCTTGAACTTGATGGGCAAAAAAGATGATGCACATGGGAAACTATTTGAAATGACTCGAATTCAATAACATTATATTTACAGTTAAATAAAAATTCACATGACAATATTTTAATAAAATTGTTGTTGAATTTTAATTCAACATATTCAAGTACAAAACCCACAAAATATGCACTTATACAGACTTTCCAAAAAAAAATCTTAAAAAGCAATTACGAAAGTGTAAGCAAACATCCTTTTAATAACATTCCATATTCTGATAAAAAAAATTATTTCCACTCATTCATTTGCACCTTATACATATATGCAATGCATATAATATGCGCAGTCACCCTTTTATATGTTCAAAAAAATCCTTGTTGTCATAAAAATGTCACCAACAAAATTACATCGGGAAAAATGTAATTAATTTCTGATTTATTGTGAGATCAAACAAAAGTCCTGTATATTTTATACCATATATGTATTTATGGAAAAATGGAAAACCCATTTTGATATTGCAATTTTCCGATGCAATCCGTTTTGCAGAGAGAACACAAAAAACAAACACCAAACTTTGATTGCAAATCAAAGGAGTCAACAGGATATCTCTCTGCCACCTTCATATACCAATTTATGGACAATATGTACATCGGAAATATCCTGCATCCAACCGAAAACACGGAGTGGTCCTTTGTGAAAATTGCATCACGAAACAAATGTATCAGTTCGGATGTATCTACGCGAATTCATTTGTCGGAACAAAACAATTGCAACGAGAATTTTGAAACAAGTCGCACTATAACTCATTCAGTTGGAGGACGCATCCCCATATTGTCATCATCATCGCACACACCGACTCTCTGTATAGTACACTGCCGGCTTATTCATATATGTATACTATTTTCGGGACCAGACACTCCGACAGCAACCAGCGACCTCTCCTCTTTCTGTGATGGCAACGACTACAACGGTCGACGACCACCATTCACCATCATGGTGTATCCGTAATTAACTCATAAAATTGCAATTTTTGGATGCGCAGCAGCGAGTGCAAGGATCACATCAGGGACCCTATACGAAAATATCTACGGTTGGGTTGGGGTAACAGGCGTTTTGTATTTACACTACGCGTACTCTGTCGATTCTTATCGAATTTCATATGTTTTCATGTTCGAAAATGAAGTTTCAACCCAAAAACAAAAAGAACAAGGACGAGTGCGATATGATGATGCACTTGACAATGATGTCCTTTCTGGATGACAATCACGATGACGGCCAAGTGCTGATGTCGATGTTGGAGTGCAATTTGAATTTTCTCTTCATGCCATGAGGGAAAATATGGTGAATTATTGTTTATTATTATTTTATGAAGACATCGCATCAGTAATGATCTTGTTTGATAATAACAATGGAACCATATCCTTTTGTTTGATGATGAAAAATTTAATGTTTTCTGAGAGCATCATCATGTTCACGAATCACTTCACAATTTTTGCAAGAACTGTGAAAGCCAAAATGTCATAAGGATTGGTCATTTCGGTGGTGGTTTTGATTCGTCAAAATGGTTTAGAGGAAATTTTCAAATCTAAAATAAAATCAAAGATGGCAACCAACGTTTAATAAAATGAGAGAAAAAAATCTTTTTAATCTAAAATTTAAAAATATTTAAAAAAATAGATAAAGTAGCGAAGTTAGGGAAAGGAATTAGTCTCTAGATAGGACACTCTACTAGTGTTGATGTCAACTTATAAAACTTCCAATTTATAACAGTTAGAATTATATAGCTACTACATTTTTATATTGTAATTATTATTATTCATTCATTCTTAATCAATCCAGCTCGAGGGACCAACTTATGTCCATATGTCAGATAAATTACAATTTTCAATTTTTCTGAATTTTTTGAGGAATTTTATCTTAACCAGGGTATTTTTTTTGTTTGTTCGCAAGTAGCCAAGTATCTCAAGTCAATTTAATATTTTTAACATTTCTATATAATTATATAAAACTCTTCAAAAAATTATCATAACTCTACTTTCATGTTTTTGATTAAATTAAGCAAAATATCTTATGCGGACTTTATTTATTTTACCTTGTGTCAAACATGCAGTTTTAAGAAATAAAATAATAAAGAAATTAAGGATTGAAATAGATGATAGTACTGTGTTTCTCGAAAGTGGTGAGAAGGTTTAAACAGTTTGAATCATTTTAAGTCGATTTAAGTTGTTTTACCATTTCAGTCGAGAAATATTCTGTTGCTGATCGCTAAATCAGATTATTCCGAAATTCCCGTTATCTGGTTTCGAAATCATCCAAAACATTTTTGGACTTTATTTCACTCTTGAAAGTGAAACAAAGTCCAAAACTAAAATCCAATAAAATACAAAGTAGTAAAAATATAGAGAATCATAGAAATGATAAAACAAACATATTTTAGGGACACTAGTAAAATAATTTTGGCGCTGCAAAATAGTTTTTTTGAAGCAAGAGAGTATTGTTAGCGGGACAGAGGACCCAAAAGAGAAGTTATAATCCTTGGAACCCACGAAGGGGGCCAAGCTCATACTTTTAATTAAAAAAACTTGGTAACATTGGCACTTGCCTGTGGAAAATATGCACTCTTGAAAGTGAAAAAAAAATCCAAAATCAGTTTGGACTTTACTGATGCGCTCTTGAAAATGCGATAAAGTTCAAAACTTAGTTTATTATTTATTTGTCTTAAACCTTAAGCCCATTTTTCTAAATAAGAATTGTATGCTTTTGCAGCATGTGCGGCAACATAATTACCTTTATTCAAATGCACGGCATTCACGATGTAAGGGTCGTTGGTCGCAGCGTGGCTTATTCAGTGTAGGTGTAAGAATGGTCAATGGGGCGTCACCTACCTGATATGATTTCTAAAACTGTGTAAATTAAAACTTTCAATATGTACCTACTCTTTTTTGAAGCGACAAAATTAGTCCATTGTCAATTTCGTAGTGTTTAACAGTCCTTAAAATCAATATTTTCTCCTTCCCATACAAAATTAAATTCCCAAATATCGCTACCATTTACTCCTGGAAGTATGCAATTTCGGGTTTTGAGTCCCCAAAGTCCCCATACAAATCGGATGATGTGCAGCAGAGTCATGTGGGTGCGCGTACAAATAAAAATCCAATTCATTTTTATATATTTAAATTTTGAATTCTACAGAAAATTGTAGGTCCCCTCCATTCCTGGCAATAACACGTACACAGGATTGGTTCAGAATTGTAAGTCATTCCTGAAAATTCAAACTCACGAAAAAAAAACGCAATTGGTCGCATTGCTGTCGTTGAAAGATTCTTCCTTTTTAGGAGCGTAAAACAAAAGCAGCCTCTTCCAACACATAAGGTTTAAAATCCACCTACTGCCACACCCACTTTTTTATATTTTAGATTTTTGTACCTACTGCAACTGTCGTTGATTATTAATATTTTTTTTTTCATAAATTAAATTAACTCTTCGAATAGTTTTGTATTCTGTGAGAATTTTGAACACATTCCCCAAAAAGTTATCGAAAACTTTGTATTGAATACATTTCTCAAATATTCTTCTCCAGTTCAAGAACAAACAAATAAATAAACTTCACTTAATACCTACAAATTCCATGATATTCCATGAAATATCATCTTCATCATGAAACATGTTTAGAATTTAATTGTAGACATTTAACATTTTTTAGAAAATTTAATTCACTATTAGTCTGATTCAAAATTACTTCCATCCATCATGTTCAAGTACCTACCACTACCACTACCTCTATATACCTAAATTCATGAAATTATTCTCTTTGGATGTTGGTTTTGTGGATGATGGGCTGTATTATAGTTCCGCAGAGACGCCCCAACTATATGTAATAATGCGCGACCTTTTTACAACCACGAAGTAGACGAACACACATCGCATGCAATAAAGATGGCAGTAATTTTAATCGTTAATTAAAATGTGCAAATTCCTAGCGCTTGGTAACGACAAGGTCTGACTTGACTCCACGTCTATATAGTTGCGAACATCACATATACAACCTTAACCAGCCATGAAAATGAATCCAATTCTCCAGCTCTAGCTCCAGTTTCAGTTCCAGCAGCAGCCTTGGCGAACATCTCCTTCTTCATCATAGCAAAAACAAAAAAACCAGCAATGGAATTGTCTTCTCTTTGCGATGCTCACCTGATGGTTAAACTGGTGAATTATTTATGCGAAAGAACATTGTGAATTTAATGTCCCAACGGCGGCGGCGGCGGCGGCGGCGACAACGAGCACAATGACACATCATATGGCGGGCGTTTACACGGATGGGTATTTTTTTTACTTAAACCTTTCCACAAGTCCCATATAGATAGGCTCAGGGATGCTTGCTTAACATGGCATCTTCTGTAATATTTCATTTCGTTCGAGTCCACATACGAATAATTTTTTTTTTCTTTTTTGTGACTCTGCTTGTGCAAGGACATCTTCTCCATTGTATCTGGTTGGTCGTTGGTGGTTCGAGTTTAATTTCGCGTCCTATGAAAATTTAATTACTGTCTTGTTATATTTCTTTTCGGTTTTTTTTTTTCTTTGTTTAATTTTGAAGCAGGAAATTCAAATTAAATTTATTTTTCTAATATTTGTTCCAGTAGAAGTTTTTCATCTTCTTTTTTCTGAGGTACGATAATAGGTATGCTGAGGGTTTTCAAACAGGATGCCCTATGTACCTAACAAAACACACACAGTGGTGGTGTAATTTATTGCACCTTTTTCCTTGTCGATTTAATGTTGGTATAATAGTCAGAGATAGTATCCTCCGCAGAGTTCTGTTTCAATATGATTTTTTTTTTAAATGGAAACTTGTACTTATACCTATTCGAGTATTTTTGTTTTTTTATATAATAATATTTTGATTATTCGAATTTTCTCCCCTTAACATAAGAATTTCTTTCAATATACGTCCGCCTCGCTGCCGCACGATCTCCACGATGATGGTAGTAGCAGACATCTTTAAATATGGTTTGGGGGTTTATAAGGATGTTGATGAGCGCTAAAAGCATTTTGCCATTAAAAAATTAAACCTGCATTAAAAAGTTAGTGCTCGCGTCGCGATTTTGGTTTTTGAGAAAAAAAAATGTTTCAATGAATTATGAGTATTTATGCTTTATCGAGTAAAAAGTTTAAAGGGAGTCAGGAAAAGAAAATGACTTTACATTCGTAGAATCTGAAAGGTCAATGTACAAAATTTATATTTAAGAATGATTTTGAATAAAATAAAATTATTTGAGGGGATTAAACTGGAATTTTTTGATAATTTTTGTATTTTGTAAACTTCTGTTCTGATGTAAGTCTTTATTTAAGAAGACTAGAACAGGTAATAATGATTTAGAAAAAACTCATTATGGGCAAACTTAAAATTATGAATGTATCTGGAGATACACAAGATTGCTTGATGGAACATCTCTTCGATGCAATTATAGATAAAGGTATTTACTAAAAAAAAACTAAAAATAAAATCCCGTCATTGGTGATAGCTGAAATATCATAAACAATTTTATCTCAATTTCAATATCGTTTAAGCTCCTGCCTACACGCGGAGAGAATATATCAGGTTAAATTAACCAATTACCAGGTTATTTTCAACGGTTGATCGTGTTAAATACTATACAGAATTAAACGTCTTGTTGAATCAACAATGTTAATTGTAAAATCTATATGACACCTTGTAATCTTAACACTATTCAAAATTAAATAATCTTGTTAAATTAACACGAAAATCTAAATAAATAAGGTTTCTTCTAATACTAAACTGTCAGTACTTAGCAGTAGTATAATCTAAAGGACTCAAGATTAAAAAAATCAATAGCCGTGTTAAGTTTGCATAAGAACTGAACACTGTCGTTCTAAACACCCATTTAATAACACACATTTAAAAAAATACACGAGCCGAAGAAGGGCAGAAAAAACACGTCCTCCTTCTTTGAAGACTAAAATTGAACTCATTTATTTTAACTTAATTATTTACAAATCTTATACCTAGCTTAAAAATACATTTACAATTTCTTAACCTATCTTATCTCTAGTTTTCTATAATAGTCGTGTTTTCTTGGAAAAGTTATTCACAGTACAGTAGGATTTTACACGAGTTACAAATACAACATCCACAGTAGAATTACTGCCAATAAAAGCAGAAGTAGAATCCTACTGCGGATAGGTTTGTGACGTTTATTCGAGCATCGAATGGAATTTTGGTGGTTTTGTTTTCAGATGTTGGTGCGATTGACTATCATTTGCATCTCGATGGCTGTGTTTATAAAGTAGTTGTGTGTTTTTCATGGCTGTTTTTCCATTGACCAAAAAAATCAATCTATCATTTTCGATTCAACCAAAAAAATCAATTGATTTTATACGTTATCGGTTTTTTTTAAAATTTGATTTAAAGAAAAATGCATTTAAATGCATTCGACCATAATCTACAAACAAACCCCTTTCCTGAAACATATGTTTATCGCTGCCTTTTCCTGAAGAATTTATTTTTATTCCTGAAACCGAAATGTCTGACAAAGGAAAAAGGTAAAAAGAAAATTAATATAAATTATATGATTAAACAATTCTAATCAGTAGGATAGGAAGGTTAGAACGAACTGCACAAAAAAAAGAACTGAAGCGTTATTGGAGTTTTATGCGGCGAGGGCCGAAGAGTTTCAGCTTCGTTTCCACTTTCACTGGACTCCAACAGTTCACGCAAAATCTACAATTATTTCATGAATTATTTAAAAAAGAATATCTTTTTCTATGTTTTCTTACCATATCTTCTGAAAAATTGTCCATTTTATGTAACTATAATTAATTTTTGGCTCAAGTTATTTTTTGTTTTCCTTTTCATTTGTAGCAAACTTTCTTTTATTTGTATTTTTTTTTAAATTATTCTGACAGCTGTTATTCGGTAGTGCCAAACGTGAAATATAAAAACCAGGCTACTGCCGATGCGTTTTTTTGAGAATTTCTTACTGTACTATGTATAGATTCCCAAAAAAACACGGCTAATATTAAACTAACAATAGGGTTGTAAAGTGGATAACGACGATGCGATGCATCCGTTGTTCATAAAACATAATGTTCACAGATGTGAGTCATAAAACACAATCTGCGAGATCATTTTTTTGTTATATGACAAGGTTCAACGCAACACAGCGTAGCCATCCACTTTGATCTTAAACTATATGTACACAATACATTCCTACTGTCCAAAAGTATATTCTAAATATATAAAGATAACTTAACAAGAACAATGATGAATTAACATGGCAAGGGGTAATTTTAACCTTACCACTTGCCAAATTAAACCGGTGCCTCGTTATGCTGACATGAGAATTAACATGTCACACTGTAATTTTAACTCAACTGATGAAACATATTTATATTTTTGACGTCGAGTAAATTAAAAGAAAGATTAAAAATAAGCACACTGAAGAAATAAATAACTAAAAGTTACCAAAGAATATGCCCTATAATTGTAATCACAGCCCTACAAGATGATCAGTGGTTATTTGATTTGATATAAGCCGATATGCTGGTAAAATCAACAATTCACTCAGGAAGTATAAAAATTCGCAAAAAAAAAACTATTGTTATATTTTCTCTAAAGAAACATTATTTAAAATTAATTATATTAGAGTTTTTTTAGCTATAACTCCAGCCTATAAAATCTTGGTGGTAGCTCACCCAATTGTTGTTGTTTCATTCAAACCTTCAATATTAATATGATGGTGCGAAAGCTTGGCAGCCTAACTGCAAGTGTGTTATAACACAAAAAACCCTTTATAAATCATTTTTTATTTTGTTAACGAACAATAACAAAATATTTATGATCACTTTTTTGTTATTGTTTACGTGTAAAAATATTGCTGAGCAGGCTTTAGATTTTAGAACATATTAACACGATGTTACGTTTAAATAAACAGACACAACGCTTTGCCAACTCAAGACCACTTTAAATTCATCAGTTAAATAATTGTAAAAATAATTCTGTAAAACGTTAATTCAACAGGTTTATGTAGTCAAATTTACAAGATGCACGAACTTGGTTAAAACTTATACTGCGGTCATATTAAAGTATTATAAATTATTTTAAGTCAATTACAATTTTATAAAAATAGTTCCATGTTAAATTGTCCGCTTATATAAAATTATAAAAATCATGTCATCTTCAGAAATAATGTACTTATTAAATTTTTACTACCTTATGTTTTTCACTGAGTGTACAAGACCGATGCCGATAGCGGGATGATATACTACAAATTTTCGATTCTATATCGAGTCTATAGACGAAATTTACAAAAGTCACGTTTGTCACGCCTTCTGGGCAGTCCCTTAAAAATCTCTTACAATATTCAGCTGCAGTTCCAATGTTATTTTTTGAAAACAGAGCAGGAAGACCGTGGCTCAGGTAGCGCACGCAATTGAAAGGGAACCGCTAAAAAATTGGTGTGTGAAACTGGGGACATTGTGCTAGATATGGACCGAGCTGGCTGGAAGAAGCTTGTTGGTAAATGGCCTAGACCACTCCAGACTGTATAGCTCTACTTTAAGTAAATAAGCTTGCTTCAGTCTCTCGGTATAAATTTAATATTAAGCAAGTGTTGAACGAACTTAAAAAAAAAAAAAAAAAAAATTGGTCTATTTTTTACTGGCAAGTTGTGTACAATTGTTTCAAGAACGATGTTAAAAATCCTGCATGTGATAACGCATCCCTGTACCCTTAGACCTTTATCAACATCAAAGCGAGTGTTAAGTGGTGTTCTTTCTTGCAACATTTGACGGAACAGCCAGATTTATCCATATATTCATCCTGCACAAGCGGACACATTTGACAGGGATGCTGAATTACGTTCATAAATTTAATACAAAAAATACATACATACATATGTACATATACATTGTATCGTACAAAAACACGTATTTTTATATACAAACTTATCACTTTTTAATATAATTAAAAACAACAATTGAGTGTCATTAAAAGCTATATGAATATATTTTATACGAAAAAAAAAAAAATCAAAAATTAAAAAAAAAAAAAAAATATTGCATTAATTTTTATATGCATAGGCATTTTAAAACAATACATATATAGGTACCTACATATGTTTAAAATTATTATTATCAATTATTCACATTTAAATTTTTATTTTTTAAATTCTTTTTTACTATGAACAGGTACACATTTTTATATATTTACTAGGAACAAAATAAGACCAATAACGCTCTCTGATAAATATATGTATGTAATTACCAAACACTTTATTTTTTTGTAATTAAAAAAATATTAATGCAATGTATGTTAAAATAAAAATTCAGTACTGATAAATGTATATAAAGAACAATGGATTGGGAGTACATCTGGATGCATAAAATTAATTAAAAATCCAATTATTGAAACATTAAAAAAAATTTCCCTTTAGTTCATGAATTGTGATTTCAGTATTAATACATATTCATATGTAATTATTATTTTGTAGGTAGTTTGTTGATAATTAAAGATCAAAAGAGAAAAGTTCTTTTCGTTCGTAAATGCGGGATAATAAATCGAATTGAACGAATTGAACAAAAGCTTTTGTTAAATAATATTAAATTTTTAATGGAATAAATTTAATACTATAAAATATGTAGGTATTGCTCAATTTGGGTTTGGTATGTTTCGGAAGAATTGTCTGGCAAACTAACGTTTCCCAGGGGTTCATTATTTTGACGTTTTTCGTTTTGAATTTTGATGGCAAATTAATTTGAATGGCAAGTTATGAAGTTATGCATTCGTAAAAAAATCAAACTAGAGCAAAGTTAAAACAAATTATTACAAAGGCATGAGCAGTAACAATTACATTATAAATTTCATTACGATGATAGCGAACTCGAAAAAAATGGGTCTCACAATTCTGTCTTTCTGTCTGTCCTTTCGGCTGTAGCCTAAACGGGTAGATCGATTTGTTTTAAACTTGGTACCTAGCGTTATATTGAGCATTCCCCCCAACACATTTTTTTTTCATTTTTTGAGACCAAAAATAACGGTACCTGTTGTACAATTTTCTTTTTTAGCAAAACTGAAAATCTTTTTTTTTTTCAAAGACGTGCCAACAACTTTCAAAAAAAAAAAAATCTGTAATTTTATTTTTACAAAAAGGCTACCATTTTATAAAAAAAAAAATCCGAAAAATGGTTATAAATGGTTTACTTCCCATAAAATCATTTTTTTTGATTTTCGATTTTCTCAAAAATGGTTCAACTGAATGTGAACAATTTTTTATAGAGATTTTTTCAAAAAGTTTGCGTACCAAAATTTTCAAATTTTTTTTTTTTGATTTCTGAAAAAAGTTTCAAACATTTTTTTAGAACTTAATAAAAAAACAAAAACGATTCGGTCGATTTTTCTTAAATTTGGCATCCAGCAGTTTTTTGACATTATCTAGCAGATTCAAAATATAAATTATTCTTATAGTCAAAAATAACGGTACCTCTTAAACAAATGTTATGAAACCGATATGGAAAATTCATTTTTCACAAAAACGACTCCTACGATTTTGATTAAAATTTTTATGTGAGCTTATATCAGTACGATCTATCATATTATTGAAAAGAAAATTTTATCTATCGTCTAAATATGGTACCTCTCATAGAACCATTTGTTTGGTTTTCGACTATATCATTATCTCTTTAAGCAATTTTAATGAACTTGAGCTTCTGGTAAGATAAAATAACATATCAAAATAAAAAAAAAAAAAAAAAAAACAAAACTTATATTTAAAAAAAAAATTTAAAAATTAATTTTTGAAAATTCGATATTTCGAAAATGGGTGGTTAATTTTTTGTTTTTAAATTAATTTTTTAACTCTGCATTAATAAGTTTTTAAAAAATGGCGTACAAATTTTTTTTTTCAAAAATGTTTTCAAAATTTTATATTTAAAAAATATTTTTTTTTTTTAAACATGTAGGTACACCGATTTTTGTAAGGAATCGGATTGTGAACATTGCTTTGGTGACAAAACAGTTTAAGAAGTTGTTTAACTTATTTATTTCTATTTATATTGATTTTTTAACAATTTTTCAGTTTAAAGTGTAAGTATCATGATATACTTTAAACCACAGAGTGATCGCACATAAGAGGAAGTTTGTGCGATTCAGCTGTGCATATTATTTATTTGGCATTTAATTGTTTTGTAATTTTCTGTCTCTCAATAAATTAATTGTCTCAAAATTTCGCCCGAAATTGTGAATTTGTGCATTTTATTTTATAATTACTACGAAATTATTGAAATATTACCAAAAATTGTATAAATTTGTTTTTGTCCATAATACATACGCTACATGAATTCTGTAACTTCCTATATAAACATTTCTACCCTTAAAATCTTTCTTGAACACACAAAAAAAATAGAAACGATCCATTTATTCTTCAATTATATCTTTCCAACAAGAACGCCAAGTCTCCAATTCATTTTTTCCCGCCAACCATCGCCATGGCTATAACCTCAAGGCGAAAAAAAAACGTTTTTCTTTTCTTGAAAATTTTTGTTCAACCATTCTTCATGGCCAATTTGAAACAAAATATTATACCTTAAGTCTTTATGCTAATATTGGACAATGGGTCTTCCCAAAAGAAATAAAATACTTCCTCATTTACCCCTCCTCCTCCTTTAAATACAATGAAACAGGAATTGAATTATAACCGGCTAATTTCATATTTTCATTTTTGTTGCTTTTATATTCACATTCATTTCTGACTTTTTCAGAAAGAAAAGAAAAGAATGAAAAGGAAAAAGAATCAACCCCACAGAAAATATACATCCCTCTATACGAGTCCAAAATAATATAGAAAGAAAAAGGATATTTATTACAAAATAAACCAGTTCCATTCATCTATTCATATTATATTTGTACAATACATATATTTCGAAACGCATCTTAAATTCCAACCACCACCCACATTTTGGATAGGTAGGGGGGAATATTATATTTTTGATAAATTTTCTTATTCTCATAAAGTATATTTTATTTTTCCTTTAACCCCCATACCGAGGGAAACGAGCCTCAAACTAATATTTTTTTTACCGGCAAACAAGGACGAAAAGCATTTTCTATTGTATATACCTTTATTCGAGTTTTGAAAATAAAAGGCAACGAAATATGATTTCCATTCCCCTGCCCTATAACCTCCCGGAACAACCCCTGATTTTTATATTACGAAGGCCTTATTCAAAAATCAATATGCGTAAAATTAAACACTCATCACGGGGTATAGAAACAAAACGGTTTTGTTCATTTAAAAAAAAAGTTTTTGTTGCTATTGTTGTTGTTGTATTAAAATCGAAGAAGATGCGCACTTTGAAAGGTAAGCGTCAAATTATTATTATTATTACCATAGTGCGACATCGGTGGCGGCGGAGTGGCGGGTACCATTTTTATATTTTATGGTCCTGAGTACTGATTTTTGCACGAACACGAAAACCAAAATGAGAAAAAAATAGGACGAATATACAAAAAATAAAAAAAAATTATATCAGGACTAACAACCGCAAATGCGTTTAAAATGCAAATTGCTTTGACTTTTCAACATTTTCGCTGTCAAATTAGGTAAATAATAAAAAATTGAGGACATGTTTCCTTTCAAGGGTTGCCACGCAAATAAAATTTTAACAAAAAATGTTTTTTTCGTTTCGTCTTGGTTGTTTGGTGAGTAAATAAAATTTTTCAAATGAAAATACCTACACTCACTCGCGCCAAAGTAAATATAGTCTGAGATATATGTACAAGGGATGAGAGGATAAGGGTGCCGATGGGGTTGGGGAATGATGTGCGACGGCGGGGTTGGATAAATATTGAAACACACGAGAGTATATTGCTGCATTGGCATCATCATCATCATCATCATCATCATCATAATCATCATTTTGGATACTCATCTGCATACATTTATATGTAGGTACTTGGTGGTGTATAGTTTAGCTGATGATATGGTTGGATCAAAAGGACTCGAGGGTTAATAATAATCCTTATTTGGCTGTTAGAGAAATCGCCAAATGAAAACCCCGCCGGCTGGTCAGCAAACATATATACACATAATATTAAAGTGCGCAAACATTGCGGTGCACCAGTGTGTGATATTAGGATATCATAGCCCGCACAAACTTCTAGCCACCCGCCACTGTCGCCGCCGCCGCACTTCTAAAGGCAATGGAGAAGGGTTTGCGATTTTTGATTACTCTTAGTCACTCACTGATTATTATATAGCTGGTGGATGAAAAAAAGGTAAAAAAATTCACCCAGAATCAGAAAGTATAGCGGCGATGTTGCGAGGTAAATTGCTGATCTTATCACAATTGACTAATGGAAGTGATTTTTCTGTCAGCAGTTTAGCCGTTGAGTGGCAAATTATACTGATTGCATATCGGTGGACTGAAAAAGCCACAAGAAATGGAATTATATTTGAAAATACAAATTTTATTTCATTTGAATTAATTAAAATAAATTTGTTTTAGGTAAAGGCTGCTATTTTAAATTCATTAGGATGATAAAGATAAAGAAGTCCGTGGGTCACGTCTCATGTCGTGTCGGTTTCAGTTCGTCTGTACGCCCACTATATAAATCCGAGTTAAAAGAAAGGATTTTAGAAACCCAAATTGTTGTTTGTTTTTTGTTGGAGTTTTTATTTTTGTTCACACTTAACCTTTTGATCGTTGTTGAACTATATTGTATAACGAAGCATTATACAGGGTCATTCATTAAGTTCTTTCTATCTTTAAATAATACAAAGTGTGTGTGAGATATCATTGACAGTTTTATTTGTTTGAAAGACCTATCGATGACATTATTGTATGGAATATAACATTGTTCAAATGTTCGCCGCGGTTTCTCTGGGTGGTACCCATCCAAAATTCAATTTTCCATGACGTATAAATCAGGCTGAATTTTACCGACGGCATTGACTGTTGTGTTTTGTGGCGTCTTTGCATAGACCTGCGATTTTAGAAAACCTCACAAGAAAAAATCTAACGAGCTCAAATTGCACGATCTCGGTGGCCAGTTCATATCTCCTCCACGTGAGATGACCATGCCCTCGAATCAGTCGTGCAGAATTTGTGGCTTCAGCTGTATGGCACTCAGTCCTATTGAAACCACGTGTCTTTAATGCCCATATCTTCCAATTCAGGCCAAAGTAATTGGTAATCCTATAGCGCTCGCCGTTGACGGTTATTGGCCTGGCCAATTTTGTTTTTAAAGATATATGGACCGATAATACCACCAGCCCAAAATCCACACCAAACAGTGACTTTTTCGAGATGAATTAGACGCTTTTGGAACTTATTTGGATTGATATCGTCCTTAATTCGAAAATTTTGTTTTTGACGTACCCGGTTCATCCAGAAATGGGCCTCATCTCACAAGATAATTTCTCAATGAAAATTAGGGTCAGTTTCCAACTGCTTCAGAGCCCATTCAGCGAACACACGTCTTTGTCTACCTCCAGCTCCTGGGTCAATTAAATTTTGTACGAGTGCAGGTCACGATGCAAAATACACAAAGTTGTGGTCTGCGAAAGGCCGAGTTCTTGTGAGCGACGCAAAATCGACTGCATCGGATTCTCCTGCACACTCTCACGGAATGTGGCGATGTTTTCGGCAGATCTTGGGTTTCTTTTCCTCTCTGTATAGGATGATTATGGCGGCTGTAAAATGGGTGAAGCGCGCGGAACGTTGCCCAAAACAACAAATTTTGGTAAATCAATTTTATTATTTGCACGTATTGTTAAACGCTATATCCGTCCTTAGTAATTTGACAAAACAGACTTAATAAATGACAGCTAATTTAATAGATATAGTTTTCAACAATATGGCTGCTATCAACTTTTAAAATTTAGAAGTCCTTAATGGAAGACTAAAGCTACTAAGGCCTCTTTCTGATGCATTCTATTTTTGCGTATGAATTGCTTGTCATATTTCATAATATAGTATATCTATAGTAGTAATATTGTTAATATGTTTATATATTCCAATAAAAAAAATTACTACCTTACATTTATTTGTATGTCTTCACAAATTTTATGAAAGTACACTATGGCGTATGCGTATTATTTATTTAATAATTTTCATATACAATTTATTTATTTATTTACCTCGGAATCGGCAGTCTAGCACCTTAATACTCAAATCAGACCAATTAATTTTATTCGTTTAATTATTTATTGGTTGTCATTTGAAATAGGTAATAAATAAATTTTTTGTTAATTTTGTTGATTTTCATTTTATTTTTTGTTTTTAAATTTTGTATATTCGAAATTTTAATATTAAATGTTTTGTTCCGGAGAAACGCGTTTTTAGGACTTTTGGATGACATTTGGATCGAAATATTGAATATGTCAGAATTATAGTTCGTTGCCTATTTGTCAAGCCATAAACTATCAAACTCCATTGAAGTATGGTTACGTTGTTGATGGATTAAAAACCTCTAAAAAATGACGAATTTATAAAATTCTATTTCGTACTCCTGAAAAATTCAATTTTGGGTCTTTCCGGTGACATTTGAAATGAAATATCCGATATACAACAACATTTAGCTTGTTATCTATATGTCAAGTTATAAAATGTCCAATTCCACTGAAGGATGGCTCTATAAAATCAGAAATTTTTGAAATTAAGATAAAGGTCAACCCAGGTTACGTTGACACGGTACGAAATTGTGCTGTGTCAACATTGAAATACAGTTAACCTGCTGACGAGTATTATGTCAATGCGTCCTAGCTGCGTTGACCAAGTTTTGACAACTTTGGGACACAATTTGACGTTATTTTGAGAGTCAACTTGTTGACAATTTACGTTGATCGTCTAATCGTCTAATCTTAACAATGCCGACTGGCAATAATTGTGCTGAAGAATTACCGACGCAAGTGCTAGACTGCATTCATTGGATAGAAATATTCCAATACTTTAATTGTTTTTGATGCAAAGCACGACTGAATGTTTTTTTATTTCGTCTAAACGACCATTACTCGTCATAGTGTTGCTTGGAAATGTAAAGTGTTTGAATTAACAATTCTCGACTCAACTTTCTGATGATAGTTTCATATGGCGCTGATACTTCATTGAGAATGAGTTCTAAACGAAACACAAGAAAGAAAAAGTTATGTAAATTGATTACAAAGAGCAAATTATGCTGAAGAGTATTCTAAAAACAACATTTTATTTAAAAATATCACTATATATTTTTAATTAATATCAAAATAATATTTAAAAAAAAATCGAAATAGAGTCAAAATCTGAACCTTAGACGTATTAAGTTCCTAGTACCGCTTTGTGAACTTAAGTCCGGTACTAGTGAGGTGAGGAAATCCTCAGGTACAAACTTTTTGTTGGGACCGAGTATTCGAGCTAGTACCGGGTCTAGCTAGACTGGGCACTTCTGTGAAGAAATTGGGAGTTAATGATTTTCAATAAAGATATAAATTGTTCATTTAATTTACGTTTTCCAAAAACTATCAGTCGTATTTATTAGATTTTTGCCTACTACTATTTTTAAGTTGGTGAAAATATGCTTTATTTAAAAAAAATAAATATCACATTATTCACGGTTAAGACAATCTACTCTTGTGTCTAAGTTAGGCAGATATAAGACAACAATAAACAAGGTTTTTGAACACATTTTCAGAAGCTGGACAGTTGTCTAAAGTTAGACAACGTTTATAAATAAGACCATATAAGTATAATCTCCTATTTTTGTAAATATAATTATTATTAGCTTGTATATGATTTCTTAGTCTAACTTTACTCCACCTCAGAACAATTTCGAACAATTAAAATGAAGAAAAGATGTATTTTTTTCCTATTCCTATTCTATTCTGAATATTTTCATAGATAAAGAAAGGAGAAGGCTAAGTTTCAAGACAACATCATTGAACATCCTGAAATGCTGCAGTATTAATTCCAAAATATACTTTATCGAGAAACATGTCCTTTTTATAATTTTGCTGCATTGCTGATGGTTTATTGTCGATCAAATTTAACAAAGCATCACTTACAAATTTATATACATACGTATGTATAAATAAATCAATCTAGCACAAACATACACTCTCAAGGAATATACGTCATTTGTGTACTTGGTGATTAGATTTCCAAATGAAAACAACTTCACATTAAAATAGATATGTACATCCCAAAGGATATTCAAATTCATGCTCTGTATATATGATGTGGTAATTCATCACCCGTATACGATACGAGTTTCGTTCTGCAATGGATTCTATATATGTGGTTGCATTTAACTCCCCAACAGCAACAACAACAAAATAGTAATAATAATAATAATCGAATGTTGCGGCTCCTTTGTATTGTTGTTAGTTATACGAGTATATTTGTGTCCTTCACTTCCACCTCCCTATGGATGCTTGATCCAATCGAAATCCTTTGTTTTCATAAAATTACAAAACTCCCCAAAACCAAAAGCATAAATAAAATTTGATAAAATCACCTAATTACAGAATGCACAGTGCATCAACACATCTAGCATGAAGTGGATCGAATGAGTATATGTCCTTTGTCAGGACGAATATATGAACAAGCATAATCAAAACAATGCAACATTTCTGTTAAATCCATAAATATATCGATAATCGAATTGGGATGGACTTATGTTATAGACCGAGACTCAGCAGCAGCAGCAGCGATGGGAATCCATTGAATGAGTGAAGTGTTTGCAGATAGGAATACAATAAGCTAGGGCGAGGAGGGGTGGACGTCTATGTCTTCTGTTCATCGTCTATTTGTCCTGATGTGCAGAGTGGTGTCCTCGTTCTGCATATGCATCCCCAAAAACCAATTTAATCATGTTTTTGCTGACTTATCGCATGCAATATTGCAGCGCATTCATCCTCACTATTATACTTGTATGTGTGTGTGTGTGTTTGGTGTAGAAGGATGTCATAATCGATTGAAAATTTGTGGGTGGTGAAAGAGGTGCGGCTGAGGTGCTTATATATGTGGAATGGAAGCAATGCATCATTCGGGCACACAATGGAGTTGAGACTCTCTGCAATAATACATCGAGTGCGGATGAAATAACCATCATGCAAGGGACGGCCTGATTTCATTCACTTCATATTATAAAGACAAAGATGCAGTTTTATTGACTGCTCCATGGCTCACTCCCTCGCCCTACATCCCTTGCCTAGTCCTATTCTATATCTATACTCGCTTACATCGATGTTGAATATGCAATTGCACTACACAATGTTGTGTAACACTTTGTTTATTTTTATCTCTTCGTGTGTTGTTTTGAATGTGAGAATTGGAATCTGGTGATAGACAATGAATGCGTATTGAATTTGGGTTGAGTTATCTGTTCAAAAATTTGAAATGGTGTTGGGGATATGGATGTTTAAGAAAACTCGTTCTTGAAATGTTTTCTTTGAAACTGAACTCATGTTTGAAAAAGGCAATTATCGATTTCCAGAAAAATACTAACAGCCGTATCTATTAGATTTTCTTAAAACTTATCTTAAAGGTCATTTAGTTAAGTGTGCTTAAATATTTAAATTGCCTTTAAATGACGTAACTTAAATTCTTATCTATAATCGTTTTTCCATCAATACTTAACTAAACGATGTTTGTGTCACGTAACGTTAAAAAATCTACAAATCTAGCACGATATTCTACTACATTTTATACATGTCAGCTGTTTTCTGACATATAGAAATCTGTAAAAAAAATAAAAATTTCAAACAAAAATCGACGCCATGGAACCCGCAAATAAAAAAAAAAGATCCGAGAATTGATGTCTCGAATTTTTAGTGTGGAATCACAGACCACCTGGGTATTCAGCGATAGTACCCTTATCTGAAAGAAGAAAAAAAGAAATTTCTTCTAGATCCATGGGGTTGTATCGAGTTTTATAATTTTTTGGTGCTCTTGTTCTATAGAACCTAATGTATTAACTATATCTAAGTCATTGATAAATGAAATAAAATTTAAGTCCATTTTGATTTTATATTTTTAGATAACCACAGAAAGAAAATAATTTCACAATTTAAGATTTCAAACTTCAAAATTAAAAAGATGACAATTAATATGTCAAAATAAATATTAAAATGGCTTTAAATAACCTTTAAACGCGGTGGATGGCGTTTAAGTTAAGAGGGCTTTAAGTAACGTTACTTAAATGTGAAAAATGATTATAGATACTGATTTCACACTTAAGAGCTATTTAGAGGTATTTTAAAGTTAAGAAGGATTTAAAATTTCTTAATAGATACGGCTGTAAGAGTATTAGTTAGTGCGATTTTCAATCCCGCCGAGAATTGGATGGAAAAAACGAAATCGGGACGGCCACCACAGAAAAAAAAACTATCGATAACAAGCATGTAATAACCGCCAATAACACTGTTTTTCTAGGTGCTTAATTTAATCAGCTTAAATTCTCTGGGTTTAACCAGGTCAACAGGTGATTAGATTGTTGTTGCATTTAACATGCAAATTATTTACTACTGACGGACGTTGCATCGTGAGACTCTTAACGTACCAAAACTACTAGAAATCGATACCAAACTATGAAAAAAATCAAGACATAATTTTTCATTATGAAGTTTGAAATTTGCCATTAAGTGTGAAAAAAAAATATCATTCAATTGGCCGTCCTGGGAAGATTCGCAGCATGCGATTCTTTTGAGGTATTTTTTAACCACTTTTTCGCACTTTTCGGGCGGTATCTCCGCCATAACTTGAACAATGTTGGTTTGTAAGTTGTCTGGTGTTCGGGGATTATTCGCTTAAACACGGTCTTTCGCGGTCTAACAGTTTCAAATCGCATAATCTTGGTGGCTTATTTACGTCGCCAAAACGTGAAATTACGAGACCAGGAAACTTCCCACGCTATAAAGCCATAATTGGCCGAGTTGTGTGGCTTCTTGGAACCATATATCGTCCAAGTCATGATCTTCAATCGCCAGCCAAAAAAAATCGCTTATCATTCGACCATATCACTCCCAATTGATTGTAACCGTCCCCATTGGCATCTTCGAAGAAATACGGACCATTAACACGTTTCGACCATAGAGCACACCAAACAGTCACTTTATCTGGATTTGCATCCACCTCTTCGATCACTTGTGGGTTTTCTGAGCCCCATTTGTGGAAATATTATTTCTTTACGTACCCACCGAGTGAGAAATGTGCCCAGCGATACCAACTTGAAACCACGAAATGAATGACTCGTTAACTCGATGAATGACTTTATCACGAAGAAATGGTTCTGACACTGTTTTTTGTTTTTGAACTTTAATACGATCTCACTCTTTTCGAAAATATGAACTTCAGAATCCCTTCTTATATTTTGAAGTTTTAAACTTTCAAAGGCACTTTTTTCTTCAAAATTGTATCTTTTATTAGTTTTCGAGGTCGCAGTTTTTTTTTATGATGGATTATTAGTTACCCAACATTTATTGCATGGATTTATTTTTATTCATTTTGTCCAAAGTATTGATGCCATTTTAAATAATAAAACTATCAATATCTTTAGTACTATTAGGTGAAATCATTTAATTAAAGTTCATTATAAAAGTATAAACCACGGTACTGACTACTGACATCCACGGTACTGATATTCTTTTATCTCAACACTTCTGAGAAAAATAATTTTCTATATAATTTGAACTTATATAACTTTAAAAGAAATACAAGATTTTAGAAAACACAAGTGACATCAAACTAAAATAAAATGACGGTTCAGCGGTTTCAGCTATAGTAACAAAATAGCTGAAAAAAAGGCCCCAATTTCTTTTCAACTTTTGGGGTCTTATTTCCTGGGGCCTAATTTCGCGGAGCCCTATTGTTCAATTGCTATTAATAACACTGCATTTCTAATGCAATATAATAATAATAACATAATCTGATCCTTTTTAAAACCTTTTTTTTTATCGGAAGAAAATATTAGCTCCATCTATGAATTCTGCATGCTTCCAACTCATAAACCATATTTCTATATAATTAAACAATTTGTCCTTTCAAAAACCTATTTCTAATTTTTAAACTTGCAACATGATTGGCCAGGGAAATCATGCAATGAGAAAAAACATCATAAGGAATTATGTCAACCATTTTCATCAAGAACTAAAAAGTGTGTGACAAAATGGAAACTCACCAAAGGGTCTATTATATGCAAGTAATATGTATGTAATGTATATATCAACCAGCCCAATGTAAAAGGAGTAAAGTTCTTTATAAAATATGGAATTTAATTAAATTGAAACTGTCAATAAAAACGCACCATTATCCTTATGGAGGTGGTTCAGCAAGGGCGGAGGGAGAGTGTACAGCCAAACATTATACAATTGACCAACGGGGACTTCTGATGTCCCCGCCATATACTCGTACATAATAAAATGGTAATAGAAATCGCCATGTTGTTTTTATTTTTTCTTATAGTTTTTGGGTCCTCGTTTACAAATTATACTTAAAACTTAAAAATAAAAAAAAATAAAATATAAAACTTAATCATAATCCCTTTTGTATCGCCCGCAGGGTAGCGATATAAAACTACATAAAACTAAGGACACCATCATACACATCGTCCAATCCAACTCCTGGCTGATGGAGCCAACTACTACTACTCGTATATATTTATATATGTTGCTGCTGTCCTGCCACTGTGCCTTGGTCTTCATTGCCATATCAACATGGCCGAGCCACAAGCAGCAGCAGCAACAGCAGCACCCTGTAATTATGCCGTATAGCAAAGCAAAATAATTTAGATCGCAATGATATTATTTAAATTAGTTGTGCCGCTCGTTTTATTCCTACACCGCCATGACGGTCGGTTTAATGGCGAAGCGATGGTGGCGATGATGATGATGGTGGTAGTGGTCAGTTGCCATTTTTTTCTTTTTCTCTGTTTTTTTTTTTTATATTTTCATTTTTGATAAATAAATTTCCTTTGGAGTTGTTTTATGTTTGCCAACTGCTTGTGGTAATATTGGGTCCTCTTGCAATATGTATATATGGTGAGTGCACTGCAGCACACTCTAACGAACGAACCAACCAAGCACCAGGGACCATGCATCAGTAATACCAGACCCCATCAGCTTCAGAGGCATATATGAACGGCTCAAGCGATTAGCCAAACCCAGCCCCCGGTTGCAAGTTCCAAGTACACGCAGTGCTACCGCCATTTATATATCAGGAGTCGGGACAAAAAATGCAAATTTGTTGCAAGAGTGCAGTGTGGTGGCTGTGCACTGTGCAGTGCTGCATTTTAATTGAGTCACCATCACACACAAGCAATACAAGCATCAGAAGTAGGTACACTAAAAAATGTCCCAAGCGAGATCGAGTGTTAGGCATATATGTATATACGAATTGGCCAGGACATTATCTATGCATATATATGCATGCATATAATAGAGATGCAATATAAACTGCAAGTGGATTGGCTACATTACCGCCGCCACCGTCCGCCACTGGAAAGTGCGAATTTTGAATGAGTGCGTTTTATGGGGTAATCGGGATAAGAGAGCCAAATGATCATAATTAAGTTGCAAAATGTCGTTGATCCTCTTTACCAAATTCACCAGTTAATAATGGTCATACATATATAATGCCTACCTGCTAATATTGAATTTTTTTGGCGAAATATAATCATTAAATTCCTTCAAAATTCTACTGCACCGACTTGCAATCAGAGATTAGCTTGTTTTTTTGTTGAAAAGACAAAAGATTATAATCGAATCGAATTAAAGTGAAGTGAATTGAATATGCCTTCAAGGACCTTCCTTTCTAATTGTTATGCTATTACTTAATCCTTTCGGCAGACAAAAGAGAACAATATAAGGAATTTGGAATGAGGAAAATAGTACCTATAACTTCTATACCTACAAACACCATTAGTTAGTATTTAGGTAGGCATACAAGTGTGTGTTTATACGTTTATTAGCTTCTCGGTTAGAAGTCTTTTTGAAGGACAATAGGTCTAAAGTTTCAGTAAAGTTCAAACAGAGGGGTGAAAAGTCAATTAATGGTCAAACTACTAAATAAGAGGAGTTGAATAAATGCAGAATTGAAATTTTAATCTGTTATTGATTTGAGGGTGAAAGCTTTTTGGTATAGTTTACAAGAAATGCACATAAATCGGAAATACTTACATAAATATTAAATTTGGATAAAATGGATGGGTGCATTAGACTGCTCTTGCAGTACATCTAAAATCTCTGTTGCTTATTTTCTTCCCCTATTTTTGTGAAATCGATGAAAATATGAAAGAAAAATAGTAGAAAGTTTTTATCAAGAAAACATCCAATTATAGAAGGAATCAAGAAGTCACTAGTTCGGGACAAGTATAGAAGTTGATCCACAACTTAGCAACACCAAAAAGAAATCATAAAATTAAAAGGAACTGAAGTTTGATAGTTGGGTGCACAATTCTCGTTACATTTAGAAATTCAAATAACTTTTTTTTAATCAATGTATTTCATTTATTTTCGTTTTATAGATTATTTTATTTTATTTTATATATTGTAACGTTTACTCAAGGTTCGTAATAAAACTTATTTATTAACTTCCTTTTATTTCTTGTAGGTACAAATAAAACACACTTGATTTCACTTCTAATCGTTTTATTAATCACCACTCCTAAGCCTAGTACGCTGCTGATGCGAAACGAAAAATCCCATACAAAAACGACACAACGAAATCATAAAAGAAAAATTTTGTTCTGGTTTTTGTTTTGCAGTACGCAATTCAATGAGCGAAATTTATTATTGTAGCAGATTATTTGGAGAAGTCTCCGCTCTTTTTTCGCACAGAATTAATTGTCCAGACCATTTATTGTGTGCGGAAAAGTGACATTTGAGTTGTATTCGTGTTTGTATATGTTGTTTCTTTCACATCAGTGTGCCTCTCTGTGATTTGTATGCGTTGTGTTTTTGTATTTTGTTTTTGCAATTGGTGGCTTGGTGACACTTTGAGTGGGTAAATTTTCGTTGTCGTTTTCATAAGCATTTCGTTCTCGTGTTGGGGACCAACGAAAAATTTCGTTTCACATCAGCAGCGTAATAGGCTTTAATTGTATGTAATTTAAAGTCACTTTTTTTAACAACCAACTTTATGCAATCACTTTCAAAATTAAACTGTATCCACTTGCTCTCGCCCATGCTTTTTATAGCGAGTTGAATGATTCTACACTTCTCTTGAATGTTCTGGTCTATGCTTCTAGTACTTTCCTTTCCTAGCGGTGAATTGAATCATTCCACTTGTTAGTTTAGAAACGAATATTGCAGGTATGACGTTGCAAGTCTCCACTTAATTGGTTGGAAGTAAGATCATACTTTTAGGCGCTCGGTAAAGGAGTTGAATAAGTCATTAATTTCAAAAGTAGTTAAATAATAATTAAATAAATCGTTACAATATCTAATTGTTTTTGAAGATTTTAGAGTACTATATTTCACCAATTCCATTAATTTTAATTTGTTTCGGAATTTTCGTTGCACCTCCGTCATAACCGATCTGGCTATGTGTGCAGTTGCTCCATCTTGTTGGAACCAAATCCTGCTGAAAGGGATACGTCCTTGGCGCAGTTCTGGATAAAACAAAACTCCTTCCGCGTCTTTAAATAACGTTACCCCATTGACATATATTACTGTTAAACCGTTTTCTTCAACGAAATATGGTCCGAAAATGCACCTTGATGAAACTACATACGACACACACTCCATATTCATGTATGGCAATTTTGCTTGTTTACATTGCCGCAAAAAACAAGCAATTTATCAAGTTGTTGTATTCTTCAGTCATTTCCAATTTTTTTTTTTGCAAAACTCAAGGTGTAAACAGGTAAATCTCAGGAGTTATAAACTTACTCGTAATTTGGACTTTGTACGGAAACAAGTTTAAGTCATCATAAATTATCCGATCTAATGACCGTCTACTAACTCCCATTTGCGTGGATAAGTTTCGATTCAAAACGCTTGGATTTGTCTATACTAATAGGGCTGCAGCTGCGATTGTGTCCTGATTCCTGAACCCAAACATAGGGATCTCGATGGTACGGTCTTAGTTCGATGCTTCAAGATTCGGCAAACCAGACTCATCCATGAATTGGGGGAAAGCCGCCAAACTTCTTCCTAAATTCACTTTGGATGGAAATGACGAACTGCAAAGCATGGTACCGCTCCACTGTCCAAATCCTCGTTTCGTTATCCTAAGCATTCATGTTAATAAATCTAAATAGTACCCTTCAAAATAAAAAAAAAAAACAATAAGCCGATTACTCACATAGAAAAAAGGACCTTAGTTCATCTAAACTACAAGTATACTTCGAAGAACTCTTTAATCCACCAACGATAAATTTAAAAGAGTACCAGTAGTTTCTATTTCATCGTGCTATCGAATATTGGTCCTTCGAGCCGGATAATTGACAATTTAATTAACTACATCTTTAGTGAAAGTTGACTTATTTAATTAATTTTTGATTTTCTTTATTTCAGGTGTTTTTTTTTTGCGCATTAGACTTACAGTAAAATGGACTTACGGTTAACCTAAATTTACAAACATCAGAAAATCAATCGTGATTCTTATCAAATAGTCCATCAGGAAATAAGGGACGTTCCAGGTTTTATTGAAACCATTTGGTTATATTTTACTCACCTACAAGTTGTTTTTTTATTTTTCTAAAAAGAATAAATCTTCGGGATGTTTCTTAGAAAATGGAGAAATTTTAATTTCAAATCAAAATTAAATCAAAGGTTTAAATTGCATTCATTTTGAAATTAAAAAGGAAAAAATCAAAACTCCATCAGTTAATCTTCTAAAGACAATGCCTCCTGGGAATATTGTTCCTCACGATCATCAAAGTCCGCCTCAATCAAATCAAATTGCATCGATTTGGTTTTTTGTTTTTTTTTATATTTAATTCTTGAAGCCACCCAAATAATCCACAAATCAAAACCACGGATTGGCAGTTGTTGCTTGCTGAAATGCAGTGCCACGTCGTCTGTAAGCCCATTGCATCAGAACGTTTATATATTATCATCTTATAGGTCTTAGGGTTTGGGATTCACCAATAATTCTGTTGCTGTTGTTCCATCAAAATTATGATTATGCGTGATTATTGCCAATTCCATGGATACCCTGTATATGATATGGCTGTGTTTTTGTAGCCATTTGCCAGATTTAAGTGAACCTACACGAACATGCGGGCACCACCTCCTATATGGATGGCCGCAACAGTCAAAGATTCAGACTCAGACTCAGAGTCAAACAGACAAACAGAGGAAATATAATTTGCAATTAGAAATTCACAAAACGTTCTTTCGCGGGTCGCATCGCAACGAAGAAAGAACACTGCACCACCATCGAATCATGGCTGAGGACGAAAACGACGACGACGATCATGACGATGATGATGATGATGGATGCGAATGGCAACCAGGTATATTATGCCGAACCGGTTGGAGCACTCGGATGCGGATCCGATGTACAACAGCCAACAAATCGTCATCACATCGAGACATCGACATCGACATCAACATCGACGTCGTCGTTGACTTCGTCGCCCTCATCATCCACGGCAGCCACATCTCAACATCGAAATCGCTGGAATCACCGAAGTCAATCAAAAGGAGCGATGGGTTATCGCGCCATCACAAATCATTTTCCAGCGATTTACTAATTTTGATCTTGTCGTCCCCCCCTCCCGTACCTACGGATCTTGGATCAATCTGTAGGAGCAGGTTCTTGTTCTTTAAATGGTTTTTGTCCGTTGGTATTCTCCTGCCATCATCAACATGGAGGAATTGGATTCCAATGGATACGCACCGCATCTCTGGCATCGATATCCATAGCCATAGCTTTAGCTTATGAGCTCTGCGCTCTGGGGTCGGGCGGGAGGCCACCTAATTCAGCGAATAAATACATGACCAAGATTCGATTATTATTTAGCTCGCATTGCTTAAAAAAACATTTCTTTGCAGGCAGCACATCCATCCATCCATCCATTTTAATATTTTTCGAGGCGGTTCTGGGGAATATTCCAATCTGGACATGTAGTTTATATGTGTACAGGTTTCATATTATTCATCATCCATCGCGCAGTATAATATTAATCGTCAAACCTGCGGCTTTGATTGCTTCTCAATATGTGCGGCTGAACGCAGTGAACATGAGGAAGCAGCAGGATCAGCAGCAAGTTTATATGCAACTTCAATAAAAATTAGTTGTCGGCTGTACATTTCGAAATTCAACCAGTTGGAGGATGTGAATTAAGTGCGCGTATAAATGTTGCAAGAGCCAGACAGCACGTACGGCAAAAGGAATGAGATGGTTGTTACTATTTCCCTGCGGCCATTTTTGTTTTTTTTTTTTTTTTTTTTTTGAGAACATTTAAGATGGCACTGAAGATTTGCATTCGGTTTTTCTTCGAATGGAATTTGGTGTTATTTTAGAATTGAATTGAATTGAATTGAATTGAATTGAATTGAATTGAATTGAATTGAATTGAATTGAATTGAATTGAATTGAATTGAATTGAATTGAATTGAATTGAATTGAATTGAATTGAATTGAATTGAATTGAATTGAATTGAATTGAATTGAATTGAATTGAATTGAATTGAATTGAATTGAATTGAATTGAATTGAATTGAATTGAATTGAATTGAATTGAATTGAATTGAATTGAATTGAATTGAATTGAATTGAATTGAATTGAATTGAATTGAATTGAATTGAATTGAATTGAATTGAATTGAATTGAATTGAATTGAATTGAATTGAATTGAATTGAATTGAATTGAATTGAATTGAATTGAATTGAATTGAATTGAATTGAATTGAATTGAATTGAATTGAATTGAATTGAATTGAATTGAATTGAATTGAATTGAATTGAATTGAATTGAATTGAATTGAATTGAATTGAATTGAATTGAATTGAATTGAATTGAATTGAATTGAATTGAATTGAATTGAATTGAATTGAATTGAATTGAATTGAATTGAATTGAATTGAATTGAATTGAATTGAATTGAATTGAATTGAATTGAATTGAATTGAATTGAATTGAATTGAATTGAATTGAATTGAATTGAATTGAATTGAATTGAATTGAATTGAATTGAATTGAATTGAATTGAATTGAATTGAATTGAATTGAATTGAATTGAATTGAATTGAATTGAATTGAATTGAATTGAATTGAATTGAATTGAATTGAATTGAATTGAATTGAATTGAATTGAATTGAATTGAATTGAATTGAATTGAATTGAATTGAATTGAATTGAATTGAATTGAATTGAATTGAATTGAATTGAATTGAATTGAATTGAATTGAATTGAATTGAATTGAATTGAATTGAATTGAATTGAATTGAATTGAATTGAATTGAATTGAATTGAATTGAATTGAATTGAATTGAATTGAATTGAATTGAATTGAATTGAATTGAATTGAATTGAATTGAATTGAATTGAATTGAATTGAATTGAATTGAATTGAATTGAATTGAATTGAATTGAATTGAATTGAATTGAATTGAATTGAATTGAATTGAATTGAATTGAATTGAATTGAATTGAATTGAATTGAATTGAATTGAATTGAATTGAATTGAATTGAATTGAATTGAATTGAATTGAATTGAATTGAATTGAATTGAATTGAATTGAATTGAATTGAATTGAATTGAATTGAATTGAATTGAATTGAATTGAATTGAATTGAATTGATTGAATTGAAATGAATTGAATTGAATTGAATTGAATGAATTGATTGAATTGATTTGATTGATTGGATTGAATTGATTGATTGATTGATTGAATTGAATTGAATTGATTGATTGATTGATTGATTGTTGATTGAATTGATTGAATTGATTGAATTGATTGGATTGAATTGATTGATTGAATTGAATGATTGAATTGAATTGAATTGAATTGAAGTTGATTGATTGTGAATTGATTGATTGATGAATTGATTGAAATGAATTGAATTGAATTGAATTGAATTGGAATTGATTGATTGATGAATTGAATGATGAATTGATTGAGTTGAATTGATTGATTGAATTGATTGGTTGATTGGTTGATTGAATGGATTGATTGTTGGTTGATTGTTGATTGATTGATTGATTTGATTGATTGGTTGGATTGGATTGGATTGATTGAATTGGATTGATTGAATTGAATTGATTGATTGAATTGAATTGATTGAATTGAATTGAATTGAATTGAATTGAATTGAATTGAATTGAATTGAGTTGAGTTGAGTTGAGTTGAGTTGAGTTGAGTTGAGTTGAGTTGAGTTGAGTTGAGTTGAGTTAAGTTTAATAAACCCCTTTTTAAAAGAAACTTAAATTAAATAAATTTAAGTAAAGAAACAATTTATTTCTACATTATAAACAGACATTTTCGTTATGAAGTGAAAATGGCTTAAAATTCATCAGCCGGTGGTGTTACTCTCTGACAATTAATTAAAACTTGGAAAACTTAAAAAGTACATGTACCTATCCTACATAAGTATAGTTACAAATTTAGCGCAATGAAGATGTAGGCAGGTAAACGTGCTCATATAAACTTGAATTATCTTACTTTTGTTGCTTACATACAGGTACCTATATAGACTTTCCTAAGAAAGTTCTTCATCGCATCATTAAAAGCGAAATTAAATGCAATAACTCTCCTGTCATCCTTGCAAACAAATTAATCTCGTAAATAATTTAAAGGCTGCACTGAAATGATGTTATTTATATACAGTTCCGTTTCCCCGTGTCTCACTTCTCAGTCAGGTATTTTTTTTGTTTTTGTGTGCCTGGTGGTATGAACATAGTTTGATGTTATGTTCATCCATTTTTCGCATTTTAATTTAATACTAAAAACGATCAAAGCTACATCAACAGATGCAACATACCCAATACAAACATAAATCCCAACTCAGCATATACAAATTCACTACAAACTTATAAAGTCAATCAATTTATATGCTGATGATCTTGATTGTTTCAGGTTTCTACTCAAATGATGAATTCCTGTCACGTTCGATGGTTTTAATATTTGCTAATTCCTGTGAGACTTGAATGTAAATTAAAAAAAAAAATGTTTTGGATCCTAAAGGCGTTGCCAATACACACAATCTATATACACACAGACAAATCTTGATGTTGAACATGAATAGTTTTGCAAAGTTGTTGTGATGTGAGGAAACAGAGTGCAAAAATAATAATTTCTTTTAAAAAAGGAAGGTTTAGAAATATTTTATTTTTGTTTATTTTCAACAAAGATCAAAATGCCTTCAGCTTAGTTTTCCTTTTCATATTGAATTTTGTATGTTCATATAATGACAGATTTAATTATTGTTATTGAACTCGAATATACCAAAATGGTCGGCTCGAATATTCAAGAATAAATATGCAGATAATGGGGTCGATTCAACCTTGTAATGCAGAATATTTTTCACAATTATATACTTACCATTTTTTGAATAATTAAAGCGGAACAAAATGAAAAAAAGAAACATGCAATTTAATGATGACAGATGACAGATGATGACAAAATTGACACTGACAGAACAAAAAAATGATTTGACAGCTGGCCGAATAAGGGTGTGTTGTGAGACTTAAGGTTGCGGTTAGAAGTAACAGGTCTTTTCAGCTATTGAATTTTGATTTGTAGTCAAAATATAAAGCACAAATTACAGAAAATATTATCTTGGAATCGTAGAAAACCATCTCAAACCAGTTTGAAAAACACTTTTTTTTTTATTTGGACCGACCACACGGTTGAAAGTGATTGTGGTCAAATATTTACTATGTGTGAGTTTAAGGATCCAAAATACCTTCCAGCTATAAGTTATTCTGTGTCCTTTTATCTTTACGCCCAAACAACCGTACCCCCACTGTCATTGAATAATCCTCGCTGATGAATGTAAATAAAAGTAACAAAGTATTTTTTAGTCTGACCTCAGTATTTTAACCTCCAAATTACCAACGTATACGTCGGTCGGTCGGTCGCTGCCGCGCCACACAACCTTCAGCCCCATCAACCAAACCAGAACCTTGTTGCATCGGTGTTTATATATTTTATCTGTATAACGCCGGATATTTTTTTTTTCGGCACACAAAAAAAGGACAAACAGCAACAAAAATAAATAAATTGCCTGCAATTACTCCGTTAACAAGTTTTATTGACTCTTAAATGCCTTCCGTCTATTAAGCCAAGAGCTATGGGAATTTTGTCGAGTGACTGAGCTGAGCGGGCGAGTGAGTTGGATTTATTGGGGAGAGCTTACATATTATATTGTCCGGGAGTTTATTCGAGTGGAGCGGTAGAACGTAGGCGGCGCGACGGCGGGACAAGAGATTGTGCTGCAACAATAAAAGCATTTTTGCCGACTTTTTGTCAGATTTTCCACTAGATCAATCTTTTTCTATTTACACAGACGAGCGACGGACGCACAACCGACAACGACAAAACAACTAAGAGAATAAATGTGAGTGTGTTTGTTGATGGGGGAGGGAGTGGGATTGGGGTTGAGTAGAGAATAGCCTTTGGGGGATGTTATATATTGTCTATGTTTGGCAGTGATTAGATAGAGTGTTCGAATAACACACGTTCAAAGAGGGCTTTCTTGGATAAACATGGCCCAGTTAGGGGTTGAAATATTGGTCAGAGTTATTCTGTATCCGGCTCAAGGGACCATTTTCATCTTTCAATGGAAAAAACCACAAACTGGCATCGAATATCAAAGGCTTAACCAACTATTTTAGATCTTATATACTATAAACTGACCATTTCCACAATGGGATAGTTTTGTTACTTGAGAAAGGACTCTCACTCAACTACATAAAAAAAAAAGAAACCACAAGGATTTTTCTGAGCTATGAGTAATGTGTATAGTGTATGTCCTAAGTGAAGGATATCAAATTTTAATAAACACCACAGAAAGTAATGTGTATAGTGTATGTCCTAAGTGAAGGATATCAAATTTTAATAAACACCACAGAAGCCTCACACATTTCAATTATTTACTTAAAAGGATGTAAGAAAATTTTTGGTTAACAAAGGATTCGACTTGAAAAACAATCTAGTTGACCAAAAATAAAAAAAAATAAAAACAAAAAAACTCCCATATCTAACTGACTGAACCCACCCAACGAACTTGATGTGTGTTTTAGAAGCTTGTATCTCGTACAAAAAAAAAAGAAAAAAAACAAAAGTGGACACACAAAAACCTGTCCCCTTTTGTAAGGGCAATAAATCTATGTCCAGTCAGACGAGGAGAATGTCATTCGATATTTGCACTTTGATCTAAACAAATGTCCCTTCGGATGAAAATCTAAAATACAAAGTCAACGGCAGAGCATGACATTTCCTTTGGGGCTCTATATGTACATACATTGTTTCGATAAATCCTTTTTCAATGTAAAATAAAAATATAAAGAGACACAACACTATAACTGCAAATACATAACAAGAAGAATGTTTTGGTGTACATTGTATATACGCTGATGGATCCTTATGACGACGACTATACAAATCCGACGATGACGACCGCCAAATTCGTCTAGTTCTGTTCTGATGTTTTGTTTGGCCAATCAGCATAACTCCTTTCGATCAATTTTAATGGATTTACTTTGCGTCACTGAAATTGGCTACATTTTGATGATGCAGACAATATAGTTGGTACATATATACGGACAGACGAGTTCAGGTGTTGTTCGGTGATAGTCGATGTGATTTTTCATTTTTGGACGCACCACAGAGTGTTTATGTAATCCTGCAGTAGAAATGCTTTTAGGTTTTAATTAATGCTTCCTTCTTTCCCAGAATTTACGCCATATTATAAGTTGATTTTTTTTTTTTTTTATATTCTAATCTTTGTTCCTAGGAAAAAACTCAAACTCTGTTGGCAATATTTTTAGAATCTCAAATATTTTTTCAAAATGTTTTCTTCCGTTTTTTGCATAACAATATTTAGAGGGACTGAAAAAGAAAAAAAAGACAACGGATCATCTATGGCAACGGGTATATTGCTGCCAATATAAAGACTTTGTTTTATTTTTTTAAATTTTATGTAAAATTTTAATTTTAATTTTAATTTTTTAAAATATATACCTGCCAGATATAAGTTTTTAAAGTTTATTTGAAAATTCTGCATTTTTTTTATTTTATTCCCGCATTTGACTCATTATAAATATTTTGGGTAAACTTATTTTACAACCAGGATCCGCCATTTTCTTCAGTTTTGACAAATGCGCATAACTGAAAAAAAAATGAAAACGATAATGATAATGATATTACCTTTAGTATGAGTAGGTACTTACTGTGGTATATGGGGACCAGGAAATCAGGGGTGGAATCGGCTAAGGTGTTAGGTGATTGTCAGATCAACCATAGTCACATGTGACTGACATTGAGTTTTCTGTCTTGGTAAAGTAATCTAACTCAATTCAATTCAGCTGAATACTTTCCTATGACATTTGTTAAAAACATGATTGCCATAGTGAATTTTTCAAATATTTGTAATAAGCTATCGAAATTATAGAAAGGATTTCTTATGGAATGTAGTAAACTTTTTTGATCATAGAAATGATTAGATATATTCATTTATATGAATGGTTGAGAAAAAAAAAGAACTCAGAAAAAGTTATACAATTTTTGTAGGCTGGTCGTACAGCAGCGGCAGAAATTTTTTCTGTTTTAATAGCTCTTATAGCTGTCAAATGTGATATCATATTACGCAGACTGAATTGGTTTATTGTGACTCTCACTTATCGCAAATCACCTTACATGATTCCACCCCAGAAACCATTTATAAAGGATCGACAAAAAATATTTATTTCTCAAATATTAAATTGCATGGGGAATATTTCAAAGTTTTAATACTTTCCCATCGCTTTTATAGAAACCATCAGCTCATGAAGCTTGGTTCTTCTTAGTCTCCGAACATTGTCTCCTAATTTTAAGACGGTCTCAATTTCGTAGTTAATATGAATTTGTAATCACTGATTGTTCATGATATATGTAAGTCCCTAATTCTATTATACCAAGGGACATGACGTGTTATTACACAAAGGGCTTTATTTTGGAATTTGTGGATAGTTTCAGAATTAGTTTTCTTTGTGAAGCTGCCATAAGTCCAAACGGGTTTCAGTTCTGGATATAGATAGGTCAGACTTCTTGCTAAGTAACCAATACATTTTCCTGTATTTTAGGTTAAGGTACTTCTACTCTTTTCTTTTTGATTTGCTCTTTCCATTTTACCTTTTCATTTAAATTCATTCCAATTTATTTGGCAGTGTTCAACCTTCAACGTAAGGTATACCTATAGATTTACTGTTTCTAAAAATTGAAACATTAGTAATATTTTTGTTTGTAAAATTTATATCGGTTGGTTTTGTTACATTGAGTTTGATACGCTATTGTTGCGCCTAATCTCCTACTTTATCGGTTGTATTTTGCAATTTTTCTCCAGCCTTTATCAGGAACAAAAATGGCAATAGCTTTCGTCTTCAAAGATGGCCATGAAAGCATTGTTGTCCACTGGAATAACCCTATTATATAACAAATATACAGTGTTGGTCCCAGGATAGTTCCTTGTGGTATACCGGCTTATTAAGCTCCGAATACTCTTGCTCGTACCATACGCTAAAAAATAACATAGGATTTCAATTTTTCATAGAAATGCCTTGGAAGATCGGAAGATGAAGTTTGTACTTAATTCCCAAATGCTAAAACCTTGTCAACCTTGTCAAAGGGGAACATACTTGGTTTTCTTTAAGTGGTTTTCAACAACATTCGTAATTAGATGTACTTGGTCTATCGTGGAATGCTTATTTCTAAATCCAAGCTGTAGGTTTGGGATTAGTTTTCTATCTTCAAACTTTTGCCAAAATTGGTATAAGCGATTTTTGTGAGAATTTACTTCGGTTTTAGTGTGCTTACCTTGTTTACAGGAATAACAATGACTTCTGTAATTTTCCAATGATGCGGCACATATCTTAGCTTAACTTAAAAATAAAGCGTGGAAATGAACATATTGTACAAATGCTCGTTAAATATTAAGAAATTTCAAACATACAGTCTAATTTTATTTATAATAGTTAATCCTAATTTTGTTTGTTTGCTTCAGGTCTTTTTTCTTTAATTATATTTTACAAAATTATTAAATTGGAATTCAACTATTTAAATCAAAAGTCACGAAAAGGGAATAATTAATTTCATTTATATGTATGTATATAGATTAGAAATGTAACAATACTTTCTTTAAATTCACCTCACCCAATTAAGACTCAAATTTTCTTTCAATTAAAAAGTTCAAAAACTCATATAAGATCAAAAGAAAATTTCCAGTTTTTACTTCCACATAACCAGAAATGCAATTAAAAAAAATCTCTTATCAAAAAAGAACTTTGTTCTCCAAGAAACATTCTTTTACACACATATATGCGATTAACTGTACTGTGTTAACCCTTCCTCGCTTATACAATATCTCACTCCAGTCCTTTCTAAAGAACGTTGCTGTTTTAAAATTTACCTCTTCTGCTGTTCCCAACAGACTTTTTCAAATTTCCTTTGACTTTAGGAAAAAATTAAAGAAACAACAAAAAAATAAAAACCTAAGCATGTGGGAAACCTTTTAAATACTCAATTTCCCACCCACTCACGTGTCTCTTATTCAAATGTCGCTTTCAAATTGTCACATTTCTAAAAGAAAACTGTGAGTTTTTTTTTTTAAACTCCTCTATTTTTGTATTGTTAATGAAAATGCCTTCAAAAACGAATGACTAGGACATCAACTCCAAAAGAAAACGACCCCACTTTGTAGTTCACACCTGTGGCGACTGGCGACACACAGTGTGGACCAACACTTCTCCCCCTAACACACAACCGCGTTGGTATTATGTGTCCTGGACACACTGTCTTTGTGTAAAATCCTTTAATCCTTTAAATGCGACACGACACCTACAAAAACTCACAGCAAAAAAATAAAACCCAACACAAAAAGTCCAACTTTCAAAAACGTGCAGTGGTCGGTGGTGGTGTGACGGTAGAACAGAAGAAGAACAAAAGACGAACAAAACCTTCGCAGCACTGATTTTGTTGGGGGTGTGAAAATGAATACCCTCCTGCTTCATATGATGACCTCTTTCACCTAACGCTTTGTATGAAGTAAGCATTCTTTTTTTTTTCACTCTCACCCCGTCCCTGGCCAAAAAAAAAAAAGAGAGGAACTCAACTCAACTTAAACTCACCAAGTAATGACCCAAGGGTATTTAATTAAAATTATTTATGCTTTTGTCACACACAAATAAATCTCCGCTTACAATTAGTTCGGACGGTTGGTTACCCAACAAACGAAACGATGTAATGGAAGGAGTGGGTGCTTTGACGACAACAATATACCTACGCAATGGGGATGATGATGATGGCTATTTGGGGGGTGTGCATGCCCCTCATACATATCTATAGCATTGAACCTTGAGCTGGTCAAATGGTTTGGTTTTATTGTGATTTTTGTTGGCGCGCATTTTATTTTCAATCGTTTTTGGACTTGAACGATTATAAGAGGCGGGGGAGGATGATTACACGGTGCAGGTGACTATGCATATATACATCAGAATGTGGTGTCCTTTGTATATCGTTTTTGCGTGATATATTTAAACGGATGGGATGACCGTTAATTGCGATCTACCCAGGAGATATTTGGCCATGTAATTGAATGGAAAGTAATTAAATTTGATTTTTTTAGTTAACGTATGTATATAGACTCATTTTATGATAGAATGAATGGAGATTTAACGGTTTGTTGAGCTGACAAATTGTCATACAATCAAGTCCATGAAGTGAAATAGTATATGGAAACATTTTTTCATAAAAGGAAAACAAAATATTTTGCTGAGCCATTAAAAACTTTACTTCTTTATTATTTAGGTAAAATTGTTTTTGAACACTCTATAAGACAAAGATGCTGCGAATCTAACATCATATACAAAATTTTCTTTTTTTTATGGGGGGCTTCAATTAAAATTAGAGACAAAGAAAAGATCACTTAAAATTCATTTTCAAATTTTCTCATGGATAAGGAAGGGACTCAGTTATTCTAGAAATACAGACCAAAATATTTTGTTTTTATCATCGATGCTTCGGTAAAAAGTAGCGGGAAAATCTTATATCAAAAGTTATGCAAGTTATAGACTAAAATGCGGACAGTAATCAGTGCCTTTCGAGTCCGAAAACACGACTAGTTGCCTTTACGTTTAAAAGTAATCTTTAAAACAAAGTTTTCCTTATTCAAAAAAATACAACGGACAGACAAAGCGCATTCTTTATGCGGCGAAATAGCACTGAATTTCTGATTTTTGGAGAATTATTGAGGACCTCTTATAATATTCCCCAGAAAATAGTTCTGGTTATTTTCTATAGCCAAAGTCACTGAGTCTAATGTCATTTTTTTCGTATAGTTGATGTTAAACATAAAAAACTATTTGATCGATAAACGGTTCTTCAAACTTATGGTTTTGATGCAGCTATATCATCAGGAGTTGAAAATATCGGCACAATAAATTCCACATCTAACACATTTATGTTTTGCTGAAATAACTTGAAGAAACCAATAAAACAAACCTTTTGATCATATATATTCAAACTAGAGGACCTCGTGTATACTCAAAGGCTAGAAGACTGAAAGAACTGAAAATAGCACAGCAGGAATTTGAATACATGCTCAGTCTAAGAATGTACATATTTAGCTTGAAATGCCAGTAAGCTATAGTAATCTTCATATGGTTTAAGAAAAATAGTGACTGGCAACCTTGTCAAAGAAGCAGCTATTGGCAAGAGTTATTCTTCATTTGATCTCGGCACTGATGGTATCATTGTGGGAGTTCATAGCTGATGACAGCGTATAATTTGCCCTCGACCTCATTTTGACCGTTAAACTCTTATTCATCGATTCCGTTTTTATACTCACAAAAGAGCTAGCTACTGATTATCAATATCAATATCGGATTCGTCTTCAGTTGTTGAAGTATCTTTTCTGTAAAATCAGGAAAACAATAAAATTCATAGGGTCTCAAATAACAAAAATATGTTATAGCGAGTGGACTGATCGTGGGAATTAAAGCCTATTGACTTACTCTTGAAACTCTTGAAGTTATAGTACCTCAAAAAAAAAAAAATCATGGTGAAACAGGCTTAAATTTGATCCCAGACTCTTTGCGTGATTTTCCAAAGCACTAACTATTGCGCCAAAGGAAAAGGCTGATAAGGTTAGGTTAGGTCCAACAGCTTTATTAGACTTAGGTTTCAATAAAACAATGATAATATTTAGTTTTACCAAGTTGGGTAGATGGAATTGTTGCTCCATCAGCAGCGATTCGTCATCACAGTCATACACTTAGAAGAAATTACTATTCCATATCCTTTAGCATCGTCCTTTCAGTATTTCTTTGAGCATAATACGCAGCTAAAGAAAATTTTCAAACAAAAATTACACAACGAAATCATAAACGAAAAACTTCGTTTTGCTCTAAGTTTTGCAGTACGCTGTTCAATGAGCAAAATCGACAATAAAATCAAATTATTTGGAGAAATCTCCGCTCCTTTTTGGCACTGAATTATTTGCACGAACCATTAATTGTGTGCGGAAAAGTGAGACCACAAACAAATTTCGTTACGCATCATCCGATAAAACTCTCCATTAATTTTTGGAGACCTAAGAAAATTTTCATTCCGCTTCAGCTGCGTACTAGGCTTTAGGTTTTAACAATCTATTTTCACAATTAAGCGCTTTACTTTCTTAGAGAAGCACGTAGTCCTTTCTTGTCTCCTGGTCTGACAGCTTTCGAGCTGTCTTTTTTGTGGTTGTGCAAAACCTATAGCATGTCAGAAATTCCATTTTATGCGTGGCATCGTGGATGGGTGTGACGCAGGTTTTTTCTCTTGCTATTTCATCGCACTTTGACTTTTGTAGAGATTTCTACCCTGGCTGTTGGCAGTAATTAAGTACTAATCTTATAGGCAAAGTTGCCCCCTCGGCACGTTCGGACAATTATTGCGTCACCTCATATGTATAAAAGAAGTCTAAGTTTTCCACACCCAAATAGATATGACATATATGAGCGTTGCCTGGCTTTTCCGGACATGTATGTACCTGCTCTTTTAAGCTTATGCGGGGAACGTCTTAATTTTTCAAAATTTTCCGGGATTGACCTCAATTCATCACTTAAAGAAGGTACTTGTCAAATTATTTGTGGATTACTTAAATTGAAGAAACGAACAGCATAAATAACTTGGAAAAGGAAATGTAAAAATGTAGTAAAGTACCTTGGCATCTGGTTGGATCAGTATCTGTATTTCGACAGACATATAGATGCTGCTCTGACCAGGGCTAGGGGAGCCTTTGCCCTGACGAAACGGTTGTTTTACAGCAACCGGCTTGACACCAGGGTAAAGGTGATTTGCTACATGGCCCTCATACGGCCAATGACTGCCTATGGATGTCCCGTGTGGTTCAACGTTGGCCCATCTCAAATGGAAAAGATTCGGGTGTTTGAGAGGCAGTGCTTACGTCGCTGCCTTGGATTACACAGAACACCAGAGTCGGAGTACACACATTACTATTCCAACAGGGTTCTATACAACGGAGCCAACATCAACAGAATTGATAATTTCTTACTAAAGCTGAATCGGGGTCACATTGCAAGAGCGATGTCCTCAGCTAATAGCTTAATCTTTGGGGCTTATTACCCCAACAATGAATATTTCGAGAGTGTACGTTTGAGTGGCTATGTTCCACCTAACGCATTCTTCTACTTAGACAGTCGAGGGCTGATCCAGGATAGAGAGGCGGTTCCGCTAATCTACCACGTCGGCCGTAGAACTGTAGATAGGCGATTTCGATATGATCGAGACGTGCTTGCACAAGGCGGTGCTGAGCGAATTCGGTTCAGTAGGACTGTGTCCGATCGGGACCGAAGAGATAGGAAGAAGCAGGTGAACCGGTTTTGGTGGCTCAATGCTGATCATAATGATATTTAAAGTTGACTTGGAGTTTTGTCTTGGCCGACCTACATATATGTAGGTGTAGGTACTAGTTTTAAGTAGGGACAGTCGGGGTGGCACCCAAACAAATTAAAAAAAAAAAAAAAGAAATATATAAAACTTAAAAAATCAAAAAAAATGTAAAAAATGTAAAAAACGCTGCTGTGGCTGTTCTAGTTTTTAAGTAATTTTAAGTAGTATAAGTATGTTAAGTACTTAGTTTTAATTAGTAGCAAGTAGTTTCAACATAGTTTTAGGTAGTTGTAAGTTTTAAATGAAATAAAACAAAATAAAAAATGATATGAGACCAAGTTTTTTTTGTATAAATTCTTTCTTGGTAGAAAACAAAACCGATAAGGAAGTTAAGGATTAAATTAGTTTTTAGGCCGAAAGGCATTAGTATTAAGTATTAAGTAGTTTTTATGAATTTTTGTCTAGCTTTAAGTTTGTTATAAGTTTTGGAAAAAATAAAAATGAATTAAAAGGAAATTCATAACGAACAGAATTTTTGAGCTTCTCAATTGTCAAATGATCTTTAGTAAAATGGAGGATAAAATAAAAGTACCATTCGCAATCGTGGGTTTCACTTCGTTTGAATCAGATTTAAGGTTATTGGTTTATAATTCAATCATGTTTATATCATTAAGAATTAACGGCAGACGGACGCGCGATGGTTTGAAATAAATATGTGTTAACTATCGAGATAACTGTTATTGAGAGATGCTCACAACATTTCACACTTCTCCGCATCAATATGTTATTCGACACGCGATACTAATATAACAATGACTTTTCGGAAACACATCACACACTCATTCCACATTTTTTACGACATCAGTTCTTTAACTGATAATGATGATGATACGATGCGTCGAAATATTGGTATAGAAGATTCCCGAAACAAACACACATTTCCTTCCATCATCTTCTTCTATAGAACCAGAGAACGCAAAATGTTTTTATCATCATTACAAACATCACACATCATTGTCAATTCTGAACGGTTGCTCTCTTATGATGGTTGCTGATGCTGCTTGACTATAAGCCAAATAACCTCCCCCAACCCCGTTTTTTCGAACATTTACCAATTCAATAATTCAATATTCCCAAACGTATGTTGCTCACAATATACGGATGTGTATTTAGGTACTCGAGAAAGAGAGAGACAAAAAAAAAAAGAAAAGATAACATGAGAAATGGCATTGAAAGTTCACACATTGTCACCGGTGCGGTGGTGTAAGGTTTTCTCCAATGTATACTACTTATATCAAGGGCTCTGCTGATCGAATTGTAACGCACGTATAACCCCTAAGGGTTGATAACATCTATCCCATCTTCAGAATGAACAAAAAAAATCATATTTTTGGAAAACAAACTCAAACCGCAGGAAACAATGAAAAAAGTAAAAAAACAACCAACTTCTAGGGGTGACAGTTTGGATTTTTTTTTTTATCTCACCCCCAACCCTTATTAAAACAGGGTTATTTGGTGTTTTTTTTATCCTTCCACACATTTTGCTTGTTTAATGGATTGACACTGAATGACTGTGGCTTTTCGATATTTTTTTTTTCTTGTTGTTTTGTTGTTGACTTTCAATCGACAAAAAAACAACGAACATTTTGGAGTTGGAGGTGGAAAATGGAAAATAGAAAACAAAAAAAAAAAATATTTTAATTAAAATCTGCTTTCGAAACCATTAATCATGCTCATCCCTGGAGCAATTAAACAATAAAATAAATTTTAAACGTATCTACCAAGAAAAATAAAACACACACCTTTAAATGAATAATTAAAAGTTATTACTCAATTGCAGGGCTCAGAGGGCCCAAAAAGATATAGAAGAAGATACAATTAAATTTTTGTTCTATATAAGAAAATATACAAAACAAAAAAAAAACACTGGAAAAACAATTCACGTAAATCAACCTTATAAGACTACTTTTTTGTTATTAGAATTAAATAGCAAAGAATTTAAGCTTGGCATCATTCCAGGTTATATTATACACATGTCCCCCCCCCCATCCTCAACAAAGCTACTATAAGCATGAGCATGTAATAACAATAATTCTCACCTCTTATTATTATATAAGTCGTATCGTCATTAAGCGAAATTTTTGGGCTTGAGAAAAAAAAATAAAATAAAATTTTACCTACCAACTTTTGTATAGCATCATGTTATTGTTTGTCAGTTTTCTGTTTCGGGGGTAATATTTCTGTGAAAGATGTGCAAGATTCTTTAAAAGAGGGGGTTGATTTGTCAGCTATAGGGGAGTTGTATGCGAAGATTGAGAAACCAACAAAACATTTCTTCTTTGCATGTTTAACAAAAGTAATTAAATTCAGAAAACCTCGGTTTTATATTAAAATTTCAAATTTCATAATTATTAAGAGGGGTACATCTTTAGAAACCAAGGCTGTATCTACTTAAAACTATATGGGGCTGGAAGAAAAAATCATCAAGTTGATAATTTTTAGGGGACACCTTGTTGTAGATGCAATAATGGTAGACATTTCATAAAGGTACATATAGATCCACGGATTCTAAATATTTTTCTCTATACCACAAACGAATTAAATGGAATCTGATTCCAGCCAAAGGCATATCCAAGCGATAACAGTGAATCCACAACTTACTTAAAACTAAGGGTCGAAAAACGGTAGGAATATTCTCCGAAGGGAAAACACTAGGAAACTGATCCCAGCCCCAAGACTAGCGCAAGAAAAACTCAGTGAGTCCACAACTCGCTTAAAGAGCTAAGAGGCGAAAAACAGTAGAACTGTGTTTTCAGCTGAAGACTAATCCAAGGGAAGAAGCAGTGAGTCAACAAGGTCCGAGGGGAAAACACTAGGAAGCTTATCCCAGCCCCAAGACCAACGCAAGAGAAAATCAGTTAGTCCACAACTCGCTTAAAGATCTACGAGGCTAAAAACGGTAGAACTGTGTTTTCAGCTGAAGACTAATCCAAGGGAAGAAACATAAGATCCGAGGGGAAAACACTAGGGAACTGATCCCAGCCCCAAGACCAACGCAAGAGAAAATCAGTTAGTCCACAACTCGCTTAAAGATCTACGAGGCTAAAAACGGTAGAACTGTCTTTTCAGCTGAAGACTAATTCAAGGGAAGAAGCAGTGAGTCAACAAGGTCCGAGGGGAAAACACTAGACAACTGATCCCAGCCCCAAGACTAACGCAAAAGAAAAAAATTAGTCCACAACTCGCTTAAAGAGCTAAGAGACAAAAACGGAGGGAATCTGATTTCAGTTCAAGGCTTATCCTAGGGCTAAAATCAAAAGGCGAAAAAACTACGAATCCGATTCCAGAACAAAAAGCTCTTAACTGATTCCAGCTCAATATGATCAATATGATCTATAGAACTCCGCGCTTTGGTTTTAGTGTGTCTTGTGATTTGGACATAATTTGCATATAAATACACCTTTAAAAATTTATTTTTAGGGTGGGGAGTTCAGACACGCTGTACTATACTAACCCCTTTAGCTTGGCTTTCAAGATTTAATTTTAAAGAAATATTCAGTTATTTGAGATTTCAAAAATAATTTTTTTATTTAATTTTCCCCGGGCGCCATTTAATTAAAAACCGGCTCTGCTTTAAGAGGCGCAGTCGTTTGGTGTTTATGTACTTTTTATAGAAGGGGTTTTTGGAGTAAGACTACATTTCTCTTTGGCAACTTAATGTTGGCGACTTAATCCTTTTTCCATTATTATTTCTTATTTTTGTAGACTGAACGCGAGTGCCGCTCTCGCCCTCCCCGCTACTACACACCGGGTATTACTTTTATATTTCTCAATAATAATTTTTCTCAGATTACTTGTTTCTTCTTTTGAGTTTTAAAAAAGAAAGTTGCTTGTGGGTTGGTGTTTTTGAAGGGTTCAAAAAGTTCGAAAGAAATATAACCCTTTACATAGGTCGTACCTATACATAAAGACATTTACGAAGAGTACTGAGTGAAGCAAAGAATTATAAAACGAAGGTATTAAGAAGTACACTTATATGAATGTTATTCTTTACATTTCAAGCTGTTAAATTATATCTGAGCGAGGGAGGGATAGGATATGCCATAATTTTTTGGGTGGATTTTGTTTTGATTATGCCTGCACGTCATATTACTGGTTGAGGATGAGTTAAAAAAAAGGTAGGAGAGAATTTATTATTTTTTGTTGTTTTAACATCATTATGGGAAAAGCTCAGTTGGAGAATATGTATATATGATGAGCTTCTGGGGATTTAAACTTAAGTTCTAAATCAGATTTAATTTTTTTTTATTTATTCTTTTTCCAGAAATAATAGTCCATAGGGTGTCCTTAGAAGATATTTTTCTATACAGAACTAAAAGAGTTTAAGCCTTTTCTGTGTAGGACTAAAAATGTTACCGACCTTTATTTGTTTGGCTATGAATGAATATATTTTGGGGGGTAATTGCACTGCGACCTATAGATCTGTTGTGCCCCTATATGGAGCTGGACGAGGTTACTCATCTTACAACTCTTCCTCCAAACCTATTTCTTTTAGGAATTTGAGTATTTGGGGTATTCTCAGAGAGGATAAGTTGCTCTCTTCCACCTGGTAGCATCCCAGGTGTTTTTTTCTTTGGTGCATGAGTGCATCGCAATCTTCTAGTATGTGATTCGGTATTTCCTCATAGGTATTGCAGAATCTGTAAGTGGCACTACTTATACTAGGCCTAGAATATTTAAGTGCCTTCTGAGTTTACAGTGGCCGGTGAGGAGGCCGTTTTAATCCTTAGGTTGTTCCTACTTAAGTTGGTGCAGTCCTTGAAGCGTTCTTGGTTATAGTTTCCAAGAAGGAGTTTAGCCTGCTTCAGTTTTAGGAGTTCTTTCCAAATTTTGGATCTTTTAGTCTCCTCTTCTTTTTTGACTCTATTTTTGATCATATTCTCTCCTAAGCCGCAATAGGGCTCAGATCCCGATAAGGTGTTGTTGGCTATCTACGCGTAGAAGAAGTCTACAAACTTTAGACTAACTGAATACCTGACCCACGACTCACCTAAATTTAGTCTTTCGGGATGGAGTTTGATGGGAATCATTTTCATTTCATTTATGTATCTGTAGGTACTTACCTAAAAAATAAGTCATAAGATTCCTAGAAGCTTCTCTATAGAAGTTTTTTTTTTTTTTTTTTTTTTTTAATTTAAATATAACTTGAAGGACCTATGCATATATCTACTGGAATATGAAAGCAAAGCTAACGGCAAAGACAAACATCACTACGAATTATTGATGACTGATTAATTTCAAAACGGAAACCCATCATAACAAAAAAAAAAAAAAAACACCACGCGTACACTAACTCAGACTGAGACTCGATCACAGGACAAAAGGACACATTTGCTTAAAAATAAACACGCTAACGCAAATAAAGGACACGCAGTGAATTATTATTATTATTTTTTTGTTGTCATATTTATTTTCGCTTCAACCACTCCCACGCGTGGTTTGGTTAAATTATGTTATTTTTTTTCTTTTCATTTTTTGTTTTTTTTTTTATTTGAGAAGACACTTCTTGGTCCGCAAAGTCTGTTGTTTTGTTTGTGTAATTTTTTTTTCAGTTAATTTTACGAAATGAATTTTTCATTTGACGTGTGCTCACCCGTGTAAACATTTAACGCTTGGATGTAACCATTGGCTGCGCATTCGAAAGGAGATGGGCTTTTGGAAAACACAAAAAATAAAAAAAAAATAAGAATAATAAAGGACGAACATACAATTAAAAGGGATTTTTTTCCTTCCACTCGAGAAATCATTTTATTTTTTTTTTACTCCCAGCAAAAGCTTTAAGAGTAAAAGGATACCTACTGTTCAGAAATAAATATGAAGAAAAAAAAAATAAAACGAATACACATGTAAAACCGCTAACGCCGCAATCCGTGAGTGCCCATGTTCTGAATTATTTATAGAGTGGCAATGAGGATGTTATATGGATGATATGATGAGTATGATGACGACGACGACGGTATAATGATAATGGAGATGACCATGTGGACATGGACATCCGCGGCAGCTTCATTTGGGGTCAACTTTATATGCTACTACCGGGATGTGATATGATTATATCTGCATATATGTATATTGTATATGTGTGTTATACATATAATGTATGTAGGTGCTATAACAATTGTTCAAGATAGCCAGACTTGGTGAACCCTCCGTTGAAACATTTTACCCGAAGTACCTATATATTAATTAATTGGAGGGAAATATTCGTATTTATATAAATGAACTTGTGAAAACAAAGTTGACAATAATTATTATATGGTGGAGTGGAGAGTGAACATTGAAAGGTGAATAAGCAAAATAAGTTCATCCCTGATGATGAGGGACCGGATATTTAATTATAATTTTAATTCGATAGTTATATAATCATGGTAAGCCTTGACCAGTCTTTTTGTCTGGCAGTGGCCACGTGGGCACTAGGACCCGCGGGGCACTTTCTTAAATTAATTAAAATATAGACGTTAGTAAAAAAGATTTTTCTTTTGATTTCGGCTTTTTTTTTCATCATTTGGATTCATATTTCTTCAAATACTTACATTTTTTAATTCACAGAAGAAATTATTTAAAAGTTTGCACTCCGAACTTGGCACTCGCACTTGACAGTCCGCAGTTGGCACTTGACAATCCGCACTTGGCACTCCGCACTTGGCAATCCGCACTTGACTCTCCACACTTGGCACTCCACAATTGGCACTCAACACTTGGCACTTCACACTTGGCACTCCACACTTGACACTCCACATTTGGCACTCCGCAATTTGCGACCCGAACATAGCACACCGCATTTGGCATTTGACACTCCGAACTTGGCACTTGACACTCCGTGCTTGGGACTTCGCACTTGACACCCCACACTTGACACTCCACACTTGGTACACCGCACTTAGCACACCGCACTTGGCACACCACACTTGGCACTTTGTTTATAAAGTTTTTGATCTTAGTCGAGGTAAAGTATGTAACAGTAAGCGTGAGCGCTTAAGGCCGATGGTCCGTAATTATTACCGTACTCTACTCTATAACAATATCGGCTGAACATTAAAATTTTTGGATACTCTAACATCCCAAATATTTATATGACAAAAAATTTACTTCCAAAAAAACATATCTCTTAAAAAATATAGTCTGTTTCAAATTACACCCCTAAAAAACCTGCCTTATCAAATAGATTAAGCCAAAAAGGTGAAATACGAGACAATATCACAAGTAGATACTAAAAGCATTTAAAATGACAAATTCAATCTTTTGCACCCTGATGTGTTTATTTTTGAAAGAAGATAATGACAGTTGTATATAGTACAACCATTGTACGTCGTGTCGTCGCCCGTCGTCGTCGCTCGTTGACGTTGTCATCGTATAGTATCTCTTGATTAAAAATTATGAAATTAATTGCTTAGTGCTTTCGTTACGCTTTCTGCAATTAATTTTATTTTTCGGGAATAAACTCTTCGAGTTATAATTTCATTTTTGTTCTGCGTTTGGCAACGAAATTCAAGGCATTTATTCTCATATACCAAAACAACCAACCAAACCAGTCCCTTATTCTCTCTAGAGGCTTAATTAAAAGTGTCCTCGTTGGGGTAAATGCGTAACTGGAGTCTATATTAACTTATACTATACACGTTTATGAATGAGTGCTATGTCTCTTAATTTTATTCGAGGGCACACCGCAAATATATGTATACGAGCAAAAGGTAGAAAAGGAACACATCCATATATATCCGACCAACCGACCTATGCAATAGAAACAATATCCTTACGTTGACGTTGATATTAAGTGATAACATGATACTTTGTTGTAAAAGTTGGCAATAACAACTACAGCAAGGATATATGGCTCTGGTAAGCACAAGCACCCACTCACTCACCCACCACAATAAAAAGCTGCCTCTATGAAATGTGTGAGTGTTAATTTCAAAAATTTGAAAATGTTCACATAAATTAGAAAATACTTTCGCGAAATGAGTCTAATGAGTTTTAATATGTTCTGTTGATATATTTGTGTTATTTTTTTAAAGAAAGAAGAGATGCGGGATGACAAGAAGTATTATAACGTTTGGCCCGGGCCTAAAACAAAAAGAAAATTTAAACAAAACTTATCACAAAATCTTTGTTAAATAAAGTAAAAAACATGAGATTTTGCTCGCATGATATATTTCTCACATGATATTTTTCTCGCATGATATTTTTCTCGCATAATATACACACTTCTAGCATAATATATTTTTCGCTTCATAGTTTTCTCATATAATATGATATTTTTCTCGCATGATATGTATACAATCTCGTAACCTACGATATTTTATTTGCACGGTAAATTCTTCGCATAAGATTTCGTTCGCAAGATATTTGTTGTTTCTTCGCATTATGTAAATCTCACATGATATTTTTCTCGCATAATGTATTGCTCGCGCATGTGATTGTCTTCTCACCTGATATATATTTCGCACTATATTTTTCTCGCTTGATATATTTTCAGGCATTATTTATTTGTTTGGGTTGCTTTTCTTAGGAATCTGTGCTGTTTTGTGTTTCGGCACAAAATGTGGCCAAAAAGTAGCGGCGTAGAACTTAACACCAAAATGGAACAAGGGCTGCACAGAAGCAGGAGCAACCAACACCAAAACCAAAACCAGCAACACAACAGCAACTCCTCCAGACTTTGAACTTTTCTTTCCTTCTTTTTGTTTTTTTAATCTTTTAATTTTAACGTGTTTCTTTATTTCTTTTCTTTTATTTATTTCATATTTTTTAGTTTTTTACAAATTTTAGATTACCTATTTAAGTTAAATTTAAGTTTCGTTTTATAAAAGTTTTATGAAAAAAAGAAAACTATCGAAAATGGCCGATTCGATTTTGGAAATCGATTATTTCATGGGAAAGGAACATAAATACTTTTTCATACTACATGGGGTTTGTGGGTCTCAGTAAAGGGAGTGGGTAATAACTAATTACAAATAAAGTATTCCAAATCATTGCCTATGTTCTGTAACTCTCGCATTGATAAAATTGGTCGAGAAACGTTTAAAAGTGGAATAAAACTCATACGATTTGTTTCAGTTTTCATAGTTTCTCGACTGATTTTATCGATGCGAGAGTTACAGAACGTAGGCACATGTTAATATCTACTTTCCTTTCTCATTTCTGCTGTACTCATTTTATAAACAGTAATTCTCTTTGTGTATAGTTTTCGTTTTTAAAATTAAGAATTCATGTGGTCATTTAAGATTTAATCCCGATAAAATGTTCACACCACGTAAATTTAAAAATGTACTTGATAAAACAATATGTAGGGTGGAAATTTTTGTTTCTTTTTACATTTTCTATAGGGCAAGTATTAGTTTCGTGTAAACATGGAGAAGTCTAAAAAAGTAGTTTTACCATACCGTCCGTTGATTTCTACGCTCTTTGCACTATACGAGGTCAATTGAGACAGAGGTTCAACAGGTGGACCGATTTGCTCCAAATATCGTTCAGTGCAAGTTTTATAATTCCCACATCGATAACATTGGTCGAGAAACGTTAAAAAATAAATTAAAACTCATAATGTGTTTCAATTTCCATCATTTCTCGACTAATTTTATCGATCTGAGTTACTGAACGTAGCCACAGATCATTTTAATAGAATTTCTTAGAGGAGAAAATCGATTAAATGACTCCTTAATCTGAAATTTTAATCATCAGAAGCAGAGTCGGAACCTTTATTACAGATTTAACCTACTATGAACAAACGGCCCTAAATCAAAAACACGTTTTGATGTAAATTTACATATTATAACGTATTTGGCTATCAAAATAGAAAAAAAAAGAAATACATCGATTTTGAAAAACATCGATGTTTCAGCCTCGATAAATTTTCCCACCGATTTTAAAATCGAAAAATTTAATCGCCCATCCCTCAAATCAGAGCATTGTGCGAAGAACTTATAAACTTTTAATTTCGAGCTGTAAAACAATTTTTCACACTTAAATAAGCTGTAGATATGAATAAGAATTAATTAAAAAACATTTTTAATTATTACTTCTGTTTATTTTTCAATAAATCCCCCGCAAAGTTTCTGAACGTCAAAATAACGAAAGAGTCTTCACGAATGTAAAAAAGAACCATGTAATCACGAGGATACGTGCCTGTCAAAAAGACGAAAGACGAAACGAACGAAAAAACGAATCGTGTAATCAGCGTCAATGTGTTTAGGGTTGTTCGCGCACAAGCACATTATGACTATGTCGCAATGGATTAAAGCCGCGTTGCGCAGATTCGAGCGGACAGTCATAATATGCGCGAACAATCTGGATTCTGTTCTTTTTGTTTTTTTTTGTTTTTAAGTTTTACGCCATAATCTTTAAAATACTTTTTCGAGAGACGTTTCTCTAATTATTGTGCTCTAATTATTTGCTTAAAATGAAATCTCTAAGTCTGGTTTCATTATTCCACCTAATTTTTTTGTATATTATGAGCTTCTTTTTCATATAAATTGACAATGACAGTTTTTCAAAGACAAGTAGGTACATACATATAAATCCATTTCGCTAGAATTGTTCAAATCAAATGACAAATCCATTAAGGGGAATATATTCAAAGAAAATATAAATCCCTCCTTTTTAGAGTCCAATTCAATTCCAAGTAATTGCCAGTCAAAGAAAAGCATGTATGTAGGTATATAGTAGATGATATAATCCGTCACAATAGCCATCAAACCGTCATTATTCCTTGCTGCTGCTTTATAAGGGTTTAAGCAGCCCCACATCGCAGCCTTATAGAAAAACTGTTTTTTATCTGTACCTCTGTGTGTGTTTAAGTAAATACATATAAGTATTGCGCAAATAGTTTTTTTCCAACTAATCGAATTTATTGTCTCACAAGTTTCTGACAGCCACATGATGGATGGCATATTATGCTAATTAAGTTTAAACAATTCGCTTAGAATAGAAAAAATGTAGATATTCTTTGTTTTTTTTTTTTTGTTGTTGTTATTTTTCATTCCATCATCAGCTCGTGTGTCCTGAGGGAGAACCAAAACGATGACTATGATATAGAAAAAAAAAAAAAAAAACTATACAGAAAACAGAAGATTTAGTCAAAGGTGGCACTGCCAGACACTTTGGGTTGAATTTTTGCACAAACTGAACAAAAAACAAACCTATATAACATGGGGAATTCTTGGGAAACCCTTTACTATTATAGGGTTGCACGTTATTCTTATCCACATGTGACATTTTGAAGACGATCTCTCCGGCGAATTGCAAAAAACGGGGTAGGATAAAACGATTAGGGGTAAAATAGATATATATGCAGTTAGGGTGACCATATTTTTGAGGGAGCTAAAATCATTTCGATATTTGGCTTTGTTTTTTTTTTTTTTTAAGAATCAGGTGTTTAAATTTAAAGGCGTCGATAAAAGAAGTATATTGAAAACTTTCAATGTCACAACACAAAATGTTGACGATCAAACGCATGAAACAATTCGATCAATGCTGTCCCAAAATGCGTTGACGTGTTACCTGCGTCATAGCGTTTTTATCCTTTGGTATAAATGCGTTACACGTTAAACTATGAAGATCACACGACATGACCCCATCCGGATAAAATATTGACGATCACACTCATGGCATCAGTTGATTGATAATGTCCCAAAATGCGTTGACGTTTATATGTGTTATCTCATTTTCACACTTTGGTGTAAATGCATTTACACGTTAAAATATGACGTTCGCACGACTTAACCACATCCATATAAAAAAAAATTTTAATGACCACACGCATGGCACCATGGTCAATCAATATTGTCCCAAAATGCGTTGACGTGTTATCTGTGTCATTAAGTTCTTACCCTTTGGTGGAAATCCATTTACACGTTAAACTATGACGATCGCACGACTTGACCCTATTCGTATAAAATATTGACGATCATACTCGCAAGACACCAGTCGATCAATTCTGTCCCAAAATGCGTTGACGTGTTATCGAGTGTGAAACCGTTGACACTATTTTTGCACGACTTTACAATTTTAGATCAGAATTTTATGTCATTTTGACGTCAGAGAGTCAACGTCTTGACTGTCTAATTGTAACCCAATGCGAATACACTTCATCGTCTTCAGCAGCGACCAACTCCCTTTACCTCCAAGGTCGTGAAAACGCTGGTCAATCGTTTAGTATAGGTTAAGAAATATCTTTGAGTAACGAAAATGAGTGGTATTCGGCTTTTGTAGCAACGCATCCACTGACGGCCCTAAAAATCAAGGTTCCGAAAATAAAAATCCTTGAAGATCAAACTATTAAAAAAAAAAATAATTCTACTGGATTTAAAAAAGACTGAAAGTAAATAACAACTGGTCACCCTAGAAATAGTTAAACTCCCAGTCTCTCATATTTTGATTGTATAAATTTAATGAGAAACTAATTCTCCCGCCGCCGCCACATTATATATAAAAGGACTAACTTCCTATCCCATCAGTGATCCATCATCTTGGGAGGACACTCTCTTTTCAAAACTGCTCTTGATGGTAGATATATTTTGAATTTTATTTTTTTTTTGTTGCTGTTGCTGTTGCTGTTGCTGTTGTTTGCATATTCGAAATATTCTTTCGCTTCAAAAAAAAAGGATTAAAGGATAAATATTTTTCTTCTACCCGAAAAAGGGGTAGGTATCTGCTCATTTTTTAGTATTGAATTTTTTTTTACTTCCTTGAATAATTTTTTTTTTCTTTTCGACACAGCGCGTTCTCTTTGGAAAAATTAATTAAAATCGAATGAACACAATTATGCCCGAAGGTTTGTTGCTTTTTTTCTGGTTTTCTTTTTCTTATATAAAATGTGAGGCTATGTGAAGTATTTTTTTTTTTTTTTTGTTATTTTGGCTCAAAGGTTTTGATAACAGAAAAGAAAAACAATTAACTCCTTTTTCTCTCATTACCGCACGAGCACACAGTCTTTTGTTTTTCAAAGCTTTTTTTTTTCTTCGTATAGCAGAGTAGTAGAGGTAGGTTCTTCCTTCTTATTTAGTTTTTTTTTTTTTTTTTTGTATTTTATTAATTGACCCGTGTGGAGTATTTTTAATTAATATACTCAAAGGTTTTTGGGTAAAGAAAACGCAACATTTCTTCTGCTACTTTTTTTATACTTCTTTTTTTTGTTTTGCTTTTCTTTTGTAAATATAATTTTTTCGTTAATTATCTTTTTATTATAAGATGATGATGGAAGAGGCGGACAAAAATCGAATTGGTTTAACTTCCGAAACTAAAAAAAAAATAAAAACAAAAAAACAGAATTTTGATAAAGATATATTATAATTTTAAGGACTCCCTGTTCTGTTATTGGAGATATGATGGGTGAATTTCTGTCTGGAATAAAATATTGAATTCGATGTGAAGTTTTTTTTTTTTTTAATTCGGTATCCTATGAAATGCGTTAATTTATTGTGTGAGTTTAAAACGAGTTAAAAAGCAGTAATAGATATTTGTAGGCTTATAACAACTTTAAGAAAAATAAGCACCAAGTTTTTATTATTTTTTTAATTTTGAAAGAGGGCTCCGGGCGCAAAAAAAATACGTTGTATTCGTTATGTTGCGTTAGGCCGTAGGGGCAGCTTTTTAACTGTTGAGTTACCTCTGTATTAAACAAGGCAACAAATAATAATACCACATGTAAAAAAAAATATTGTAAAAACATAGTTTAATATTTGATCCGTCATGGTTCAGCAATTTTAACTCATCGATTTCGAAGGATTAACTGAGTTCAACCATGCAATTTACTTTAACGGATCAAGTATATTGAACCATCGTTTCTGTAAGTACCTATTGTTTTTCATTCTTCAAATAAATTGAACCCAAAGTTAGTCTTCAAAAATCTATCGAATTTAAATATGCCTTCCCTTGCGTACCCTGCGCAGCACAGTGCATAATAAATTAATTTATTCGGCAATACAAAAATTGGCATCCGTGGCGGTCGGTCTGTGCGTCATTTGCCATTTTGTACGGGGAAAAAATCTTTTAAAACGGAACTGTTCAACTGTTTAGATTACTCTCATACATATTTGGTCAAAATTTGGTTAAAAAAAAAATGATTAGAACAACATTTTTAAGACATTTTTCTAAAATTTGAAGGTTTTGATTTTGTACTAAAATTTCAATGAAGTCTGTTAAATCTGAACGATTCAACGATTTTTTTTATTAAATTTGGTACACAAGTTTAAATTACTCTACATCAAAAAAATAGTAAAAATATAAATAAAACATTCGCATTCAATTAATGTAAATAGTATTAAAAAACACATATTTTTATTAATAGGTACACATTTTTTTTAAGTACTAACATTTTATTTAAATAATACCATAAAACAATATTATGCTTACCTCATATTTCTAAGAAAACTAAGTTTGAAATTGGAAAACTATTGATGCAAGAAAAACAGGTTGAGCTAAAAATTGAATACGTTAGAGCTGCGTCAATGGATTAATTTTATTTTATATTTTGAAGATTTATATTTCTTCCAATAAAAAAGTCCTGGTTGCATTCTTTCCAACCATTATTAGCTAAGAAATTATAACTTTTGTAAAATTACCACTGTCAAAACCGTGCTTTTAAATCTGATTCAGTGGAATAAATTTGTATTTGGGCGGATACAATTCTTTCAAAAATAGTTAGCTGAATACTGTAGCTTTCAAAAAATTGTAGCCACAAGACGATAAATTTCTAGCTCAAGGGAAAGAATATTTAAATATTAACAGTGCGCTCGGTCCTAATCAAGCTAAAAGACGGAACAATCTTTTTTTTCATTTGTTTTTGTTATTTTGGAAGCTTCATTAACATATTATTTATTAAATGTTTTGACAAACAGTTATAAAAATGCTACTTTTCCTGCCAAAAAGTTATAGCAAGAAAATACATGAATTTAAAAAATAAAAGAAAGGGTAATTTTAGAACGGTGTATCTTGCATATTCCTTGACATAGATTTACCACATTTTTCAAAAACATAGAACAGTTATCTATAAAAAAAAATAAATGAAATAAATCCATATTACAAATTTCTTTTTTGGTATTTTTTAAATATATATTAATTAAATAAAGGAAAGAAAAGAAATTTTTATTTTACTTTTTAAACTTTTTAATTTTCAAATAATTCTCACAACTTATTGTTATTATTATTACTATTATTAGAATTCGCGACGTGTTTCGGAGTGTACTAGGAGTATTTCGCCGGAAGATGGAGGTACACTCCGAAACGCGTCGCGAATTCTAATAATAATAATAATAACATTAAGTTGTGAGAATTATTTGAAAATTAAAAAGTTTAAAAAGTGCCTACAAAAGACACACTGGACACCTGCTTACAGTCGCATTGAAGCAGAAACGTAAACAAAAATCAAAAGCTCTGCTCAGACGGTACGCAAAGAATGCTCACTGACAGATTCTGTTCACTGATGAAAAATTTTCACCGTTGAAGAATCATTCAATAAACAGAATGATCGAGTTTATGCTCGGACTTCAAGAGAAGTGTCTGAACTCATTCTAAGGGTCGAAAGAGGCCACCATCCCGCAAATGTAATGGTATGGTGGGGAGTGAGCTATCATGGAGTAACCGACCTTCATTTTTGTGAAAAAGGAGTGAAAACTTCGGCAAAAGTTTATCAAACAACAGTTTTGGAGGATGTCGTAAAGCCTCTCAACCAAACAATGTTCGAAAACAAGCATTGGACATTCCAACAAAAGATTCTGCTCCGGCTCACAAGGCTAAAACCACTCAAGAGTGGCTAAAAAAAAATTTACCCGACTTCATATCACCGGAAGATTGGCCAGCTCGAAGTCCAGGCCTTAATCCTTTGGATTACAAGCTGTGGTCCGTTTTAGAGGGAATAGCCTGCTCTACTCGACACCCAAATATTGAGTCGTTAAAACGATCCCTTGTTCGTGCAGTTAACAATTTTCCAATGGATGGGTACGTGCTGCGATCGACTATTGGCAGGTCGTGCAGTAAGGCAAATGGCGGCCATTTTGAATAATGTCTTCCATGGCATTAACTTTTCGTTGTATCAGTATTTATGACTAGACTAGGTAATTGTTAAACACAGAGCAAGCTATATGGGTGTGATCTATCAGTCTATCAGTCAGCTTTTTTTCTTTTAAGGCAAAACAATTTAAAACAAAAACCATTACAAAAACCGTTGCGTTGAGCATCTAATGGTCAATGCATTGACCAAAGCTGTCAAATAGTGTGATCGTTAGCGCAGAACGCTGTCAAAGCATTTGCGTTTGCGTTGGTTATATTGTAAATGTCCTTGTATAAGCCCATGTTTTGTTAAGACACGTTAGTGGACTTGGCGCACTTTGACTTAGTTTTCAACGTTGAGTTGAAAATCGCAGAATTGTCTGTGGCGTCAACGCAGCCTGATCTAACCTTCATGATGTTGGTTGACATAAAATGAAATGTTTGATGGAGTTGGTGGCAATGTTAACATTGGACTAATTTTGAAATTAGGTAGATTTATTTTGACATTTTCTTTGACTGCTTCTGACATTTGTTGTTTCGTCTCATTTTATTGGACATATAAGCCCAGGCACGCCGCTTTTATAGCGATAAACTGCTATAAATTAGCATTTCTCTAGTCTCGTCCTATTTTTATTTCGAATAAAAAGAATAAATGTGCATCTCTATATTAAGACAGAAGTGATGGCATGATTGATATTGAACAAATTATGTTTGTCTATATCTTTAGCAAACATTTTCCCACTCAATGGCCCTGGATGTGATGCCACAACTTTTACATATATTTATCTCTACTTCTCATCTCGCAGTATACTAATTATTGTTAACACTACCACTGAGTAGTGTAATAATTGGCTATAATAAACGATTAGACTTTGCCTACACACTATATAGTTCCATGATGGTAAAGGTATGCCTATATAATAATAAACAAACGCCACTGTACTATCTTTAACTATCTAAACCTAGGGGCAAAACAAAACGTATCCATGCTACGTCTGAGTGAACCTCCAGACTTTTATTAGCATCTCTCATGACACATCACCACTTATACAGGCGGTATAGGTAATAATATGTGTGCATCAGCAATGCTTTAAACAAAAACTATAAACATGTATTGCAAATGCAAATCTTCATTGTAATTGATTCCAAATGTCCAGTTGACATGATATTTCATGAGAGATCTTATAGAGGTCTGATGAAAAAAATAAATAAAAAAATATTCTCAAGCCTTGCTATTGCATTTTCGCTCAGCTTAAGCCTCATGATGAATTTCTCTCTTATTTTGAAAGGTAATAGACCGTAAACGCGAGTTGTTTTATTTTTTATATACGAAGGCGTTTAAATATCGCCAGTGTACCTACTTTTATATCTAAACAGTATATATGACCTTGCGCTGCTCTGGAAATGAAAATGCTTCTCTTGAATGCATCTAAATCAATTTCAGATTGTATTATGGTGATAGACTAAACATGAACCTTTTGTGGCATAGTTTTTCTATAAGTTTTTTTTTGCTTTTTTTTTTTAATTTTGATTTATTACTCAAATGCATGCTGCAATTTTTCTGCTAATTATTATAAGCAAATAATATTTTTTTCTTTTTGTAAACTTGGTTTGGTCAAATTTGATATTTAGTTTTATACAATTTTCTTCCAGAGTTGCCAGATTGTTGAAATTTTGAAAAATCTTGAATTCCTTATTTAACACAAATTGCAATAAAATTAAACCTCTGAGTTTTTACGGAAACATCATTTGGAACCCTTTCACTTGAGTCTAGAGTCTAAAGCTCCCATTATAGTTGAGGCTCACTATAAGGATAAGGCATGTAATGTTAATAAATGTCACATTAGCAAAGAAGTTTGTTGATTTAAAAAACGGTAGATGGGTAATTTTATGATAAGTTAGGTGACAATTAAAATGTATCGTTCAATATTTTCTAAGTTTTTTTTTTTTATTTTTATACAGAGTGTATAAAGGATATGTTGGCAATCCTATATTTAATGTAGCTGGCATATAGCGTGGATATTTCAAATACATTAAACGCATAACAGTCAATCTTGATATAAGCTTATTTAAAAAAAAAAAATAAAAATATTTTAAATATAATTTTTAGGTACCTACGTTCATACGTATATGTAAATAATGTAAAAAATAAAAGGGGTTATATATAGAAGGAGAAATCTCCTATACCTACATTTGAAATGGCTTTCATCGCTAGATTAATACAACAAACTTGGCGAACAACTTAATTTTCTCGGGACATGCGATATTTTGCCATCACTTTGGCTAGTATGTAGGTATAGTATGGAAAGGAAATGAGCCTGAGCCTCTTATAATAAATGTTCTTTTTTGTGATATATATGTAGGTAGTTGTTGAAAATAGGTGAAGACTGCAATATATAAATTGCATCTATGTATAAAGATGAACGCACTTGTTTTAGGGTTGGTTTTACGTGATATAATTACCATTTAAATTAATTATTTTCAATATGGACGCCTCCAAAAGTTATAAAGGGACTTATAAAGGCTCCTCCATTTTAGACTTTTATAAGTTTTGTTTAATTATCATCTAAGAGGTTATGTGATGGAAGGGGAAATTTGTTAACATAATAAGTTATATATAAATATATGTATTAACATAAAATTGCTCCTTTAGAATATTTGTAATAAAATAAAGGGTGGTTAAATTTTAAGGGCCGATGTTAATTTTTAATAAAACACAAATTATTTAGGAAAATATTGTCATTTCTTTTTATTATGATAATATTGGTATGGTTCAATTATGTATGGAACAAAATATCGGCCAAATGGCCGCTGCGACCTCGGCGACACACCTCCATCCGATGGTCAAAATGTTCGATAACGCTGAGGCATAATTGAGGTTCTTTGCCGTTAATATGTGCCGAATTATCTCATCATTTAGCTCTTGAATTGTTGCTGACTTATCGACGTACACCTTTTCTTTCAAATAACCCCAAAGAAATAAGTCCAACGGTGTCAAATCACATGATCTTGGCGGCCAATTGACGTCGCCAAAACGTGAAATTACGCGACCGGGAAACTTCTCACAATAAAGCCATAATCTTTAATCGCCGGCCAAAAAAAAATCGGTTATCATTCGACCATATCGCTCCGAATTAACTGTAACCATCTGCCCATTGGCATCGGACCAATGACGCCTCTCGATAATAGAGCACATCAAAAGTCACTTTGTCTGGATGCAACGTCACCTCTTCGATCCCTTGTGGGTTTTTTGAGCCCCATATGCGGCAGTTTTGTTTGTTTACATACCCACCGAGTGAGAAATGTGCCTCATCGCTGAAGAAAATGTTGTTCGAATAATCGGTGCTGTTGTTCCAACACCCAAGAAACGTATTCACCGGCGTTGTAAATGGCCAGCAGGCTTCAATTGTTGCGTAATTTGAACTTTATAAGGATGGAGATGCAAATCCAAATGCCAAATACGCCATACGACACGTTCAATTGCTGCGAACGCCGCGCCGGGAAATCGATAAATTCGGATCATCAGCAACACTTGCACTTGCAGCCAGCGTTGCCGTCCAAAAAAAAATTTCCGTGCCACATTTTCTAAAAAATCGTGTCATTTTTGTGCCATATGAAAAAACCAAAAATTCGTAGATATGTATGTTAAAAAAAATATAAATCCATTGTGGGGTGAAATACAACAAAAAAAATAGAAGAAATAATTTGTTCTCTACAAAATAAGAGTTTTTGCCAGTTTTTCCTCCATCTAGCCTCCATTAGGAGCAATTTTCTCAAAATTTCTTCAAAATTCGCTTTATTTGGAGTAAAAAATGGAAACAAAAAAAAGCGTGCCATATTGAATATTTTCGTGCCACCGTGCCATGATAAAATTTTCATGTCAAAAAAGCACGATCGTGCCACTTCGGCAACGCTGCTTGCAGCAGCAATATTTACTGCGAGCGTGCATTATGATGATGCACAGGCCTTACGAAATCAGTAACGCTTCCACTCTCTTCAAATTTCTTCAAAATTTTATCGATTGCTTGCGTAGTCAGTCGATTATGACGACCATAATCACCGCGTAATGCGCGAAAAGTGGCAACGTTTGAATCACAACTTTTGTAGTAAGTTTTATAATTTTAACGCGTTGTTCGCTTGTTAAGCGATTCATTATCGTAAATGGCAAACATTTAACTAATATTATGACACTTCAAATGACAACTGAGTTTGACAGGTATCAAATGCCAGCGCTACCAACTTGAAACCACAAATGAATGTCCCGTTACTATAGGAGAATGCATAACGAAAGTTTCAGTCTTGTACAAGAGCTCAAAAGTGAAGGTTGTGACGAAATAAACATAGTATTTTTTTTTTATTATTCTCCACTTTAAATATTTGTCTTTCAATTATTATTACAGTGCCGGTTTTACGTAAAAGTTTTGCCGAATTCCTAAAAGCAAAAGTTTCGCAAATTATTCTGAGCAGACAATTTCAAAATGACATCGTTAACATCCCTGTTTTCTTATAAAAATGTAAAAAAATATCTTGCTTTTTGCATTTGCTTTGTTGAGTTTTACTTTGCGAATTTGCGTTTAGGAATTCAGAAATAAGAAATTTTGTTATAAACTGAATAAATAAATTTAAAAAAAAAAGAAAAAAAAAGCCTTTCAGCCTTATAAGATGGATGGTTTGTATTTTCAACTTCCAATTTAACTGAGCTATGTTACAGATCTGATGTCTGTTTCGAAGCCGAGTAAATGGATCTAAGTGAAACTTCAGTATCTTCTGTATGGTTACATTATTTATAGAAATTTCCAAGAGAAATCCTAACAGACTGAATAAGGCAATTGAAAGAAACTCAATAGATATGATCTCAAAATCCAATCGGTTTCGTTTCAGTACAATTTAACTATACAGTTAAGTTATAAGACAACTTTTAAACATTCCAAACCCCTAAGTTCTTGTTCGATATTTCAATTTTTCACCAAACAAAAACTTCTCAATTTCTACGAAAATTGTAAATTATTGATTTTTTTTGTGGCAATTCTTGTGCCAAATTTCCCAACTGAATTGCTCCTCCAGAAGTATTAGAACATAGCTGTATAGAAAATGGGTTTTGCTTATATGACAAAACTTAACGCCTGATGATGAAAAATTCATTCAATGCACACTGACTATACCTCTAGTAACTACATCCTTAAACTCACATGGGAAGATGGAAACATACCTACATAAAGAAGTTCTTCAATGGAATGCATTTTTCGTCTTCCAAATATACCCAAAAGCAAAAATCCTATATAAGTTAGAAGAGGTATAAAGAGAGGTAGGTAGCATATTTTCAGTGTATAGAGTAAAAGTATGCCCAGATGTCTACCATTTGCATAGGTATAGTACTCCACTTCTCAATGGCCATCATCTATCGCCATTATAAGTGTGCTGCCAGCCACATTCATAATAAATTCCATTCCATCACCTCCTCTCTCTCTCTCTCTCTCTCTCTCTCTCTCTCTGTGCATCCGCATCCTGCTGATGTGATGTGAAAAAGTCTTCTTCTTCAACTCAATATAAATGTGCAAGAGTGGAAGTCATCAGCTGCAGGGTATATAAAGGTAACATTGACTGCTGCTGCTGCAGCTACTTCTTGACTGCGCCATTTGGGACCATTGAAGAACCTTATACCTCTCTTTTAGAACTCATGTATACCTAACCATGTCATATCGTAGCATAACCAAAAATACTACATATCCTTGCTTGATGCTGAAACCTTCCTACCTAAGTATATAAGCAATTTGTATGAAAACATACAACTAAGGTGCAGAACTTTTGCATAAATCAATTGTAATTCTGAACCATGTTTTATTATTAAAATTTTTGGGGCTTCAACTTTGCCCTCAGCTTCTTTTGGTGACTTGGTATAATGTTTTCTCATTCTACATTCTTCAACATCTCCCCCTCTTTGCCCTCATATCGCAGAGAAATAAAAAGAAAAAATACGGATGAACAACAATAATTATTCAAAGATTTTATAATATGCAACATAAACACACACAAATAACAATCCTTTGCTGCAATATAGCTCCAAGCCTACAAGGATTATTATACTCTTATATGTAAGGAATATATCCAACTTTGAGGCAGCTACGCATGCGGATAGAGGGGTGAGGTCTGTAGAAATTCTTACCTACCTATACCTGTACCTAACCATAATTCATGCAAATTATGTTAACATATTAGTTTTTAAGGGAAATTCTTCGTCGCAAAAGGATCTTTATATACATTTGGAGCTATGTATGTATATTTCTTCCTGTGGGTCTATACAGGTATATAATAAGTCTTGGCCAGGCTATAAGAAGAAGAAAATTGCAGAATGGAATTTCAAATCACGCCGAGGAATCAAAAGTTTGTTATAACAAACTCCACCATCAGCATAAACAGAATCGGAGCAATCCTATCGTGCGGAACGCGCGGCTTGACGCGCTCGGCTGGAGGCGTATCATCATAGCACACCAAATCCTTTCAACACATATATACCTACGGTAGGTTATAATATTAATATAGGTACTCACTACTTACAAAAGGAACATCATATCCATCCATATCCCATATAACCAAAGCTAAAGCCATCATGGCTGATTGTTATTCACCGTGCGAGTTGTGCAATTTGGCTTCCCATTTTCTTTAGTCGTATGTACCTAGATGACGAAGACGACGCCACCGCCTTGGTTCGTAGTCGTACCTATTTGAAATTTCAACTTTGTCGTTATGTCTTCGCGTCACTTGGTCTCGTTATGTTTGCAACAAGATTTTCATCTGAGACTACTGATTTTTTTTTTTAAATGATTTCAAGGATTTTTCTTTGCGTTTGCATTTGCAAGGTAAGGAAATCAAAATAGTGGAAGTTTTCCAACTGATACGAGTTTCTGAAAGTTTTCACTATAGATATAATAAACTTTGGATATTTTAGGGATAAAAACTTAAACAAGAGTATTTGCATTTCGAAATTTTGATGTGTTTCACAAAATATTGTTTTAGTTGATGATACAAAATAGTACATCATTTGAATTAAGAAATTTTCCAAGATGAAACATTTAACACAAATGTAGGTACATTGTACATATAAGACATGGGAAGCAGGTACATATATTTTTTGATTTAAATTACCATCATTATCGAAGCATTTTTAGGCAGACATATAAGTTCGATCAACTATAAGGATCATAATTAAGATGTAAATGAAACATAGATACTTATATACTAGTTATTTTATGAAGGGTAAACTAAAAACGTGGAAATTTCTGTAGCACATTACGTTGTGCTGTTACACAAATGGTATGAAATGGTATATGTTTGCTTACTTGTTTGCATGAACTGTTACGTTTTTAGGTGTGTTCAGCTGAAGTTTATTAAGAAAAAAGGTTTAGTATGATATCTATCTACTAGTTTAAAAATTTTTAAAACTAAGAACATTAAAGTAAAGAGCTTTAAAGTAGTATCACTCCAACACTATAACATCAGGTTGATTAAAATTTTGCGCCACAGATATGAAGAACTTTTGTTTGATGAAATTCATTTTGGTTTTGCTCCGGCACCCTTACAGCTGAAGCTACGGCCCTGGCTAGTATATAAAAAAGGCTCGAGTGATCATTGAGTATTTTTCACGTCATTACGTAATACAATCCTTTGCTTTCGATTATTTTTTTCCGCAGCAGTAGTTTTAAATGCTTAAGTAAATTAAAAAGCACAAGCATGTGTTTCCCAACGTGGGGCCCACGCCACACAGGGGGGCAATTTGATTTTATAGGTAGCCCCGGTAACACCCACCTATCAGCAGCAACAACTCCAAAAATCTCACCGTCACTCAGTAATCAATGCGACATGCAAATTTGTCTGTCTCCAAAAAAAAAATGGACACGTCTGTTTTTTTTTTTTTTTTTTAATTTTATGTTTTATTTGTAGGTTTTAGATTTTAAGTTACAATTTAAGTTTTTTTACTTTTCAAACAAAAGGATGAACTTAACTTTAAATTTTAAATACCTAACTACCTAAGACAAATTAATTTTTGAGGGAGCCGACTCGGGCGAAAGACAATTTTAGAATGATGAAATTTTAATCAAATGTCAATTGACAATTTAAAGGCCTCTACAAAATAAAGCACAAAAAACCAGTATTCTGAAATACTGGGTTGCATTCGTTTGTGGAGGAAACACAATGCGTTTAGAGCTGTTCGCGTGCATTGTGGCTATCCGCGCAATGGATTGATTCCGCGTTGCGCTAAATCGAGCACTGAGTGGCGGACAGTCACAATACGCGCGAACAGAAACAGAAGTTTTCTAAATTTTAGCTTGACATACAATCTATTTGCAGGAGACTAGAGCACAAGCATTTCACTAAACTGAAGTATGTAATAGATACATATTACTATTATTGAATTTTTTTTTACTTGAAGTACGGTTCTACAATGTTTTGAAAACAAACTTACTGTGTTTACTTATTTTCTATGGATTTCTTTCTAATAGACCGTTCAAATTCAACGACATGTCGTTGCACGCATGTCACGCATGTCAACATGCATCGTGTCGTTAGATTTTTGTAATGTTAACACCAGTAGAACTAGCTCTGTATTTCAATTTTTTTAATAATTTGCTCTGTCAAACGACCGCTGTAGTAAATGTGAAAAGTAGTCGGACGACCGAAAATTTCAATTTTACGTCTTCTTTAAATTTTTTTTGTAGGATTAAAAGAGAATGGGTTTAAATATAAACAAAATAATTAAACGAGAGAGGAAACATATAGAATTAATGGGCTAGTATTGGCGCAAATAATGAGCTACGTGCTATGTTTGTTCTTTGAAAATGTATTTCATGTCGGTACGGCAGTCGTTCAATGTGAACGCTACCAAAACGACATGTATCGGGCGACACGTCGTTAAATGTGAACCTACCTAATATCAGCCATTCAATTTTTTTATTGAACATTTCAGATTTTGTATATGTTGTAAATTGTCTAGGTATAATTGGCGCTTTCAGAAAAATCGGATCTCAGATATTTTTTTCCTCAGATTTTTGGCAGCAAAACTGAGAAATTTTACTGAGGAGTCATGTTCATTTAACTAAGATTGCTGAAATCTCTGATATCAGGACATACGGATTTTGGAATTCTGGTGAGGCATAGCAAAAAAAAGGTTAAGAAACACTGCTTAAGGTATAGACATTTTTTTCTAAAATTGATATAAAAGTGAAAAAGCTGATATTGTGAATTGTGATGTAGATATATTTTTCTAATTATTTAGAAACACGTTTAACCACCCGATGTAAGAAATTAATCAATTTGGGCTAAAGTTAGAAATTCGTTCATATATAGCTTATTTATAATTACCTAATATATGTAATATGTATGTACCTAATATAGCAGGTATGTGGACTAAGAAATTAAAATGTTATAGCTTCCGACATACATATGTATGTACATGGAATGTATTAAACCCATCTACAATTTAATTTGTGTATTTTCCCTTCTATTGTTTCCTTTATATCTGGTTGACTTTCACAGCCTTCACCAACTTTGTTTAAAATTCTAAAAAATGATTGATGTTCCTTTTATTTTGCATTTTAATTTTGGCTTAATTTCTATATTCAATTCATTGAAATGCAACAAAAGGTTTACAAAAAATTTATACAATACACTCATTCACTTTATGGCAACTGTCAAACTCGCATCACCCCTGATTAAACAGCACATTCAAAAAAGTTATTCAATATACTCGTTATATAGTGTTTGAGGTATTAGGTATTATAACTTATATATGAAAAATGTTTGTCATCAATGCGAGATCCAAATGCATAACGCCATCCTACCTTTTTTGTCCCATCACAAAGAATAGCAAACGAAATGATGAATTATGATTGATCAGGGACTAATTATAAAGTAAACACCACGCCATCCACCTCGAAGGTCCTAAACTCACACGCATTTGGCTTGACAATCTGCATACAAAGAAAAATAAATATCATAGATATACAAAAGCAAATTAATGGCGTGACAATTGGAACTAGATTCGGATTGTATATGGAATCCTATTTGGGCAAGTGTGCCATAGTCTTTGAGTTTTGTTTATTCAGGATTTGGGTTTGAGGTAAATCCTTAAACTTATATATGTGTCGTACTCCGACGGAAAAAGTGATATTGAAACCCATTATGCTTCTAGTGCGGTCGAAAATTTTGCGAGAATCAAGGTGAGGGAGCATAAGTGTAATCGGAATCGGTCTTCGTCTCTTTTTACCTTTTATCCTATATATGAGGGTGTTATTTCTATGTTTTTGTTGTTGTTGTTGAAATTCTTCCACTTGTTGACAGAAAGTCCTGAAAATAAAAATAAAAAAAACACCAGCAACTGATAGTGATTTTGAGGGTGAAAACAGCTTAAAACACGTATCACACCAGTTTAAAAATTGCAATTCTATATGTATACCACCCTTCAGAATATACCTATATAAGGCTCTCTGATGCGGTGTGGTTTTTTTTCGGATGATGGGGTGTGGGAGCTTATATAAAGTCTAGGAAGCCAATTTCATGCGAAAATAATCTCCCCCTGGGATAGATTTTTTTTTTCTTAACTTTTTTTTTGTTGTTGTTGTATTTTTGCGATCTTCCACTTGACTTGAAGACTCCCGGAACCGCATAAAAGCAACGCTTTGGCAGGAGTCAAACAAATAGAAGGAAGGAAAAGAAAAATATGTTCAGCTTGCTGAGCTGTTGATTGCCTTAAGTGAGGGTGACACACTGCCTGACTTAGGTATATATAACAAAGCCAGAGATATTGTGAATATATCGACTTGGTAGAAGCGAGTAGAGGTGTAGATAAATATATTCCAACCCTCAAGGACTAATGGACGATTTCCATTTCGTGTTGTTTTCTTATTTTTTTTTTTTTTACGACAAAAGAAAAGGGAAAACGCAAATTTATTGTTGCGGTTTTGTGTTTTTCTGCTGTTGATCTGTTATTTTGGTTACTTTGTTCGGGAAGTTTTTTTTTTTTGCATTTTACAATAGAAATTATAGGGGTGTGGGAAGGTGTAAGATATTAACCCTTGCCTCAGAGGGGGTTTGGATGTGAGTGGTGACGGTTGAACTTAGAACAGAAGTCAAGTGACTTAATCCGAAAATTGAATTTTTATTTTCTTATCTGTCAAAAAAGGTGGATTAAGATTAACTTTTTCTTCAGCAGAAGAGTATTGGTATATAAAGATATCAACACAGTTGATAAACTGCCTTTAAAATCTTGGTGGTAGCTCACCCAATTGTTGTTGTTTCATTCAAGCCTTCAGTATTGATATGATGGTGCGAAAGCTTGGCAGTCTAACTGATAGCGTGTCTTTAAAAATAGCATTTTATCAAAGCATTCTACATCCGTATAGTGCGGCTAAGGAAAGAATCTCTGTATTTAACGTACGTTTAATAGTAGGTAGGCACAATTTATGGTCTGGGAAACCCTTTTTCTGCAATTGCATGGTAATAATGATGAACTATAACATTTGAAACCTTTACTACCTTCTTATGATATGACAGAATATTTGAATATACAACATACAAGTGTATGTGTCGTAAAGAAAGTTGGTTATAAACCGACAGATTAATAACTTATAAAAAAATATACCTCTTCCGGGTAATCTGACGCAGAAATAATAATAACAAAAAATATAGAAGGCGGAACAACTCGTGGACCATCGGACCATCAGGGTCGAACAGACTTAGAACTCTTAAGTTTTAACTATTCCTGTGTAAACTCATGTTAGAAGGACAGAAATGGATGAATTGAATAAGTTAGTACTGAATTTTTATTTAAAAAATCTATTTTAATTGTGTTAACGGTGTAACATTAAAAAACCAGTGTTTTGTGAATAAATCATGTTCATATGTGTTGTAATATTGCATGAAGACTACCTATCACTTTTTAAACATTTACCCGAAAGTTGATCTTAGCTACTTTGATACATGAAAAATAAATTCCTAAAAACTGTATAAAATTTTTGTTTAAAATTTGAACGAAAGTGACAAATTAATGTTACGGTTGTGACACATACATACAGAATTTTAGAAACGAAATTCTTACATAATGTATGAAAAATGTTCTCATTGAAATTGTAGTTTTTCTTACTTATAATTATAATGAAAATAATAGAAATTTAATCTTTTTCTTTCCCAAAATGGCTTGAATTCTTGCATTCCAATATTGAGAAGAATTTCTAGTAATCATTTCCCCACACTATACATTTCATGCTTAGTATTTATATAAACAACAAAACTTAAAATTACTTCAAAAACAAAATGATTAATATTTAAATGCCTTTTTCATAGTTACGGGTGTGACACAATTTTTATAATTTAATTTAGTTTGGTTTACAAATTCAATGAAATATTTTCACAATATTCTTCTTATATTCTTCAAATTTTCAATTTGATAAATGCTCCATTTTATAGCAATAAAAGAAATAAGTATATTTTTGTTACGTTTCTGACACTAATTATTATGAATCAACTCAGCTCAGTTTATAATTACTTTTATGCATTTTTGGATTGAAACAAAATAAATATAGAAGACTATGGGTGATGTACACAAAAAAATTTAGGTACGAAATAGAACCAATCGAGCGCTTAGTGACACAAAACTTTCCTAGGACTTAGGTTTCAGAAGTGACAGTGAAAGCGTTAGGGCATATTTCTCAGAATTACGTTACATACTTATATATGAGCCCCATAAGATGACTTAGTGTTAATTTTGAATTTAAACAAAAAAAAACTGTACGAGAACTAAGAAAAGGCGTGCCTGATTGTTTAATAATTAAAAGTCTACATTCGGCTCATCTGGGTTCTATTTTCCAGGTTTAAGGTAGTTCTTTAGTGAAGTGTGCAATTTCAGACTATAATTTAGTGAAGTTATGCTATCTCAAACTGTAATTTAGTGATATCTGACATCGCAGACTGTAATTTAGTGACATCTGCTTTCTCAGACTGCAATTTAGTGACATCTGCCATCTCCGACTGTAATTTAGCGATGTCTGCCATCTCAGATTGTAATTTAGCGATGTCTGGCTTTCTTAGACTGTAATTCAACGATGTCTGGTTCCTCAGACTGTAATTTATTGACTTCTGCTATCTTAGACTGTAATTCAACAATGTTTGGTTCCTCAGACTGTAATTCACTAACATCTGCTTTCTCCGACTGTAAATAAGTGATTATGTGACGTCTGCCATCTCAGACTGTAATTTAGTCACATCTGCTATCAAACAAACAAACACAAACATATATTTGCCAGTAAGACCTAGGGTCTTATATATTAGGCAATGTTAGAAGGAATAGAAGGATAGGATAGATTTTTGTTGGCACAGTACCTAACTGTAATTTAGTAACGTCTTCGGTCTCAGACTGTATAATTGACCCCTTCATATTTTATTTACCACTAAAAAAATCAACTTAAAAATGAAAAATAATCGTTATCTAGGAAATGTCTTACTACAAAAATTTAACAATTTTTCCATAGAGCAATAGACAAATTCAAACAATAAGTAATTGAATCACTTAACCAATACTGTTAGGTACCTACAAAGCAAGGTCTTTTCTTGTAGAAGCTTAAATATTACCCGCAGTAGAATAATTTTTAAAACGTAACTTACATAGATCTCTTTCAATTCCTGCGAACCAATACAAAATTTTAAATCAAATTTCAATATTTTTAAAACCAAACCATACAAAAACTTCATAAATGATGAAATTCGATAACGTCTACATAAATAAACGCGATATCTGCCATAAAAGGATATACGACACGTGAATTCAATCAATCCACACCAACAACCTTATGCCTTCCACATATAAAACCCCATATATTTAAGTATAGCGCATATTGAAAATCAGTAAAAGGTTTCTTTGGATTTCTGTAAAAAAAAACCAAGATAATATGCAGTAAAAAACAGAACATTTCCTTTATTCCATCAAAGGAATGTATATTTTTGAATGTGTTTTTTTTTTTGTTCCTCAGCAACATTTCTTTTGGCATTATATAGACCATCATCTTCCTTTTTAAAATGGGATTTCATTTTTCAATTAAACTACATAACAACCCTCTCGCAGATCTACCAAAAAAAAAATACAAAAAAAAAACAACACTCGAACCCTCTCCTAATTTTTTGTCTATGACCGCATTATAGCCACATCATTGAATCTTCTCCCCCTCGAACACCTATATTTTCCCATACATATGTGTCTATAAATTGATATCACACATATGAGTTTGTGACATTATTACCTACTTGCAACATCTAGATACTCGAACTCGAACGATTTTCAGTTTTTATGCGTTTTTAAAATTTCGCATAGATTTTGTTTTTTTTTTTTTTTTAAAGAAGTAAAACCCATATCTCGAATGCCATAATCCTGCAATAAAAGTAAATCACTTTTGATATAGAAACTCTCAATATCGCAATGTCTCACGTGGGTTCGGTCGTGGGTTACATGTGATATGAGGAGTAGGATTGTGGGATGAGGTTATACACACACATACGTTATGTGCCCATTTCCGTTCTTAAATCGTCCGCCGTTTGCATCACACACATTTCAAAAGTCATAATCGCAGATAAGGACATGACATTTGAAATTTAAAAAAAAAAATTAGAAATTTCTTTTAGTCTCGGAAATACCATCATTGAAAGGACGAAGAAAGCCACATCCACTGATGATGCGACCGACGACGATGACGACAATGACAATGAAGACCCCCGAATTTAAAAAAAGGATCGATGTTGGAAATAAATTTTGCAATCACAAAGGAATTTCGAGTGCTGCAAAAGCATATTACAATTTTTATTGCACATTTCAGCAAACAAACAAAAAAAAAAATAAGAAAGAAAAAATAAGAAAAAGAAATCATTGCGAAAGATAAAGGACATATGCCCATCAGGGTTACACGATGATGATGGTTATGATGAGTCCCAGGACATTTATTATGACGTATTTCGCTGAGGGTGTACAATGTACATATGGATATTCCATTGTGTGTCGTATACAACTTGGCGCTGAAAGGTTTGCCGGTCGTCATATCCTTATTTTTTTTTGCGGTGGCTAATGTTCTCCTCAAAGAATAAAAAAGGCTTCTTCGAATCACGATGGCAAGAGGTGTATCTATCTATCAATAGAATGGTCGTTCGATGTTATAGGTACATATATATTTTGTGCGTGTAGAACTTTGCTTCACCTTTGTTACACTCTCTCTTGTCAGCAGGCATTTGATATACCGGCGGATGGTAATTTCGTATAAGAGCATTGGTTCCGTACATAATATGCAGATATATGAGGTTAACTTTGTATAAAAGGTCCACTTATGGAGAAGCCCAGGTTAATAAAAAACCCCTTTGATGTTTTCCTTTCCACATACACTGATACACTTATTGTGCGGCCTATCATTTACCTACTATTCTAAAGGTTCTTTGTCACAAATTGCTACTTTTAGTATACGAGAATTGGAAATTTAAAAAAGCCTTCTTCCTGCGTACAGCGTTGGTAGGTATAACATTTAAGCTTCTCATGATGACCTTTTTACCTCTTTAGCAGGTAGTCGTGGTATTCAAAGGAAAGGGAACTAGTTGATAAAAACATTTATTTTTTACGTCAATTTTATGGAGAAAAGGAAAAGTGATAGTTATTTCAGACTGATAGGTGCCTATATATATATTCAAAACTTAAATATGCTTTTGCCTTGTGTTTCGAAATATCCCTTGGCAAAGAGTTAGATCGATAGTCTATTAAGCCGGAGGTCTCTGATCAATTACATCACCTCAAATGTCTTATTTTGTCAGGGGATGTGCCCCTTGCGAGGAAGTGACAGATTCTCCAAGTCATGAAGAAGTACCTATACCTATCGCCTTAATCGTTCGGATTTGGCAGAAATTAGTAGAACATTTTGCGTTTATTAATTTTCGAAAAAAATTCTGAAAAAATGCCATAAGCAACTACTCTTAAGATACCTTCTATAAGGTGAAACCCTACAGATATTGTGATGCTTTTTTTCGAGGATGGAGTTAGATTCGGCGGTTCTCACAAAGTATATAATTATCTTCAGGTACTTGATTAACAGAGTATCTATTACACTCAGACTTAGGTCATAAATACAAAGTTTAATATGGATTTAATCTCCGTCTTTAGCGGTATACTAAAGGATAATCAAATCTGTAACCGGCTTAAAAAAATGAGTCTACAGTGTACAAAAGAAGTATTACCTGTAGGATAAGTCAGGTTGGGATGGGGTTCCGTCCCTGATAATTCAATAATTAATTAAACGGGATGAGAAACCTAAAAATCGGGTTGGTGGTAGGAGTCCTAAAATTCCAAAATTTTACCTCATATATAGTGTCTCCAGTTTGTTTAATTATTATCCAGTTCCAGAATATATTATTTGGCATAACTTATTTAGTGCACCAAACTAATGGTACTATAACAACATAAGTAAAGGCACAGTGATGCCAGATGAGATTTTAAAAATCCCACCGGATTCGAAAAAAAAAACCCACTATTTTTGTACTGCAACTATTTTATAACTATGAGCTAAACAAAAAGCTTTTATGGAAAGTGAGAAATGTGAATCAATACCTAGGCTAAGAAGGCACTTTCGATTTCAATTGGCAAAAAATCGCAAAAAATAGAACACATGAGTTTCAATGTGATTGACCCCTAAATGACACAAAAAAAAAAAAGTGTGAGCACTAGGACTCGCGGTGAAGATGTGTAAACATTCGTTTTATCTTAGGAAACAGGTAAAAATCGGGGTGGCAAAATTTAGGAATCCCTTTAGCCCAGGCGCGCGCAAGCAATTTAACAGTTTCGAAACAGTTTGGTTTCGATTTTGAGTCCTATAGGTTCATATGGGATCCGCGCACATGCACGGGGCGCTATCTCATATAAACGTATAGGACTCAAAATCGAAACCAAATAATTTCAGAGCATAGATGTTTACACATCAAAAATCTGGCCGTGAAATTTGTTTCTGGCGACACGACACTACGCAAATTAAAATGAACAAACTCTCAAACCAACGCGAAACTTTGAGAACGACGATAAAACTATCGGATGTTAAAATAATATTTAAGTGTCAAGTTGGTTTGGGTATTCGCAGTTATCGCCCTGTAAATATATTTCGAAAGGAAAAAGTTTCGAATGTGTTAAATGAAATTATACGTTCGTGTGCACACTTGCGATTTAAATTTCGACGACTAAAAAACGTTGTCGCATCAAGAAAAAACAATGTTTTGTCGCAAAATTGTTTAGTCGCCAAAAATGAGACTTATGGTTTCAAATATGAAGGCCACACATAGAAATATGAGAATAATAAAAAATCGCAGCGATTAAAATAAAATGAATGAAACAGTCGCAAAATTAAATACATATAGATCAAATAATTAAAACAAATTAGACTGCTTGTTGTTTGACAGGTTTTCTATGTCATTGGTGGTCAGGCCAATTTTTATTTTTTATTTTAAAGGTAGGGTAAAACAAAAAATTGTCCTCAATTATGGTTGGAAAAACCCAGTGAGTCATAAAACAGATTAAAGGTAATATCATTAGCGTTTTCATTTTTGTTCAATTCTGCGCATCCGGCATCTGTCAAATCGAAGTATTATGGTGGGAAAATGGTGGATCCACCATCAATCTGGAAAGAGAACACTGTAAAGGCATAAGAACGATTTTGTTTGGATTTCCACCACCCCATATGAAAATTTCAGACGAAAGAAAGTGTGAATCAGAAAAATGCTAACAAAACTTATCAGCATAAAAAAACATACTTGATCAATGATCATCAACTATCTGATTGTATACGTAATATTTATGGAGGTAGCTTAGTCGACACAGGGCTCGTTATGGCGCAGCATGACACTTTTGGGACAAAATCTAATGTCATTTTGAACAATTTAACTCTAAACGCTCCATTACAACATGCCAATTTTTAATAAATGTCGAGTTAGAGGATAATTTGGCGTTAATTAGCAGTTAATTATTTGTTTTAATTTCGAATTTGTTATGCAATGTTTTCTACGTTTTGTTGTTTTTTTTGTTTTTTTTTTTTTTATCTTCAAAAACTTATAAAATCATACCTATTGAAATATACTTCCATTTTAGACAGCCCCAGCTACACCAGCGACCCGCCTAGAGTTGTATTTTAATTTGATGACATAAAAATAAAAAGTTTAAATAAAATTAATAAAACTTCCATCATATAATAACAACTCATTATCTTCAAACTCCGATCTTACCAAATCACTTCCAACACGCCATCATTTGAAAAAAGAAGATTTTTAGCCATTTTGAAGTTAGGTAGGTACCTATCTATATATGTACCTAACCTATACATGTAAATAGTAGGTAAATAGTTGCTGATGATGCCATTGCCAACAAATTCAGCAAAAAGAAAACTTTAAATAAACGAAAAACTTTTCCATTCAGATTCCATCGAACGAGCAAAGGCATTCATTCTTTGGATTTTCTCCTCTGTCCCATATCTAGGTACATAGGTATAGTTATAGGTTCTTACATTCAAAAACGGAACAAAGGAAAAATACAGAAAAAAAAAACAAACAATAACTCAAAAAATCAAAGAAAAAAAAAAACTAAAAACTGAAAATAATATTCTGTAGGAAAATTCTTGTTCGAATAAATTACCTTCGTTCGTCGATGGGGGCCCAGCCATATAGCGTTAGTGTAGTATCTCACATTAAAAGCATTCATCTCAAACATAGTAATCTCTTAAGATATTCACAGAAACCATATACATCCCTTGCTGCTGTCGCCCGCCTAGCCCACACAGCCCACCCATTGACAGCCACAAGGACCTCAAACAGGACAAAGTTTATATTTTATTTTTTGTTCTCTTCTCCAGAAAATGACAAAAAAAAAAACAACAACAATGAAAACCGCCATCCGCCGAAGTCTTTTGCCAGGCGCTCTCTATTCACAAAAAACTCGAATAACATTCTAAAGCGAACATAAAATGCCAACCCAAACGGACCAAGGCGGAAAAAACCTCACAGTTGACAAAAAAAAAAAAAAAAAAAACGAAGGAACATACACTTTTGAAAGTTCGAGACGATGACACGAACGAAGGCAAGGACAAATCGGTATCAGGAACGCCAGACGGGATGACGGAGGTTTTGGGAAAAATTTAAATTATAAAACTATTCACGAAAACTACAACCGCAAGCAGCAGCAGCAGCACACACATCAAATTCACACACATAGACAAGCAATAGAGAGACCACGAAAAAGAAAATAAAAAAAAAAAATGTTGGAAAACACTTTCACAAAGAATCCCCAACACAAAATATACATACATTGAAGAAAAATCCTTGAAAAACCATTAAAAACATATTTTCCATCCCTAGAACTCTCACCCCTGCCCTCCCCCCCTTAGCCGCGCACTCAATTCTCCATAATTTTGTGCAGATTATAAAAATTTTATGTGCAATGGAGAATGTTTCTTTCACCCCCGCCACGCCGCCAATTCTATGGAGAAAAACAAAACATAGAAAATGAAAGAAACATTAAGAACTTAAAAAAAAAAAAAATACAAAGAATAAAATCCAAATTCTAGACTACACATCCAGGATAACACACATAGAAAGCAAAGCAGCAACGAGGAACTCCTTGATCTCATTCTCTTCGTAGGTAGGTTCTCTAAAAACTCATTCCAAAAAAAGCAAAAGGAAAGAATATTTTATAGTTTTATGGGAATTATCCCCGAAACTTACCTCCACGATGCCATTTCGGTGCAGTGTGGCAGCAGCAGGTCCTTCGAGCCGGATATAGGGTTGTGTGAGTTAAAGTCTGTTGTGCACCTCGAACCGAAAGGACATATACTCTTGCAGGTTATACAAAATGGTTTTATTTTCTTTCTCCGAATGTCTGGGTATTTTATTAAGGCGTGGCTCCATAGCTCTTAGAAACCCTATATTTGTAACCACCCCACATTCCCCCCTCTTCAAACGAGTGATGCTCTTAGCTCTTGTTCTTATGGGTCGAAGGTACAACTGCAGATGTTGTCAATTGGAAAACTACACACCGAGAAAAGGACGAAGAATAAGGATAACGACCATAGAGTTTTCTTTTCTCATTTTCATTGCTACATAGAAAAGATGAATCTTCGCTGCGGAGCTTATCTCTGTGATAAAATATTTATATGTGTATGCGTTCTGTGAAACAAGAGGTTACCTCTATATACATACATATTTTCGCAGATAAATACAAAGTTAGCGGTAGAGGTACGGCGTGTACTTGTGTGGAATGCAATTATTGCAGTTATCTTCGTTGTGTCCTTTATAAGAGATTAATTTTAGTTTATATAATTTTCCTTGCTCTTTCGTTTCGTTTTGTTTTTTTTTTTTTATTTTTTTTAGTATTAAGAGGTTAAAAGGGGCCGACATTTATCTACAACCTACCATGGCAAGTTTTGTTTTTTTTGTTGTTCTAATTTTATTTTTGAACGTCAAAAAACAGTGACAGTCGTATTTATTAGATTTTTGTCTGTACTTAGACACCGTCTTACTATTTTCAAATTAGTGGAAATATGCTTTAATTAATAAAAATAAATATCATATTATTCACGTTTATGACAATCTACTCTTGTGTCTAAGAATTAGGCAGCTATAAGACAACAATAAACAAGGTTTTTAAACACATTTTCCAAAGTTGTCTAAAGTTAGACAACGTTTATAAATAAAATCAAGAATCTTTAAATTTTTTTTTCAATTCAAATTATATCTATAAACTCACTTAAAAGTGCGAGAGGCTCTTTTTTAATATATTTTTTTTATTCGTAAGGATTTTCCAATTTTATTAAATATCTACATACCTAGGTACTTTATAAATTTAAGAAGTATTATCAGAACACTTTAAATTGGTTTCCCCCTCATTTAAAAAAAAAACATTGTTTTCATTGATAAGTATATGTGTGTTAGGAATATCTAAAAATATTAAGAGAAAACCAGCCTACCAAGAGTAGGTATATAGTATTACTACTTCAAAATTGTCTTACTTACTTTAAAGCTCTTTAAACTAAAATATTCAGACATTTTTAAACTAATATCATACAAGACCTACAATTTTCTTAAAAAGAAACCTTAGCTGAACACTCCTAAAAAAAGTGCCAGATCGTACAAACAAGTAAGCAAAAACATCATTTTTTATTGTCAAAGTGACATGTGGAATTTGTATGATAATAAAATGTTAAAATAGGCATTTGATGATTAAAACTTTAGTAAAATGTTAAATAGAGAGCAGCATCATATCTAATAAAAATTCTTTAACATCGGACTTAAATTTTCTAACAACTTTTCTTACTTTTCTTTTTTCAAATTTTGGTTAAATTCAAAAATAATTTTTTAGATGAATGCCAAGTTAGCGAAGCAAAATCCGCGAATTATTAAGTTAAATTTTGTCTACGTTTTTTTTTTCAAAATTAAATAAGGAGGCTAACTAACGCCAAATTATTAAGCAATAGGTAAATCGATCAACATGTAAATTAAGATTTTACCACTTTTTGAGGCTTTTATAATTTCTTATTTGTCGTTCAATGTTTTCTATGTTTTTTTATGCTTTGTTAACTTGATAATAATGTAACGAAGAATTCCCCTACCCTCCACTCAAATTCCTCGAATGTTGGTAACAATTTCTTATATTTTGAATGGTTCATTTCTTAATATTTTGGTGTAAGTTAGCTGTCAGAATTAGTTGTGATAATTTAAATTTTGTCATGCAATGTTTTCTATGTTTTTTTAAAGCCTTAAGCTATATTCATATATGAAAAACCTGAAATTTAAACTAATTAAAAATTAAATTAAAAAATTGAGGGATATCTTTTTGTACTAAATTTTACAAAAACTATGTAGGTATTCGAAATTTTTAAAGATAAAATATTTTTTTGAAAATTAAAACAAAAATAAAACATACAGATATATAAATACATATAAATTTTGAAATAGCGGGGGTCTTACTTTTTTTAAATTTTATATTATGAACTCTCTTATAAGAACAGGACAAAAATACTTTCATATAATCTTAATTTTCTGAAAAGAGGCCATCAACGGGTTTTTGGTCCTTAAATTTAATACATTTTTGGAGATTTTTAATATACATACCAAGGTTACTATCACGGTCTTTTATCAAAAGTATCGCATATAAGAGTGTGTAATGTTTTAGTACTAAATATTGGCCGTATATAAAAAACCGTAAGCTATTTTTAGCGTAGCCACGCTATTGAATACTTTATAAAGCGCAATTTGCTGATATCTGGTGGCAAGAATGCCGCAGTAAAATGAGTCAAGAGATAATTGGTCTTATTTATAAACGTTGTCTAACTTTAGAAAACTATCCAGCTTTGGAAAATGTGTTCCAAAACCTTGTTTATTGTTGTAATATCAACAGATTCCAAATGGGGATTCGTTATACTGGACGTTCGTTATATCGGCATTCGTTATACTGGACGTCCAGTGTACATAGTTAGAGCCGTTTGCGAGATTAAAAGTAAATACGTATAGGTAAATAAGTAGGTTCAACATATAACGTGTTGAAAATATTATACTTACATAACTTCGCAATATTTCAAACTCCAAAAATGTTTTAAAAAAAAGTAGGAATTAAAAAAAAAACATTAATTTTGAACACAGAGTTCCAAAAACTTAGATAATCGTCAGAAAAACAATCATGGAACAACTTTAAAATTTTGATGTTCGAAAAAAGGGGGACTAGATCAACAACGGCTTAGGTAGGTACCTATAACCCCCTATTTTTGAATATTTTTTAAGAAAATTTTAGAAAAATCTGAACAAATAGGTAAAAACTAAGAACAACTTTAAAAAATAAAAAAAAGAGGCTTTATAAGACGACGTATCCATAGTTAGACGTCGGTGCTTAATAATTACCATGTTAAATAAAACAACAACTAATCCCCTATGCGGGCTAAGCTAAACCCAGAGAATTCTCCAGGCTTAACTAAAGCGCACAGAAAAACTGTGTTACTATGGCGTGAATTACATACTTGTTAGCGATAGTTTGTATGATAACTCAATTTTGTTTCTGTGAGTTTTCGCTAATCCCCGTGGTCGGTTTTATTTAACCAATTCCCCCGGGCTTAAAAAAAACATACCTACTGTAACTAATTACATACTTTTTCCATTCCGGAGTAAATTCCCAGAATGAGCTATACCAAAATTTAAAAAGAAAATAGAAAATTAAAATTTTTGTTTGCCAAAAATTTAAAGCTTTCTCCAACTTGATTTATCACAAAAACGCAGCTCACAAAGTTTGTTTTTTTTACCTATTCAATTTCCAAAATATTTTCATAATTCTGCAGTTTTCAAAAAATCCGCATGCTGCGCTAGCAAGTGCAAGATATTATATTTATATTTAATTTATATATATAGGTATACCTAATGTAGTTAGGTAGGTAGGTAGGTATACATCGCATAAAACATTTTGTTATCCTTTCACGCCACGCTGCTGTATAACAATGGTTGCTTGTGGTTGTGTCATTTCTCTGTGTGCTCCTCTTCACATCCTTTTACAGAATATAATGTGTATTTTTATACATTTATAGGTACATCTACCATATACCTAATAACTTTCAAATATCTAATCTTTTTCTTAAATTATGAGATTTGATGATGAAGAACTAGAGAAGCATAACACAACACACACCACACAGTTCAGTTCGTTAGCCTCAACTATATACATAGGTACATATATGCCACACGTTGTAGTTGTCGTCATTCATTTTCTCTTACACCCACATCCTTATAGTACCTACCTACAGTTGACTCCGCTTAAATGAAATTGTAATCCTACCTTCTTTTTATTGTAGGTACCTATCTGAGTTAAAATATTCATCAGAAGTTGAGAATTTTGTTCATCCATCCAATCTTGAAACCCTAGAAATATAAACAAGATAAAATCTTATAACTAAGGAATATTATAAGTAGATACCTTCCTACCAGGCACGTAGCCAGAGGGGGGCTTGATGGGCTGAAGCTCCCCCCCCCCCCAAGGCTAAAATAAAAACTAAAACTTTCTAATATACTAAATTCAAATCTATAAAAATAAGGAGACTATCCACGTAGGTATAGTTTATTTGAAGTCCTCAACTACTTGAAAACACTTCGTTAAGAAACAAGAGACTATTTAGGTATGCATACAATTTTGTATTGAATTTAGGAGACTATTTAGGTATTTAATTTAATTTCTTAAGAACGTCAGAGAAAAAGCCGAAGATTTTTTCAGAGAGGCTTTTCAATCGGCATCTAAACTTGCCGAGGACTTATTTGAACTTGAATTAAGAGCTCCAAGAACTTCATTGAAACAAACAACGCGTTCCAATCCAGAAACCTCTTCTACTGAATCCTATTTTAGAGTGTCTGTATTGATTCCTTGCATAGATTCGTTAATACAAGATCTTACGGACAGATTCATGGTCAACGAAGACGTTCTACCATCGTTTCAAGCTCTTCTCTCAGTTCTCTTTTGCAGTTGGGCGAGTCAACGAAATGGAAAAGCTAACATGTTACTTTGATAATGCAATTTCGTTGTCAGCTGTGAAAGCTGAGTACATTCTCTGGTGCGAAAAAATATCGTTGATTGATCCTTCTATCGAAGTTTTAAAATTGCTTGATATATGTGACAAGACTTACTTTAGAGCCTTAGAGGTATAACTAACTTCTTGCTTACGGTTTTGGCCACGCTTCCAGTGACCACAGCGTTATGGGGAATGCAAGATTAAGCTCACTTGCTATAATATCTGTTCATTCAGATATTAATGTGGATCCAGATAAGGTGATTGATCTCATGTCAAAGAGAAAATAAAGACGTCTTCTGCTTTGAAAAAATGTGTGTATAAAAAAATAATTTAATTATATGTTCGTTTGAGTACATACAATTTAAAAAGTAATAAAAATCAATAAATTGGAATATATATAGTTTTTTGTTTAAAGAATTCCTCGTAAAATTCGGAAGCAAGCCCCCTCCCCCCCGAACCAAAATCCTGGCTACGGCACTGCTTCCTACCTATACCTAACTAACCTATAGGTAGGTATATTTATTTTATAGTAATAAATATTAATAAATTAAAGTTTAGGTAAGGTACTATTATAGTTATAGTTGAAACAAACCGGTTAAGGAATTTTGGGTTCAAAAATTAAAAAAAAATTAATTTTCAATGAAAAAATCTAAATTTTGGACAAATTTACTCAGCTAAGTTCAATAAACGGTGTTGACTGTACTTCGAATTTAATTAAAATTAATCCGTGTTTTTTCCTTCGTATATCTTTCTGTTTAGATATTTCTTTATTTTTTTTTATACTTATGAGATTGAATGAGATATTTTTGTTTTAAAAAAATAAATTGCAAGCACCAGACCAGAAATAATTTTTAAAATCTCACAAATCTAATCATATCTAGTTAATAATTTTATAAGTATAATTATAATTTTGTAATATAAGTATAAGGTTTATTAATGTTAGATAAAGATTGATAATAAATAAAATTTTAAGTTTAAGTAACATTTTCCTTAAGTTAAGGTAGGTATGGTAAATAGATAGATATACCTATCTAGATACTTTAAATGTGCTCTCATTTTAAAGTAGGTAGGTATTTCCTTGAATTTTAATTAACTCCATACCTTTCCCATACATTGTTTTTATTTTTAAATATATTTATATAGTTTGTAATACTTTTGCAGCGTCAAAAAAAATATATTTTTATCTTAAATCTTTAAAGAAAAATATATAAAAAGTAGGTACCTAAGGAAAAAATGATAATGAGAATTGTTTTGCAACTTTAAGCTTTGAAACATCTTTTGTGACAATAGGTAACGTGACTTTTGGCTATTTCGTACAAAATGTCTTATTTTTTCTATTTAATGATATTTTTTTTAGTGTCATGGTGAAAATAATTAAATTAATTATCCTTTGTTTTAAATATAGCAAAAGGAATTATAAAGTTTTTGTAGATAGGTATAGTCAAACAGACAACATCAAAGATTATAATAAATGATAATATACGCGCCGCTGCTGCTGATATACTTTGTTGCATTTCAATGATCAATGAAATTCAATGACACATCTTCTTGTAGTTTGAGGTGTGACAAATAGTTGTTGTTTTGCAAAACTAACATAATTATTTCCGCATTTAGATATGCAAACAACATAAACCAACAGCATATTATAGCAATAAGGCGCACTCGTATAAAATATCAATTATTCAGTGCGTATGCGTATCTTTGCGTTGAAAGCATAATTTGTCAAAAGTTGCGCATTGCAGAACATTTGTTGTGCAGTTGCCTAGGTATACCTTATACATATAATTGCTTACATAAAACAATAATTATGTGTCATTACCAATGTCAACGTTTAAATGCGTTTTTTAGTTCTGCGATGCATGAGATGCAATTTTTAGTTAAATGTGTGTTTTCTTTCAGTAAGAACCAGCTTTGAAACCTTCAATTATAACCCGCATGTTTGAATGACAAAAAAAAAGGGATGGAGCAGTTTTGTACCTATACGATCAAGAACCGACCGACCGTGATGAACGACAACTCAATTTGTCAAAGATTTCTAGAACAAATAAGAACTTAAGTCGATCACTATCTATGGGTAGAAATTATGCGAGAATTGCATATTATTACCAGATATAGAAAAATAAAAGAATTTCTGAATCTTTTCAAAAATGTATAGGTAGCCAACATTATTTTAGTTAAAATTTTAATTTTGTAAAAGAAAGCGTTTAAATAATTCCGATTTAATATTATAGATCTTGATTAATGAAAGCCTGTTATTTTTTAATTACTCGGAGTTAAACTCTGATACAATATTTTTAAAAAGTTAACTGGAAAAGAGAGAGAAAATCAGGTCTATATTTAAAATTTCAAAATGCTAGTTAATAATTTTAAATCCAGAGCAGTGATACTACCACACGTAGAGAAAAATCCCTACCTACACGTAGATATTTTCGGTTTGAAAACACCGTATAGGGAAATAAGGACAGATTTTTTAAATATTATAATTTTCTGTGAAAGCGTGGGTACGTTTAGAATTTTCTTACTAAATATTTGATATTTCTTTCTAAAATCGTGAAATTGTTTCCCTAGATATTTTTCTCTCTAAACATTTTACCATAACTTCTTAATTTAGAACAGCGTTGCCAATGTGGCACGATCGTGCTTTTTTGACACGAATATTTTATCGTGACACACAAAAATTCAATATGGCACGTTCTTATTAATTCCATTTTTCCTTCAAATAAAGCAAATTTTGAAGAAATTCAAGTAAAATTGGTCTAATTGGAGTAAAAACTGTCAAAAATTGTTAATATTTGACAATACACGAATAGAGCAAATTATTCTAACATTTTTTTTGTTGTACCTATTTCAGCTCAAAATTGAATTATACTTTTTTATTTAATATGAGAATTTGCGTTTTTTTTTTTCTATGGCAAGAAAATGGCAGAATTTTTTAGAAAATGTGTCACGGAAATTTTATTTTGCACGGAAACGCTGATTCAGAAATTTATTTCCACCTTTATTATTTCTTAATGTCAGATTTAAAGAAACAGAATACCTTATGACCACAGTACACTAATTTAAGGAAATACATGTAATTAGCAGGTTGTCAAAGTTGAAAGTGTCAACAAATAAAAAATGGCTGTTCGAGTGCCCACAGGAACTCAACACGTATCATTAGAAACAACAACAAAATATTAAAATAAGTAAAGGAACACTGTGCATCCACCATTTTCCCACAATTATACCTCGATTTTGACAGATGTGCAAAACTGAATAAAAATGAAAACTCTTATGATATTATGTGTACTATGCCCAGCGTTAGAACCTTTCTCCAATAGGAGTAAATTTACACCAATTTGAGGAAAAAAAAAAAAAAATCCACCACTGCGTTTTTTTTTTTAGATCTACTCCTTTTTTTCCAAACTGAAAAATTTAAAAATTCTTTAGCCAAACCACAAGAAAGGTAGCACTATATTATTCAATTTTTTAACCAAGTCTGACTCTGAATGTTTGAATATAAAATTCTATTCTGTTGTGTAACGAAAGGAAACGATGTGATTTAATTTTTTTGTTAAACATTTTGTTTTATTAAAATAAATTGTTTAAAAAACAAAAACATTTTTGAAAAGGTGGGTTTTTTTCGTTTTTATAAATCTACTCCGAAAATTTATTCCACTTTTTTTACAAATCTGCTACGAAATTTAACTACAAATGTTCTAACCCTGACTGTTCCTCATGACTATTTTCGAAATTTAGAAAATACCTTTTTTTTTTTTATTTGTATTTATTTTATGCATTTTTTGGGTGTAGGGAAAATGTAGGGATGTTTTGTCTATGCTGTAGGTACTTTTTTTTTATTTTCATGTGGTATCACTGATCCAGAGTCAATATTTATTTGGTCTTAGTTATCCGAAGAGACTTTGACTTCGAACATATTCCGGCAAAGCTGATGAATTTATGGTTAAGAGCTTTGTTGAGCATTTCTTTAAGAGTAGGTAGGTATATGGAACCCTAAATTTGGATCAGGGCTTTTACTTTTGGGGTGAAAGAGGGCTGATATTTAGGATTTTTTAAATATTTCGAAAAATTTAATTTTTTTTTGGTTGAGAAATGTCAAATCAAAGTTTTCGAGATGTTTACAAAAACCTGCATTTGACATTATTTAACCCCCTCTCCATATTCCACCTTAAAAACCATAACCCAAGACCAAATTTAGGTTAATTTTTAGGATGCTTATATAACCACCTATATCTAAATAAAGCTGTTCACATACTTTTGAAGATTTTGCTATGTGAGGTGATGGAGACGTACAGCTTTAACATAGGCACACTAATTAGATTTTTGGTTTGATTGAAACCTTTAAAATAAGGAAGTACCTAGGTACCTATATGAGAATAAGTAGGTACCTATGTCAAGTTTATACGTAGCAACATTAGCGGATCAGAAAAGTGGTTTGATTGGATACCTATAGTTTAGTTTAATTTTAGTTTCGAATTTGCCTTTCAATTTGTAGGTAGGTACTTTGTATTTATTTCCAATTTATACAAAAAAAAAATTAACAAAATTAAATAATCGTAGGTACTTTCAAACATATTTTTTAATTACCATCATTTTTATTTTTTCATTAAGTAAGGTCTTTAGGTACTTTTTTTTATTTTTTATCTTTGTTTCTGTCTGTGTACCAATACCACCTAGGTACCTACCACCTCACATTTATTTTATTCTATAAGGTTGATACCACCTACATACCTATATACCTACCTAGCTAAAAACAGAACCTATATATTATTTCCAAAAGAAAGAATTATGTGTCCTTGCGCGCAAACAGAAAACGCCCTCTCAAAAACACGAACCAAACGAATGACAAAAATAAAAAATTTTATTTACCTATGAATTTCTCCAACAACTATTGCTCCACAAAACATCTTTAGGTATAAAGATACCTATAGATATCTATAGAAATGATAAAAACATCCCCATCTACCTATACCACCACATATTTACCAACTCTAAATTCTAGGAAAATGACGACTCTCCTATATACCTATCTATATCTACCCTCCCTACAATCTTAAGCATCAATCGTAAAACAGCTATACACCTACACAAAAATAAAATCCAACTCAAAAACAAAACGAGAAATAGAAACAAAAGAAGAAAACTTCTGAGTTTATATAGGTATGTAGATAGGTATACAGCTATTTTATTATCATAGACACAAGAATACAGTTCAGACATTTTATAAAAAAAACAACATAAAGCTCCGATTCCAAGGATAAATTAAAAGGGAATATAATTATTCTTTTTGCCTTGAAGAAAAATGGAAATAAAAAAAAAGAAGAATAATAAAATATCTGAAATAATAAAAATGCGGAAATAAGAACAACAAAAAATACGGCATTCAACTCCTATGACTGCTTTTAGACGACTGCAATTTCTATCCGCAATTCTCTTTTGAGTTTCTTTCCGATTGAAGCATCCATTTAAACGCTGCAAATTTGAATACCTGCAATTTTTGTTAAATGAGAAGGAAATATATCTCCTCACTCTTTACTCCCGTTTATGTGTCAAACAATAAGAAAAAGCACAAAGAAGAAAAATCGATAACTCTGCAATTATTTCAACCTCTGCAACTTTGTCTACCCCGGACACCGCATACGTTCCCCGCCTACATGCTTAAAAATTGCAGGGGTAATTGCAGCATTTTTGCAGCGTTTAAAAGCAGTCTATGACCTAAAGTTTATAGCCCCATTTAGTAAGAACTTTAAGGCCCACGATCTTCATTGTTTCTAGATTTCATTTAGTCCAGTAAAAATATAAAAAAGAAGTACAATCAAAGGAAAAAACAGGATCTTATTTTTTAAATTGGTACGGACCTATATTTCGTCATATGACTGATATCTCTATATATCTAAAGAATATCGAAAAAATTTACTAGTCTATAGGTACCTATAACGAATGCTGTTCAATTTCATTGAAAAGGAATAAAACAAAACATTTTCCATAGTTTTTTTTTTGCATTTACCGTTTACCTCCATCGCAAAAAGATAAAATTAATCAGTTGTTTTGTATCGGTAAACACTATTGGTCTTATTTATAACCGTTGTCTAACTTTAGACAACTGTCCAACTTTGGAAAATGTGTTCAAAAACGTTGTTTATTGTTGTCTTATATCTGACTAACTTAGACAGAAAAGTAGATTGTCTTAACCGTGAATAATGTGATTTTTATTTTTATTAAATAAAGCATATTTCCAACAACTTGAAAATAGTTAGACAGTGTCTAAGTAGTCAAAAATCTAATAAATACGACTGTATCAGTCTAATTTATAAACCCATTCGAAAGTATGTCTAACTTTGGACAGCTTTCCAACTCCAAAACCTTATTTATAATCAATAATCATGTTCCATCGATTGTCTTACTTAGACATTGAAATTGGTTGTCCAAACCTATTCTAAAGTGAGTATGTTTAATAAACAAAAAATTGTAAAATTATCTTGAAATAAATTATTTCTTCATTGACTTAGACTTATCCAAATATTCACGAAGTTGACAGATAACAGAGATGTCAGGAAGTATTTGAGAACACATTTAGACCAGCTGGCTGGAATACGTTTATAAATAAGGAGATGTCCAAGTATTTAGACAGTGGATAGCTGGACCACTTTCCAAGAGTGTTCTAAGGAAATCTAATAAATAGGTACGACTGTATGTTTTCTTTTTTTTTTCGTTCGAAAAAACTGTTTCGATATAACGAATTGGCTGGACATTATCAGTCGTTATCATTCCAGCCAGCTGTCCAAATGTGTTTTCAAATGCCTCCGGACATCTCAGTTATCTGTCAATTTCGTGAATATTTGGATACTTTCAATAAACTTTTCATTCATTTCAAGATAATTTGACGATTCTTTGCTCATTTAACTAAGACAATAATTATAGAATAGGTTTGGACAACCAATTCCAGTGTCTAAGTTATACAACCGATAGAACATGTTTATAAATACGGTTTTGGAGTTAGACAGGTGTCCAAAGTTAGACATACTTTGGAATGGATTTATAAATAAGACTGTAAATCTTTCGTAATACCTATACTGGACGTCCAGTGTATGTAGATATGTATTTTGATAAAAAAGAAATTTTGCGAAAAGGTAGGATTTTCGATAAGTACCTAAAGTTAGTTATAAGTTAGGTACCTTAGGTTCCCTTTTAATTATTATTAACCTTTCAATTGTTTTTTTGATTTTCGACTTTCTAGTTAACAAACCGATTTCGATTAAAATTTTTCTACAGGAGATTTAATTTTTTAAATACCTATTTACAATTGGAAAACCTTTTTTTATTAAATGTTTAAAAAATATTACCTACCTATTTATAAACCTATTCAATTTTTCGTGCAATGTTTTCTGTCTTCTTTTTTGCTTAATTCATATGAAAAAGGGCTAAAGCATACCTATTATGTTAGCAAAGCACCATAAGTTATCAGTGCAGCAAAAACTATAAAAAACATCGAACGAAAAGTTCTAAAAAAAAAACCTAGAGGTAGCTTAGGTAGATATATACTTAGGTAATAGGTAGAAAGTTGGGGAATAGGTACCTCTAACTCATCAAGATTTTAAGTATCATCAAGCTCATCTAAGTTTAGGGGGATTTTCAGTCTTTTTTCTTTAAGTCTTCATACCTATATACCTATAGGTAATTAATAAGGTGTCAATATCTACTTAACGAAGGTAAACTAAGCACGTAATGAAGAAATGAATGTCAATTTTCTGCCTTTCAGTACGCCATTCAATTCTAAACAAACAAATATAAAATACAAACCGTTTCCGTTTGTTTAGGTAAGAAACATAATTAATAAAATTATAGTAAATTAAAAATTAAGTAGCTACGTACTTATGTAGGTAAAAGGTCGGTATGGAAGGTAACCTACCTACATCTCTACCTATCTATCAATTTTTCTTATTCCGCATCCCCATACTTCAAGGACACGTTATGTCTTCTCTCTTAAAACAAGCAACCAAGCAAAAATCGAAAGAGAATAAAAAAAAACGAGCATAATTTCTCATAGTATGGGAACATCCACGAAACGAAACATCATTTTATTTTTGGTTGCCATTTTCCATAAGGCGGAGTCATATTATATTCTCTTTTAAATTGTTCTCCACAACTTCTCCAGTTTTTCACACAAAACTGTTCCCAGTTCCTACTTTCATATATTTTAAACCAACGAACTCTTACCATCGTTAATTCCCTTCTCATACGTTCCATTGCACCTTACATTCGTTAAGTTTGTCATTCTTTTTGTCAGTCAATTTATTGCCACGCTGCTTGATAAACTGAAAAAACGGTTAATTTTTTGTTGTATCTATACCTCTTTTGCAGAATTCAGTATTTTTTTTTTTAATTCAATGATTTCTTTTTCAATTTTGCCGACGGATGATCAAAAAACATTTTTCCTATTCTGTTTCCATATGCAATTTCTTATAATGCAAGAAAAACTATTTCATTCCCATTGAGTGTTTAAATTTGATTTTGTGTTTTTTTTTTTTTTCATTTGTGGATTTAGAAAGAGACAGTTGAATGTTGAGTGTATTAAGAGGAGTGGTTTCTGAGTGACAGTTTAATAATTGTATTGGAATTGGAATTATAAAAAAAATAAACAAAACGAGAATGTGAATGTGTCAGTCAGAAGTGGGAGGAGAATTGAATACAAATAAATATTGTTCTTACTTACTTACTTACTTACTTACACAAGTGATTTGTTAACAAAACGTCATTCCATTCTTTAGGGCTCGTATAAACTATACCTACTAGGCAAAGGGTTTAATGGGCGAAAAGATTTCAATCTTTCTCTGTTTATCGTGTGACAGTCATCAATTTGACATTTTGTTGTCTCTTTGGTTTATTATACATTTTTGTGTAATGACTCGCTGTGCAAACAAAAATTATATTTTTTTTACCTAACCATAGATACTAGAAATACCTACTACCTAGTATCAACAAATTCGTATTGAAGATGATATGTCAACACGCAACCTATGTGCATCTGTGCACCTATGCGTGCAATGACATTTGTCGCTAGTTGGTTGACGTCAAGCTACCTATTTTGTAGGTAGGTAGGTAGGTATACCTTGGTAAAAACATCAGAGAGCGAGACGTGTCTGTGTTGACAGATGTGAAAGATTTTGTGTGTGATTTGCAAATAGCAAGCATTCAAGTTTCAAGGTGTTCTAATGGTAGTTTGACATGAGTTACGGTTTTGTTATTATTATTTTTTTTTAACTTATTAATTTAGGAAATGAGTTGGAATTTATCAAGATCCTGTTAATATGAGAATCGTTATACCTACCTAGTCTAGTCAAATAGTGGGTACCTAGGTAGGTTGGCAATCAATTTAGTGCAATCAATTTGTTCTTGTTTTTTTTTTTACATTATATTATTAAAATAAATTCGCTGTTGTTTTAATTTTTTTGCTTTTTTTATTTCACACTCTATGCTTGGCCGAATGGTATAATAAAGCCAAAGCAAATGATTCAAATATGATAATATCACGAAAATAAATCATTAAATATCACGCAGGCGAATGCAAATGGAGTCTAATTGGAGAAGTTAAGATACATTAGGTACCTACCTACCTATCTATCATATTTAAAAATGGAGTAATTAAAAATGCCTGATTTTTAGTTCAATTCATACCTAACTACCTATTGTGTGAACAAAACAAAACTATTAATCTACCTAATATCGCAAACATTTACCTATACATATGTATTTAACGTAGGTACATACATATAGGTGCAGTAATGACATTAATTGTTTTCAATGAGAATTAAGATAGCATGCAAATTTTTTGAAGATAGATAGATAACCAACCATACTTATATGTAAAACATTAAAACTATACCTACTAGCTATGCTTTTTAATTGAAAACAAGGAACAGTGCCTCATTAAACATTTGTAACACCAATATTCATATTATGTAACTTAGGTATAGGTACCTACCTAAGTATAGATTGATATCTTCTAAGGTAGGTAAAGGTAGGTATACCAACTCATGAAGAATCGAGCCCAAATTGTGGATTCAATTTGGAGGAGAGTTATAAGGAATAAGGTATCAACCTACCCATCTATCTATATAATCCTTAGGACACTTGGATTTTTAATAAAACTGTAGTAGGGGAGGGTGGGGTTAAAAGTAACAGGGGTAGGAAGTAACAGCTAAAAAAAACAGGGTTCCTCTCAATATTAAGGATCGCGTAAAAGAGAAAAATGTTCATATTTTTCATATCTACCAGCATATCTTCTTCAGTTGCAGATTAGACATCAGCTTGAGAAATTATGCTTGTGGTGTCCAAAAAAGACAGGTTTGTAACTTTTTTTTTTTTATTTCTCGTCTACCTCTTTACACCAAAGAGATATAGTGCTGAGTGTTTTTTTTTTTCTCTTGCATTTGTGTTTTGGCTATAATTGTGTATATATGTTATAGTTATTTGAATTTCGGTTTTTTTTTCAATTTTGTTTTATATGTTAAATTACATGCCAGGGGCTAGTTGTAACATTTTTCCGGGGCAAGTTGTAACACCTTCCCCGTATATTTTTTTCAAACTGATATTTGTGAACAAGAACGATTGAGAACGGTTTCTATGTTTTGTTTTTCGGTTGGTGTCTGTTGTGGATGAAAAAAAGGGTTCGGTCATGTTTGGAGTTCGGAACGCTTCGGGTTTGATGACGAATATAGAATTCTCATTGATCATTTTATACGAGACACAAAAACCAGAGATTATGAATTATAAAGATTGGAAAGCTCGGCTGTCATTTTGGTTTGCCTACAAGCTGGCGGACGATGGTGAGTTCATATTTTTGCACTAGTGTCCATGTTTTAACGCACACTAGTGCAAAAATATGAACTCACCACTGCATAAATTGTTGTTGCAATTCACATCTATTCATCGACACGAGATGAAATTACAAAAACAACAATGTAAACAAATGGGTTTTGGAGGGTGGAACGTACGAAAGATTCCTATCTTTATAATTCATAATCTCTGACAAAAACATCTCCTTCTAATCTAACCCAATAACTTCGAGGAAGTGGAGAAAGTCTGCCATTTAAGCTGATACCCCGGAGAAACAAGCACTTTTTCAAGAAAGAAACCAAACCTTGACCAAAAAGGAAGCAAAACCCAAGCAGAAAAAAAGGTGAAGAAAAAAGTTTTAACCTCTTCATTCGAAGAAGAACATGACCAATATTTGTGCCTTATTTGCTGTGAATAATTTTCTCAGAATTTGCGTGGGGGAAATAGGTTCAGTGCATATTATACAAGAACTGTTTGGTCTTATTTATAAACTTTGTCTAATTTTAATTTTTTTTTTAAGTTCTTGTTACAATTTACCCCGGTATATGTTACATTTTGCCCCATAGGCGGGGTAAGTTGAAACAACACGATTTTTTTTTTGAAAGCTATATCTTTGCACATTACGGTTAGGTTTTGCTGAACTTTTTTGATGGATCTTGAAGCTAAAACTGGCTCTTTAAATTAAAAAAGGTTTGGTTTACTTATTTTTAAAGTTGTAAGAGGACATCGGTTTTAGTAAAAAGTGTTACTTTTGGCCCACTCTCTCCTAAATCAAATAATTTAAATCCAAATTAAGATTATTGATCGTGATCATTTGTGAGTTTACATAAACGGACGCGAAAACTTTTTCTTGCTAGATAGAAAACCTCCCATACCTACGCGGACACATAATTTTGTTTTTGGATTATTTTTTTATCAACAAATGAAGCAGAAAAAAACACAGATGGTCCGTTTTCAGTATAGTTTTTGTTATATTTTAAATTTTAAATACGTAGATAAGCAAATCCATAGAAAATCTCCGATAACCGGACGCGAAGCTCCAATAACCAGACAGAGCGATGTTATATGTTGAAAGCTTATTAGGGGATTTCCCGAGTAGGTAACTAAGTTGGTGTAATTTTGAAAATGTATGGTTTCCTTTTCTCATCACATTCCGTTATATTTTGAGCGATGTCATTTTTTAATAATAAAAATTTAATATGAAGTTAAAAAAAAAAGTTTTTCTATTTCTTTTCCTTAACCGGACAGTTCTCATAAACGGACCAAAATTAGGGACCATGAGTTTCCGTTTATTAGAGCTTTCACTGTACCTACCTATATCTAATCGGTTTCAAAATCGTATAAGTAGATAGGTACCTACCTAAGTATGAGAATAACCAAATAATCGTAAAAAGAAAATTTTTACACCCGACACAATTGATTTAAATTCTCTGATGAATTTACTGCGGAAAGTAATTCGGTTAACTTACCTACCAAACTTCATTGTGAATTTTATAGAATTAGGCGTGTTCAGAAATGTGTTCAGAAATGTTTTAGATATTTTATATACCTAGGTACCTATCTTATATAAAATATCTAAACCATTTCAAGAACATTTAAGTAACATTTCACAAACAAAAAGAAATATTTATGAAATGTTTATTAATTGTTTTTGTGTTTCTCAGTCTCAAGCATTTAGGTAGATACATGTAGGTGGAAGTCGATTAAGATTTCATGCATAAAAATGTCACGAAAAGTGTGGAGTAATGATTAAAAATGATTAAAAAATGTATGAACAGAAAAAAGTACTTAGGTATTTTGGAATCCACTAAGGTGAAAATTTAAAAAAATAAAACAAAACAAAAAAAAATCTTTAAAAATTATGTATGGCGTATGAGCGTTTTTTTACACGAAGTTGGAAAACTTTTTTCAAAGAAAAAATTAAGTTTTAGTAGTCTTTGTAATATTTATTTGTTTAAATCACTAGATCATTCATTTTCGAATAGCACGGTTACGGTATATCAACCTAATCAAAAAAGTAAATATTTCAATATTAAAATTAAGTACATAAAAAAACATTATTATTTACATAATAAAAACAAGTTTTAATATTGCCAAAATCCAATTCAAAATGTATACCTAAATGTATACCTATGCATGAAGGTAGGTAGGTACCTGAAGTAGAACCCTTAATTTAAAAATTGTTATCTATAAAAAGGGATATTTAGAATTTAAATTTAATAAAGGATGATTTTAAAAATAATTTGAATATTTCGAATAATAAATAAACATATTATATAGAAATACAAATATGTAAAAATAAGAATCTCTAGAACTTGGCAATAATTATTAAGCCATTCTGCTTTCAGGATATCATATATATATTTTTTATAGATACTTTTCCGGCACTCATACTACACCGATTTTAACAAATGAGGTGTCAAACCAAGCGAAATTACCTGCTGATTTGACATATTAATTTAATTTTATTTTGAAAATGTTAATAATGTAAATAATAATGTTCAAAAACTGCATTTTTTTTGTTAAATGTTTTTCCAATTTGTAGTATTTTAGCATAGTTGGTTTATTAGATCCGTTCATTTTAAATTATTTTTGGGCCTTTTATTTTTATGTAACTGCGAGAATTCTCCCACGGATAGGCTAGTAATTATTTCTTTAAACTATTCATTTTCGCTAAAACTTTTAATTGAAAAGATTAAGTTTCTATTTAAAAATTGTTGTCATTATTATTTTTAAATTATTTATTTTTTTTTTGTTGAAACTCTTAAATTAAAATTATAAATTATCGTGACCAATGTTTTATGTTTTATAATTTAAACAAAATACGAGTCATTTTCAAATAATCGACATTGAACTACATACATAAATTTTAAATCTGCGACGCTACATTTTAAACTTAGTGGGGGCGGCAACGCTGCTTGTAATCTGTCAATTTCAAATGAATTAATAAGTTTGGACGAGCTTTTGGGTATAGCGTCTAATGGAAATTTTATTTATTTTAAGTTAACTTTCAATTCGTAGCTATAAATTAGCCTGGACCTTGTTTAATGAATGTTTCCACTTAAAATACAAGGCTTGGGTAACCAATTTCGCTGTCTTTATAGTTATAGGCAAATCTAGGAAAAAAATTTAAGAAAAAAGTTGTGGAGTTGGACTGCAGCTGTCACATAATAGGACATACCTTGGAATAGGGCTATGAATGAGGCTATTTGTATTTAATATTTAATTAAAACTTCTCATTCTAAAATATCTATACATATATAGCTTTGTCCAGGATCTGCTATACATAGGTATGTATGGATATGGGTACAAACTTTAAATGAATTTAAGTCGGTAAATTTTTCACAGTTTGGTTAGCAGTGTCTTTAAATTTCGAATGAATTTTAATTCTTTCTCTTACTTGAATTTCTTCAATATAAACATGAATTATATGTCACCTCAACAATCAACATAGCCTTGGGCCTTCTTTTCTTTCTTTCAAAATAATTGTCCTTTCCTTTCCTATAATAATGAAATAAAAAGGTGTAGGTATATAGGCAACCCAAGCATTTTTATAGCCTCAAGTGAATCAAATTAAAGGTGTCATTTCCTCAATTATATGTATAGGTAATTTAAGTTTTTCTTCCCACCATATAGGTACGTAAGTTTTGCTAAGGAGAAGAAAAAAAAAAAACAAAATTACAGAAAATAAAAATATCGCAGTCATTTATAAATTCATCTCAATTGCCTATCATAAATACCCATACTCTTTGTTCACTTCACTTCAACACAACCAACGGATTGCAGCCATTCTGTCAACAACCCAATTATTATCTGCCAGTTTCGTAGCCCGTCCGCTGCCGCGCCTGCATCAATTCGCTTCGTTCGACAATCATCGCCAATTCACTAAAGAAAAATAATTTATTGTGTTTGTGTACAATTCCGTTGTCTCTTCATTTTTCTTTGTTATGTTGTGTTATTACGTTTTTGTTTGTGGGTAACCTATAACTGCAGCGAGCTGATATGCACTCTGCAATTCATACTCCAATTATTACAACCCACACCACCACCGGTGCAATGGTGATGACGATGAAGCTAGGACGGTCGAAGTTGTCGATGAAGACAACGCACGACGACGCGATGAGAATGACGATGAGGACCTCCGATATATAGGTATGATTCCAACCAACATACATTTATCGAAGTTAACCTTCTTGCAAAGCAAAACGCAATGTTTATAATGATGGTAGCCCTGGCGTTTACTTCAACTTGAACTTGAAGATTTTATAGGTACGTAAAGGATTGATATTGTATCGAGGAAAATTCAAATTTTGTGTATTCTTTCATTCCAAAACATTGACATCTACACCAAACTCTATACAGCCTTTTTCTGCAAACCAGAATCTGTAAATTCTTAAGTTTATAGGTACTCGGAAAAATAGTCTGCGTTTGAACATTTACCTACTTCTTGTACAAAAGTAAAAAAAATGTCAACTTTTAATAATTCAAGTGTCAAATCTGCATTTGATAATACATCTGTTCATTAACTTCACAAAACTTCAAATTTCTTACCATATTTCTATCAAAGTTTTCATGAAAAAAATAAATCTGGACTTAAAACGCTTGTCAGTTTGAGAAGGTAAACAAACAGACCTAATAGGTTTGTTCGCTTACTCGCCCGTGGGATCCCGTGCTATCCCAAATCTAACCAAAATGTATTTCTTCAGTTTTTTTCTGGCACGAAAATTCCAGAGTTTTTGATTTTTTTTTTAAATTCATTTCATTTCCCATCCAGCCATCCCAAATCTACCCGAACATTTTACCTACTGACTTTTCTTGCTTGTCAAACTACTGATATTTCTTATGTCAAATGTGACGTTTACCCAGAAACAAATTAAAAAATATTCCAAATGCGTTTTCCTACTTTTCCTTTCTAGTCAAAAATTACAACAACAACATCAAGCTCAAGCTCGAGTCCAAACTTTTTGTAAAAAAAATGGCATCGCGATTTACATCTACCCAGTCTAAAATGCTGCTCATCTCGCGCTCAGTTCTAAGGGCCTTTAGAGTCAGACTCAGAGTATTACTGACATGCTTGAGCTTAATTTAAAGCCCAGATCTAATTATGTGCTATTTATCATTTTGATCATCTTTGAAAAAGTGCAAGTGCAACTAAAGACAATTTACCAATTATAGTTTCATCAATTAAAATTGGTATAAGCAAGTTCATCCAACTTAACTTCTACTGGGTCTACCCGCCAGTAAAGTACATATATAAGAATTGCATTTAGTGAACCATGAACAAAATTACCGCCATCCCACATCGCATCAATACCAGCATTTGGTCTTGAGACTGTTGAAGCGTAGATTGCCATTTCTGTACACAAGTAATCGTCGGTCGCATTCAAGTCAAATAAATGATCTTTAGAAATATTCTTTTATTTACTAGACAAACATTTGAGCCAGGTCAGGCCCGCCATGTCAAGCATTCCGTTTACAATTTCTGCGGGGTATAGGTTAGGTATAACTTTTTTTTATCGCTACAATCATTGGGCGGTAGTTGCAACTTTACACATTTCATTTTGTTTTTATTTTTCTGTTTTATTTTTTATTGTTTTTGTTAAATGACATTTGACGTGAAATGGTGGCAGTCAGCGCTTCAATGTGGCAATTTTATTGTCAATTCAGCCAACCTGCCGGACGCATTCAGAATGATAGAATATAAAATTTACGTGACGCAAAGCGTAACAAATTATGTAGGATGGTTTTATTTATATTCTTTCAAAAACTGTAGAGTAGCACGATGTGTGGGGTGATGTGGATTTCATGAAAAAGCAAGATTGTACTTAGCCATTTTATGGATTATTGCCTTAATGAATTTAATGCTGAGAATTAAATTGTTGCTTCGCTTAGGGCATGTTCAGCGTGGCCAAGCAGGCATCTATACGTCAGCAGTTTTTTAGTTAACTGCTTGAACACAAGGGGTACAGAGCTGCAACAGGAACTGCAGCTAGAATAGCTGTCAAAATATTCAATACACAAATTCAATGTTGCGAGTGAATAATAGGTATGCCCGTAATTGTTTTTTTGTCTCTAAAATATACAAAAAGCTGTACATAACCTGAGCGTGGCTAATGGACTTGTGTGAGAGGGACAGACATATGTAGATGTTCTGAGAAGAGAGTTTAAATCCTTTAAACCAGCGAATCGGACTAGCAAAGGTATCTACGCTTTCCCAAGAAAACTCTAGATAGATATACATATATACAGATGACTGCCGGTGACTGATGTCCTAGCGGAGTAAAAGTGTTGCGTGAGCAGGACAGAGGCTCGAGAAGGAAATTAAAATTCTATGACCTCGCGAAAGCCACCCAAACCTATAGTTTTCTGTCTCTTTTTGAAAATTGAAACAAGAAAAATAACGTTCAGAAATTTTGTTTCTAAATTTTTTTTTTAAATAAATTTTTCAGGCTTTAATTTTATTTCTGAAAATGCAAGAAACATCTAGAAAAAAAGACTACAATCTTGTATGAAAATATTTATTCTAAATCTGAACAACTAAGATGACAGTCTGGTACTTATTTATGACAAGAGATCCCTTGAAGGATTTGTCAATTTCAACGGATTCGGACGCTGGTTTCTTTCGGTATGAAACTTCAACGCACTATTACGATTACGCATTGGGCTTCGAAGGCAATAACAGCTAACCTTGATATTTATATGAAGAGTTTTGCGAACTAAAAAAAAAAAAAATACTATAAGGTAAGCAAATGGGAACAAAAATTCAAACCTTTATTAAAAGTTATCAAAATATTTTAGAGAAAGAAAAAGTAAGTGCACCGTAAACACCGACAAATCGTTTCTAATAAAAATGTAAATGTAAATGTGTTAGGTAGGTACATTACATATATGTCTGATCCAGCAGGACGTGTTGGTATTATTGTTTATTTCAATTTAATTCCCTGCCACTCGATTTATATATTTGTGTTGATTGATTCCATGATAAGCACTTTATATATAGGTTTTATTTCTGTATAGTGGGTGATGAGCAATGTGGGGCAATAAAACAATAAAATTGTATCTAAATATTATTCTATATAGTCTACCTACCCTTCACGAGCTATATACTTGCCTCTATCTATCTTATCAGTCAGTGAAATTGAAAATAATTTGTGAGTGTTTATCGCAGTCTTTTCAATCCTTGGATCTGGGATACGCGATATATTCAATTGAATAAATTTGATTGCGTTTAGAAATGAAGTGGTAAATACTCGTAAGTAATGGATAAAAAGTTATGATATTACGTATACCTAGGTACTTATTGTTGTTGACAACAAAATGAAAATAAGGCATTCGAATCCGGGACACATGTTTGATTTTATTATGAGTAATTCCTTTACCTATGTTCTTTATTTGACTTTGATCTAGATATAGAATTCAAACATATTGAATTTATGTAATGATTGATAAAATATAGAAAAGTGGTTTTGATAAATAAATTGGAAATTTATTGACTTTGTTGGAATATCTGTCATCACTCTCTTTGAAAAGGGGTCAAGTGAAAATATGGAGTATGGGATTCTTTCAAATGCATTTGAAAAGGCAGTTTGATGATCATTTATGTACAACATAATATAGCTCTAATGATGAAGGACTTACACGCTGTGAAATTTTGAACCTTTCTAACACTTAACCATATCAAATTGTAAGTTTTTAAAAAAAATCAATACTGAAGGACTACTTTTTTCCAGACTCGCATTTTTAACGCAGTTTTTTTTTTTTTTAATTTTCTGAGTGTATTGACTCCCAGGATCCTAGAGACCAATCCACTCACTCTATAGATCAATAAATTGTAAACCATTCTATTACATTTCCCGCTGAGTCTTCACTTAACAATTTTCGCGTGTCATTTCAAAGCTTTTAACTCACCCCAAGACAATTGAAAAAAAAAACAGTAAAATAAAAATAACAAAAATAAATAACCTAAAGGTACCTATATCTTCAAGCGGCAGAAAGTTAAAATCCATAAAACAATTGTTACAAATTAACCGAATCACTATATCGACACAATGTCTGGCTCAGATACATTCAACGTCAGCCTATAGCCAAGCCATAACCTTTTCCTCACCATATATATTCCTTCCAACGCATTCATCTGAATTCTCCTGCCCGTTCGTCGCACCGCCGCCACCGCCAACAGCGAAAGCCCGCAGCTCATTATGTGCCAAGTCTGACTTAAGGCGGCATTCATATACTCTTATAGATAGGTTAGGTATATACCTATGGGCTTTTTGATCTGAAGCCGCCAGGAGGATCCAACCGGATCGGTAGGCAAACGTTCAGAGTGTGCAATGTCAGAACGAATAATGGAAAATTGTTTATTGAATGAGAATTAAAAAAAAAAAATACAAAAATCATCAATCAAACTTCTCTGACTTAAATGACTCTTAAGTACGTCATAATGTGCCTGTAGAAGGTATCTCCTTTTTTCAGATTTGAAGTGAGTGTACCTATATATAGGTAGATATTTCTTATATTTAACAATAAGATTGAAATAGATTTTTTGTTAAAGGGTTGCCACATTGGATTGTTTCATAATTTTCGATGGTAAAAGTTGTAAATACGCGAAATTTTACCTCTTTGGCACTTTTGCAACACAAACTGAGCACAATTTGAATTTTTAAAAAACTAAAATTTGAAAAAAAATCATCCGTAAAATTTGCAAACATTTATTTGCGGCCGTAATAGTTAAAAATATGCCATTTTCTATCTCCACGGCACTCTTGGTAACACGAATTGAGCCCCAAACAGCTCAACTTTATTTTAAAAAAAACGTAGTTTTGAAAAAAAATTGCCTCCATAAAATTTGCAAAATTTACTTTCGGACCGTAAAAATTTGAAATAAATATACGAATGTAAGGTATATATCTTCGGCACTTGGCAACACAAATTAGCGAAATAAAAAAAAAAATCATTCGTAAAATTTGCAAAATTTATTCTCGGCAGTAAAAATTGCAAAAATGCGATTATTTATCTTTTCAGAACTTGGCAACAGAAAAGAGCAGAACTTAAATTTTTAAGAAAATCGAAATTTAAAAAAAAAACTACTCGTTAATTTACAAATTTTTTCGCAGAGCACAAACTCGAAAAAAAAATTCATTTGTAAGTTTTTTTTTAAATATTTACGGCCCAAAAGTTGAGTAGGTACCTACAGGGCAACTTTTTTGCAAAATTTATGTTTCGCATTAAAAGTTGTAAATTTTGCAACAAAAACTGAACACAGGATAGCGCAACTTTAATTTTTTAGAAAATCTAAATTTCTAATCAAAATTTTGTCCATAAAAAAAATTGGTAAATTTTGCAAAACTTATTCTTGGTCATAAAATTTATTAATAGGTATCTATGCGATTTTTTATCACTTCGGCATTTGCCAACACAAACTAATCGCAACTTACATTTGTAAGAAAATCGAAATTTTTAAACATAATATAACTACATTTTTAATATTTCGTTAAATTTGCGAAATTCATCTTCTGTCTTTAAAGTAGCAAATAAATTATTTTTTTAATTTCTTTGACAGTTGGCAAAACAAACTAAGCAAAAAACAGAATAATTTAAATTTTTAGGAAAATCGAAATTTCGAAAAAAAATTTCTCCATAAAATTTGCAAACTTGCGATTTTCTTAAATTTTTACGGCACACGATAGGACAGTTTTTTATGAAAACAAAAATATTGCCGGTGCCTACTTAACCCTTATAACATGATTCCATTTATTTAGTTGTTATTGAAATTTGTATTTTTTAATGTTGTTGGCAACCCTGGCAGCAACTGAACAACACCATTACCCCAATGAATATTTAGAAACTTCAATTCCAAAAGACATCAATACACATTCTCTTACAAATAATATTATCTTATAAGGATTTGAGTGATGTTGTTGTAATGGTTCTTCTATTAAAATATAGATGGCATTTCTAATCCGATTAGAATCTGTTACACTTGAGAAAACAAAAAATTCCAGCAGCCTAATTACGTGTCATACCGCAGTCATTCATTCAGCATCCAAAGCAACAACGGTGAGCACTGCTGGCACTCGCACTGGCACTGGCACTGCGTTCTGGCTGTGTCGATCATCAATAACACGCTTTTGATGTGTGGCGCCACAGGTCCTATACCATACTACCTATATACCTATGGTAAAGCTTGATGGAGTCTTTTGTATATATCCGAGAGCAAAGAAAGACTCGAGATATTTTTGCCCCCTTTTTTTCCAAGATGCTGACTGACTCCAGGTCCAGGTCCAGAAACAGAAACACCACTCACAAAATGAATGACGTTTGCAATATTTGTCCAGTCATGGTGCGTTCGGTTTGGATGAATCTTTTGTATATGGCATCATCTATACTTGTATCTTTTTAAAGGTAGTTACAATACAGAGCAGAAAGGAGGACGATTGAAAGATATGAGATTTCGATGATTCCAATTGAATCATTTTTCTTTAACATGTCAATGTTGCGAGATGATGATTTAATGATGATGATGATGATGTTATTGAGATTCAGATATTGGGAGTGAGAAATAAAATGGAAACAAAGAGATCTGTGTATGGCATTTGTTCTTCTTCTTCTCATAAGTTAATGGGCGGCTGCTGTGGCATGGATTTTAATTTACAAAAAAAAAAAAAAATCAAAGATCAATTGCTGCCGATTGTTTGATATGCTTCTTCTTTAATGGATTTTGAATATACAAATCGAAGTCAGACGTTCCGCACTTGATTTGAAATGAAAGCCTTGATTTGTTTTATTTTTATGTTTTTTTTTTTCCTGTTCAATTTGAAATCTCTACTGTTTCAAATGATCTCATTGGAGAGTTTAAAAAAAATACAGCCGGTTGGGTTTATGGGGAATCATTATGTCAAAATGATAGAAAACGTCTGACAGATATGGTAATTTGAAAGTCAAATCTATACTGAAATAAAGAAGAAGGTTAGTTATAGAATATGAAGATTTGATAGCGCTTTTTAAATACTCTGACTTAGGTACAGGTATATGTTATAGAGGCTTAACCTTTCTGGGATGGAATAGAACCCAAACGAAAAACTTCATAATTGATTGAATATAAAATCTAAAAAGGAACAGAGACATAAGTCCCTGGGGCATAAGTCCCGAAGAGACTTTTGTCCCATTTAAGCGGGACATAAGTCCCAAATTTAGTTTTGTCCCAGTCAAAAATGATGTCCCGTTTCACTAGGAAACAGGGAGAATTTATGTTTTAAAGATCCAAATATATTTCGGAATACCTACCTGCATAGGGACATTACTTATATATAATGGTAAGTATGCTAAGGACTTCGAAAACTAAAAACCGATTGAGCTCAAAATTTGAGACAATTGTTGGCATTATCTCAAGTATATTTTTGTGAAGTTTGGTCAAAATCGGCCCACGGGTTTGCGAACAAGGCACAGCCAAGCACGCTTGGTACATAAAATATAACTTTGTTTGTTTTTATGTCCCTTATAATCTCAGAGAGGACATGTTTGATTTGAAAAATTCTTTATGCATTTCAAAGATTATACTTAGAGAATGGCTTTAGAGGTTAAAATTTTTTAAAAGTTACATATTTGTAGGGTGAAATGAGGTTAAAGGAAAAAAAATATATTCGTTTTTTTTTTTTGTTATTGTAAAGTGGGTTGTATTTAAATGATGATGGCTTTGTAAGAAGACATTTTTCAAAATGTAACTATAGGGTGAAATGAGGAAAAAATGTAAGATATTTATAAGTTGACTGCTAGCGTGGTTGAGGCTCAAGTCCACATCGTCCTAAAACTATAATCAGGGAAATCAAAGAAATTCGTTTAGGTAAAATATTTGGAAATTGGATAAAGAACTCTGACTTAACACAAGACAATCATAAAACAAAATGAAACTGATAGTATTTGGGCTAAGCTGTTTCAAACCGTCTATTTAATTTCATCATTTTCTTGCTTAAAAATGCAGCTTCAACTTGTGGGATATAAAACCGAACTTGTGGTGTATAAACGAGTAGATTCCATAAAATACTTTCATGTCAGAAATTTTCAGAATAATCAATATTTCATTAAAGAAAAAAAAATTCCCAGGATACAACTGTCCATAGCTAATCTGATGCATTGCCAAAGCCTTTAAGCGGACCGTTTTTCAGATCTCATTTCAACACTCACCGCACTGACAGGCACCTCAAAATGGCTCGGCCAATCCACAAGATTGCAATTAGTCCAACACACTCTATATAATTCCGTTCGGCAATAAATAACCTCTGCTGACTGTGAATTCAATTGAACCTATATATATACAGCACGTCTCTGACGAAGCCCTCCAAGTCTTCTACGAGTCTAGTCTATAGTTAAGAGTCACTTTTTACCTAGCGACAACAAACAATCTGCCTGATGTGTACGGCCTGATGACCAGTGCCCTGCCACCAACGAGCAAACAACTTGTTTCGCTTATCACGTCAACGTTAATTCACGACTATCAGTGGCTCTCTCTCTCCCCATATCATATGCATGTGGAGGTATATAGGATCAGCAAAATGCATCCAGTAAGTTGGATTGCTCCTGCTGCAGCAATTTCAATGACTTCCAATCCACATATCAACTCTGATGATGCTGGGACTGGGAAAAGAAAACAAAACAGATTCCTCAATCCTCATTCCACATATCGTTTTTGGTGCAGACTTTAGTTATTCTTCGACATAGGTATAACTTTAGTCAAACTGGAAGACTTTTGTGATGCAAGCGCACTTTACTCAACGATATGAAGGAAACGAAACAAAAAAGAGATCCCAGATTCAATCCCATTTAAATTGCATTCCCACTTCTGTTGCACAATTACGAGTCCAGGAGTTGATATGCAGGAGCAGTGCGCGCCGTGACTCCTATCGAATCCACTTTGCATTGTGCCTCTGCCTGCCCACATAAATGACCACTGAACTGAACGAGAGCGGCTTCCTTCACCGCGCGCCAGCCGCACCTGCAATGATGTTTCCTCTCGCTAGCTCTTCCGTCTGAAACGAGGAATGAATCCGTTTCGCAACCATTAATGCACCACATAACTCAATCTCGCGTAATCTCGGACCAAGGATTTAAATGCTCACATTCGGACATAAAAGGGTACTTGGTATCTTTTGTAAAACATTCGGTTCAGGAGTTCCGCCAGTTCTCGATGCTGAGTGCGCTCCAACTCCGAGGAATGGTTTTTTGGCTCAAAAGTCTACGACGACGACGACGATGATGACGATGACGACGACTACGACGGACCAGACGCCTGGCCTGGGTATGGATTTGGTGGATTTATATGCCAAAAGTATTCGATTGTGCTGGATGAATTTATTGGCATCAAGTTCTGTATCAATAGAGAGAGAGAGGGACAGAGAGACAGACAATGTGGTGTGTTTGTTTGTTTATTTGTTTTTATAATATGTGCAGAGGCATCATAGAGTCTTCGTTGGGATTTTCGGCCTTTTAAGGTTTGGGACGGCATCTGAATCTGACGTTTGTTTTAATTTTTTTTTATTTGTCAGCTCTTGGTGGACTCTTTCTGGGGCACATTTTATATATATTCTCGTTCATGGCTTAAGAAGAGGGAATGCCTTGGCCAATTGATTTTCGGTGTAAACGATGTGCAATTTTAATGGATTGGTTCAGAGATAAGCCCGGTTGTACCTCTGGTTGTCTGTTATTGTGTACGGTTGAGTGAAATTTGTTGGATTACATTTGTTCGATTTGGAGTGCGAAGGTGGTGTTGGTTGGTAAACTATAGTGGTGGATGGATCGACCGCCAATATGCAGATGGCTGGGAGAAAAAGATTTGGCGGCAGATTGAGAAACTGAATTCTGTATTAGGTATACCTAACCTTACCCTGCTATAGTATAACACATGTGAGTTATGGGACCGGAATTATTGCTGCATGTACCTATATATGCAGATGTAGAAAATACATCAACAAGAATTGGATGCATGGGAAAGTCAATTAAATAAGTAAGTAGGTATATCGAGATTAAGAATATTCAAACAATATTTTTCTTCACCTCACTTAAGAAGAAGACTGAGGAGTTGAATGTTAAATGAGAAACAGGATAACAAGATAAACTTAAGTGATTCTTAAATTTTACGCAACGACTGGGGTGTTTTTCATCAAGCTTATTCTCTTTACACAATGTGCAAATAAAACGTATCTAAGATTTACGTAGAAAAACTATACCTACACGGTGCAGAATATTATTGAACTTAACATTTCAATGTTTTGTGATAAAAAAAAAAAAAATTGTGACGCGACAGCTCGTGTAGAACCAGGGCCTTAGTGACTTACAACTCTCAACTATTCCTCTGTGCGTGTTATTGGCAGTGTTATTGTTGGGGATAAGAAGGTTTTTTTTTTTAATAATACAAACTCTATATACTACTGAAATACATCAGCCAAGTAGACGACTTAGCACTATTAAAACCTTCTTATAAACAATGCCAGGCCACGGGCAAAAAACAAAAACAAAAACTTCCAATTTAATGACTAGGAATTCTAGTCTTGTTGGATATAGTTCACACTAGATATTCGTCATGAAATCTATGTTAGATGGACTGAACTTAACAAAAATTGCGTATTGACAAAGTCCTCACTAGTCAACTGATGAGTCCAAGTGAGATCGCCGGGACGAAACGCCTAAATTTTTGTGGACTAAAGGCCGTAAAAAGCTATTTTGAATCAATTGTTGGGGACCTACAATTTTCCGCAGAATCCGAACCGCTAATATGAGAAGTATACTTTTTCATAAAAAGAGATACTTTTGGAGGATTGGAAGCTGTGAATCGAACCTATAGACCTTCGACGTAACAATCCTTTGCACCTATTATTTTTAGAGGTAGCCATTTTTTTGGGAATTATCGTAAAACTTGCAAATATGAGATTCTTTTTTTTTTCATATTTTGGACTGGGGCGTATCGGACTTTTGTGCGTGTTTCCTCGAGACTAACTATTCCATCATCGCCACACAACTTGCTTTTCAGTGTAGCTTCAACTTCCCGCTTGCTCTTTTTGTTTTTTTTTTATAGTTGCACTTTTAAGCTTTAAAATAGAATTGGAAAATTTGAAGAAAATGATAGTATAAGTATTCTTTTAGGAGCATATCGCGCGGCAAGGAAGGTCGAGAACAGTCAGATTCCCGGAAAATCTGAGGTTATATGGTTAGTGAATCAATTGAGCGAACATCAAGATGCTCTCCGTGAAAATATTATATAGAACTATACCATTTAAGGAATACCTATTCTGTTAAAAAATGTAAGAAAAAACCCACTTAATCTAATTCCCTTTGACTCTATTGAATTCAAAATCATCTTACTTTATAGTTATTTAAACGTATGAACAATAAGTTCCACACGTTTTTCATTAATTAGTCAAAGGGCAAGCTTTACTTATATCCTCTGGCAAAACATAACATCTTTTTTTATATTCGAAAATAAATTTCCTTTTAATTTATTGACAAGGAAAGTTTTTCTTTAATCTTACCTTATAGTTATATGAACATCAAGGCCATTATAACAGTATCTCTATATATCATCTCACTTAACATAAAAAAAAAATTAAAATAAAATAAAACAGCTATATACCAATATTAAGTCCTATTTTTACCTATTAAGACCAAAATAGGCCCAAAATGACTTTAAGCTTGATTAAATTTTCACACATTCACAATGACCATATAGTGAGAAAGGACCATCATCAGAGGTGATGGCTAAAAAGGGCCAAAACTTTATAGATATAGGTATACAGTATATACACCTAGGTGTATACCTAAGCGGCAAAAACTGGATGCGCCCTTAATCACCATCCAGGACTAAATCTATAATGAAGGGTTGATAATGAAAATTTGCCTTCGAATGTGTTCATTGAGATATGCGGAACAGGATCGAGGATGCCTGCCTGCCTTCCTGCCTGGGTATAGCTGGTTGATGAATTTATTGGGTCAGTTGTTGCGATGCCACCTGCCAAAAAATGCTTCGAATTCCTTTTGAAGTTTATGTGGGTAAATGAGTTGTGTATATTTGATTATAATATATTATAGAGGTATATCAATATAAAAGGTGTGTGGGTGGATAACATGATGGGTTATAAGGATAATGATTATATTCTGTTAATGATATGGCCTGATGAAGATGCGCATATAGTGTGAGATTTTTACTAACGACGACGACAACGATGTTCAACCTTAATACACACATAGAGATTTATATATGGGTATACCTATGGTTTATGGGCATAAATTGACGAAGTGTAAACATTTCACACCTCCAAGGTTTGACCAATTATATGGAAATGAATTTGATGATGGCATTTCAGAGGATCTGATGTTGGCGAAAAGAACGTGAAAGGATTATTTTATCTTCGCTGAAATGATATGGGGATATTTGGGAGTTTATTTTGAGGTTGTCGGTATTTTTGGATAATATTTAGGTATGACACCAATATTCAATATATGTACATTCCTTTGTTTCAGCCAACTGTGGATAGATAAAGGAGTGGAAATTAAATAATACTATAATAGTGAGTGAAAAATAAAGGCAACTTTTTAAATTCTAGCGTTTTTTTTTTTTTGGTTACCACGACGATTTGAAAATGAAAATTTCTTGCAAGGAATTGACAAATTCTCCTGCTAAAAAACCTATCCACTTAAGCTGTTTGGATTTGACAAGAAATTGCAGTTCCACACTTGCTGATAGTGAAAACACAAACACAGAAACGGTTCAGAGGTGTGAGTCACTAGACCCTCACCCTAATTCAAGACGAGCTATCATGCCACAAAATGTATTTATCTGTATTTGTTCCTTTTTTTCAATAAAATTTTGATTGATTTCGACAATTTGTTAAAAATTTCAAATCTTCGAAAGTTTTTTACTCATTTCAAGTTGGTAGCGCTGGCATTTGACACCTGTCAAACTCAGCTGTCATTTGAAGTGTCATAATATTAGTTGAATGTTTGCCATCTACTATAATGGATAGCTTAACAATCGAACAACGTGTTAAAACTATTAAAACTCACTACAAAAGTGGTGATTCAAACGTAGCCACTTTTCGCGCATTACGCAATGATTATGGTGGTCATAATCGACCGACTATACGCAAGCAATCGGAAAAATTGTGAAGAAATTTCCAGAAAGTGCAAGCGTTACTGATGTCGTAAGGCCTGTGCATAATCGTCATGCACACTCAGTCGAAAATATTGCTGCTGCAAGTTCAAGTGTTGCTGATGATTCGAATTTATTGATTTCCTGGCGTTCGCAGCAATTAACCGATTTTTGTTGGCCGGCGATTGAAAATCATGACGTGGACGATATGTTGTTTAAACAAGACGGGGTAACAAGCCACACAATACGACCAATTACGGCTTTATTGCGTGAGAAGTTTCCTGGTCACGTAATTTCACGTTTTGGCGACGTCAATTGGCCACCAAGATCATGCGATTTGACACTGTCAGATTTTTTCTGTAGAGCTACGCAAAAGACCGTGTTTACACGAATCATCCCCAAACTCTAGATGCATTAAAAACCAAAATTACTCAAGTTATGGCCGAGATACCGCACGAGATGTGCGAAAAAGTTATTAAATATTACCTCAAATGAATCGCATGCTGCGAATCTTCCCGAGGCGGCTATTTGAATAATATTGTTTTTCACACTTCATGACAAAGTCGAAACTTTATAATGAAATAAAATTTTCATCAAAAATGTATCGCAGTGTGTGTTTTATTTAGCTTTACTTTCGAAACCGAAAAATGGATGAACGGTTATAACAAACTCAATGTCACTTTTGGCCAGAAAAGGGAAATTTAATGAAAATCGTTTGAGTCGTTTTCGAGAAAAATATGATTTTTAGGAATTTTAAAACAGTTTTATGCTAGGTGCCGTTATTTTTGGCTATAAGATAAATGTTTGTTCAAAATAAGCTGAATAATGTAAAAAAAAACCTGTTGGTGCTAAGTTAAATAAAATCTACAAATTTGTTTTCTAAGTGTTGAGTTTTCAACCAAATTGAAATTTTTTTCAAAATATCGAAAATATTTGTTTTATTGGAAATTTGAATTATTGGAAATTCTTATCAAAATCAATTGAATAGTTTTCGAGAAAATCGACAACAAAAAAAAAAATATTCTATAGGTATGGGAGGTGCCATTACATAATAATAATTTTTCGGACATTTTTGGAACCAAAAAATAGCTATTTAAACTAAACAAATTTAAAAAAAAAAATGTGTTGCCAAATTTTAGATTTTCATTAATTCCCAAAAAAAAATTAGATATATACATACATAGTTATTAAAAAATAAAGAAAAAACCCTGGGGGTCATTCCGTCAAAACGATAATCGTCGACGAGATCGTCCATGATTTGCTTCACGTAGCTACCCACTATCGTCTCGTTTATCGTTCTCAGTTTGCCAGCATTTGGTGCATTTTAGAAACTCTCAAACTGTAGTTGAAAAGTCAAATTGGCTGTCATAACTGTCAATAAAATGCGTTTTTAGTGTTTGTTTTGTTGTTTTTGTTTGAAGCAATAATCTGTTGTAAATTATCCAGTTCAGGTACCTATTCAGACTAACTGTGATTTCAGAGATCTCAGAAATCTGAACGTAATTAGGTACGAATCGAGATTCCTCACTTTTGGGGTCAAAAAGCTGAGACATGATATTTTTGGATTCGGTTGCAAAATTGGTATTTCGCAGTTAATCAAATTTTATAAAAGAGATGGAGAGTGCTTTTGACTTTTAATGGAGAAATCTTGTACAGGTTTCTCCTTCTCCTAACTGAAGCTGACAGAAAATTGCTCAGTACGATCTCAGAAACGTGAAACTGGCTAAATAAAAAAAAACTGTTAGTAAATTTGACAGTCAATGTTAGTGATAAATTTAAATTAATTGATCGGCGCGACAGCTCGTATAGAACCAGGGCCTATAGTAACATACAACTCTCAACCATTCCTTTGTGCGTGTTATTGGCAGGAATAGGGGGGAACTACAATTTTCTGACAAGAGATACCTACTCTTGGAGGATTTGTCAATTCCTCGCAAAGGGGCTGTTTTTAGGTGGCATATGCTGGGAATCGTACCCAAGACCTTCAGCGTAACAGTTCAACGCACTAACTATTATGCCATGGGATACTATGTTAGTGATATTAGAGTTCCTAGAGAAATTCTAGTAATGATTTAATATATCACAAGGCTGATGTGAGTTCAATGTCGACATGTACCACAAAATCAATGTATGTAAATATTAATTTCAACCACATAAAAAGAAAGTATTGACTATGACTATGGTAGAAATTGATTATCATCGAGCAATTTTTGTTGTTGTTCCATTCGAAGACCAAAAAGACTTTCAATTAATTTCCAACACTATTTTATCTCGATACAAATGCCGGTGGATATATTTTAATCGAAAATTATCTGCGTCCGCAATTAATTCCCCCCCCCTCTTCTTCAGATACTGACATATAATTTACATAATCCACTCGTAATTACACACCATTTTAGACTTTTTTTTTAACCTAACCAACTAAAAAACAAAAATACCATAATTCCAATCAACATCAAAACAAGACCAAACGGTAGTGGCAACAACAACAACGAAAAAAAAATTAATAGCAATGACAACCGAAAAAACTGAAAATAAAAAAAATTTAACTTTGGCCGAGCAATCATCAGAAAAACGACGTTTTGCTTGACATAACAGCTTAAGATATCAATCTTTCATATAAATATTTATATGTAACTAAACTGCAAATGCAAATTCCATTCCTTCATAATAAATTGACTGCCAATACAACGAAACCAGTAACATTGTTAAAGCCCTCGAGCTGATTAGCAAATTTATATTGTGCACAATAGGGCAGATAATATGAAAAAGTTGGAAAAAATTTAAAAATTGCTTCTTCTTCTTCAAAAACATTTTAACAACCTTTTAAGGGGTTTTAACTACCCCTTAAATTATTTAATATATTGCAAGCATTTAGGAATATAAAGAAAATGCCAATTTACTCAATGTGTTTATAATTGATTTTCGGTGTTTAAGTTAAACATCTCTTAAACAACAATTAAAAAAAATAAATTTAGGTACTTAGATGGCTGTCTAAAAATTAGTAATAACGGTTTATAAATACAAATAAACAAATTTACAGTCCTTATAATACGTCTTAATTAAATTTAATGTGCAGTTTGAATTGTCCTTGCCCCATTGTTATCTCGCGGCGGTGGTGGTGTTCCGATGCGATGTGATGGTTCGTAAAATGTGAAACTTTCCTAAACAGACACCTCTCCTTTTGCAATCGCAATTAATCGCAAATGGCATATAAATAAATTTCACTTCGTCTGTAGGAACGCGCACGGACGAACGGTCAAGTGATACAAACACATTTATTCGATTTTATGGTCGAATCGAAAGGTGTAAATCATAAGTAAAAACATTATAGACACTGGTGATGATGGAAACAGAAACAGTCCTGAGTTCGAATGATGTGGTGTTTGTGTTCGTATATATGTATTCTTGTCCTGCGGACTAAACTTTTCGTCCACGCAAAGTGCACTTGCATAGGACCGCGCCGCGGTAGTATGGTGGCGACACAAGGTTCGATGGCCCCCTGAAGCAAAGTGAGTGTGGGTAACACTCCAGAGCCATGAGTTTAACTGGCCTGGTCTGGACTCCTTTTGGGCCAACTATAACCAGTAATTACCAAAGCCACTCGCAATGCAAAAGACTGCCAATTATGCGTTTTGTATCTGAAATATATTATACATAGGTAGAGGAACGCGTAGATTCAGGAAACATTGCTCAGCTATGTCGGGGACATTCAGTGCCAGTGCAGTGGAAGCCTAAGCAATTGCGGTGTACTCAAGAGTGCGAACGTAAGCATTTGGTGAATTTTAGGTCACCACAATCGAATAAATGAATCGAAACGTATACAGTGATGGAAGAGAGAAGTTATTATTGGAAAAACACATTCACTAATCGAAATTAAATGACGTGTGAACGCTAGCAGGTGCTATAGCTGGGTTGAGATATATAAGTGGTGAGTTGTTATTTCGTTTTGTTGGTCGTGTATTTAAGTGCGCGAGTAGAATCGTTTATGAATTGCAATAAATGCGAGACAATTAGGTAAATAGGCAGGTACCTATAACTACTTATTTCGGAATGACCTCAAATCATAGAGTTCAAACCATCTGTTTTTGATAAGATAAGATTATATCTATATAGATACTAGATAAGTATATAACGCCGCCGCCACCGGCCATGCCGAAGGGTTCTCATGATAATTGGAGGACAAAGGCAATCCAAGATAAATACTTAAATTGAAACAAATATTTATGACGACAGGTTTTCTAGATTCCAATTGAGATATAATAAGTAATAACAGAGATGAGAGGAAAAGCATTCAAAAAGTTAGCTATGTTCTTTTCCATATAGTCCAAGAAAATTAGACTTTAACTTCGAAAAAAAATCGGAAAAAGGGGAATTTCACTGGAATCGACTTTACGAATTGATTCTTTGTTTGTACCTACGCACATAACTCAACCGAACATCATCCGAATTGCATAAGGATTATTTTGTTGGATTAGTATTGAACCAAGTAAATTCACTGAAATAATTTCACTTTGAAATTTCGTCTGGAAAAGACAGAAAATCTTTAAAAACCGAATTTGCATACTTTTAGGGGTGAATGGGCTTTATCTGAAAATTCCATTTTGTATGGAAAGGTGAAAATATTGATACTGACATAGGATTGATAGGATATGAAAGACGAAATACGGAATTGACAAACGGCTTATTTTCGACCTCAAGAACATTACTAACAGATGGCGTTAAAACTTTATTTGTAAAGCGTTATTTGAAGCCCCTATAAATTTTATTTTCACTTTTTAAAATGCTAAAATTGATGAAAAACTCCCAGCAAGTTAAAGAACAAAATTTTAAAAATTGTAATTTTTATGTATAAAATTAAAAAAAAAAAAAAATTTTAGAAAACAAATTGGTAGGTACGCTTTTTTAGCATTTTTTTATAAGAAGTTAAAAAAATAATTTTGAAAAAAAAAATCATTTTCTTATTTTCGAAATAAGTAGGTAGGTACCTATCGAATTTAAAAAAAAAATTGGAAATTTTTTGGAAGTCCAAAACTTGATTTTTTAAAGATTTTGATATGCAATATTATTTAAACTTATAAGACGTTCTTGTGTCTCTATTGAAATCAGTTCAACAGATAATGAGATACAAGAAATCGATAAATAAGAATTTTTTTTCAAAACGGTACGTTCTGATATAAGCTGAAATAATTTTTTTATCAAAATCAAAGGAGTCGTTTTTGATAAAAATGATGTTTTCTTAAACGACACTTTTAAGGTAGTTACAATTATTTTTGGTTATAACGATAATTTGTGTTTAAAATCTGGTAGACAATGTTACAAAACTACGGGATGCCAAGTTTAATGAAAATCAATCAAACCTTTTTCGAATTATTAAGTTTAAAAAAAAAAAACATTTTTTAAAAATCTAATAAAAAATTAATTTTGCTAAAAATTAATTTTGCTATACAAAAATTTTAAAACTTTTTGAAATAATCTCCATAAAAAAATTTATCGAAATCTGTTGAACCGATTCTGAGAAAATCGAAGATCAAACAAGTAGTTCTATTTGAATGGGAGGTAGCATTTATAACAATTTTTCTGATTTTTTTTATAAAAAGGTAAAGGGTGTTTTTTTTAGAGGTATAGAACTTTGAAATGCAATTAAACAAATAAATGATTTTTTTAAATTGACATGAAATTTACTTTATATTCGAAAGATAATCTTCTGGCATTATAATTTAAATATGTGATTACGGCTGGCTCGGACGTAGTCTAATCTGGAGGTCCAATTTTCGATGACTTTTTCCAACATTTGTTGCCGTATATCGGCAATAACGCGGCGAATGTTGTCCTCCAAGTGGTCAATCGTTTCGGGCTTATCGGCGTAGACTAGCGACTTCACATATCCCCACGTACGGACCAATTATTCCACCAACCAATAAAGCACACCAAACAGTCAATTTTTGTGGATTTAACGGTGTCTCAACATACACTTGAAGATTATCATCATTCCAAATACGGCAGTTTTGTTTATTGACGTATCCATTCAACCAAAAGTGAGCTTCATCGCTAAACTAAATTCGCTTATGAAAATTGGGATCAACGGCAATCTTCTTTTGGACCCATTCACCGAATCTACGCCTGAAACGCGAAATCAAACTAAAAATAAATCACTTGACAGCTGACAAAATGGCTGCCAGTTAAAATAGTATTCCCAACTTAAAGTTCTATACCTCTAAAAAAACACCCTTTATAATGTAAATGTAAGCTAAATTTTTTTTTTTTAAGTTGTAGATAAGCACGTTTTTGAGAAAAATAAGACGAACGGACAGACAGAGACAGACATTTTTTATTATTATTATTATTGAACAATCGTTAGGACACTTTTCAAAACCCAAAAAAAAGGTCTACAGTTTTTTTTTTATTTTCCCGCATAAATTTTGAAATTTTGAACATAGAGGTACAAAAACTTGGAACAATGTTCAGAACAACCTTGAAGAATCTTCAAAAATTTGATTTTCAAAAAAAGAGTGAGTTACGTCAAAAATAAACGTTTTTGAGTTTGGAGCAATTTGGAACAATGTAGAATCAGAAACAACCTGGCAATAATTTTTAAAAATGACAACTTTGTTAAAATATATGAGAACATTTTTAAATAGTACAACTATGGAGGAGTTCTGCAAGATAGTTATTGGTACCTATTTCCTTAAAACAAAAAACAAGAAAGAAGTTAAATTACCTAATTGCATTTTTTTGCTTCTCTTTGTGCTATGTATCTACCTATGTCCGAATTACAAAAATCTTGCAATAAAAATTAATAATAATAAAACCTATAAAAAACAGTAAAACAAATATCAAAAAATTACAAATAGGTATAAAAAAAACCAACGAATCCATAAAACGTCAATTTACATAATTTCCATCTTTCTACCCCTATCGGCGGCGGCGGCGGTGGTGGCTCGAGCGTCATCATCATCATTATATTGATGTCTTCGCGGTGGTGGTGGTGTACTATAAACATAACAAAGGTATATTAGCTATAGTGGTCGCGCTTTTCTTTCTTTTCATGGTTGTGTTTCCTTTCCTTTCCTTTTATATTATTTTGTTTTTTTTTTGTAATTTTATTTTTGTTTTCTTAACATTCTTTTCCTTGCGGCTAATTGCAATAATCCATTTAAAACGTCCCATTTCCTGACATAAAAGCCTTGCTATTATACCCCCAAACATATACTATAGAAAAATGCATAGAAAAAAAAATAAATGCCAGAAAAAAAAAGTATTTTACCCTCGCTCAATTCAAGTCAACCTCTCCTCTTTCATATATTCACGGCTTTGGCATAAGTTTGACTTGTCTCGCGGATCATTTTGAATCTCATTACAACCCCCGTGCGCATTTTTATTTATATTTTACTTGTTTTTCTACAATTTTTTCTTCACAATTTCTCCCCTTTAACTTTTTTTTTTTTATATGAGTGTGTAACTGCATCAAATTGTGGATTTCCTAGAAGACGTCTTTATATTATAGAACGCCGCGCGACATGACTTCCTTCCTTCCATGTCCTGGGCCGGCCAGCTAAGTCGTTTTTTTTTGTTTCTTCCACCAATATGGGCAATTTTTTCTCCATTACTAAACATGGTGGGGGTGAGGGGATATAGGTGGCAAATAAAAGAAAACAAGAAGCTAATGGAGAATCCTTGGAGGAACAAAAAAAAAAAAGGACATGAAAAAGAAATCTTACCTACATATTTAGTAGGGAGGAAGGGTGCGGTGGTGTATAGTTCTCGCGCGGAAGCCGCCGCCGACGACGACGAGTGTTATGACTTTTTTATGTTAAAAAGGACACTCATTCCCAGTCGTCGTCGCGTCTTCGTCGTGCGTTCGTCCTTTTTTTTTTTGTTTTTTTTTTTTTGAACAAATGAAGAAATGAAGAAATAAGACTTTTAATTTTGTGAAACAACATTCTAGAATGATTTTTTTTTTGTTCTGTTTGTACAAGGATATACAACTGTAACATAATAAGATCTCATTATTTCCGGGGGTGTGTATATAGGTAGATATACATATAATATGCGAAGCATCCTTAGAAGGATTTACACTCCTTGCAGCAGTTCATTACCTTAAATTTTCAACTTTTCACCGGATGAGTTTAAGGCAGCAGCCGCATAATAATTTGTTTTGCCAGCGTTGTCAGCAAATGCGTCCAGCACACGCTCACTCGGGATCAGTTCTGTGAGAAAAAATAAAAGAAGAATGAGGTCCTTCTGTAAGTCTCTTATTAGCCATAGAATTACATTAGCAATGACTTTTTTGTGGGTGAACAGATGCGTTTAATATTTAAAATTTAATTTTTATTAAAAAAAAAAGATAGATATTGTACTGTGGTTTTTATTTTTATGATTTTTTGAAACTTGATAGTCCTTATGGAAAAACAAGCTATGGGTGATGATTTAGCACAGCTATATATAGGTATCATACGCCTTATGCTGGGGAGATTAAAAAACACAGTGATACCGGTGGGAGTTTTTTTTTTTTTTTTTTTTTTCTTGAGAAACTTTTTCAATTTTCGATTTTGTTTTATTGAAAAGAAAAACAAAACAAAAAAAGCCGCACACTCTTAATTAAGTCGTATCTTCCGACGACCGAAGACCATGCAAATCTTTATCTTCAATATCATGCAACTCCTGATGCGGCGCGGAGTCTTCATTATTATAGTTATATCCTGGTGGACTTCCTTAGAAGCGAATACTTAATTTTACTGGATTTTTTTTTGGTTTTTTTAAGTTTGGAGTTTTTTGTTGTTGTTGTTTTTTAATAGCCTAACCATATCATGGAGCTATTGGGTTGCGGTGTGGTGGCCTATCAGTAAATCGTGATCTTTGTAATCTTTGGACCATAAAAAGTTGCGGCAGTACAAAATGAAAGAAATAATGAAATTTAACTGCAAGGCGCACTGCATTTGGCACATCAAGAGGTGGTCGGGACTGTGGAATGCGGGGCGGTGGACAAAGGCATGTATATATATAGACAAACCAACTAAGTCAACAACAACGACAACGAAGACGGCAAACATTTAAGAATCTAATTTTGCGTATAATTAAGCCGTGTTCATGAGACGCCACCATATTGCATTGGTACATGGAACTGGGAGAGGACAACGAACGACGACGACGCCATCACTGCCTCAGCAGTTGTTGCTGAGAATGTGGTCATGTTGTGGAATCGAAGAATGTGGCGGAATTTTGTTTTGTGGTTTTATTTTTATTTTTTTTTTATTTTTATATTCTTGTTTATGTTTTGTGAGAAAACTTCAGTTGCAAATAAAATTTTGAAGTTTAAATCTTTGTAATGCAAATGCAAAATGAATTATTTCGAGCCAGGGTTTATACTTTTGTTATTGATTTGCATCTATAGATTATAAAGATATACAGTAGATAAAGTATTCGAATTGCTCGATGGCTTGAGATGAAGTTAAGTGAATGTCATTAAAATAATTTAAAAAAATATTACTGTATAGGTAGGCGTATGGTGTACGGAGTTAGTTGGTACAAATAAAGCAAAAGAAATTCGATTAAAAAACATCGTTTAAAATTAACCAACATTCGTAAACCAGTATTTCTGTATTGCAGTTGAAAAAACAATCCTAATGGGTTAATTGGAAATAATGGTTTTCGCTACCTACATGTTTACTTGATACCTATTAATAAATTAAATCGCTTGATATTAACAAACACACCTCACCTGGATTAAATTTAAGCAATCTAGTACAATTTTAGCATACTTACCTGATTAAATTATAACAACCTATTGAGTTGATACTAACTAACTTATGTACTTTGTAGAAAGTAACAATCATACTCGATTAAATTCAACCAACTTAAAAATTTTTTAGAAAATTTACTTTATTTAAGTTAACTAACTTATTTGGATTGAATTAAACCAACTTGGAAACAAAACTTACTTCACTTAATTTAACCAGCTTATTTGGTTGGTATTAACTAACTTTTTTTGTTGAAATTAACAAACCTACTTGACTACATTCAACCAATACACATCGATCTAAGAACACGTACTTGCATTTTATAAGTTGGTAAAATCTCTTGAATTTATACTTTGTTGAATTTAACAAACCTACAATAATACTAAAATATTTTTTGATTAAATTTTACAAACGTACTTGGTTGATATTAACTAACATGGTTCATATTAAACAAAGTAGTTCATTGATATAAAGCAAAAAACTTGCTTGAAATTAACCAACTTTCTTTGTTGGTATTAACCACCATATTTAGTTTATCCAAAAATCAATTGTTTGGGTAGTTGAAATATTATTTGGTAAAAAAATATCAACTTATTTCATTTTTGTATCCAAATTTTTCAATGTTACAAGCCATAGATACGAATGTATAGATATACCATTAATGAAAAACTACTTTATGTCATGTGTATATTTATTATAAATATTTACAACTAGGATTCTTATGAATAACCACAAAAATTCTTAAATTGTTCTTTGATATTATTTTCAAACGGAAATGTCCCAAATATGTATATTATGTGAATATACATATGTCTGGAAATAAGGGTGACATGCATCAGGATATACATTATCGTTTGAATGAAAAATATTATATGAATTGCCACAAAATAGCATTCTTTAAATTCTTTTCTATATATCCAGGTTTACCTAGCTTTTGTTGAAGGAATAAACTCTATTGCTATAGAAGAAGATGTAGGTATACATAAATAATATTAAATTTATGTGTATAGGTACATATTATGAAAGAAAGTGTCCCGAATAGGCACAATAGTTTGCAAAAAAATTATTCATCAACCCCAAGAATTGCTTTGAAGTTTGAGTATGGGGTTGTTATATAAAATACCTAACATATTTTCTCCGTTTTTAGTTTTTCGCCTTAAATTAAAGAAGATTAAATCATAAAAGAAAATTTAAAGATTTTTGTTATTGGAAAACTTATTAATATTTTTTTAGTTAAAGCATAATTACAGTTTTTTTATTTTTAAATATATTGATCAATAAATTAGAAGCTTATTAAGATTTTTTTAGGGGATTCTTAACGCTGCGTTGGAACATTTAGAAGTCCAAAAATCAATCCTCGAATATATATAGAATTTTTGTGACGTTAGGTCCACATTTTTAGAATTTGTGGTTTTTGGAATTTGTTGACGATTTGTTCCGCATTGTTCCAATTTTTTTTGTTTGGAAAATATTCTATATTCTATTCCAAAAACCGTAAATAGGGTTGTTCTTTTATTACGGATATTTTTTGATGAAATATGAAACATTTTTTTCCAGCAATCCTTGAAATCAGGGGGGGTGTTTTTTTGAATTTTTTTATATTACAAATAGATTTTAACAAAACAGGATTTAAAAGCCGTTTATGGGAAATTACTAACGAAATTGGAATCGAGTACCTATATAATTCTTGAAATTTTAAAAGGCAAGCACTGGAAGGCAAAAGAAGTGCTACATCCGTTTTTTTTTAAGTTAAGCTTTTAACAATTTATATTTCTGTATGATATGTTGTAATACATCAGACACAATGGGGTTTGACCTGACACGAATTTTGTATTTTTTTTCATTTTTGAAAGAGAGGGGCTAATGGAGTTTTTTTTTTAAGTTAAAAAAGTTTTTAAAGTTCGTTCAGCTGATAGTATATGAACTTTAGAATATTTACATTTATCATCAAGTGTTCTAAAGCAAATGCTTTCAAAAATAAAATAAAACATTGAAGAGCTGTTTTTTTGAATTTTTGAAAAAAGCTACACACCTTACATCTTTAATTTTTTAAACTTGAAACACTTTTTGAAACGCGAACAAAATATCAAAAATAAAGATTTCTAAAAACGGGGGATGATTATTTTGTTTGTATTTTGCCCATAACTTTTGAAATTTTGAACATAGTGGTCGAAAATCTTAGAACAATGTTCAGAACAATCTGGAAAAAGTTTAAAAAATTTTATTTTCAGAAACTCACATATTTTTGAATATTATTCCAAAAAAAACAAAATTGGAACAATGCGAAACAAATCGGGAACAACCTGGAACAAATTTGAAAAACCACAAATTCCAAAAAGGGGGCTAGGTAACTTTACACATTCTTTTATATAAGCTTGGCGATATGGCCTGAAGTTTGGTTGTTTATCTTGCAAGCGTTGGGTTTGATTATACTTAAACTGCACAGTGTGTACTCTTATGTCTGCCTTGCTAGAATCCACATTATATGGTTATGGTTATTTCTATATAAGCCATCGGAAAAGGGAGTGATTTTTTCTTTTAAAACGCATCTTCACTCCTCAAACTCATATAAACTATCCCGTGAATACACACGACAAATTCAAATAGCTCATCCGATAACAATTGAATGAGAATCCTAATGGAAATTCCTCCATTCGATGTGATAACAAAGCTATCTATAAGTTCATCCAATGATTGAATAAAAATAAAAAAAAAAAAAATCTCAGCTCATGTGAATATATTCTCGTAGTAGGTAGATATACCTATTATACCTTCCCCATTTATCTATAAGAACGGAAATGGACTTAAAAGCTTAATACACGCACATATTTCCCGGAATAATTGAATCTTCAAATCGATTGATCTAACAATCCATTCGCTGAGTACAAAAACAGGCATTGGCTGGCATATACCAATATATGTATGATGGGAGAAGGAAGCCGCTTCTACTGCTATAGCACTCGAGTGATGAAATAATTCAATTATAAGTCTAACAGCAGCTTCAATCTATGTCTACTGCATATAGATACCATTCCACCACCATGAGAGTCCCATATCATCATCAGCTCCCAGTCCATCCAACAAATCTAATCCTTTCTCCTGTTGGCATTTATGAACTGTTTATACAAAGGACGAATCTTACTTCACTGTCGAAGGGGTATTGTGATGGAGATGATATGAACTCATTCACTCAGTGAACCTGAGTATTATGTTAACGCACATTCGAGTTCATTTCTATGTATAATATGGAAAATTCTGTATACCTAGCTCGATTAAAAACCCGCACTCTCAAACCACCCAGTATTATTGGAATCAATACATATCTCCATATCTACGTTATGTAGGTAGGTACTCGTACTCATAGATTTTATAAGGAAGATCTTAAAGTAGTGAGAAAATTCAATTTACCCCATTAAGCATGGTAAATGTTTCTCTTAATGAATTTTCCGACAAAATTGTTGCCAAAAACTTCGATATAAAATACGAACACCAGAAATGACAGGCCATCAAGGATATATAGGGTATGGCGGGGCTAGTTAGACCACTTCTGGACTTCTGCAGTCGTATTTATTAGATTTCCTTAGAACACTCTTGGACAGTTGTCCAGCTAGCCATCATTGTCTAAATAGTTGGACATCTCCTTATTTATAAACGCATTCCAACAGTGGCCTACAAATGTTCTCATACACTCAATAACATCCCTGTAATCTGTCAATTTTGTGAGCATTTGGTTACGTTCAATGAACATTACGTTCATTTGAAGATTATTTTTAAATTTTTTGTTAATTGAACGTACCCACTTTAGTATAGGTTTGGACAACCAATTTCAGTGTCTAAGTTGGACACTCGATGAAACATGATTATAAATAAGGTTTTGGACTTGGACAGCTGTCAAAAGTTAGACATACTTTGGAATGGGTTTATAAATACGACTTCTGGACTTCTAGGTTAATGATATTTTGAAAAATTGAAAATATGTTACCGCCGCCGCACCGAAGAATAATGGTGCCTTCAATGGATCAAGTCCAAGTGGTCTAGTCAACTATAGCGGGGCAACTGGCTACTGTATGAGTCGACTTTCGGCAAGTATGGCACACTGTATCCACTTCTCACCCGAAAAACTTATAGACAGATACATATAAAATACATCTATTTAAATTAGTAGGGCTAGTTGGTCCACCTGGTCCCTACACCTGGTTTGAAAAACATTAAACATATTTCGTCATAAATATAAAATAAAAATACACAAAACTGTTCAATTTAACGCACAAAATATGAAAAAAACAATATATTAACTTATAAAAAAAACTTTAACTCAGCCATAAATTCTGGTTTTTTTCACTAGGAAAATAAAAAAAACTATCTTATTCGTATTTTTTACTTTTGCCGCCAAAAAAGACAAAACTGTGTATGGGTTTCCCTTCTAATGGACACAATGCAACTGAAACCGGTATGGAACGCTGCTGATAACAGACCACGCTTTGTTCGTGATTGTTCATTTTCTGGTAGTACTTTCGGTTTCTGAGTAATTCGCGTGGTCCAACTTGCCCCTTCGTCCAACTAGCCCCGCCCTACCCTAATACAGAACCAGAGATAGGTCGAGGTGAGAGTTTGAGGTCCATTTATATATAGTTAGTATATGTGTAGCGGTCAAATCTGTCATCTTGTTTTATACGATTATTCCTCTATATATTTATAACACAGTTACGTGTGATGTATGAGTATGACAGAATATAAAGACTTCAGAAGGAAAACTTTTAGAGAAAGTTTTAAGAAAATCCTTTTTGATTTAAATTAATCTAAATGTAGATATATATAAAATTGCTGTCAGTTAATAAAAGAGGTGAATTTCTTTGGTTTACCTTTTTTCATATTTAAATTAAATTTGTAACGAAAAGAATTGTATTTTATGTTTTCAGTGAATTTAACTTCCGATTGATTCGAGTTGTAATAATTACTGTTATAAATTGTTAAACAGAAGATTTTGAACCAAAACCTAGATGTGGACATTTCGAGAGAGCGCACTATTTCTCATGTTGCTAACGTTGACGCCTTCGTGCTTTTTTGACACGAAAATTTCATCGTGGAACGAAACAATTGAATATGGCACCAGGGCTCCGAAAGCTGACAGAAACTTTAATTTTTTGACAATACACGAATTGTTATATAGCAAATTATTTCTTACAATTTTTTGTTACGCCCAATTGAATTACATTTTTTTTATATACGAATTTACTTTTTTTCCAAATGGCACGAAAATGGAACAGTTTTTTTTTAGAAAATGTAGCATGGACATATTTTTGAGTGGCAACGCTGATCTGCATTGTTTTTACAAAGTTTTTTTTTTTTTCCTGCAGCTGTCGCATATTCTTTACACGAAATTATTTTTTTTTTAAATTGAATCACCACTTACCAATTTTTTGTTTGAATGTTCGTCTTCATAAACATACATTTCTACAAGTTTCCTGAGTGACTTTTCAACAATAAAATGACAGTTTTGCATTGGTTGAAATTAAAATTACCGTCATCACAATCACCCAATGCATCAGTTCTCGTTTTTATGTTTACAGGCCTCTAGGATTGCCATTAATATCGAAAGTATAACTTAGCAATAGTCGTATAATGTATTCAAAGCATCCATTGGAACTGAGGCATTTAAATGAGACAGGTCAGTTTCTTTGGTTTATCTCTCCAGGGTATACCTACATTTATTTTTATCGTCGCAATCATTGAGCGGTAATTGTATGTGTAACTCTGCAACTTTGATAATTTGTTTGTATTGCTATATTTTGTTTGTGTGTTTTTTTTGATAGCATCTTTCTTCCTGTCAGACGCATTTAACTTATAATAATAGTTCAAGTATTTGAGACGTTTTTAAATGTTACAAATAATGTGGGAAGTTTTTTCGTTTTGTTTTATAGATCTTTGTCAACATTTTTGCACAATGCGTGAGTTTCTGATTGCACAAAGATAATATGCCTATGCAGAATAGTAGTTGACAATAATAATAAGTAACTTCGGTTTGTGGGGCTATTACCGTAAAGAATTCATTGCTAAACATAGGTATATAAAATAGCTTCAGGCGAGATGAAGAAAAAAATTAATAAAATAAAAAGGTTCAAGATCAAGAAATAAACATTTGCGTGCAAGTCTCACAGGAGAAAAAAAAATTGAAGCCCTAGAAACTTAATGCGTGATTTTTATTTTTATAGAATGTATCTGCAGGTATGACCGAGAAGCATGAACTTGCTCTTATATGAACAGCTTAGAATTTTAAAGATTTAATGCATTAATTACAGGTAATTCGCATAAGATACAACAAAAAGCTAGAGTGTGTATAACTGTATAGGTTAGGTCAAGACGAGAACAAATTTGTATAAAGGCAGGAAGGGCAATTTTTTAAAAAATTGATTTAAAATAAAAAAAAAAGAAGTATTTCACCACCTTATTTCTTTAATAAATCTTAGTTTATGAGAAATCTTAAAAACCGTTATAGTGTTTTTTTTTAATTGATACGTCATTTTTGCTTGCGATATATACATACATAATATGTACGTATGTGGGTAGTTACTACATGGCATGTCATGGATCCGTAAAAAAAATTTGCAGGATCAAAAATTACGGTACCTGCCACACAATTTTTTTAAGCAATCAATGAAGATACTAAATATTTTTCTAAAAAACCGTGACAGAAAAATGGTTATAAGTGGTACCTTCTATCCTATAAACCATTTTTCATATTCTTTCAAAAAAGGTTCAACGGATTTTCATCACTTTTTTATAAAGAATTTTTTCAAAAAGTTTTTATAGAGTAGGTACCTATACCTACAAAAAATTTCTTATTTTTTTCATCTTTAAAAAAAGTGTCAAAGGAAAGGCGGGAGGGAATGGCAAAGGCGCCTCTAAACTTATTAGTAAAAAAGGATTTCGCTTAATATTGGCATTTTGTCACGCTTATTTTATTAATTTTTTTTTAGTAAGGTAGGTACCTACACAAAATCTATAAAAAAATCGAAAATACTTTCTGGCTCAAATGAACATCATGGGTAGGGTTCCCAACTTTTTTTCGACCGATTATAGTATTTTTCACTATTAGCTATAAAAAATATAGTACTCTTCAAAAATATATAGTATTTTATAAAAAGGGTAAAAATAGGCAAAACATATTATTAGTAATTATTTATTTTTATAAAATCTATATTTTTTTGTGCTTTTAGCATCTTTTAACAATTATTGTATTTAAAATAAATGTGTCATAGGCTTTATCGCAATCAATTTTCAAATTTATGTAGATTAAAAGTTAATTTTTGATTAGTGAAATGCTTGCTTCTTCTCGCCATTTGGAATTCATAATTGCAAAAAAATTCTTTCTGTAAATGCAGAAGTGACAGGAATAGAGAGTAAAAAAGAAATTACATTTGGTAAGTTGTTTTTGGATTTTTTAAAAATATATTGCCATTTTTGGTCTGTTTTTCTGTCGCTAAACTCATTCATATTTTTTATTCTCGTACAAATTTCGTTTAGTATTAAAATCAGTCAACAATTGATTTGAATTGAGACAACTCATACAAAAACCGACAAAGAAGGTTGGAAAACCTGGCCAATTCCACTTTTTCCAATTGTAGATAAATATTGCGTTGTAGTCTTGTAGTAGTCTTTGTAGACTTTTTTGTACTTTTCGTTTTTTAGGTGTTAATTTGCCACTGGAGTTTGACGAACTTCCACTGTCGCTTCGACTTTCCATATTTGAAACAAGCTTTTATTTTTAAAACATTCGAAAACTATAGACGTTTGACAGCAAGACTTAGTCTCATTCGGATACATGTATAAAATGGAACCTTAAAGTGCAATCAAAGTGTGTTTGATATTTGTTTATATGTTTCAAAATGATTGATAAATCAAATTGAAATGTAGTACTTTTTCGTACTATATATTTCTTCAGCAGTATATAGTACAGAGACCCGGAATATAGTACAATACTATATATTATAGTACGGTTGGGAACCCTAATCATGGGGCGAAATAAACGTTATAAAAATCATTTTTCGTTCCAAAATTTCGAAAGTTTTTCGACAGTAAAAAAATGACATTAAGAAAATGTTTGTCAGAAAATTAAGAAAACTACAAAATTAGGAAAAAAATACACTACAACAATATTAGGAGCGGAGAAAATGTATGAATTTTAATGCTTTTTTGTTGTTGTTAGAACTTTTGAGCTTATAGAATCTACAATGGAGTACTTTTTACGAAATAATCAAAAATAATCAAAAATAAACAACAAATTGTTGATCTCAGATTAGAAGATAGACCTATGAACAGGGCCGGACCAACCATATGTGCAAGGTGTGCAAAAGCGCAGGGCGCAAAATTCTGGGGGCGCATTACAAGGAGCAAGAAAATGTAATCTGATCTTGCACAAACAAATATTTATTGTCATAAAACTTGTTCAAATCATCCAAAAATTAAATCCATCGCAACTGTGTTAAGTTATTTCTTGCACACTATCTAATATCACCTACCGGGGATATCTCAATAAAAAATCGCATTGAAAGTCTACCTCCTGGGTAATGTAGAAAAGCTTTATACATATGTGTATCAGTATATGTATGTGTGCAATACAAATATAAAAATGGGGCGCTTTCTACAAATTTTGCACAGGGCGCAAGTTTGGGTGCGGCCAGCCCTGCCTGTGCCATCTAGTCAAGGTCAATAACTTTGGAAAACCTACTTATATCCTACTTTGAAAACCCATCCAAAATTCGCTCACATTATAAAAAAACTTTTAAGGCCAACACCCACCATAACTAAAGTCTCTATGTCCATCTGGGCCATAGAAAATGGTTATTCCTTAAAACTGCTTATTTAAGAAGCTACGTTAATAAGGTTGTATTATAATTTCTGCCAAAGCTCTTAGTTCACAATCTATATGGGAAATTATGTCTATAAGGTCAATTTAAGAATCTTAAAGGAAAAACTAATCCACTGAAGAAATTTCCCTATAATTGACTTTATGTAGAATGCTTCTCTGATCTTCTTAAGTGGTTTCATTCTAAGGTCTGATGATGGTGGTTTCAGATTGGCAAACGGACATCAACAATTAAATGCTCTGTACGCCTGCCAACAATAGAACATGAATTACACCCCCACACTATAACAAACCACTTACCACTATAGAAATATATGGAAGCCAGGACAATCTTATAATAACTAAATATACATTCGTATAGGTCCTATATAGTATATTCGTTCGTGTGCATATATGTAGATGTGTATACGGTTCTCTGTTAGGAATAAGATAAGATTTTGATTTCCAAAGTGAAAAGCAATTATCCTTCGGGTAAGTATAGACTTGCCTTTATGACCTAAACGTATACATAGCTTCACAGATATATGAGTATATCTTGGTGGACAGGATGTTAGCTTTATTTGTAGTGCCTTCTCTTGGCCTGTCTTTATACTATTTTCGGCTTATATTGCACAAGTGTGTGGCTTTTCTTAAGGGAAGTGGGAGAAGAAGTTGGTTGGCGATGCGGTACGGATGCGGAATGTGGTAGATGATTCAGTTGGTAGACCACCATGTACAACATTTAATTAAGTTTGTCACATATCGACATATAAATGCCTTAATTAAATATGTTTTATGTGCGATTAAATGTTCCTTTGGCAATTGCGGGACCAGCAACTTCTACCACGGCCATATTATAACATACCTACTTCTTCAACCGAAAAGTATGTTTAATGTTTATGTGAAAAAGTTTCATCTCTATACGGCACGGCGGCGGCGGCGGATAGTATTTTCGACGACAACTGGGGCGATCGTCCTTGTCATATATGTACATATAGTTGGGTAAGTATTTATAAGGAATGTGTCGATAATTAAGTGACAAAGTTAATGCGGTAAGAGAAACTATGCCCATAAATAAGAAAGAAGATGAAGAAATCGTGTTGTATATATTATATGGGGGGCGAAATGAAATGAGTAAAATGTCATAACCTCAAATTGCCCGAAAAAAGAAAATCCCACGAAGCACGAGTGTTTGAGTGGTTCAATAAAAGTTTTTCTATTACATTCGTATATAGGCTTTTATATACCCACTTGTCAATGTCGAATCTGCTGTGATTTGAATTATAGGACTTCTTTCTAGGAATTAAGAAGAAAAATCTTCTTAAGCAATAAAGGGATTTTTATGTTATTATTTCCTTTTTTTTGTTTCTATAGTTTTTTGAAATTTGTTATTTGTTTCTTCTGAAATAATAAAATTTAGAAATTTGTTGCAGAGACTTCTTTAAAACACACAAATTTAGAATTAAGAAAAAAATAAACCAGGGCCTAAACCAACAAGCTTCTTCCAGCTTCAGTTTCACGCGGCATTAATTTGGTTGAGGAACTATTCCACTTTATGTGCGTTAGCTGGAGTCACGGTCATCCTCTAGTGCACCGTAGTCTCTCGGCAGTAGATTTGAACCCCAGAATTGATATTCTTTTTTTTACTTTTTTTAACTAAGTCGAAGTAGCTGCACCCACCTAATAGTTCGTCGTTTTATCTTCACTTCACTTACCGATTATGCAAAATGGGACCAAAAATTACCCGAATACCCAACCTTCCTCTCAAAACAACGAAAAGTATATTCTCATCTATCTTTGACAAGATCCATGCCTCATGTAACAGGACCCGTATACGATTATCTGGCTGAACACAATGACAACTAAAGCTGTTCCTGGAATAGCAAGAGTTCACCAACTTTGAACTTTTAACTTGCAGCAATTTTGACATTCCAATTTGTATGAAAAAAAAAGAGCCGGACAAAAATATTGAAGCTTTTTGTAGTGAAGCTTTTTGTGGTTATGTGTTTCGCGAAAAATATTATAAATTAAAAGAAAATTATCGGAAATAAAAAAAAAGTGAATAATTAGCCCGTGATTGTTTCTTTTTTTCTCTAAAATATACAAAAAGCTTTACAGTTGCATTGTGTGCACATAAAAAATAGCACGTACGACACTTTTTTACAGCTGTTGCATCTCCAGCTCCAGTTTCAGTTGCAGCATTTTAATGTGTTCGATTAAAAAATGGATATTTTAGTTACTTGAGGGCTTTGGTTCTCTTTTTGAGCAGTGATTGTCAAGAGTTATTCTTCGTTTGATCTTATCGCTGGGTATTTGAATTAATATCAAAGCCTAGTTTAGGTAGAAAAAGATTGGTAAAACATAGATTTGTCACAAACTTCAGTTTTGTCTTTTCTTAATGACAGATTAACATGAACGTCAAGTTAGCAAAATAACATTTACCAATATCGAAAAATATTTAATTATATAATTTGCCATTAATTAGTTGTTAATCATTTATGATAATTTTGAATTTTGTGTTCTATGTTTTCTATGTTTTTTTTCGTTGATTTGTTAGGTTGATTTGATAGTGAACAAAATGTTCGCCATTATAGCTCCTTTAATAAAGTTGAGACAATATTTTCTATGTTATTTGTGTTTTTCTTTAATGCACAAAAAAAAAGAAACATAGAAAACATCGCACGACAAAACTTTAATTAATTACCAACATTTCAATATAACAAGTTTTAATAACTTTTCATGGGGTGGTTTTCGAACTTAATATGAATTTAGCAAAAAATATCAAACATTGTATACGACAAAATTTAAATTATTAGAACTAATTAAAGAAAATCTAACACCAGGGAAATGAGTTTATAAACGATCCAATTTGGCAGGAATATTCAAGTAAGATGTTGTTCTGATGTACAACTCGTTTCTATAAATTACTCATATTATTCGTATTTTGGTTCTGGTTGTCGATTTGAAGTTCTTTGTTGTTTTTTTTTCAATAGGTATCTGCCGTATAATATGTTATGTACCTATCCAGATAATTGACGAAAAAGCTTCAGTATTTTACGTAATAACCTTTCAACCTAAAAAAAATTATATACCTACCTAATTTTGGAAAAGTGGCATCACTGGCAATACCGCACCCAATGGGCGAGCTATCAAAACTTAGAAGAAGCTAACCGGGGAAATATTGTAGAAATATAATTCCAGCCTAAACAAGTGAGCCTGCTGCTTACCAAAAACATAAACTGGTTACTGGGGAGTAACGTTAAGACTACCCATTCTACAAATTAATAAAACGAGAAAGGAGTAACAAAAAAGGGAGGACAAAAAAGGTTTTACATTTTTGGTACACGAATGCACCGATAAAAGCAACCTCGTAGCTATTTCAGCTTTTAGACATTCACATTGGAATCAGCTGGAACCTAGAAACTTCTTCTTCGTTCTTCTAATGCAAAAACAACAAAATCATGAGTCGATAATCTACGAATTGTACTATAATTTAACTTTTTTATTTGAACAGATATATTTACAATTGGTTCTTAATTCTATGTTACATAACAATATTACATTTTGGTATTTTTAAGTTTTGTTGGCACTTAAGGGGCCTAACTTTATACATTGTACCTATAGAAATTTCCTACGTCCTCTTGTTATATTTTCTACTACGACATAGTGTGAACTATAAAGGTGACAAAATAAATATAATTATTTTCAGTGATGATGTCAACTTCGCCGTATTGTTTGTGACATTGGCATGCATTGTGATATCAGTAGGTGTAGCTGGCGGATGGCTGGTATATATTTGTTGGTTGGATGTTTATGTATCGTGCAATAGCTTGTTTTTTTGTGTTTGCTTATGAATTGTGACGATGATGGCAGTTCGGCCGTCTGCGGTTGGTACAGTTAAATTAAATTTAGCTATGCAACAAAGAAAAAAAATCAAATATTTTGTAAAAATGAAATTCTGCCAATTTTTAAAAATGTTTGCAATATCTCTGAAGAAGAAACTAATATGACTCGGTCAGGGACTATCTGATAGAACGTATGGCTACTTTGTAATATTTTTTAACAGCTTTTAAAATATAGGTATTAAGTTTGTATGTTTTTAAGAAACCAATCGCATTTGAGAAATGTTATTTTCGAGGTTATGTACAGAAATTCTTAAAAATGTGTTCTTATCAATTTTAGAAATCAAGTGGCAGGCAGATGTCATTTTACTTTAATTTTTCTTTAAATTAAATCATAAAGTCCCCATAATGACTAATTCATAGGAATTGAATCACACATTACCCTACAGTCCTTCACTTAAAAGAGTAAAGAAGCAAAGTGCATTTCCATTTCATAAAACAAACACAAAAACTGCAAAGCGATGTCATTTATACGCCGCCACCGTTCACACATCGTTCCCTTATATCTAAATGTTACTATAAACCTATGTCCGCAGCTAAAAACAACCCCTATAAGCCAATTACATTGAATTTAATTAATGAAAATCATCATCATCGTCGTCAAGTGCACGGAGAAGGGGTCAACATATGCCATATACGTAGGATAGGAACTCCAAAAACATGTCGCATTTGAATGATTCCCCGAATATACCTATACCAGCCAGCAACTGTATTCCAGGATATGCGAACAAATATTATGGTTTGCCACAAAGGTACTCATGCATTTAGTGGTAGAGAAGCCTTTTGGCCAAATTGCAATGCCGACTGCTGATGCAGTTATTGAAAGTCAGGTGGGTTACATTAGGTATAGTGATATGGATATGGTGATGGTCGGTGATGGTGATGGTAGTGGTGGTATTTGGTTTGGGTATTTGACGTAAGTGACCAGTGTTTTGGTTGCAGCCACCACCATCATCATCCTGATGACGACAAGGATGTCAATTTCATGTAATTGAAATCTAGAACCAATATTGTTTCAGGCCAACGTTGAAATGACAGAGCTTGAGGGCAGGAGGCATATTTTGACTTATAATCTAAGTTTTCTTTCGATGTCGTCCTCATATACCGGAGGTATGCATAATATTGCCTAAAAGGTTAGATTAAGAAAATAAATCAACATGAATGTGCGACACAATTAAGGAAATAAAAATCCACAGGAGACTTTTTTGGCTGAAATGCATGGCTATCTTAAATGAACGAGAGTTTATTACCAGAGACCAACAGTGCTGGCGCTGTGTGTAAATGACAAAAAAAATATTTTTTGTTTATAAATAACAGACATATCATCTCCGGTTAGTAATTATATGAATCACAAACACACGTTTTTCGACGATGGAAATTAAATGGAATATCTCCACCATTCATATCCTTATTACTGTTTGTAGTTAATTTACGTTCAAATACAAAAATTATGACCTTCACTGTCGTCCCATCAGAAACTAAATCTTGAAGAAGAAATCACAGTTGGTTTCACTGAGGGTGGTATCGTATAATTAAAAAAAGTCTTTCATAAATTCACAGAAATATGGGAAAATATATATAGAATTAGAATCATAGGAATGAGATAGATTTATGTCAATTATATGGGTAAATCAGCCATGGTAAGTTTTGGGAGTTAATGTTTAGGATAGTTGAACCAGAGAAGAAGTAACTAACTATTTATTTTTAAATATTGTTAGATATTCAAATATTTTTTGTTAATGTCTAAGTTCATGCGATACGCGTCATAAAATTTAAGGCTCCAGGATCTTAGAACCTCATAATGTGGGATATTCGCAAAAAATCCATAAAAAGTTCATAAATTAGTCAAAAAAAGTCAACTAGTTTCATAAGTTGGTCAGCCGTAGTAAAATTGTAATGAATGATTAGGGTTTTTTTAGGTAGGTACATACCTCATTTGTGGGATATTCGAAAAAAATATACAGGGTGTCCCGAAATCACCGCCACAGAAGAAAATCATGAGTTCCTGAGGTAATTTTAAATCGAAAAACTTAAGAGGTAATTTTCTGGTTTTCGCTTCGTTTTCGACTTTTATGATTTTTATTCTTTTTTCCTTTGACTCGCACAAACTTAGCCAAAATGCAACCCATTTTTAATTTTTTTTATTTATACAAGAACAGATAGAAATTTGTATCTCCCTTTTTTCTTTGTGGATAACGGATTTCCCGACATTTATTTTCACATTTTTTAATCATTTTTAGGTTGTTTTTTCGACTTCGATATTTTTTTTTTTTTACAAAAACACGTTATTAAGTATAATTTTTTTTTATTTTATTCTGAAAGCCTAATATGAGTTCTTAAAAATACTCAACATTTTTTAAATAAAAATACATTTAAAATTATTGAAACAAAAAATAAAAACTTCACTTAAAACAATTGGTCGGTTAAATGAAATTTTAATGTTTCTTTTTGAGGACCTGGAGGTTATTAGTTTTGTGGGATATTCGAAAAAAATATACCATCTGAAATGTTATTTAATTCTTATAAAAGGTGAACTGGTTTCAGTTATTGTTTAGCCATTTATTTTTTTATGAACTTTTAAGATTTTGTTCAAGCCTGTAGAGATTTTTAGTTTGTGGGATATTCGAAAATAAAATACAATCAGAAATGTTATTTAATCCCCACAAAAGTGAACTAGTTTCAGTTATTAGTCAGCCATGGATTTTCTTATGAATTTTTAAAATTCTGTTCAAGCTGGTAGAGATTGTTTAATTGTGGGATATTCGGAAAAAAATAAAGCGCTTATCTTAAAGGTTATTTAATCCTCATAAAAGGTCAACATGCTGTAGTAATAATTTTTTTCTTATGAACGAATGTTGGAGTTTTTTTTTACGTTCATGAAAAATTTTAGCACTTCATTTGTGGGATATTCGAACAAAATATACCATCTTAAAGTTAATCAGTTAATCCTCATAAAAGTTCAACTAGTTATAGCAATTGCTGATAATTTTTTTTTATGAATTTTTAAAAAAGTTTTAGAGATCGTTTGTGGGATATTCGACAAAAATTAACAATCTGATAGGTTATTATTTATTATTATTAAAGGTGAACTTGTTTCAGTTACCTATTTGTCAGCCTTATAATTTTTCTTATGGAAACAAATCCTTAATGACGATTTGATGGCCTTTCAATGGTATTCTTTTTTCCGAATATCCCACATGAGAGGTTCTAAGATACCAGAGCCAAAGAAATGAAATTTAAATTGCCGAAATCTATACATAGGTATATCTTACTATAAAGAATATAAGAAAATACTTAAAAAATCCTTCACTACCTTTCTGTTCATGTTCGGAGATCAAAATTAGTTCCCAATCACAGTTATAAGGTTATCTCCTTTTAATTTGAAAAAAAGAGAAAGAAATTAGGTTCCTTCACAGATTATGTATTTTAAATTATGCCATGTAACGTAACTTATCCGAAATAGACTCATAAACATGTCAAGAGTTTGCAGACGAATCCAACTCCACTATTCAATTGTATTGTTAATTTATTCAAGAGCACATAGCGCCCTTGTAAATTCATCGGCATTCTTTTTATGGACTTCTACAGATTTTTGAATGTTAAACTCAGAATCTCATTTACGCAATCATCGCGACTTTACCAACCATATAAAGCATCAGCAACACTCTCGAGGTTTTTGTGCTGTCTCAATGAATTTTTAGCTCAAGCAAACAGAGCAAACACTCGTCAAATATCATTACGTCGCCAGTCACATTTCAAAACGACTTGGATCTTCATACAAACAAAAAAAAGGCTTACTTGGATATCAAAGCTTCAACACTTCCCATCAGGCAGTTGAATGGCATCACGAATGATGCAGGCTACCCCGAGTACTCCCCTTATATCTTTCAGAGGTTGTCGGCCTTCAGAATGACACGACGACGACGATGATGTCGACGATGACGCCGGCAAAGGCTCGACTTTTATCACTCAACTCTTCTCAGTGTGCATATACTATATACCTTGTGCCCCTGTTTGTTCTTTTGTGCGATTCATTTATTCCTTCTGTGTTGCAACATTTGAGGACATTCTAGGCTTAATCTGAATGGTGTGCTAAATTCCACACACATAAACGAATCCTTTTTCAAACATTCAACAACATTATACAGTTCTCCTTTAATCCCTGTGCAAATGCAACATACAGATGCATAAAATGATAAAACGAGGCTACCTGCGGGTGGTCCATCATCTCCATCTCCATCATCATCATCCTCATCATATGGGCAAATGATTTGTGTTTATTCAGGCTGCAGTTTTTGCCTATTCCTATTTATATCCTGATGGCAAATAGGCAAAATAGAAAAAAGGATCCCACAGGAGTCATTGATGGTTGGCTGGGGGAGGACGTGCAAAAACGCAATGCATTTTAGATTCAATGCAAACAATTTTATTCCATCATCACCTCAGGACCCACCACAACGATAGAAACGACGAATGCTCAAGTTTCATATTTTTCTATACTTGTTTTATTTTTTTTTCTGAATTTTCTGAAAAGGATGCAAATTGAGGCTAGAGGAGGAAATAAAGGATGCAAGTGAGAAAAATATGTATGAATATTCATACAAAGCTCCAACATCAGAGATGTACACGGATAAGATGCTGAGTTGCTGAAGTTATATGTGGATGTGGTGTTGGGTAAATATGCAAGTAGAAAGAAATACGGTTTCTATATGTAAATTTAAAGGAGGTGTACCTACATATATGTGTACCTATACAGTATGGATGTATACAGTTGGGGTAGGTGACCTAAACTTCAGCAATTTTCACTGCTGTACACTTTTTATTATGAATCTTTTGAACATCATGAACGATTCTTCATCTTAATTCAAAAAAATAAAAAATATGACTTCATTCATAAAAAAATCACTCTGATGAATGGAATGCATTTTTAAATATTCAAATTGTAAAAGACACAAAAGGTGTACAGTGAAGAGCCTTGAGGTCAATTGTCTTCTCGTATTTTGTTCACGTTAGGATTGGATTGGACTTCAATAAAAAAAAGGATAGGTATTCGTTGAAGAAAGGTATTTGAATGAAATTTTAACGACGCGTGTTTATCGCCATTCTAAGTTTTTTACTCAAAGCTTACGAAATTTTAAATGTTGTTTATACTTATCTTATATCCTAGAAATTTGGATCTTATATACAACTTATAACCTATGTACATTAGACACTGATCATGTTCCGACACGATGTCATTTACAAAGTATATTGCCTAATTCACAGTATGCACCCACCTATTGTCATATAAGTGGGAATTTATAAAATTCTATACAATTTTGTACTTTCTCTTTTTCAGTTCACATTAACTTATAGCCACATATTTAATAATTGCAGGTGAAGAAAAAAGCGGAAGCTCAGGATTAAGCGGAAGCATTTGCGGAATATTTCGAAGGAAATTTTATGCCAAAACCACCCAACGACCCTGCATTCCTCGAGGAAGTCAAAACAACAATACACTATCCCGAGCCGACTGGAAGTTTCACAAACCCCGAAGAAGTAGCTGAGCTAACACATAATGGACTACCTAAAAAATCATCCGAACCAGACACGATTTCTAATTACATCGGAAGGAAATTTCCCCAAGTCATGATGCTATTCCTTGCTGAAGAACTGCATCAAGAGTTGCTATTTCCCAAAAAGATGGAAGACAGCTAAGATTGTGTCTCTACCAAAAAAATCTTATAGAATCACGGTTTCTGGATATCACACCATCTCCCTGCTAAGCAACACCAGCAAAATCCTGGAAGGACTTATTTTTTGGAGGATTAAATCGGTTTGCAACAACAAACACATCATCCTCAATATGCAATTCGGATTTAGAGAGAACCATTCTACTCTACATCCGCTCCTTAGGTTTCAAAACGATATTTTAAGCACTCTCAATAATCACCAGGTTGCTATTGGATACTTTCTCGATATAGAGAAAGCATTTGGATACAGGGGCTAATATACAAACTAACCCTTTTTTAATTTTTCAGCTTCCCTAATTAAATTTTTTTTTAGTTTTCTCAATTCCAGGTTCTTTTTCGTCCAGATTGAAAACAGCCATGCGAGTTGCTCAAGGATCAAAGCTTGGACCGTATCTCTACAACATATACACGTCCGACCTCAACCCAATAACGCAATGAATTTGCTTGCTCTATGCTGACGACTCATTAACGTACGCGAAATCACTATCCCCGAAGAGTAGAAGAGCACGTGAGACGCCTTTGGAAATACTACGAAAGATGGGGTATCAAAATCAACTCAGCCAAATCTGAATTAGCTTGCTTCAGAATACCCGTAGAACGTTGAAACAACGCGCTCTGCTGCAAGTTGCCAAAGCATCACTCTAAGTCTGCCCAACTTTGACGAGAGACTACGTTTCAACCCACATGCAACGGCAGTCCTCAAAAAGGGGAATTACGCCTTCCATCTCATCCACCCCCTAATGCGGAAAAGGAATGGACTCAATCAAAAGACAAAGTTGCTTCTCTACAAGCTACTTGTCGGGCCCATCATCACATACTGTTTCCCAGTCTGGTTCACCATTTCCAAAACTAGCATGAAAAAGCTTGAAGCGTTTGGGAGAAAAATCCTGCGGATCTGCACAGGACAACGATAACGATAGAAGCACTTTAGCAATCAAAGGCTCTATGATGAATCAGGAATCACTCCTCTGGGTAAATTCCTGACAAAAAAAGTGACGAGCAACCTTTGCCAGCTGACAGTTTAGGTTAAGTAAAAATGGAGCTATACACAAGAGAACGTGCTTTCATGTTAACAATATTTCAAAAATAATGAAAGTAAGATGATTTTGCCGGACTTTCACCAACACTCTTAAGCACCGCTTCGATTAAAAAGGCATAGTTTTGGGGTTTCATTATTTCAATCCCCAACTGACTCAGGGTTTCTAAATTTTTCAATAAAATAACTTAATTCCACGCTTTTCCAGTTCTAATTAGTTTTGGAGATTACTGGTAACTGTAGTTCCCCGTGAAAGTGGTTCGTACGTTGTATTGTCACGTCACAGATCTTTCTAAGGATCGAATCCAAACATATAATTTTACCTAAAAACAAAAAAAGTTTTTGTCAGCCGAATCCGAATGGCTTTCGTGGAAAGAGATAATTTTAAGGGATTTGTCACAACTTCGTAAAACGCAATATCCCTGGGATTGTCTTGGATTTGTTAACTGTGACATTCCTACGTATTAACCAATACTCCACGACAACAGGGTCATTTGTTATGTGTTTTTACTAAGAACAAAAGAATCGCCAACGACCGACGCTACACAACAAAAGAACGCAGAATTTAACGCTTATTAATTTACCTTCTCGCTAAGTGATACTAAGCTTCTCATAAAAAATGAAACATAACATAATAACCCAATAAAAATACACATCGATTTCGATTCCCAAAAAGGTCATTTGAAATCCCAAATCTCTTCCCCCTTTTAGCAAAAACATATCTTAAAAAAAAAAAAACCAAAATAAATACGTAATCGAATTTCTTTCACTATTAAACCGGGCATTTTACGCGATACATGTGCGGATAAAAGTGAATATCCAAGACACACAGAAGCACTCTTATTCTATTCGCGAGCTAAATATATAAAGTCCTAAAAAACCGAATCAAATGAATTCACAAGTGAATTGAATTCGCATGATAAAAAATTTCTTCTTTTTTTTTTATTAGTCTGATAAAATACACTTACTCAACCCTCCCAATAGCTATGTATAGGTAATAGGTATACCCGAACACCACCAATAATATTGTTTGCCTTTTGTCGATTATTTATTAATAAAAAAAGAAAAAAAAATATAAAGTTGCCTTTTAAAACGAAAAAAACAAAAAAAAAAAATATGAAATCCAAAGATTCCTAAATGAAAAGATGGCAGAAAAAAAATCCTTAAATTCCCCCGAGTCCCATAAAAATCATATCCAGTGATTTCTTCGTTCGTTTATCCGTTTATATGCGTGAAGATACTTTTTTTGTGCAAAAAAAAAAATATATAAACAGTATTTACCCCTCAGTCGACTTTACCCAACATAGAGAAGCTTATATAGGAAATCGGCCGAGATAAGCAAAAGAATTTTATGGTATTATTGTTTTTATGGGCGACGAAAGTCGTTCCGGGAATTCTCTTCTTAGTTGGCTTCGAAAAGAAAATCAAAATCACCCTCACAACAATCGGATGAAAAAGGGAAGTCTTAGATATTTTAGCACGGACTATATCTTGACTAAGACGAAGCCGAAGCAGAAGAAGAGATTTGAAATGTCAGAAGTGATTTTCTCAGATGGATGTTTGAATCAACTCTTCAGATTGTATCTGTCTACAAGCTAAGACAGACAAAATCCATCATAATTGAGTTTTGTTTTTTTTTTATTTTTTTTTTCGTTAAAGATAAGTTCGACTTTGCCTACTTTGTTTAACGGATGGATTTTTGTGAATATTTCATGAAAAACAATATCGATGAAAGTTTGCTTTGTTTTGAAAATTGGAGAAACAATTTTTGTTCTTTATTTTTTTTGTTTTGAAGAAAAATTAATTTTATTTGAACAAGTAGGAACAAGGATGAATGGTCATCGTCATTGATTAGGGGTTGAGTTTTATTTATGGACAGACAATTCATATATTGATGAAGTAGTGAAAAATTATACAATCCGATATGCTTATTTGTCTGAAAGAGGTTTGTCAGAAATGAATACTTCTTAAAACCATTTTGGGCAGCAAATAAAAAAAAAAACTTTGAAGCTATCAATCTTCTGGAAGACAGGGGTTGAAATTTCACCCTGGTGGTGTGTCCAATAACATGTAAAGTACTTTAATTTTCACGGCAACGCTTTCTACATTGTTCTTTCTCAGCTTTAAGTCTAAAGAGATTTAACGCCCCGGCTCCACAAGCCATATTTATGTCTTAATTCTGAAATAAATTAAAGAAACTGCAGAAATTTTTATTTCTCCGTTGAGTGGGCAAACTATTTCATGAAATTTTTATTTGTAATCATGTCGCGGTCAAGCAAAAATTGTATTCCTCTTGTCATTTCTGCATTGAAAGTTTTGCAGGAAATTAAAAAAATGGAAAAAAATGAATTTAAAAAGAAACATCGTTTTTGGGTGAACGCCGTCAACTTTTTTTTTTCGAGCACATAAGCCGAGCGCAAGTATCCACAATTTTTCCAAATTGAATGGAGAGATCCTCCCAGCACTTTCTTTTTGAATCATTCCTCTTAAAAAGTTGGATGGAGTAGGTAGTCCCAGAGGCATTCAAAATCCATGAATGCCCTTATTAGTTTCAGAGCTTCGTCCCTCGAAATCCGCCACTCGCTCATTTGTTTTTATAATTTTTCTATTGTTCAAGGAATATAATTAACAAATCAAAATTAATCAATTGATAGTTAGTAGTAAAAATAAACAAAAGATAATACCTAGTCAAAAAAGAACAAAATAACTTACCTGCACTACGAGATTTGATGTGTTTACACAGATTTATCAAACGTTTATTGTAGAAAATGGCTGTCAATCACGAAACGTAAATATTTATATCCACTTTTATTTCTTCTGAGAAGACAAGACATAAATAAAGAAATTTATGTCTGAAAATAAAAATATTTCAGACATGAGGGGTCTCCACAAGAAAATTTGACTACATGACGCATATCTTGTGGTGATTTATTTCTAGGGAAGACCCAGGGTAAGGAAAAGCGTTGTAGAAATCTTCGCTTAAGTATTGTACTTAATAAAATACGCCTTGAATCTACTGCAGAAATGCATTCCAATCAAATATTACGCGATACAATTCAGGTTCTTCTTGAATACTGGTGAGAGGATAATTTGACTTCTAAACCAAAACAAAGGTGAAGGGTTTTTTTTTTGTGTGATTTCGCACCATCATATTAATATTAAATAGGTTTTAAATGAAACAGCAACACTTGGGTGAGCTAGCAAATTTTCTATTTCACGACTGCCACACCGATCACTCCTTTTGTAGTGGCCAACTTTGTTTTAAAAAATGTTTGCCGTCACTGAGAATCGAACCAGACCAAGCTTTCCTCAGACCCATATGCACTATGCACTTGCGCTACCGAAGTCACATTACTTCTTATAAAAAAAACTAGCACTACTAAAAAACTCAAAACTTTCTCTCAAGGGAAAGCCACTGAAAAACTTGAAACTTTCTGCTACAAACATTTTGCAGTGCAAAGAGTTTAACAACTGTCAAAATTAGCAACTGTCATTTCTGTCATTGTCTGCACTTTTATTTGTTTTGTGGATTTTGTGAACAAATTTGCTAGTTTAAAATAGTAATTACTAAGATGTAAAAAGTATTTATTTTCCAATGTTCTCCCAGAACTATTCGCAAACTCAAAGGTCTGAATCATCCATCATATCCAAAATTTGCTCAATTGGTATTGAATCATTTTGTTATTCAATGCGATGTCGACGAATCTAAAATTTCCTACACTACTGTTAAAGTACTTAAATAGACATTCCGGTTTTATAAATAAATTAAAATCTTATAAAAAAAATGCCCTGTCACAGTCACACTGAAGTTTGTTAACTTTGTGGCAAGTTTTACTCTCTTTGTAAAAATTTTGCCTTGCTTTTGCCGTGTTACCAAACACACCTAAATCTTGAACGAAATTTGTCTCCAGTTAAACGTCAAAAATATTGGTTTTTCGTATATAACTCTTAAACAGTCCATGAAATCACAAAGTAAACTATGAAAATTTGTAGAATATGTGATTCTCTAAGGAAATTATTAAAACAGATTTTTTCCTACAAGCAATCGCTTAGGAGATATTTTAATTTTAAGAAAATGTCAAATGTCAGAAATAACGGTTTTTCGTATATAACTCTTAAATAGTGAAAAGAAGTGAAGATTATGTTATAGAATTTAATTTAATTTTAATTTTTAAAAGCTATATACCTAAGTAAAAAACTAATTATTTTAAAAATTTGGTCAAAAGTCAAAAGATGTAGGTTTTTGTACTAAATTTTTAAAAAGTATTTTTTTGTAAAATATTTTTAATTCAATTTCACATCAAACAATTTTTAAGATAGATTTTACAAACACAAAAAATAAAAAGATTTAAGAACGAAAAACCCCAATTTTAAAATTTTGATCAAATTTTTAAAATTATTATTTTTTTTAAATGATAGCTTTTAGGTTAGAAAAAAGTGGTTGTACCAAATTTCAGCTCTATGTGAGTTTTGTCTCAGTTTTCATATCTTTTTTTTGTCTTTTATGCCTCGAATATAATTTCGAACTTGAACATGATATTTTCAAAAGTCTTGATTACTGACATTCTCTGTTAAATTTGGTCCTAAAAGTAATCTTTAAAATTGATTATAACTTCTTTGCACTAAGTTTTAAGCCTTGATTAATTTCTGAGATGAAGGTTCATTAACCCCTTTTCTATACAGATCCTATATATGTACATATTCCATATGAAAAACTTTAAAAATACATATAATAATAATTCTCCTTGCGCCGAAGGATGATTTCTTCTTCTTTTTTGATATTCCCAAAGTCTACAATCAAATTATTGCAACAAAATGAAATTAGCATAAATCACATTCAGCAACCGCCGCCACTGAGGTCCCCATACAATCAAAAATGGCAGATGGATTGCCAGACGAAAAAAAAATCAAAAAAAAAGAAAGCATCATTTTTCTCTCGAATGGCCATCCATATTGATCAACGAAACGCTTCCATTTTGAATTGAATCGGCATCCAAAACAATAGAACACTTGCGGGTTTCTTTTGTTCGACAGACAGATTCATGAGAGATGTTTCATCCTTTTTATCCGAAGCCCTGTGATGAGGAACCACGATCTGAAGACATACATATATAGTTATATAGGGTCAGTGTAATTCTGAAAACGCCTCTTTATGGTAGCAAACAGCTTCAAGATGATCCATCACAGCACAGGTTACGGCCGGGGTGGTGCAGAGCGCGGCGGCAGAACTCCATGTACTTATGAATCCCGCGCGATTAGTACCTATTCAAATCAAGATCCTCCCGCTCCACCACCACCTACGGCACGCCACTGCTACATACTGCTGTTGTGGATGTTAGCTGCTGGTGGTGCTTCGATGCTGATGCACAAGCACAACGGAGGCTTTGAATCATCTTTATATATATGGAAGCATAATTTGCAGGTATATATATCTAACCTACACGCATGTAAATCGATCTTTTATTTTTATACCAATTCGGTAGAGTATATCATGCCCAAAAGGCACAAAAACGTGCAACCATCAGTTGTAGATTCCACCTTGAATAATATCCTTTCCCAATTCTCCCCGTGCGTCGCGTAGCGTCGCGATCGATTCCCCATCTTGGCATCCTAAGAAGCCAACCGACCATTTTTCTGTGTTTATGACTTCTGATAGAGTAGTGTACCTTATACCCCTACTCGTATTATTAAACACAAACGGGCAAAGCACACCATCAGGAGCAATTGGATCGCGCACTTGCATTTTGCATATCGGATCTCGGTGGAGCAGCGAGCAATATGCGCTTATCGCAAGATGAGATCTTAAAAATGGACTTCAACCAGTCAGCAGTAGTTTATGGTAGCCCCTTGCTATAATCGTGGGCTTTTACATACTAAGCCTGGGTATACTGTATATCGTATCAAAGACTGGATGCAGATTCAACTGAAGTGGCTGTGACTTTTTTATCTAGTCGAGTAGAACTTGTGCGATCTTTTACCCAATCGACCGACCAACAATCGACAACCGAATAAGGCAACCGGGACGGGACGAGACGGGATGGGACATCAGTGAAGCTGATTATTCCACCACCAGGAAGGAGGTAAGTGGCGGGTATCAGTATAGAAGTAGGAAGGTATCTATTTATTTTTTCGGTCGCCCAAGTGGGTAATTTCAAAGTAGTAGTATTAGTATTAGTAGAGTAGATATAATGATGGGTATTTTAGCAGCTGCTAAGTGTTTAGATAATATTTTTATTAGCTTTTGGGGATAATGTAGCCAAACCATCAAAATAACAACAACAAAATTTTAGTCTATACCTACCTAGTTTTAGGTAGTACGGAAGCAAACAACTTTTCCTAATAAGAATTGCATTGATAACAATCTTAACATACGCGATAGGGTGTCTCATCAGAAGTCACTTTATAAGACTTTATAAGATATACAGCCGTATTTATTAGATTTTTGTCTACTTATAGGCATAGTCTAACTATTTCAGAATTGGTGGAAATATGCTTTATTTAGTAAAAATAAATATCACATGATTACGGTTAAGACAATCTACTCTTCTGACTAAGTTAGGCAGCTATAAGACAACAATAAACAAGGTTTTTGAATACATTTTCCAAAATTGGACAGTTGTCTAAAGTTAGACAACGTTTATAAATAAAGAGTAAAAGTTTTTATAACCTTGAGCCCAGATTTATTTATGAGGTTAAATCCTGAGAAGTTACATGCGCATTATTTCAATGGCTTCCGATTTTATGTTTTTTTTTTTATTAAAATCAGAAAAAGTAGGAAGAAGTGGGAATTTATAATAAATTATTAAAACAAAATTAAGGCCTCAAAGAAAAAAAATTAATAAGGCCCCAAAATTCCATGCATACAAAATAGTAACACAGAAAATTCTAAAATTTTTGGGTGTTATTTCATTTTTTCCGGACTTAATTTTATTTTATTTCGAACAACATTTTGGGGTTTTATTTCATTTTAATGAAACATTATTGTCTTTTGCAAAGAGACAACCCAAAAGACTAATCGAGGACTCAGAGCTTACCTATCGCTTATTGCGGAACCAGCAATCATGTTTCAATGCAAGGATCGTGTTGTAAACCATCAGAGAGAAATAAAATAGCTAAAATTGTGTGAGTACCGGGGCTCACAATCAAGATGTGCATAAACATCTATATCAGTCCAAGTGATGGATTTTCGTAAATGAACGTTCTAATACTTATACACAATCTAACCATAACGTAATGTGTGCGTGTGACAGGTTTTGTATTACAGTTAACGTATTACACGTAATGATCACGTTTTGTTTGATATGTAAACATCTATGCCGTGGAAGGTAAACTAAAAACGTGTGCCTTACGTACACGTTACGTGTAATACGTTACGTGTAATATGTTAGGTGTTACACGTTACGTACGTAACGAAATCTGGAAATCTGGCAAAATTTTTAGGTATACATCTTAACCCTTAGTCCCAGTACTCACACATTTTTTTTTTCATTTCGGGAAGGATCTAATACTTTATGCATAAAATTTCTCCTACCTTCGAAAGGAAAAAATTGCAGATTTTTTGTCAATTCGCTTGAAGTTTAACTTAGCTTTCTTTGAAATAACAGAATTTTATGTACTATATAAAATTTATTTTATTTTATATTTTTTTTCTTTTATAAAGACAGTTTTCAGAAACAATGGTAGCAGTTTCCATTTTCATTTCAGTTATCAACCACTCTCCCCTTCGACTTTTCTTGTATTTCAATTAAGAATTTCTCAAATTACTTACATAATTATCTTCTCAAAAAACAAGACGTTTCCTTTCTATTAAATCTCTACCACCATCACATCGCCCCGATTGACTAGCCGCCAGTGTGTCACCAGGACAACAACTTGTAAGGATTCAAAACCCTACCTATACCTATACTCTCTATAAAGCCAAAGAGAAACAAAGCAGAACACAACACACAACATCCACAAAACTAAATGAATGAAAATTAAATTTTCGTAATTGAATCATTATCAAACATTTTATCTGTTCATTTACATCGAAATTAAGTCGAAAACGAAAGAAGAAACAACTTTTCATTTGGAATACTCTAAACCCGCCTCTACCCCCTTTCTATACCTATACATATATATCTCGATCTCATAATTACTCCCAATTTAATAAGAATAAAAGATTCCTGACATTCCATTCTTGACTCCCGACATAATAAAGCAGTCCGGTCGGTGCGGCGCGGTGCGGCGCGGCGGTGGTGGTTCCTTCGAACATCACTGTGAACAGAATCCCATAATAGAACTCAATTTGGCAGGATAATATAAAGGAAAACTTGGCGAAAAAAAAATATCTCCCAGGACTCAATTCACTCATTCCTCCTGGTCTTCCAGCTTCAGCCATCATCAGCCAAATAACATTTCGACCCTAATGTTTTAATTTCTCATTCGCACCCTTGTTGTTCGGCACGCGGGGTCGATTCTATTTTTTTTCGCAACCTTCACTTAGGTCTTTTTTTTTTAGTCTCTTAATTTTATGATGTTAAGGATCATTAGAGTCGTGAGATGGGGCCAAAACAGTCAGCATCCAGGAGCATCGCAGGACTTAAACTCTGTTTCTTTTTTTTCCTGATGATATGCCATTAGAAAAGGAATCATTGGATTAATAAACATAAAAATCGTACAATTATTTGTTTAATAGTCGAAGGATGAGTTAGTTGTGTTTTTTTTTTTTTTGGGTGGGATAGGTTGGGTGGTAAAAATGGTGATTCTTGAAAATGTCTTGAATCTACAGACCGTGAGATGGACAAAGTACAGACCTCGAAATGAAAATGAATTAGGTATGATGTTTTGGGTCATTTAGTTTGGAAAATTGGGAGACATTTGAATTTTAAGTGCGTGACATTATAACCCAAAGTAATGTCTTTCAATTGACAATAAAAATTCGAATTATATTCTCATGAAATTAATTCAATATTGCTTCGCTATGGTATATGGAAATATCAAAATCAACCAACTGTTTAACATTCATTTTGTTTGTGGAGTAGAAATCGATGAAGAAAATTTTAATTGACTGTTGGATATTTTCGGGTTGTTTAGAAATTAAATTTTCCCGAGAAAATGCATCTTCACCTGCCATCATAAAGGGTACCTAAGAAACGGTTTCACATACTCTATGTGCATCATGACAACAAAACTAGAACCCAAGCCAAACTTTACATAATTCGGAGAGCAATATGCTAGAATCATAACTGATGTTTCGTTCTGGGGAAAATACGAAAATATAAATAAACGTTTGTTAATTACTCAATATTTTTGATTTCAAAGGAATGGTCGAAGTCTGAAAATGAAGTCAATTAATCCAATCTTTTAATTTAATTCAATAAATAATTTGTTATGAATGAATTAACAAAAGATTACCTACATTCCAAGCCAAGCACCACTAAAAGTAGTTTGATGATCGGCCTGGCAGTCGTGGAATAGTTATAACTCCAGCCTGTAAAAATCTCTGTGTTGTTGTTTCATTCAAACCTTCAATAGAAATAAATTCCAGTTCTACTTAATATTATAGAGGAACCTGGTGATCCAAGATACCCAACTTGTTTTTTTAACTAAAAAAACTTTATTATCGTATACATTCAAAGAATTTCGATTGCTTGGTTTGATTGTCTGATTGTTGGTTGATTTTTTGTTTATTAAAAAAAAATTACAAAACTTCGCCAGTATTTTCATCTAAGCTATACTTGTTCCCTAGTAAAGGGGAACCTTGACAATTAAGGGATCAAGTATAACCAATCACAATTCTTAGTTAAATTAAGTTTACATTTTTTTTTAAATTTAAGTTTACATTTTATTTCTTCTTTCTTCTGGCATATGACCGCCACGGCTGGCTCGGACGTAGTTTAATCTGGAGGTCCAATTTTCGATAACTTTTTCCAACATTTGTGGCCGTATATTGGCAATAACACGGCGAATGTTGTCCCCCAAGTGGTCAGTCGTTTCGGGATTATCGGCGTAGACTAGCAGATTTCACATGTCCCCACAGAAAATAGTCAAGCGGCGGCGTTAAATCGCACGATCTTGGAGGTCAATTCACGGGTCCATAACGTAAAACTATGCGGTTATCAAACGTTTCCTTTCAATAAATTAATTGTGGAACGAGCTGTGTGACATGTTGCGCCGTCTTGTTGAAACCACAGCTCCTGCACATCATGGTTGTTCAATTGATGAACGAAAAAGTCAGTAATCATGGCTCTATAGCGGTCACCATTGACTGTAACGTTCTAACCAGCATCGTTTTTAAGGAAGTATGGATCAATGATTCCACCAGCCAATAAAGTACACCAAAAACTGTCAGTTTTTGTGGATGTTACGGTGTGTCAACATACACTTGAGGATTATCATCACTCCAAATACGTCAGTTTTGTTTATCGACGTATCCATTCAACCAAAAGTGAGCATCATCATCGCTAAACAAAATTCGCTTATGAAAATTGGGATCAACGGCAATCTTGTTTCGAGCCCATTCACAACAATTTGGAAGCTTTGTTCAGGTGTCATTCATGTTGAAATGCCAAACCAAACTAAAAATAAATCACTTGACAGCTGACAAAATGACCGCCAGTTAAAATGGTGTTGCCAACTTAAAGTTCTATACCTCTAAAAAACACCCTTTACAAGGTACAATATGGATTCGTAAAAAAAATCTAACTCGAGATTTTGATCAAAATTGACATTATGATGATAGTGAAGTCGAAAAAAGTGGGTCTCGCAATTCTGTCTGTCTGTCCTTTTGGGTGTAGCCTAAACGGGTCGATCGATTTTTTTGAAGCTTGGTACCAAGCGTTTTTTTGGGCATGTTTTTTTTTTATTTTATTTCTTTTAAGACCAAAAATAACCGTTAGCAAAAAATTAAAATCTTATATTTTTCAAAAACGTGCCCATAACTTAAAAAAACATCTACTTTGTGGATTTTTTTTAAAAAAGGCTACCATTTAAAAAAAAATCCGAAAAATGGTTAAAAATGGTACCTTTCCTTGAACGATTTTTTCTTATTTTCGATTTTCTTAAAAGTGGTTTAACTGAATCTGATCAATTTTTTTATAGAGAATTTTTCAAAAAGTTTTAAAAGTATTGCAAAATTTTTTTTTCAAATTTTTAAAAAAAGTTTCAAAATTTTTTTTAGAAATTATTAATTCGAAAACGACTAAGTCGATTTTTAAAAAACTTGGCATCCAGCAGTTTTTTGAATTTATATAGCAGGTTTTATACAAATTATTCTTACAGTCAAAAATAACGGTACCTTCCATTCAAATGTTATAAGACCGGACCGGTATGGAAAATTTATTTTTTCTCAAAATGACTCCTACGATTTTGATTAAAATTTTTATGTGAGCCAATTTCAGTAAGATCTACTATATTATTGGAAAAAAAATTATCTTTCGAATAAAAAAAAAGTTTTCGACTATTACACAAGAGCTTGTGATTAATTTGAATAATATTGCATATCAAAATTTTCCCAAAAAAAAACAAATTTTGGATTAAAAAAAAAAATCAAAATTATTTTTTGAAAATTTGATATTTCAAAAATGGGTTGATTATTTCTTTTCAAAATTAAAAATCAAAATTTTTAAACTCCGTATTAATAAATACCAAAAAATGGTATACCAATTTTTTTTCTTAAAAATGTTTTAAAAATTTTATACATACATATCTATGTAGGTATATAAAAAAATTATTTTTTTAAAAAACCGCTCCGACGATTATTTAAATTTTTTTCTCATAAATTCAGATTTGTGTAAGAAATCAGATGGTATACATTGGTTGGTGTCAAAACAATTTCAGAAGTCGTTTAATTAATTTATTTCAGTCTATAAAGTGTAAGTACCATGTATATACCTAGTACGGTAGTACCTACTTTAAAACCACAAATTACAAAAAAATTACTATGAAACTTCAACTTCCAAAAATAAATATACGACTTTTTCGAACACAACTCCTCGAAATTTTGGAAACTTTTTTTTTAACAGATGATGAAACGAGGATATAGCATAACGTTAAAGGCATATCACTGTTGCCAATTGCGGTGATTTTAAAATGTATTTTAGGTTCAAAAATTGAGGCGTTCTTGGTCTCATTTATATCTATGTTTTTTTTAGAATTTCATCCTTCAGTCAATTTTTAACGACTGGTTGGGTAACAGTTATTAATAATTACCTGTGATGTTTAACACATAACTACCGATGAATATGTATACATAAAATAAGTTTAAAAAATATAAAAATTTGTAATGAACTTAGCTATGCAATTTGTGATGAATTTTTCACTTCTCTCCTAATGTCCTTATAATAAGCATACCAATAAACTCTTATACATCATACGTATATACGCATTAGCTACCGTTTGATTGACTCTTCTCCATCATGTATCTCGTCTATAATCGTTTAAATTAAATCAAAAACAATATCAACATCATAGAAAACAACAAATTAAACAAAGAATCTTTTCCATAGAGGTACAAGTACATCATCCATATAATAGCCATCATCATATTATAATGTAAGGGTATGTGGAAATCTAAAAACCATAAATACCCTTCTTTTATCCCCCCACCCTCTCTCTCTCCTAACTCATATATAGTAAAATGAAAATGAAATCTTGATTAGTTTAACACTATATCACGTTATTATGCCCAAATGAATTTTCGAATAATTTTTCGTTTCGTTCATTTATAATTAAATGATAAACTAATCTTCTTTTAATAAGGTTTTTCTCGCTCTCTGTTTCTCTTGGGTTTTAATAACATCAGAGTCGAACTTGGAGTCGAATATATATAGAGAATAGTGAGGGTGTATATAAATATATGTTGGAAATAAAATAACCCAGTCCCATCTCTATCTATCTATAGTGATGGCAAAATTTGTCTATGTCAATATTTTCTTCCACGATAAAATTTTCCATTAAATATTTTTCAATAATTACATTTTTCGGCTTCAGCATAGGATAAAAAAAGGGTTGTGTTTTTCTTTCTACTACGACGATATGTATACATACATAATGTAGTTTCAAGGATATTATATAACCAACGTCGTCGTCGTTGGCATTTCCGGTGTGGGACACTGGGATGATGGTGAGATGATGGGTGTTAAAATATAATTATTATACTCACACATTTCCAACTATATTTTTCATACCAACATCGACTCCGACTCCATATATCCCAATCCTACTCATCAGAGATGTATTGTATTACCTCTATATCCTGGCAGTGTTTGTTTATCACATGGGTGATGGTATTTTGCAAAAAAGGATTTTCCTCAGCGTATTGTTTTTCAAATAGTTTTGAACGTTGATGTCCTTTTGTTGTTTATATAATATCCCAAACAACAAACACTCTCTGGACATTGGACAACTTTGCCGCCACCGTCCACGTCCACCTTTGTGTAAATAACAGAGAAAAAGGTGAGAATGTGCTGCATGCATATCTATACACTAGAGGTCCTTTTGAAACTTAAAACTAAAATCCCAACTATTAATCAAAGGACACAACGACAAGGATTCATCCCGATCTCATACCCTTATCCTTGTTTGGTGTCGATTCGCTCTCTTTAATTAATTTATTCCTTCCGAAAATTAATTTTGCACCAACTATAGTTATAGGTATAGGTATACGACGAGGCTTAAATTTAGGTGTGGGTATATATTCGAATCCTTGTAGCTCCTCACTTCATCATCTTCATACCCTTTTCCCTTATACCATCATTCCCTTGGCAATATCCTGTGCAATTAAATTGCAATCATCAATTTCTTCCAGCGTTGAATCCTATTTTCCATTCCGATTGGGAATCACATAAATCTCTCAATCATTGGTATCCCACAGGCGGCGCACAGTTGAACATCCAGGATTCTGGATGAATACGTATAAGCTATCTACAACACCGACGACGACGATGACTACGACTACGACTACGACTACGAGATGTGTGAAGTCAATTAGGGCGCAAATTAATTTTGTCGCTCAGGCATATGTACTGGGGATTTCGAAAAGGATGTGGAAATTCATCGTGTTTAGGCTTGGCAATCATTTAGTCAGACCATCAGCTTGACTATAAATTTTGTGCCAAATGAATTCCAAATGGCATTGCTAAATGAGTGAGGATTTCAATATTATACTGCATGAGAGATGTTGGATATAGAAATCGACAGACCAAGGACACGGTAAAATTTGGAAGGAGTTTGTAATTTACGATGGGAATCGACCATAAGCACGATTGAGTGTTGTTGGTTTTTGGTTTTAATTGGTATATTCAAGGACTCAAGGTTTTGAAAGGATTTTCTGCATTTTGTGCTTTGGCATTTGACTTATGGTTTTTGACTGCACATAAAATGATTGCAGTTTCATTGTTACGAGTCAATTAAAGCCAATTCACTTGTCTGTGGTTTAAAATAGAAGCTATAAATTTTGAACTTTCAATTTTTGTGTTATATTTGAGGTATTTTTCAAGCCTCGTGCTTAGTTTACACCAAAATACATACAAAGAAAAATTCTATAATATGTTTTCTTATTAATTACTGACTTGATTTCATGAGCAAAATATATTTGAGATGTTTGTTTAGTTTATTTATTTTTTATAACTGGTTAAAAAAAATTCTACTTTAGGTTGAAATTTAAATTTGGATGCAATTTTCTTAAGAAACATATTCTGCTAAAATTGTTTAAGGAACTTTTGTTGTTGCAGAATCTTAAAGAAAAAATCAGTTTTCTTATGCAACATTTTTTGTATTTCGGCTCTCCTGTAAAATTAGCCAAAGTGGACTTATTAGCAGGCTTAGATATTTAGCCTGCAACAAGTTGTGGATTCGTAAAAAAATGGTATTCGAGATTTTGATCAAACTTATTACGATGATAGCGAAGTCGACAAAAGTTGGTCTCGCAATTCTGTTCATCTGTTTGTCTGTCCTTTCGGCTGTAGCCAAAACGGGTGGATTAATTTTCTTAAAACTTGGTACCTACATAGCGTTTTTTGGGCGCTCCCCCAAGCGATTTTTTCCATTTTCTTTAAGAACAAAAATAACGGTACCTGCTGTACATTTTTTTTTAGAAAAAAAATGAAAATATTATTTTTCTCAAAAACGTGCCCACAGCTCTTTTTAAAAAATCCAGTAATATTTTTTACGAAAAGGCTACTATTTAAAAAAATAATTCAGGAAAATGGTTATAAATGGTACCTCCCATAGAACCATATTTTTGATTTTTTCAAAAATGGTTCAACTGAATTTGATCAATTTTTTTGTAGAGAAATTTTCAAAAAGTTTAAAAAGTATTGCTTACCAAAATTTTCAAATTTGTTTTTTTATTTTAAAAAAAGTTTCAATTTTTTTTTTTAGAACTCAATAATAATTGAAAACGACTTGGTCGGTTTTTATTAAACTTGGAATCCAGTAGTTTTTTGACATTATCTAGCAGATTTTCAATAAATATTTTTCTTATAACCAAAAATAACGGTACCTCCCATACAAATGTTTAAAACCCGGTATTGAAAATGTCATTTTTCTCAAAAACGACTCCTACGATTTTGATTAAAATTTTTGTGTGAACTAATATTAGAACGGTCTACCATATCATTGTAACAAAAATATATCTATCGTTTAAAAATGGTATCTCTCCATAGAACCATATTTTGGGTTTTCGACTATCTCATTATCTGTTGAACCAATATTAATGAAATTTCTTACGCAAAAGCTCTCAATAAGTTTGAATAATATTGCATATCAAAATTTTCAAAAAATCAAATTTTGGATTTTTTAAAAAAATGTCCAAATTATTTTTTGGAAGTTCGATATTTCGAAAATGTTTTTTTTTTCAAAACTATTTTTTTAACTCTGCATTAATAAGTACTTAAAATTGGCGTACCATTTTTTTTTTCTTAAAAATATATTCAAAATTTTATTTATAAAGAATTATAAAAAAAAAAGAAATAATTTGGTGTACATTGTGTTGGTGTCAAATCAATTTCAGATATTTTTTTAATCAATTTATTTCTAATTTTATTGATTTTCTAACATTTTTTCTGTCTAAACTGTAAATTCCATGCATACCTACATAATGTGCTAAATGCAAGACAACACGGTGTTATATTGTTCATATTTATGTACTCACATAATACAGGCTCCAATAACTAATTCTCCTTTACTCATGAAAAGTTTTTAAAATTATAAAGACAAAAATCCCAGTGTGATCGCACATATGAGCAACTTCGAGTGACCCACTCCTGTATTTTATTTTGTTAAGCCTTTTCCAAATATCTTTAATGAAATAACATTTTTTTAAAATATACTTTAATATTTGAACAATATTATGGTTTAAAATAAAAATAATGAACACTCTTTATAAAGCTTCAAAAACTCCAAATTTGTTTTGCCCAAAAAAAATTAAAAACAAAAGAAAATAAATTTAAAAAAAATTTTAACGAAAGATTGGTTCCTTCAAAAGGGAATCATGACCGATATGTTGATATCATATTCATATATATAAACATTTTACTCCTTAAAAAATATATTCTTTAATCGAATCCAAATTGATTGGAAATAAATACAGAATTAAATTTGTTTTCAAAATAGCTCAAATCTGTTTTCATTTGATTTATTATTTTTCTCACGTAATTTATTGATTTAGAGCTTGGACAGAGTTAAGTGGAGTAAGAATGACGATAAAAGAAAATATAAATTGAGGAATATATGGAATAAAAGTTGTGTGATAGTGATTGGGCCGCCATATAGGAGCAATGTATAGGAATTAGAGACAGGGTCGCACGAAATTGCTTTATGCTCTGTGGATACCGAATATAGTAAAATTTTAACAAAAAAACAAAACAAAAGTAAAATAAAATATAGTCAATCAAAAAGTTAAGATAAGTTTTTTTTAGCAAAAACTTATTAAAATATGCCTATACGAGTAGACACCAACTTATTCGCCCTCTATCACATTAAATGGCAATTCTTATTGTTTTTAAATGATGAAACCTCTTAACGAGTAAAAACATATTGCATTCCAGTAAAGTTGTTGCTGCATATAACGGGTGATTTTTAAGCTGGTTTGGTTTTGGCAACACTGGTTTTGACAGCTGACGTGTGTTACCTTGTGTCACTGTCAAACAGCTTCAGTTTGGTTTGCAATTTAACCATGGATCGTCTTACAAATGAACAACGCTTGCAAATTATTGAATTTTACTATCAAAATTCGTGCTCGGTTCGAAATGTTCATCGCGCGCTGCTTCCATTTTATGGTCGGATCATTTTTGGTTGAATGGGTACGTAAATAAGCAAAATTGCCGCATTTGGAGTGAAGATCAGCCAGAAGCATTGCAACAGCTACCAATGCATCCCGAAAAAGCCACTGTTTGGTGCGGTTTATGGGCCGGCGGCATTATTGGGCCATATTTCTTCAAAGATGATGCGAATCGCAGCGTTACTGTCAATGGTGAACGCTACCGAGCGATGATAACAAACTTTTTTTTGCCCGAAATGGAAGTTCTTGACTTGCATGATATGTGGTTTCAACAAGACGGTGCCACATGCCACACAGCACGCGAAACAATGGCGCAATTGCGAGGCGAGTTTGGTGAACAGTTAATTTCACGTTTCGGGCCGGTCAATTGGCCGCCTAGATCGTGCGATTTGACACCATTAGATTATTTTTTGTGGGGGTATGTCAAGGCTAATGTCTATAGGGACAAGCCCGCTTCGATTGACGCACTGGAAGCCAACATCCATGCATTCATTCGTGAGATACCGGCCGATATGTGTGAAAGAGTATGCCAAAATTGGACTCAGCGGATGGGCTACCTGAGACGCAGCCGCGGTCAACATTTGCATTTATCTTTAAACATTAAATTGCAAGGTTCAAACTATCGATTCAAATAAATATTTCATTCATTTTTTCGAATTTTTTGTGTTTTTTTTTTTTAAAAAGTTCTAAACCTCTTAAAAAATCACCCATTATAACCTCTAGAATCTTCTTCATATTATAAAACTAAAATTAAAGGTGAAAAGAACAAATTGTTAAGTTCTAAAACTCTTAAACAAATTATTCAAATGTGAGACTTTTTGTATTTTGATCAAGTTAGCAAGAAAATAATAATAAATAATAATTAAAAAAAGTAAGACCCCCGCTATTTCAAAATTTATATGAAGGTATCTACCTATTTATATTTCTGTATGTTTTATTTTTGTTTTAATTTTCAAAAAATATTTTATCTTTAAAAATTTCGATTATAAAGGTTGTGTACAGAGATTATGAATTATAAAGATAGGAATCTTTCGTACGTTCCACCCTCCAAAACCCATTTGTTTACATTGTTGTTTTTGTAATTTCATCTCGTGTCGATGAATAGATGTGAATTGCAACAACAATTTATGCAGTGGTGAGTTCATATTTTTGCACTAGTGTGCGTTAAAACATGGACACTAGTGCAAAAATATGAACTCAACACCGTCCGCCAGCTTGTAGGCAAACCAGAATGACAGCCGAGCTTTCCAATCTTTATAATTCATAATCTCTGGTTGTGTATTTTTGTTTAGAAAGAATAAATACATAGTTTTGTAAAATTTAGTACAAAAAGGTATGCCTCAATTTTTTAATTTAATTTTTAATTAGTTAAAATTTCAGGTTTTTCATATATGAATATAGCTTAAGGCTTTAAAAAAACATAGAAAACATTGCATCACAAAATTCAAATTATCACAACTAATTATAACGACTAACTTACACCAAAATATTAAGAAATGAACCATTCAAAATAGGAAATTGTTACCAACATTCGGCAAAGTTGAGGGGAGGGTAGGAGGATAATTCGTTACGTAGAAAAAAAAATGCACTTAATGGAAAATTATTCAAGGATTTTGCTTCACTAACTTGATATTCATCTAAAAAATAATTTTTTGAATATAACCAAAATTTGAAAAAAAATTTACAGATTTCACTCATAGAGTAACTATGGGGACATTGAAAATGACTTGTATTACGTCAATAAAACAAAAACATGTCTAATCTTTGTGATTTGTATTTTGTATACTATTGTTGCATTATAACTTCACAAACTGTCTTAGAAACCATTCTACAGTCTGAAGTACCAATTTGTATATTTAGTGTCACTTCCCAGTTGGCGGTTAAATTAATGTTGTATAATTTTTTTAATAAGATCTTAGTCTTAATTGTAGCTTAATTTGCAATTACACAATCATAGGTAGGTACTCATTTTCATCCGCACCGGTACAGCACTTATACACGAAATTAAAGTTACATACCATCTATCTTAACGTATATCTAGGTATTTGACATTTTTGCATAGTTAAGCATTGCAGAAAGGTAACTGAATTATTACAGATCGATTTAAGTATACATCATATACGGTTCAACTTAGTTCTCGACTCAGTTGGTTGTTGTTGAATCAACCCGCGAGTTGGCTTGTTATTTTATCAATTTGACGAATGATGCAGACTCTGGTAGTTAGTGCTATTAGTTTAAGTTTATATTGTAATTTATTACATATAAATAAAGTTATAATAATAATAAATACTTACTTGTATTCGTAATAATTACCTTTATGCATTTTTTCCAAAAGGAATAGATACAAATTATAATAAATAAGAAATCACAAACAGCAATAAAAAAAAAAAAAAAAAAAAACAAGAAAAATTGAAACAATAACAACTTTATGCCCCGAAGGAATCATCTGCAAACCACCATCGAAATGGTGATGTCTGCATGGTGGTGATGGCTAAACGTGAATCGAGCGCGAATATTTTATCTAATAACATTAAATTATGCAGAATGCAGACCGCGTTTATATTACTCGATCATTGTAATTATTTTTAATGTTATTATGATGCTTGTCGACTGTTTGAGAGTTAGTAGATTTGTGTATATGATACTTGTACCAATACCTGTATAGATTTTATACATAAACAGATTATTAAGAATTTATCATGATTGTATTGAAAAAAACTCGATGGGATATTTTTTTTATAAGAATCGAATTGAATTACTTTGAGGCTTCCATCTTTATCAATATGATTTTGTTTAAGGTCTCCCCTTATCGTCTAGCCTAATAATAATTATAAACCTTGACAAAACAAAGACAAAAAAAAAATAAAAATTCAAAAACGAGATTAAGAAACCCCAAGCAAACTAAATTGCATTCTCTTGGGACTTTCATTAAGCTTCATCACACAAAAGACGACGACTGTGTTTCGTATTTATCCGACCAGTCCATCATTTAAATTCACCTTCTCAAATGACACCCATCCCATACCCATGTCTCTATACCTCTATATATGCCCAACCCAAACACCCTTATCACTTTCAAGTCCAACCTTAGAAAGTATACAGAGACCATCAGCAGTGAAATTAAAAAAAAAAAAGTAAAAATGTGTAATTGAATGATGAAACCAAAACACAAGACAGCAAAAAAAAAAAAAACGTCCTCCTCGCAAGGACAACATTCAAAATTAATGAATATCCTGCTAATATTATATCCCACCTATATTTACTTTTTAATTTTCATTACGCGTTTTTCTTTTGTCGTTTTTTTTTTTCTCTCTTCTTTTATTTTGTCTCTTTTGTTTCTTTTCTTGCTTTTTGGTATTAATTTTTTCTAATTTAATTTTTTTTTCTGTTTGTTCGATTTTTTTTTTTGAAGCAGGATGCAGGACGAATTTAAGGACAACAAGAATAATGAATGAACTGAAGTTGGATTATTTTACACAAGAAAAGATATATCTAGAAAGAAAAGATGGTTTGAGAAAGAAAGGTGTCCTTATGGAAGAGATAAGACTTGTGGCGTTGTGGTTGTTCTTATAAGGTATACCCTCCCCATTTTTATGTGTGATTTTGTTACATAGAAATAATAGAATTTAATCATAAAAAAAAGGACGAAATTCAATTCAATTGAAAGTCATTAATCATTATGGTGACAGCTGGAGTGCCATTTGGTTGGAAAGTTTGGAAGTGAATTTTTTGTATTATTATTATTTTTATTAGGGAGCAGAATTCTTTGTTAAATTCAACTTTACCAAAATCAGTTTTTTTTTGTTGTTTTCAAAAGAAATATTAATACATTTTTTCTGTTGAAGTTTTTTTTTTTGGTTCATCAGGGATAGGCTCACAGATATCAGCAGAAATTTATCTGCTGACAGAAATTTTGTAAAAATGACTTTAGCAATGACGATCAATATTTTTACCAGAAATGGATCACGCTAACAGAAATTTTGAAAAAAAAATGTAATCAAGTCCTTGTGGGCGTCTACAAAATGCCGAAAAGACCTATAATCCCAAATCTAAAAGTATCTATAGATATAATACCAAATCCCAGAATGCACGAAATCTCAAATCCCATTCCCAGAATAAGGAATTTCAAAAAATTTGAGGATAATCCCAAACTTCGATACATTTTTAGTACAATTTTAATACTATTTCTTTTAATTCTATGTACATAAAACCCAAATTTCAGAAAACCTAAAGCCTCGTATATGTATAAATTAAATTTCCAAAACCCCAAAACTGAAAAAAATTCAAAATCCTGATGAAAACCTAGAAAACCCAAAATCCCAAAAATACCGAAAGTTTGAATTCTAGAAAACCAAAAATTGAAAATCCCGAAATCTAGAAAACCCAAAAACCAGATAATCCAAAATCACGAAAGTCCACATCTAGAAAATATAAAATCCCAAAAGACAAAAATATAGAAAACCGAAATTTAAGAAAACCAAAAGACTAAAAAACCCATAAATCCCGAAATCTGGAAAACCGAAAATCCAGAATATCAAGTACCTATTCGAAATATCGCAAATCTAAAATCCCATCAAAAGACCGTAATCTAGAAACCTAAAATCCAGAAAAGTTAAGAAAATTTTAAATCCAAGAAAATCCAAAATCCCGGAATCTAGAAAACTCAAAATCAGGAGAGAAACACGAAACTGGAAATTTATTTTATGTAAGGGGTTATTCAATAGTGAAATAAGTTCACAAATTTGGATTTAAGATACCCCTTGTTTAAGAACCATGAAGAAAGCTAATAAAACCAGTTAAAGCCCTATTATTAGAAGCAACTCTCCATATGCTTATGCAGACCGCCTTAAACCTGAGCCCTCTACCATTGGTTAAACAAAAATTAACAATGCATTATCAGACCTATTTTCCAATTTTGAAAATAGGGATTACCTTTTCCGGCCCGGGAGTTATATATATCCTAAAAATACCAAAAAAAATCATAACATTCTTTATTTCGTATTTTATTTCGGTCAAACCACAAATTTTCCAAAACCATCTTGATAAATGGCTTTGCTTTTCTTTTTCCAACCGCTAACCGATCTATCGTTCAAAATCACATAATTCAGTATCAAAATCTAATCGGCACGTTCTCGATAGACATTACATCTTCCATCCACCAAAAAAACAAATCCACGAAAAATTGCCACTTAAAAAATTCTAATCCGCAAAAATTCACCACGTACATATATCTATAGTTACCTTACCTACACGTAATATGCCCGCTTAAGTCTTAGGCACAAAAAAAAAAAAGAAGAAAAAAACACTCCCCAAGTCTTAAGCATCCAAATCACACAGACACTTTGTCATTTTATTAACTGAAAATCTTATTTGCTTTTGTTCATCTGTAAAATTCGATTACCTTCGCTAATTCCAAATGGCATGACAGCTACGCAGTGACGACGACGACAACGACGTCAAGACAACACCTCTGCTCCCTATATAGCTTGAAGATTGTTTTCCATATTTAGCCCTGTGCTGTGTGACATGAAATCGACATAACGATGTCGGCAATTTGCATACGAAATCATAATAATTTTAAATAAATACAAAAAAAGGATCTTAGCGAGAAATTTACTGCCATTTCAACCCCCACCCTGCTTTGCCCGTGCTGCATTTAAGGATATAACGTGACAAGACATCAAGCAGCCGCATAAAGTGTACGCAAACACGTTAAGTTTAAAATGGCGAATAATAATAATTCAAAATCCATACAAAACATCGAACTTCACCCCAACTCCCTCCCCACGTTTTCGTTACACAATTTTCAGCATTTCTAATTTTGTTTTCCTTTTCTTTTTGCCACACAATTATTATTGTTGTTATTATTTCGCATTTGTCCTTTCTTCTTATAACGCATAATCAATATGGCATTTTTTTTTCTGTGCGCCAAGTGTTCGATTCCGTATACAAAAAGGGATGTCGAATCGTATATTTACATACTGGCTGGTTTAATTTTACGCCTATTGGTTTCGTATAATATCGCCTGAACAAATACTACGAAACCGATAAGGAAAGAAAGCAACAAAGAAATCGACAATAATTTGAGGGTGAAGGTGGAAGTCCTTTTTTGCATATGGCAAAAAGACGACACAAGGCATAATAGCATTTTTGCAAGTGACTAAATCGGAAAATAATGATAAAAATTGTTTGAGGTCCTTTATTTGCATTATTGACGATTTCTTTTGACACAATTTGACATGAACCCAAAACGATAGCAAAATCATCGAATGCGAGAGAGGAAGCGTGTTGTGCTGGGGGGACGATCAATTTGTTTTTTGTCTGCCTGTTACAACATTGGATTTGAGAAGTCAGATAAAATGGAAATGATTTTTTGTGAAGAGAAGATTTGTTGACTAAATAAAGGGTTAAGGTGAATATGTTTGGCAGGATGAGTAAATAAAATGGGTTTGTATCAAAACTGGATTAAAGAATTTTCATATGAGGCTTTTATTTTGGCGACTCCTCTGTTTATGAGCTTTTTTGAGAAATTATATTACTACTGGATAAGCTTGGCTAAAATCCAAACTGTCGATCTTCTTCAAGAATTTTGGACGGTGATAAAATAAAAATTAATTTGTGTAAGTATACATATTTAATTTATTTTTTAGAATTCTCAAAGTAAATCATCCACTAAAAGCTGCAATATTAATATTAATATCAATATCAATATCAATATCAATATCAATATCAATATCAATATCAATATCAATATCAATATCAATATCAATATCAATATCAATATCAATATCAATATCAATATCAATATCAATATCAATATCAATATCAATATCAATATCAATATCAATATCAATATCAATATCAATATCAATATCAATATCAATATCAATATCAATATCAATATCAATATCAATATCAATATCAATATCAATATCAATATCAATATCAATATCAATATCAATATCAATATCAATATCAATATCAATATCAATATCAATATCAATATCAATATCAATATCAATATCAATATCAATATCAATATCAATATCAATATCAATATCAATATCAATATCAATATCAATATCAATATCAATATCAATATCAATATCAATATCAATATCAATATCAATATCAATATCAATATCAATATCAATATCAATATCAATATCAATATCAATATCAATATCAATATCAATATCAATATCAATATCAATATCAATATCAATATCAATATCAATATCAATATCAATATCAATATCAATATCAATATCAATATCAATATCAATATCAATATCAATATCAATATCAATATCAATATCAATATCAATATCAATATCAATATCAATATCAATATCAATATCAATATCAATATCAATATCAATATCAATATCAATATCAATATCAATATCAATATCAATATCAATATCAATATCAATATCAATATCAATATCAATATCAATATCAATATCAATATCAATATCAATATCAATATCAATATCAATATCAATATCAATATCAATATCAATATCAATATCAATATCAATATCAATATCAATATCAATATCAATATCAATATCAATATCAATATCAATATCAATATCAATATCAATATCAATATCAATATCAATATCAATATCAATATCAATATCAATATCAATATCAATATCAATATCAATATCAATATCAATATCAATATCAATATCAATATCAATATCAATATCAATATCAATATCAATATCAATATCAATATCAATATCAATATCAATATCAATATCAATATCAATATCAATATCAATATCAATATCAATATCAATATCAATATCAATATCAATATCAATATCAATATCAATATCAATATCAATATCAATATCAATATCAATATCAATATCAATATCAATATCAATATCAATATCAATATCAATATCAATATCAATATCAATATCAATATCAATATCAATATCAATATCAATATCAATATCAATATCAATATCAATATCAATATCAATATCAATATCAATATCAATATCAATATCAATATCAATATCAATATCAATATCAATATCAATATCAATATCAATATCAATATCAATATCAATATCAATATCAATATCAATATCAATATCAATATCAATATCAATATCAATATCAATATCAATATCAATATCAATATCAATATCAATATCAATATCAATATCAATATCAATATCAATATCAATATCAATATCAATATCAATATCAATATCAATATCAATATCAATATCAATATCAATATCAATATCAATATCAATATCAATATCAATATCAATATCAATATCAATATCAATATCAATATCAATATCAATATCAATATCAATATCAAAATATTCAGCCTTGACGAGTGTAGGCAACTATTTAAAAAAAAACCAAAATGTTTCCATATGCATTCTCTTAATTCAATATCCATCAGCTATAATCCCATTGGTATACGAATGTCATATGACTCATTCAACTTATTTAAAGCTTGCATGTCACAGATACACTCAACTTTTGCTTCCCTCAACAGACAGCGCCGGCACCACACCACTGCTTTATAAATCATCCTCGCCTTGACTTCCCAAAGAGCTCGTGCGTGCACTTGATGCTAATTTAATTTCTTCGACTAGTGTTACCGCCTGATAAATGCCAGATTTATATTCTTTTATTAATTCCAATATTTTGTCATCGACTCCAATTGATACACACGAATATAACTCTGCATGCGCAAATCAACTAAAAAAACAAACTCGGGACAGGATCCCTTTTGCAAAAATACTACAAGTCCCAGGTCGGCGACGACGGCGACGCGGTGCATCTCTCACCTGACTCTGCTACAGTTGTTCTCGAAGTGATGTGCTGAAGTGATAGCGTGCAAGAAGTCCCTTTTATTTCACCAGCAAGACAAGACCAACAACAAAAACAACCCCATTCCCAAAGAACAACGTGCAAAAACTCCAATCTGCCGAAGGCTCTGCGATTGCGATTTGTTCGTCGTTTTTTTTCTTTTTTTTCTTTTACAAATATAATTTGCGGTCGCGGTTGGCGGAGTTTGAACGGCTACACGACTTTATCGTGTTGGACGGCCATTAATTGTGCCGCCAATTTATGAATATCTGCGAATTAATTTTCCAATAATTCACAAGGCAATTCCGCAACCAGCATCTAAGAGCTAAGCAATCGGCAGAGCAAAGCTAAACCAAGCCGAGCGTGATGCGTGAGTATTTTTCTGTGGAATTCCACTGGAAATCCGTCGATCTCATGCCGGGCATAGATTTATTGGAACAAGCACCTTTGGGTGACACCGATCATCGCGATGACGTGCCCTGTCATCGAGTCATCATAGATCTCTGTGGGAATCTCAAAATCGACATACACCACAATGGCGGCAATATGGTGCGGCTGTTGTCTTTGATGTGTGGTCAAAGTGCAACCAACGAACTCGGAATAGTTTATAGAAGAGTTTAGTTCCTTTCAGGGAAGTTACGAAGATACTTTTATATTCTTCTTTTTTTTATTTGATCGTTAATATGATTTAAGGCTGTTATCCTCATGGCTGTTAAAAGAGAGTTCCAACAATTCTACAAACCGCATTCGGAATTATGCGGTCTCCACACCACAACATTTTTACATTCATATTCTCTTTATATACGAATTGGAAGCAGCTTACCGAGGTCCCATCAGGTGAGATTGGGTGCTGGCTCAAAGTAAAGCCGATCTCTGCTTCACCTTTTTGATGGTTTAACCATCAAAGTTGGTTAGTTTTTCAGCTACTGTGTTAAGCTTGGGTGTCTCAGGTTGTAACATTGTATCTTGATGTGACGATTATCTCTCGGACAATGACAGTTTTGATTGATGGTCGGCTGTCGAATTGTTGTGGTTGTGGGCAAATTAAATTTGCGGCCAAAATGTTTTGTTAAGTTATAAGTTAACTCTTTTCAATGAATGTGTGTTGTTTGCAGTAAACGACGACGACGATGATGTAGGTACGTACCATTATGTAAAATTGATGGAATGTTCTCTGATTGATTTCTTTTTCTCTGTGGAAACGATTTTGCAATTTTAATTTAATTTTAGTTCTTTAAAATTTGATATTTACGACTTGGCATAAGGAAACATTGTTGCAGATATGTGTGAAATATTGTGAATGATGTGAGAAATAAGCAATAATAATAATAATGATACTATGGGGTCAACATTTAGGTTAAGGTATTATGTCTGTTTGGTTACTTGAAACGTTTTGCAACGTGCGTCGTGCGACGTCGCACAATTTGCTGTCAAATCCCATTTTAAAGGGTAGCAACTTGTAGCAAAATGTTGCAGTTACCAAACAGACATGTTATAACATAAACAGATGTGTAAACGTATTTTATAATATCGGTTATACTAATGATAAATAGAAGAGGACCTAGGTGGCTGCCTTGGTGGACCCCAGAAATTTCAAGGAAAATGATTGAAGGCACCAGATCAGTTACAAACACTGGAAAAAATGGTTTCCATCATGCAAGAAAATATGAACCCCTTGAAGATAGGTTCAAGGTCGAGATCGACTATTTAAAAAGACTAACTCTTTGGTGAGTTTTGTCAAAGGCCTCATTAAAATCAGTTGAGACAACATCCATTTTTTTTATGTTCTTTTAAGCTGAAAGTTAAAAGGTTTAACTTTCATTATGTTTGAAATATTATTCAACAATGAACATCATGACTTAGTCTAAATTGTCAGCTGTCAAATGTTTTTTTTTTTGCAGGGTTGCCAACACTTTAAAAGAGAAATGGTGGCAAATTCGTATGAGAAAAATGGATATAAGGTTTTTGATCAAATTTTTTTGCCTGCAATAACTTATTTTATTATAACAAAAAATGTGTTTAAGCGTTTTTGCAAAATATTACCTACCAAAACAGGGTTTTCAGAACTTTTGAAAAAAAAAATGCCTTATTTTTGAGTTATTGACATAGGTATCTATAGCTAATTAGTGGCTTTCCAAATGTCATAACTGCAATCTGATGCTTATTAGTCGTTCAAATAATATTGCATTAAAATGAAAAAAAAAATTCAAGAAAACTAATTTATTTCAGTATTTTTCACTTTTTAAAATTTTTTTGTTAAAATGTAGATTTTGTGCATTAAAGTTTTTTAACCACAAGAGCAAGTTCATTCGAAACAGGCGTTATGGATCCGAAAGTCAAAAAAATCATTATGTAAAAAATGAAAACTTATTTACTTTCACGATAAAGCATGACCAAACTTCTAACTATGCTTGGGTGTAAACGCATATAATTTCATCCTATTCGCTATATCTATAACTTATACTTTGGTTCATCTGTCAAAATCAGATCAAAATAATAATAAATCCTTGTCAATCAAATAGATGTACGTGACATGTCAACGTAAAGCCTATATTCATCTATATTCTTAGACACACGCCGATGATACGCAAATTTTACACTCTGTCGAAGAATTTTGAGTATCAGGAAATAACATTTTTTTTTATATAGGTATCCTTCTGGTAACGTTTTCTTAAAGGACTTTTCTGATGTATAGTGGTCGATTAAGGGTTGTATAATGTGACAGCAAAGGGATAAAAAAGTGTTTGCACCTTTTCAACTTTTTTGACTCCCGCAAGACTAATTAAATCTATATAACAAACAGGCCTCCTTTAAAAAATAAAAAAAAAAAAAAAACATTTCAACAATTTCATTATAAATTTCATAAAATATTTAACGTTAAATGGATATGTTTTGCTTCTTTTTTTATGTATATTTAAAAGAAAAATAGAAACAGTTGTGTTTTTTTTGCTCTCTGAACATCACAGCCACTTCAATTTTAAAACTTCAATGCATATATAAAGCCAATTCCATGTATACCTACATTTATAAAAAGGGGTATGGGCATGGAAAATATTCTTTTTTAATAATTTAAAAATGAATGCCGGGAATTCGGAAACTTTTTTAATTAATTAACTAAGACGAACATTGGGGCTTGGGACCATTTTTTTTATTACTTTTTTTCTCGGACTTTTATACGATGTCCTGGGCAGGTTGAGATGAAAATGTTATGAAGGTATAGTATAGACTCGTATAAATATGAAACTCTTTTTTTTTTTCTAACTCATACTCGTGTACTTGGTTAGGTCTTCAACACTTTGTTTTTGGAAAAGGTATATCTGTGATGAGATGTCAACCAACTCATCGTCATTGAAGAGATGAAATGTATGCTTATGTATATACAAATGTATGCATATTTTGTATAGAATGTAGATTAAATTTTATTTTATTTCGAGATAAATTATATACAGTTTTGATGTAGGTGGGATGCTATATAGAGGTCTTCCAGCCAGAATCACAGGTGTAGACGACGGATGTGGTTAGACACAAAGGATGACACTTTTTTTTCGAGGAATTTATTTTAATGAATATCTAACCACTCTGTACCTATACTTGCTTCAGTTTTTTAATGAATTATAGTGGTCAGATTTTTAAAAGTGTCTAAATGTAAAAACTTGGAGAAAAAAAAACTATATATAGGAGAAATATTATAAAAAAAAAATATTTTCACCTGTTTGAATAAAGATTGATTGAAAGCTGGTTTGATTTGGATTTGTGTAGAAAACTTGGGTAATGTATTAATTTATTGTTCAATTTTATTTATTTTTTGAAAATTATTTAGGGCCAGTTTCACATGTGCACACTTACCAGAATAAGTGCTAATTAAGATTTCCATTTTGGTACTTTCAGCACAGATTTGAAGTCTGAGTAAGTGACACTTAAGTTGTCAATACCGGAGACTTAAGTGTCACTTTTTGATGTTAGTTTGCACTGTGAAATTGTTTTTTTATTCTTTGACATTAGCCACTTAAGTGCCACTTAATACAACTGTAAAACTGGGCCTTAATGTTGTTAGTAATGTGTATTGTTACCAATTTCCATATGTGATTGTTAATTGTTCGGGGTAATGTGTGTGTATGATGCTTAAATAAAAGAATTTTGTTAAACTTTTTTAAGTTAATTTCATAGGGTATGATTTTTCTTGTTTGGTATTTAAAACACTCTTTTAATAGCATTTATAAAAAACTTTTAGTATTTGAAAAAAAAAAAAAAAATACCAAACCACTAAACTGAAACAGAAATTTACAACAACTTTTATGATTTCTCTTGAAGCATCTATTCTAATCTCAGCTAACTTCAAATAAATGGAAATAAAAGTCACGACATAGCTCTTGTATTTTAATTCACTTGGAATTTTAAAAATTTTATATTTCACATTTAAACAAATACAATAATTATTATATTTTTACATGTTTATATTAAATTAGAGAAAATGGTTAATAAAACAACAACTAAACTATAGTTTTGAGCTCAAAATAAAGAACACCATCTGATTTTTTTTAAATATAAATTAATTCAAACTAAATTTCAAAAATTATAGGAGTGGTTTTTTTTTAATTAATTTTGTATACATAATTATATAAATCATTCTTTTACATTACAAAAAAAATTGTATGCCATTTTTAAGTATTTAGTAATAAATGCACCTAATTTCATAAAAATTCATCAAAAAAAAAATATTAATATATTATTGTTATTTTTCTTTCACACGTTGGGAAACTGAGTTGCAAAATCTCTCGCTCGATGATACTTTAAAAGAAAACTACAGGAAATACCTTCCAATTGTATCTCATCGCGTTGAAAGGTAGGTACCTACAGGAGTTTTCAAAAGAAATTTAAAAAAATAACAAATCTACATCAACTTATTTCTTCAACTGGAAGCTGACTTTGTGTTTTTCTTCTTATTATTCAATATTCACTTTCAAAATATTTATTTTTCAAAAAAAGAAATAAGAATTTGTTTTTTATAATCAAAAATATTTGCATTATTATTTAAATCTTTATACAAAATTAAATCGAAATCCGTTAAGGGATTAACGAGTTATTAAAAAAAAAACGTATGCGTTACTAACAGCTTATGGGTTCATTTTTTATTTGTACCGAAACGCAGACTACTATAGAATATATGTAAATAAACTACAATACCTATAGTCCAAATAGTCCACATGAATAACTTAAAAGTTCAAAATTTCAAGAAAATCGCTTCGAAAATGTCAGGACCAGATTTGTTCGTGTTCTTTATTATCGAAATGTCAGGTTTGATAAAAATTCTAAGGTAGATTTTTCTTACGAATCTAACAAGAACACTTATGTAAACTATCCAATTTTTGTGCTGTCAAAAAGAATAGAATTAACATGTATTAAAGGATATATATGTATTACAGCGTTTTCATTTTTGTTCAGTTCTGCGCATTATCTGTCAAAATCGAGGAAAATAGTGGATCCAGTTCCCCTTTTCTTGTCTAATTTCAATATTTTGTTATTGTTTCTAATGATGGGGTGCATAGTATAGTTTTTTGTGGGCACTTGAACAGCCATTTTTAATTTCTGACACTTCCAACTTTGACAATCTGCGCAATATAATTACCCTAGATTTGTGTTCTGTGAATTTAAGTGAAGTGTAACAAATTCTAAGGACATACAAAATTACATAATTATGGAGAATTGCCAAAAGGTCTGTTTGTTAGTTTTCTATAGTTCATCTACAGGATGTCTAGTGGATCCAGGGCCCTGTTTCATTTAAATAGTCAGTGATGTCACAGATGAAGATTTGTAAAGTGACAAGTTGATAATTGTGAAATTTCTGACCCATAAATAGTTTGACAATTTTTTATACATAATTATCAGAAAATTGTGAAGTTTTCAGATCACATAAAAAACTTATGACAATGAATTAACAAGAATTTTCCAATAATGATCACGGAAATCTCAAAGTTTAATACCCCGTCAGTGAGATTCCTCACTTTTGCTGCTTGCTTTATTATTTTTTTATCGCAGCTGATGGAGAGTGCTTTTGACTTCTAGCGGAGAAATCATATTCAGGTTTCTCCTCAGTGAAGCTGATAGAAGATTGCTCAGTGAGATCTCAGAAACGTGAACTGGCTAAGTATTTAGTTGACAATTGTGACAGGCAAGTTGGTTTCAATCAAGAGTGTTGGCAGAGACAAGTTTGCGTATTTAAAATGTTAAATAATATTTTTCCAAGTGAAAGTTATAAAGATTCTCAGGTGGACCTTAAATAAAATATAGAAATAATAATTTTAATGCAGTAAGTTACTTTAATGTCAACAAAAAATTTCGGGCCAGAAAAATATTTTTTTCCTCGGTATATATTTTAAACAAAAACTATTTTTGAGATTGCTTAGATTTCTGAGATCAGCTCGTTTAGTAAAACTTCCGACGTGTGATTTTTAAAATTATTGTTACATTGGGTAATTCTCATTTATTCTAAAACTTTTAGAAAATATAGATTTTATGAAATATTAAGTTTTTACTTCAAGTCTTTCATATCTTACCAAGTCAATATATCGCTTTTTAAAAAAATATAGATTGCTACCTACCTTAAACTTATTGATGAATTTGTATCCTTGACTCTTCCAGTCTTAAGAGAATGGAGAGGATGTCGTTGTTATTTAAACCTTTTAAAAATGTCCCATAATAGGAGAAAAGGTTTTGAACTCATTTTATTGACATTGATTTCTTTTTACCTCGTATTTAGCCCTTTTCTAAGCTATATTCGCTTTACTGTAGGTACACCGAAGATATCAAATTTAAAATATTATTAAATTGTGTTTTTTAATTTTTGCCCTTATCATAACAAAAAGTGATTCTTTTAAATTTTTAGAACCTACCATAGGTCTTTTTAATCTAAAAAAAAAAAAAACAGAAATTCGTGACTCTTATCTTACCAAAAATAAATATGTACAGGTTTAAGTAATTTAAATTGTTTGCTTGATTGTCAATGTGTGTTTTCCATAATTTCAAAAAAGTAAATACATATTTTCAAACTCAAAAAGTTTTTAATATCCAAAAAGAAAAATTACTTTCATTTCCATAAATATATACCACCCATTCATTCATTTCTTCTTCTGCTTCTACATAATATTAACTTTTTTCAAACCTTCACCCTCCTCTGCACAAAAAAAGTTAAAAAAAATAAAACCAAAACAAATGATGGACAAGCTAAGAAAAAGAATAAACATACCAAAAGAACAAAAAAAAAAAAAAAAACAAGCAACAACAAAACAAATTACATGATAAATAAAAAAGATGAAACATCAAAAAATATATTAACCGCTTTACTATGCTTGCCTGTTGTCTTGCTCAAGCCAGAGTGCGGTAAAAGATTACTTTTAAAATGCAAACAACAGATGTGCCCCGTACCCTAAACACTGAACCTGTGGAACACATCCCGCCGCCGCCGCCGCTGCCATCAGAAGTATTATATAGCAGCATCACATTGCCCCCCATCATCAAAGACGCGCTACACAAGAAAAAGAATTCCTTACATTTTTAGTTGCTTTGCCTCGCCGCCGCCGCTGTCGACGACACCGCCACCGTTTAGAAATGGAGTGAGTGCAGCTTTTTCCATGGTTTCCATAAGCGATTTGGATTCGCAGGCGGAACAGAAAAAAAATATAAATAAAAAACAAAAAATTCCATCATTACTTTTGAATACAATTTATTATCATTATCCTTGTGTAACGGTGAACAATAGAAGCGAAATGATGACACAAATGGCTGCAAGGATGTTACAACACGACAAAAGGAAGAAGATTCATTGACATTGTCTTACCAAGATGTTCCATTTGTTGCGCTGATGTTTTTATATGCTTTGCTTCGTGGGTGGTGGAGGGGGCGTAAAATGAACCATTTTTTATATTTTTTTATTCCGTCACCCATCGCCTCTCCAGCCCCCTGTACTGTAGGAAGGATGAGGTGAAATGGATTACATAAAAAACAAGCAGAGAAACGATGAAGTCTATGCCATTTAAAAGGCGCTTAAACAATTTAATGCCACATTTATGCGAACCGGGATTACAACCAGCCGACCTATTCGCTCTATGGAGTCAATTTACCCAGACACCCCATCCATATCCATCCACATCCACAACCCTTTCCGGTGCTTTATCATGAACTCCGGCAGATTTGCATTGGGTTTTTTTTTTTTTTTTCGTTTGCCCAACCTGCACCCTTTTTCGTATACCTACAGTACACAGAGGACAGAGCAGCGGCAGACGTGATAAATGACCGGCATTGCCATATTAATTGATCAAATCCAATGTCAGATTGGAAATATCCGGATCCGGATTTTAAATCCTTCGTTTAATTCTGATGTGCAATTGGAAAACGAAAATTATATTCTCCAAAAACAGATTGAAATTTGCATGTGAATATAACAGACAGACAGATATATGTACAAGCAGAATGAAGAGTGGGAGGCGGAGGGGGCGGACGGTGTTTAGGTTGAATTACGGAAGACTCAAATGATATGGTTGTATTGTAGGGATGAGGATTTGCGATTGATATAACTACCACTGACTGTGTGCGCTTCGCATATATATGTCGGTGTCGATTGTGGTCAATGGAGTGGGTTTCATCACACTCCTGATGGTGTATATTGAGTCCTTAGATACCTTGGAACTTCATCGATTAGAGAGGGTGACGCAATGCAAACAGCACCCTCGAGGGCGGTCATCTCAGACACATATCACTTCACGCCATGTGAAATTGAAATCGGAATTGCAAATTAACAGCATCCTTCCGTTTGGTCCCCGTATATGAGGGAGAGGGCAGAGATGAGATGGATTAATTGACCAACGTATATTGGAGAGATGATTTAGTGGCATGGAAATGAAGACGTGGAGTTGAAATCGATTTGGCATTGATTTAGATGACCATTTTGGTTTTAACTCTGGCGAGTTTGTATATAGGCGGTTTTTTTTTTGTTAATTGTTGTTGTAGTTAAGCTGCTATGTTTGGAATGAATGTGGAGTTAAAGTCAACATTTGCCGATCGCAAATTGGCTGAGTGGGTATAATTTGACGTAAATTAGTTTTTAATTATAGTTGTGATAATTTTCAAGTTGTGCTTTAATGTTTTATATGTTTTTTGTTCTGCTTTGCTAGGTTGATGTCAAGTTAGCGAAGCACCCTCTCAAATAACGGTAAACACCTCAAAGAATGAATGTTTCATTGCCTAATAATTTGCCTTTAATTTGTGATTAATTGTGAGTTCTGACGTGATTTCGTCGCCCAATGTTTTCTATGTTTTTTTTTTTTTTGAGTTTCGGACAATACAAAAACATAGAAAACATTTCAAAACAAAATTATTATTTTAACAAGTAATAAACCACAAATTTGTATGCAATGAACAGTTCAATTAAACAGGTGGCTACTTTCCTATAAATTAAGCTAAAAAAAAAACATAGAAAATATTACATGAATAAATTGTTATTATCACAACTTATAAACGGCAAATATAACAAGTGTATAATTTCATATGAATTAATCTTTTAAAAACATAGAAAACATAGAAAACATCGCAGGACAAAAAAACAGAAAACATTTCAAGACAAAATTTAAATTGTCACAATTAATTAACGATGAATTAACAGCAGATTAATTATCTGCAACAGACAAGCAACAGATTTATTCACTTTTAAAAGTTTTAACCGTTTTTTGAGGGGTGCTTTACTAACTTGGTATTAAACCAGCAAAAACAAAAAAAAAAAACATAGAAAACATTCAGTGACAAATTAACTCCGTGCTAGATAATCCCAGTTTTGGAATTAAAGCCGAGTTAACTTTTGAAACATATTTTTCAGTCAATTGAAATACCGAAGTTAATTCATGGTAATTAACTTTAGATTAACTGAATAGATATTCCGACAGATGCGTATCAAAAACACTATCAAAATAGAGAAAGCTACACCACGGAAATCTGTTTTAATAATAGAAGCGCATTTCCATAGATTTTTGATAAGTGAACATTAAAGTTAATTCTACACTAAAAAAGTTGGTCCTGAGTCAACTTGAGTTAAATTTGTTTGCAGTATGAACTTAATCTGGCTTAACTCCAGAGTCCAGATTTAACTGAGTCACAGAAAAACTTGCCCACATGCCCAATTTTTCAGTGCATCGCAGTTCTCGGTTTGAAACCGAGTTAACTTCTAAAACATGTTTGCGAGTCAATTTAAATCACGAGTTAACTCGAAAAATTTGGTTGGTGAGTCAACTCTGGATTAACTAAAATAATATTTCTGACAGATGTGTGTTAAAATGATATAAAAATAGAGAGGGCGACACTATCTCTCTATGTTTCCATAGCACAAGCGGATTTCCATAGTGTCGCACTTTGATTTCGATAAATATAGATTTTTGACAAGTGAAAGTTAAGGTTAATTCTACACTGAAACACTTATATTTCAGAATTAGCTCTGGTTTAACTAAGTCACTGAAAAATTGACTCAAAATAAATCCAATGATATTTTTGCTGAAATAAATTTTTCAGTTAATTTTCAAAAAAAAAAAAAAAAAAACACTTCAACACAAAATCACTTAAATCTCATTTAAATTGCCAACCCGTGCTGGACCGTTTCAGCTCTTAAAATCCCACCGCAATATTCCAAATTAAATAAAAATTTCATAGCCCCTCAAAGTAAAAAAGGTAAATTGTGTCACCCTAACGCCCTTAAGACACTGACATCACTGACGGTCGTCGTCCGTCGGTCCTCTTAGGATACACAAAAATAAATTCATTTCTTCATCTTTTCAAGTGTCCTTTAGTAAATGTCCTAGTCCCACCATACTACCCCCATCCTCTCCATCTAAAACTCCTGGCGTGATAAAAATGGAATTATAATCGCTAAGCAGTTAAATAAAAAAACAAAAAACAAAAAACGCAAAACGATGAACTCGCTCTTCCCCCCTTCTTCTCTTTCAGTCGAGGCATATTATAATATATATGTATGTAAAGAGCAAAAGCGAAACAATTATTCTTAAGATATCTCCCAGGAAACATTAAAAGCCAATCCAATCTGTTAAGGCGCACGGTGTCAACCATTCACCAAAAACAACACCCTCAACACAGCTTTTGCCATGTGGATTATCCCTTGGAGCAAGAAACGCATCACAGAGCAATCAGCAAGTAAAAACAAAACACAAAATATGTCACCCCTTGGAGAGAATTCCTTTTTTTTTTTTTTTTTATTTCTCTAAAGCAACAACGAAACAAACAACAACAACAACAAAAAGAAATGAAACGTTTCGAAACACAACTTTTCACTAAACGCTTCATCCCTTCAGGTTATCCATATATAGAGGGTTTGGGGGTGGGATGGGTTGTTTTTTCTTTGAAGGTTAAAATGGGCCTTTTGCACCGGAGAAACATTAAAAAACTGAAAATCGCTCGAAACGAAGTGTATATCTTTTTGTATACATTTCTCTGTCTTATAATCAAATCTTCTTCTAATGGCTTTTTGTATCGCGCGATTGTCTTTGGTTTGAAAATTCACGAAAACAATGGAGCCTTAGGGTAGGCTTTTGGTTTTTTTGAATTTTCGTTGATTTTATTGTCACCAAGGGTGCGTTTGACTGCGAAGATCTATATGAAAATCGCGAAATGGAAAATGCAAATATGATTTCCATCTTCTATTCTCCTCCTCCTTCTATTCTCATCCTCCCCCCCTCAATGTAAGTATAATAGTCAAACCATCAAAACTTATTTAAACGATGTAATTTGTGATGCCAATTTTATTTTCCAACACACACACTCGTTTATACATTTTTATCTTTACTGATGGCGAGATGAATAAATTACCATTTAAGTCAAACCTTGAGTACCTATATACCGATCCTGGTTCTTTGTCTGAAACATCAGGAAGGGTTTTTTTGCCAAAACACAAAAATACATCCTCGTCGTGTTATACCTATTTGGGGACAATTTATTGCTATTTTATTTGCCCCATTTGAATCCGATTGTGTGGTGTTGCAAAGAACATCTTTGGCATCAACAACCCTTTTCAAAAAGGTTCTTTTTGTATTTAGGTATATATGTTTTCGCTTTTCAATTGAATAAGGCTGGCTGGATGTTAAGTGGCATTGAGTCTTTCTTCCAGAAGGCACTTGTTGCTGCTGCGGGTTTTTGGTGTTTTGCAAAAGTCTTTTGTGGGAATTCAATTGAGAGACCTATATAATATCTGAATCTGAGTTTCAATGAGAAAAAGGAAACGTTTGTGGATTACAAATGGAAAACAGAAGGACAATTCAGTAATTTTGTATAAGGAATTTAAATAAAGGAAAGGAATGAATGTAGTACTAACCTGTTGCATAAAGTTGAGTTCTATAGAGCTTATAAAGAATATAGAGGTATAGGGATTCCTTTTCAGCGTTGGGTTTGTAGTGAAGATTCGATTTAATTTTCTTCAACTTTTTGGGGTAAAGATGAGGTAATAATGTTTTTTTTTTGTCTTGTTTTAGTGACATCTACTCCTTATAAATTAGATCAATTATTTATAGCTCAGATCTTTAGAGTCGATATGAGATTAAAAAGATTAACAAAATTTGCCATATCGAGATCGAGCTCTCCTTATTATTACAAGTTTAACTTTACATATACTTATGTAAAACATACATATCTACAACAATACAATTTCCAATAAGTTTACATAGAAAAAAGATAGAAATTTTAAAATTAACGCCCGAGGATGTCTTGAAGTTTATTCCATAAAAATGATAAATTTAATAAAAGTTCAGAGAATATTGAGTTAAACTTAAGCTTTACCTCATTTGGTAGGTAAATATGTATATGTACATGGATGAAACTTTATTCACAGAAAGATTTATAACTATACCAACTACAAAAAAGTCAGTCTTACATTCCTGTTGAGAAGCTTAGATTTTTTTTTTAAATAATTAAAATAAAAACCAAACGCTACCGAGTTGCAGAATATATTGTTCTAGCTATTAACGCGATTAACTTGCATTCCCCATTTCATACAAAGTTATGAAAGTCGGCCCCTTTCGCACGAGGAAACTGAATTTCCAGCAACATTCAGTTTTTTGTTTGAGAAGGGCACGAAGTAAGAGGAGTAAACGAAATCTATCTGGTTATCGATTTGAGAAGCTGCAACTGGAATGATCCCAGCTGCAGCACCAGTTACAGCTCTGTCTCGATTATGTTCAAACAGTTAAAATCTATTTACAGTGCGAATGCGGTGCAAGAGCTTTATGTAAGTTTAGCGTACTATCATTTTGGATCCTCCAAATTCCTAAAATTTGATAACGTTGTTGAAGCGTGTATACGTCATGATGACAATTGCAAATAGCAAATACTCTTGAAAATCTCATTTTTCTGAACGCGCCAACTGTCTGAAGTTGTAGTAGGTCTGTTTCTTTATTTGAGAGAAGTTGGGGCTCGAGCTTTTTGATAATCTTGTTGTAATTTTTGACCAGAAATAAAAATTAAGGAAACGCATTTGGGATGTTTCTGATTTTTTTCCAGTTAAACGTCACATTTGACAACAAAAATTAATGAAATGAAATAAATTTAAAAAAAAGTCAAAAGCTCTGGCATTTTCGTGCCAGAAAATAGTTAAGAAACACATTTTGGATATTTGTGGGATACCACGAGATCCAGTAGTCGAGTAAAGAAAAAGATCATTAACCACTGCCTTTTCTTGCTTGTCAAACAAGAAATCAGTTGATCGAAAAATTTTATAATTTCTGTTGGAAATAGTGACGTTACCCAGAAACAAAACAGTAACATCCAAAATGAGTTTCCTTACTTTTCACTTCTGTAAAAAATTACAACAATTACATATATCAAAAAGTTCGAGCCCAAAATTTTGCCCGAACTTTTCCAAAACAGTAAAGAAACAGACCTATTATTTGACATTTTTTTACAGCGGGAAATAATTTGTTTGTAAAACAAAACAGATGCCGAAAAGATTAAAATACAAAATTCACAATATTCTGCTGAAGTTGAAGTTGAAGTTGAAGTTGAAGTTGAAGTTGAAGTTGAAGTTGAAGTTGAAGTTGAAGTTGAAGTTGAAGTTGAAGTTGAAGTTGAAGTTGAAGTTGAAGTTGAAGTTGAAGTTGAAGTTGAAGTTGAAGTTGAAGTTGAAGTTGAAGTTGAAGTTGAAGTTGAAGTTGAAGTTGAAGTTGAAGTTGAAGTTGAAGTTGAAGTTGAAGTTGAAGTTGAAGTTGAAGTTGAAGTTGAAGTTGAAGTTGAAGTTGAAGTTGAAGTTGAAGTTGAAGTTGAAGTTGAAGTTGAAGTTGAAGTTGAAGTTGAAGTTGAAGTTGAAGTTGAAGTTGAAGTTGAAGTTGAAGTTGAAGTTGAAGTTGAAGTTGAAGTTGAAGTTGAAGTTGAAGTTGAAGTTGAAGTTGAAGTTGAAGTTGAAGTTGAAGTTGAAGTTGAAGTTGAAGTTGAAGTTGAAGTTGAAGTTGAAGTTGAAGTTGAAGTTGAAGTTGAAGTTGAAGTTGAAGTTGAAGTTGAAGTTGAAGTTGAAGTTGAAGTTGAAGTTGAAGTTGAAGTTGAAGTTGAAGTTGAAGTTGAAGTTGAAGTTGAAGTTGAAGTTGAAGTTGAAGTTGAAGTTGAAGTTGAAGTTGAAGTTGAAGTTGAAGTTGAAGTTGAAGTTGAAGTTGAAGTTGAAGTTGAAGTTGAAGTTGAAGTTGAAGTTGAAGTTGAAGTTGAAGTTGAAGTTGAAGTTGAAGTTGAAGTTGAAGTTGAAGTTGAAGTTGAAGTTGAAGTTGAAGTTGAAGTTGAAGTTGAAGTTGAAGTTGAAGTTGAAGTTGAAGTTGAAGTTGAAGTTGAAGTTGAAGTTGAAGTTGAAGTTGAAGTTGAAGTTGAAGTTGAAGTTGAAGTTGAAGTTGAAGTTGAAGTTGAAGTTGAAGTTGAAGTTGAAGTTGAAGTTGAAGTTGAAGTTGAAGTTGAAGTTGAAGTTGAAGTTGAAGTTGAAGTTGAAGTTGAAGTTGAAGTTGAAGTTGATGATCCCTCTCTCAAATCATGCTTAAATATATTTTTGTATATTTTCCTCTTACATATTGAGTTATAAGCTTTAATATACTATACCTATAGGTGTACGTACTACTCTTAAAACTAATGTCCAAGACCTGCCATAAAAGATACCAACCCATCAACTCAAATTTCAAAACATGCGAAACAGCAATCTGCTCAAACATGGTCCAACAAGTCAATTCTCAATAGAAGCTTCTCATACCATAAAGGTATTCGTATATGCAATCTAGCAATGACAACCATCTGACATGAAAATTCCCAACATTTCAGAATGTATCTGTACAACCGCATCCACAAAGTTTGCACACCTACGTGTCGCCACATAATATCCAATCAATCAATGGAATTTTGTACCCAAAATATGCGTTCCCTTCGTCATCAACATCAAGCAATGCTGCTGGACGGGACCTGCATCATCACAATCATCTCACCTGAGTAAAGTTATTCTAGCTAGGTGGAACATCGATTTCTGATGGTTGACGTACGTATATGGATGCATCTCATTCCACGCATTCGATGAACTCACATCAACTCAGAACTCACATAAAAGCTGAACAATTGACAGGCGAACAAAACGGCCATCATCAGTGTTATTCGGATAAAGTCAAAAATGAGTTCGCGACTGTTGGGAAGAACCAATATTGAAGAAGGACGACGAGAAGGCTTCGTGACCATTCCATTTAAGCCACTTCGCACATCATCAACAACAATTGGTCCGTCCAATTTCGATATTGCTACCTGGCCGTGATGCTCAGCACAGGTATGGGTCAATCATTGACAAGAGTTCCTGTCATCGCAGCCAACCAAGTTCTAATCACATCCTTGATGTGGTCAGTGTTTTTAACGAACACGTTTAGGCGCAGAATGTGTCCCCTGTGTTTGGAATTTGATACACATATAACATCCGTGGTCCGTCGCGTTGCTTCCCCGTCGGTTGTCGAATGCACACAATCATCATGAAGACATCATCATTTTCGCTGTCGCTGTCGGTGATTCTGGATGATGATGACGATGTCCTGATTCATGGCGTTCGTTGGTGTCATCATTTCATATCTATTCTACTGATGGACAGGAAATGCAAACGCTACCGCCGCCGCCGCCGTTGTCGTCGCTATAGATGATGGAAACGGACTTGGATAATGTTTCCTCTCAAAATATTTGTGTTTCCCAGTAAAGTTGTTGTCGTCCATGTGGGACATCATCATCATCATGGACATTTCTGTGATTAATCATAATAATGTGTTGCCAATATTTAAGCATCCAATAAATGGAGATTATGTTTTCCAGGAAATAATGTTTGGGCTGTTGATTTTCTCTGAAACACCATCACCAGGACCACCACCTCCCCTCTTGATTCCCTGCCTCCCTCCCCTTTGAAGCCGCATATCGAAATTGTTGAAATTTCATTTGAAGTCATTTCTCCTCAACTCACAAATTGAATTCGAATTCAATTTGAACTTTTCAATTTCACATGAAGAGAGAGAGAGAGAGTAATAAACGTTGGTGTGTATTGTATCTATACCTATGAGTCGCTTGCCTGATGATGGGATGATGTTATAGCTCAAGGGCTTTTGTTCCATTTTCCCTTTGCCCCCAATTTAATGTATAATATTTTTTTGACAAGGAAGAACTCCTCACAATAATAGTCCTTTAGGCGTAATGATAAAATTTAAATTTCAGTTATAACTTGAGTTTCTTTTGTGAATTTCACTCGACAATATAATAATTCACCCGCATATATAGACAGGAAGTCAAAAATCCTTTTGATGATAGATAGGTAAATGAATGAATATAAATATTGTACTTGTACCTTGGATTGAATATAAGACCAAAAGGACTCACCGAATACAGGTTGGGAAGTTTTGCTTTTTTTGGGAAAATTCATTTCCACCCGTGTTGTCGTCGTCGTCGGTTGTCGCGACACCACCACTGTGCTGCCACTTCTGCCTTCGGCTGAACGGTGTTTATAGGAACACAATTTTTGAAGTGAATAGTAAAGTATATCTTTTTTGCTTTTTTGGATCCTGTTTCTTGCTTCCAGTTGCCTTTTCGGTTTTATTTGCTTCTGCACTTACCATTCGACACCATCACATCACTGTGTTGTGTTGTTTTTTAAGTGTTTTTGTAGCAAACGAGAGGGTTCAACTTCAAGTTGATTCAACAGTGTCATCAGGCAGAGCGAGTAAGTTCGAGATTCTTGATATTTTTGGAGTGTTAAATGACAATTGGATTATGTATAGGGAAATAGCCTGAGGAGAGTTTTGTTATTTAGTTTTGTAAAATTAACTTTGTGACAAAGTTGAATTAGATTTATAGAGAGACGATGTTAAAATATGCAGGGAAAAGTTTGGGTAAGATATGAGAGTCAGACAATATAATTTTCTATTAAAATTTACAAAGGACTAAATCCAAGTAGGTATGACTGAATTGACAAATCTGAAATCTCCAACGGTATATCTTGTCATGAAAAAGTGCTTCTCGACTAAGATGATTGGATTCGGCAGAAAATTGTAGGTCCCCCGCATTCTCGCCAATAACGAGAATTACAGTCGACTCGACAGTAATGGTTTGGAATTGTAGGTAAGTCCTGCACGAGCTGTCACACCAACACATTTATTTTCACTTCATTTCCCGGCGATAAAAGTGAATTTGGTAGTTTAAAACGAAATAATTCAGCCATTTTGAATTTAAGGCTTCCTCTATCTGTCTCTCTTACATCAAAGGCTTTTGTAACGACTTGCTGATCAATATCGGTGCAAAAGCCTGATTTCCTTAAGTCATGAAGGCAGTAGTACCTAATTGGTGAACGAAAGCCTCTAGAAGACCGTTTTTCTCGTGAAGTTAGTTCTCTGCACCTACATATGTATGAAAAGCCGAATGAACATCGTTTTCCCCGAAATTTGGATGATCAAGATTAACTATTAAATATAATCCTATGTTTCATGTTGTATTCTCGGACAATGTTCATTTTGGTCTGGTGGAATCATTGGCCCAATTTTTTTTTCAAAAATGTTGACGGTTACAGTCAGCAGTGTTAGAACCATGGTTACTGATTTTTTCGTTCCCCGATTGAATAGGATGAATGTGGAAAAAATTAATTTGGTTCCCGCTAGATGGCGCTACATACTTTGCAACAAAAAAATACAGAAATTGAAGGAAGCATTCGCAATAAACGCATTATTTCGCATAACTGTAAACTGGCTTTCAAGATTTTGTTATTTGATTATTTTCTTTGAAGATATGTAAAGTCAATAACCTAAGCGCGACCAAACCCAGAACAATCGATGAATTGGAAACCAACATTATTATTATTATTTATTAAAGACATAGAGCCCAAAACGTTAGAAAAAGTTGGTCTTGTAACAGGCACGTAGCCAGGGGGGGGGGGGGGGCTTGAGGGGCTGAAGCCCCCCCCGAAAGTCTAAAATAAAAACTAAAACTTTCTAATATACAGTATTATTTCGTTTATAGAGCTCTTCAAATGCATCTCAATAAGTCTTGAAGAAATAACGAGCAGAACGTGGGCGATGTCTTCGAAGGCATCAACACTTTTGGCAGCGGTCCAAATATGTGATTTCCTAGTTAGCCCCATTGTATGCGAAAAGCTGTTCAGTTTAACGCTGCCCTTATCAGTTTTCCTATAGAACATATACTTAGATTTCGTTCCTGCAATCGACCGCACCAAAGAAGAGTTCTGAATTCTCTTGAGAACATCAGAGAAAAAGCAGAAGATTTTTTCAGAGAGGCTTTTCAATCCGTATCTAACCTTGCCGAGGACTTATTTAAAGTTGAATTAAGACTCCAAGAACTTCATTGAAACAAACCACGCATTCCAATCCAGAAACGTCATCTACTGAATCCTATTTTAGAGTGTCTGTATTGATTCCTTGAATAGATTCGTTAATACAAAATTTTACGGACAGATTCATGATCAACGAAGACGTTCTACCATCGTTTCAAGCTCTTCTCCAAGGTTTTTCTGCGGTTGGGCGAGTCAACGAAATAGAAAAGCTAACATGTTACTTTGATAATGCAATTTGGTTGTCAGCTGTGAAAGCTGAGTACATTCTCTGGTGCGAAAAAATATCGTCGATTGATCCTTCTATCGAAGTTTTAAAATTGCTTGATATATGTGACAAGACTTACTTTAGAGGTATAAACTTCTTGCTTACGGTTTTTGGCCACGCCTCCAGTGACCACAGCTAGTGTTGAAAGAACCTTTTCAACTATGAAAAGGATTAAAACAGTGTCCCGAAGAGTTATGTGGAATGCAAGATTAAGCTCACTTGCTATGATATCTGCTCATTCAGATATTAATGTGGATCCAGATAAGGTGATTGATCTCATGTCAAAAAGAAAATCAAGACGTCTTCTGCTTTGATAAAATGTGTGTATAAAAAAAATAATTTAAGTATACATATGTTCGTTTGAGTACATACAATTTAAAAACTAATAAAAATCAATAAATTGGGATATATATAATTTTTTGTTTAAAAAATTCCTCGTAAAATTTGGAAGCAAGCCCCCCCCCCGAACCAAAATCCTGGCTACGGCACTGTCTTGTAAGACATTTATAAGATCCATAATAAATGTAGCTCATATAATATAATATATAGATAAGTTCGTTGATAGTATTGAAGCAATTACATTTTTAGTTCAATTATGTTTTGGGTAAAAGGTTTTTCTATCGGCCCCCAATGGCAGAGGAAAAAGATAAGGATAACTTCCTCCGTCAAGCAGGATTTTGGACCTACCACCAAAGGCTCTATTCCTTCCTCCTTTACACTGCTGGGACCTGGGAAGAAGATCAAGAAAATTCAGAAAGTTCCTTATCTGGAAAATATCGCTTTTGTGCGCAAGATGGCATGCAAAAATTAAATTTTAAATATGACGTCAAGAAAACTGTGAATCGTGATATAGTTAGTTTTTATTTCATGAAAACCATTTGAAGAAAAATTTTAAAAAAATTAAAGAAAGTTCATATATGTATGTGTCCTAAGAGTCCATAATTTTTGTTGGTTCAAATTTTAGGTACTTTTTATTTGGATCCCGGTGCTGGTTCCAAGTTTAAGGAAGTAGCTGAAATGAAATGTCCTGGAAGTGGTGCAACATGTTCAACTCCAAGATTTTTAGCTACATATTTGGCTTTAGTTGGTAAGACAATTGGTGCTGGAGCAATAAATGTAGAATAAGTTAGTGGAAATGCACCGGGAATGACTGATGCTCCATAATGGACAGCTGCTGATGGCACGAGAGAGCTAGAATCTTTGATTTCGTCTTTGATGACTCCAGGTGCTTGTTCCAAATTGATCGAAGAAGTTGAGATGAAATGTCCAGGAAGTGAGGCAATATGTTCAGAGCCAGGAGTCCTTGCAACATAGGTGCCTTCAGCATTTAAACCTACTGGCACAATTAGAGGAGTGCGGTAGAGATGGGTTGCAGCTGGGATGACTGATGGAGTATGAACAACAATCGGCTGTGAGTTATCGACGGTAATTCTTGGTCCATACGATGCAGAGTATCTATTTGTAGGACTTAGAATTACGCTTGCCTGAGCAATCAATGACAGAGTACATAGAGCTAGAGCAAAAATAAAGCACTGTAAAGAAATAAAAAATAAGTAGAAATTCTTGACAAAGTTCTGAGTATGCAAGAAAAACAAACCTTCATGTTTACGGTTTTTTTTTAAATATTAAATTGGAAGGATCTTGATGAAGAGAGAAGTAAGCCAATAATGTGTCTTTAAATTAGTTTTTGACATGCTTTTATAGTTTGATCAATTTAAACACAAACCTTATATCTAATATTTGGCAACTTTCTAAACAATTTATCAATTGCACCGCCCTCGGCCTTTGACAAGTTAGCTTCAAAAAATTTAATGTTTGTATCTACAAAACAATTGAGTGTGATTTTCTTGTTACCAATATACCATGAGCTCAGTGAATTTAATTTTTTGATTGTAAGTAAGGTTAACAGTTCACTAATAAAGGAAAAAGTTGAATAACGAGTGTAACCGATGCATGCCACGATATACAACGACTAAATATTATTAAGAATACAAACCTATACAAGTAAGAGTAGCTCTCATATTAACTGATGTATGCTTTTAGGGCATTTCTGCCCTAAGGTCAAATTGATTGATAACAAGAACATCAAGCATTATCTGTTAGTATATTCATTTTAAAGTTAACTTGTCTGGAAGTCAAAGTTAGTGTAATTAATTAATATTTTTCAGATAATTAACCACCTATACGAGCGAGCAAGTTGCGTTGATCAACTTCTATAAAAGAGAATCCAAATCTGTTTTTAAGACACATTGGTGGTTTACTTCTCTCTTCATTAAGATTCTTCCAATTTAATAAAAAAAAATATAGTAAACATGAAGGTTTGTTTTTCTTGTATACTCAGAACTTTTTCAAAAATTTAATCTTTACTTACCTTTCATTTACTTAACAGTTCTTCATTTGTGCTCTAGCTGTATGTACTCTCTCACTGATTGCTCAGGCAAGCGTAGTTCTAAGTCCTACAAATAGATATTCTGCCACGTATGGACCAAGAATTACCGTTGATAACTCTCAGCCGATTGTCGTTCATGCTCCATCAGTCATCCCAGCTGCAACCCATCTCTACCGCACTCCTCTAATTGTGCCAGTTGGTTTAAATGCTGAAGGCACCTATGTTGCAAGGACTCCTGGCTCTGAACATATTGCTTCACTTCCTGGACATTTTATCTCAACATCTTCGATCAACTTGAAACAAGCACCTAAAATCAGCGAAGACAAAATCAAAGATTCTAGCTCTCTCGTGCCATCAGTAGCTATCCATCATGGAGCATCATTCATTCCCGGTGCTTTTCCACTAACTTATTCTAAATTTATTGCTCCAGCACCAATTGTCTTACCAACTGAAGCCAAATATGTAGCTAAAAATCTTGGAGTTGAACATGTTGCACCACTTCCAGGACATTTCATTTCAGCTACTTCCTTAAACTTAAAACCAGCACCGGGATCCAAATAAAAAGTACCTAAAATTTGAACCAACAAAAATTATAAACTCGTAGAATTGTACACATTTATATGAACTTTCTTTAATTTTGTTATTTTTTTTTAATGGTTTTTCCTGAAATACAAACTATACGATTCACAACTTTCACAACGTTATATTTTTAATTATAGCCATGTTCCATTGGAGGTGATGAAGAACTTTTGAGTAGATAAACGATTATCTAGAATTACCAACTAATCGATGAGATTTTTTTTATTTATTTATTTTACTTATTATTAATATTTTTATTAATTCATTAAACCAATTACAATAATTAACAATATTTCGAGATATATGTATTTATAGCAATTTCAGTGAGTGAAATAATAGTGACATAGGTATTTCTCAAAAAATATATTGATAATGCCACTTCAAGGCTATAAAGTAAAATTCATGAATTAAATGAAAACAATGGGTTGGGTGACCTTTTGATAAGCAAAGTAGGAAGGAACTCATGAGTACCTCCAATGGGACAAATTGCATCCGGCACAATTTTAAATGAAAAAAAAAACTGTGTAGTTGTCAAAGAGTTTGACATTTGGTAGGCAATGATTTCTATTTTTAACAACTAAAAACAAAGTGTTAGAATTTTAAGTGGTTAATTTTACGTTGATGAATAATTTTATGATGTAGCTAATCAAAACCTACCTTAACCTACAGTTTGTTAGCGAAAAAAACAATTACAGTAAAACCCGCTTAAAAGAAACCCGCTCAAGAGAAAAACAACCCGCTTATCTGAAACACCTACTTCTTACCTACTCGTTACCACAGTACATTGCTGTCAAAGTTGAAAGTGTCAGAAATCAAAAATGGCGTTCGAGTGCCCACAAAACTACACACTGCATTATAAGAAACAGCAACACAATATTAAAATTAGGCAAGTAAAGGAGAACTAGATCCGAATTTTCTTTAATTTTGACAGATGCACAGAACTGAACAAAAATGAAGACGCTAATATTAAATAAACTATCTAAATTTTTTTTCCATTCAGCACATTGGTTTTGCATGCAAAATAATTGCCAGTCAATTTTTCGACTGATAAGTATTTTTTTTTAGAAAATAATAAAATAAGTTTTTAACTAATTTTAACTTTACAAGCATTATGCTTGAAGGTAGCAGTGAATGTATGCAGCCATTAAGATAGGGTAATGATCTTTTTGATTTTGTGTAATTTGAAAATATCGGGTTTTCCAATAGAGACTTGACAACTTAGAATTTAATTTGTGAACGCACCCTTTCACTAATCATCGAACTGTCATTGTCAATTTATTAAGTAAACTCAACATTTTCTTCATGGTAAAGTACACGAAGGAGCAACGTCTGCAAATTATAAATATTTTTTACCGAAATTCGGAGTCGGTGACCGCAACTTTAAGAGCGTTAACTCCAATTTTCGGTCGTAAATGACGAAGCTCATTTTTGGCTCAATGGGTTCGTCAATAAGCAAAATAGGCGTTATTGGTCGGGTGAAAATCCACATTTGCTTCATGAGTCACCACTTCATCCACAAAAAATTACTGTTTGGTGCGGTTTGCATGCTGGCGACGTTATTGGGTCAAATTTTTTTGTCGACGATAACGATCGTCACGTTACTGTGAATGGCCAGCGTTATCGCGCCATGATTACCGACTATTTTTGACCCGAATTGGAAGATATGGATTTGGACGACATGTGGTTTTAACAGGGAACAGGCCCAGAAATTTGCCAATCGATAGGCCGCCTCGTGAGAGTCACCTTTACATGACAGGGGAAGGTGGAAGTATAGAACTAAAAAAAAATCTGATAGAATTCGATCCCCAGACCTCCGGCATGCGACTATCTAAAGTACTAACCAATACAGCATCGCGATTAAATAATCGAAAAATCCGGGCAAAAGACTGCAATAGACAGACTTATAAGAACTTCAAAACCAAAACTTAAAGAATATAAGTTATGGGTAGATAATTTGGCAACATTTAGTACGCTTAAGGACCTTTAAATTGATTTAAAACATATTATTTTTACCTTTATATGTTCGATTTATTTAATAATTGAGTTTTTTTAATAAAAATTCTTAAACTCCATAACTAAATATTAGTACTTAGAGCAACTTCTTACAACGTTCATTTCATCACAATCTAACTTAAAGTAGGTATAGTTGGTCTAGGTGGTGGGTAGGTATACAATATACATATATAGAAATATATTCTAAACTTTTTTGTCATATATTTTATGTATGAATATATAAATTTATATTCCTTTAAAACATTAAAATGTAATTTCCACACACATGTTACCTTGTTGTTAAATTCACAAACCGTAATCATTAACCAACCACCCGTGGCTAATTCTCTGTCTTTTTGCCATCACATATATACAATACATACCTCCCTCTATATACCTAACATTTAAGCAACAATGTGCTGAAAGCTTTAGAAACTCCATAATATAAGGTATATGACAGACAAACGGATAAAACGGAGGACTCGTACTCCGCACTCCTTGTCGAAATGCGAACAACAAAGCGCTGAGCAACCATCAAAATAATCATCGATTGAATTATTAATAATTTTTTGGAAAAGTTTTTGTTAGTTTTACTCGTACTCTGGTTTTATGGAAAATTTAAACTCACCCCATGGTATTCTATAGTCATCGTCCTTGTTGTTTCGTCCTCACATTTGATGAGAGAGTCCTTCGGAGAACTTTTGAAACAAACCATCAGTGTAGGTAGGTATTGCGATTATGATTTGAAGTGTTCTTCCTCTATAGTTCGACACAAGAGCCCCCTTCCCTATTATTCACCCATACCATCCTTTATATGTCAGGCAAGGCAATATCTAAACAGACAAAGTGACTTTGAACAAATGTTTAACCGAACAATTTCACGGTGTGAATTTTTAATAGCAATTTCCCATCAACAACCCCCCCGTTTTTAAGAGATTTTGTTCGTTTTGTTTTGTTTTCAAATCAAAATGGGAAAAATAAAATAACGCAGCTACATATATGTTTGTATGTGTACATAGTTTTGATTCCCATATATATATTTTTCTAGTGTATGCCATTTAGGTAAAAGCGGATCTCCCCAAGGACATCATCTTTTTATGTTTTTCGGTTTAGCTGATGTGCTATACATCTTCAATACCTACTTTGAGTTATGAATTTTCTTCGTCCTATTATATGATGGTATAGGTAATCAAATCAGAGAAACCCTTTTGTTATTTCAGAATTTTAATAAACATATCAACCAAATGTTAGACATATACACACACATGTCCCAAAAGGGAGTATATCTCTGATATGGCTATTAGATGGAATGTTACGTCAACACAGGACTGACTATATGATGAGACGATGACAACGACAATAATGCCCGGTAGCAAGGACATCTTTTCATCAGTCAAACTTTAAACGGTGCGGCGGGCGGCGGCGCGGCGGTGGTGGTGACGATGGGATATTATAATTGCGTTTGCGTTAAAATATTTCAAAAAGAACAATAAATTAATTACAACATTCCATTTGTTCGTCTATATACATTTTGGTCTCCGGCGACGTGCGTGGTGGCGACGACGACAAGGACAGTGTAACAGTGAACCTTCTGCTACTTGACTTGTCGTTTTGAAGGATGACAAAATAGATGGATATAGGTATAGATGACGTATGAAAAACGCTTGTAATGTGAATATGACTAATGATTGGAATTCACGAACAAAAGCAAGAATATAACCCTTTTAGATATTTTATATAGGTTGGTCCTACCTTTTTCATACTCAAATTTAACTTCCTTACCTAACATATACGTATTAATATCTTCCTAAACTCACACTTTGTATTTTACTCATAGCTTTGAAGTAAGAAAAAAAGAAACACAATAATTGCACGAAAAAACTGGGGGGTCATTCCGTAATTTTCTAAACGATAATCGTCAAAACGATAATCGTCGACGAGATCGTCCATGATTTGCTTCACGTAACTCGACCGCTATCGTCTCGTTTATCGTTCACAGTTTGAGAGCGTTTGGTGAATTTTAAAAGTCAAATTGGCTGTCATAATTGCCATTAAAATGTAATTTAGTGTTTGTTGTTTTGTGTTTTTTGATTTTTAAAGTTTTTATCGATGCCGGCATCGCAAGTTTTGGCAAAAAGTGATGAAAAATTGGTGCCTATTGAAACTATAGGGAAATCATTTTGAGATCCAAGTTGTTTTTAATTTTTTTACAAATTAATATATGTAAATGTAAATACGTCTTAATAGGGCAGTCATGCAATCTCAAATTGCGATTTTTACTTCGTTTATGAATGAACATCCTGATTTGGCCAGGGTAGGTGATATGAGCGGAAGGGATAAGGGAGTTGATTTATCTCTCAATTGTCGCCGCATGCGCATAAGTTATATTTTTTTTCATTTTCATTTTCTACAATAAGAAAATTGATTCGCCGAAACATTTTAAATTTAATTTGTAAATGCAACAATAATAACTCATGATGTCAAATTACAGTGGCAACTCCATCATTCAACTAAAGTCACCTACAGAGTACAAAATTAATGCAAGACGATACCAATTTAGCTATCGTCGAAACTCTATCGTTTTGACGATAGCGTTTCGTAGATTATCGACTTACGTGAAGCCAATAAAGGCAACACTATCGCTCAAACGATATCGTCTGACGATAATCGAGTTACGGAATGACCCCCCTGAAGTGAATATATAGGAAGCTTGTGTCAACTCATGGGGACAAAAAAATCAAAAGTTAAGTTCTGGTTCTTTAGAAAATATTAACCATATTCAAGTACAGGGTGATCCGTGAGTAACGAAAAATTTTAAAAAGGTTATATACTTTTGTTTTCTTTATTTCAGAAATAATGCGACGATTTTTCAAATGTTCACAAGAACAAATTTACAGTAGAAGAGTGCGCTGAAATTATATAAGTAGTATACATTACATATAGCTTAGGTTAGGTTAGGAGGGGCGTGCCAAGCTCAAGCGTACACGGGGACCTTTATTGATCCATTGTAATCCCCTGTAACAGAGATAACTCCTAAACTAATGGTTGACATAGGCTGGTTCATTTACGAACCAACCCGTGCTTTCTATAAATTTCCTCATGTTTACCATTGAGACCTGCGCTAGATAGTCTAGTTGTAGTTAGTTCTCCACCAAATCTGTTTCCAAGGTAGCGGAGGCGATTTGTTTGGAGGTTTGGACAGTCACAGAGCAGTTGTTTAAAGGTTTCTATTTCTTCAACGTCTTGACAGCTCCTACAGAAATAGAGTGCGTAAATACCCATTCTAGTGGCAATTTTACCAATGGCACAATGTCCCGTTAGTACATCTATCAGGGTACTAATATTTCTTTTACTCAGTGATAAAATATATCGAGTTTCTTTTTTTATTAATTCTAGGCCATAAACTTCTGGAGATGATGAAATCGTTTCTGGATAACCAGGAGTTATTGATTTGCTCTTTCATTATTAGTTTTATTTTCCTTTTGATCACGCCAATATGGGACGTTTGGTCCCGTATACATTTGAATACTACTGTTCCTATTTGACGTTGACCTATACCGTAGTATACAAACCCGCAGGTGTTTTTTCCACGGGATTTATTTCCAACTGAGAGTTTTTTTCCTTTTTGAAGTGGCAATAAGAACTATCATCACAAAAAGCCATTTAGACCCGCAAGAGTTACTGCCTTTCTGAATTGGCATTAAGACCCATCCTACTTAAGGTATGAATAAATTTATTCATAATTATAAAATATTGTTAATTTAATGATTTTAAAATAAATAAAATTGGACTCAACAATTTTGTTGGGCGCCTGGGGTAGCCCACTTCATGGATTGCAAGGATTTTAACTCCCTCTTTGGATCCTCTGTCCCGCTCCGCTTAGGGTATATTCATTGTTCATTAGTCAAGCAATTGCCTATAGCTATAGGTTATCTTGGTTACAACTTGGCTGGCCTTAAAATCTTTTTTTAAATTTTATGAAGTAAAGTTACTTAAATTTCTCTCTGCACAGTTTTCCTTAGATTCTATGAATTAACATTTCCGAGGGAAAGGAATTAAAACCCACAGCTTTTGCTTCCATTTTAAAAAGGAAAAAAAAACCCGGTGTAATATTATTTTAATTCTTTGGGACCCACTGCACCTAGCTGGGTATATTTTATTGGTGTCTTTTCACTTTTCTGCCGTATTATGTGATCGTCTGAAACCGTTCGTCAACAACCTGATAGGTCCATATCAATGTGGCTTCAGACCAGGAAAGTCCACCACCCCGACCAAATATTCACTTTACGGGAAAAACCCAGGAGCTTCAAATCGATACCCACCATCATTTTATCGATTTTAAAGCCCCGTATGACAGCATCTATGGAGACGAACTATGTTGAGCAATGCCTAGTTTTCGCATCCCTGGCAAACTTTTCCCTTTTGTCAGGATGACGATGGAGAACGCACGCTACGCCATCAGGGTTGGATAAGATCTCACCGACACATTTAATGCCAAAAAAGATTTTAGACAAGGCGATGCACTGTCATGCGACTTCTTCAACATCATTCTGGAAAGAATAGTGCGAAACTCAAGCGTTAACACAAGAGGTACGATCTTTCAAAGATCCGTCCAATTACTCGGATATGCCGACAATATTGACATAATTGGAAGAACGCATCGTGATGTCAGTGGAGCGTTTGTGAGCATTAAGGCGGAATCGAAGAAGATGAGCTTAGCGGTCAATAAGGGCAAGACCAAGTATATGCTGTCATCAAGAAAGGACACTCAACACCGACGTCTTGGACAGAACGTCACCATAGATAGCTATAACTTAGAGGTAGTTAAGGACTTTGTCTACCTAGGCGCCGCTATTAATTCAGACAACGACACTAGCGCTGAAATCAAACGGATGATAACTCTTGCCAAATCGCTGCTTCTTTGGATCAAGAAGACAATTGACTAGCAAAGTCAAAGTCTCGAGCAACTAAACTGTACCTCTATAAGACACTTACTATCCCGGTCCTTATATAGGTATGGCGCAGAGGCATGGACCTTGTCAAAACTGGATGAGAATGCTTTAGGATGTTTCGAGAGGAAAATTCTCTGGGTGATTTTTGGTCCCGTCTGCGTCTCACCATCTAGTGAGTGGTGGAGAATATACAATCACGAACTGTACGGGCATCTACAGCGAGACTGACCTGGTCAAACGAGTCAACGTCCAACGACTTAGATGGCTCGGTCATGTAGAGCGAATGGACCCAAACGCTCCGACTTGTGCTGCCATGTGCCGATAAATGGAATATTGACATCGTAGGGCTCCTTAACAATTCCATTTTGTGAATTCTAGTTTTCAAAAAAATGTCCATGTGAAAAGTTAATTTTACTTAATTTTACAATAACTTTGATGTAAAATCATATAGAGATTCTTTTTTTAGCCGCACATCACGAATGTAAAATTTCTTTCCCTATTGTACAATCTCTACATAATATTTAATCTTATCTGCATCAGACTAGACAATTCCCTTCATGAAAGGCTGTCATCACAGATGAAAAAAAAATTAAAAAATTTTACCCTAACCTGTTTTAGATTATATCTACAAAATTAATTTATTTCCATGTTAAATTTCCAAGTAAACTTTCTTCCATTTTTATTTAATTTTTTTTTTTGCATCGTGGTTTGGTATATCGTCATACAAATATGCCACCCACTTAAGTATATGGAAACCGCACATTTCTCATTTTATCCACAATGTGCGTCAGCATCACCATCATCATCTCATTCTCTCTATATACATTCGCACTTAATGATAAAAGGATGCACACAATAATTAATATAGAAAGACAAATGAAAGGATAATTTCATTGAGCCTCACCGTCACCAAGTCCGCCTACTTGTCCTCTGAAGTAATTATTTTCCACATTATACCTTTTATTGTCGTCCTTGCGTGCGTGCGTGTGTCATCGTATACAGTCTTCGTGGAGCAGAAGGGGGCGGAGGTATGAATTAGTTCACTCTAATTTTAAGTAGCTATACATATGTATATGTATGTACATAAATTCCTAACTTACAACAAGAGTGTGCCAATTTGTTTTGCATTTTTCTTCTTTTTTCTTATTTTTCTATTAAATTCCTATCACTCCATGAAAGGACCTCCTTCGTATGCTTATATTATAGCTTTCTGTTTTGGAAAACAAAGTCACCTCGTTAATAAATTTAACATTTCATTTAAATAAATAGGTATCATAAGAAGACTTATAAGCCTTTATAATTGCATATGTTGTGTGTTCTGTGCGGTTCTTGTAGATAAAGGCTGCTGTCACATTTGTCAAGGAGTCAAGTACTATCATTTGTGGTAGCATCAAATTAACAGTTACATTTACAAACCACAAAATTACTCCCAACAGCAGAAACATGTGGTGTATGCGTCGCACATAAGAGAAGAGACCGCAAAAATTTCATATGAAAACATCAATTATTTTTGCCATTCATAGCAACAAAGTTATATAATAGCGGTTTTTTTTGTAGAGATGATTATACTGAGAATTGTCCTTGTTTACAGCTGTGAAAGCTGACATCATTGAATTAATATTTAAATAACTTCCCTTTTGGCCACAATTACCTAAATAATTGTATCAAAAATCCTCTATAGCCTGTGCCACTTAACTGCGATGGAGAAATTAAAAACCCTATCGTCAGACGTCGTACCATATTTAGAATCCTTTTGCCATTTGATACGCACTTTTCTCGTCTGAATTACGAAATCCTTTTTATAAAGGATTCCATAGCGCGTTTCTGAAGAGAGTGTCCAAATTGTTAATTTTATTTTATTTACGATGATCCTTAAGGGTACTCTACGGCAAGGATTCCTTGCTGTACTGCTAATGTAAAGACCAAAATTACGACTGCATTTGGAGAAAGGTTTATACTTTCAAAGAATAACAACATCAAGAGAGGAGGAGAGTCCTTTTTTTTGTTGTTCCTCCGATTACTTTTTGATTCTGACAAAAATTCAGAGAGAGTTTGAGATGTTGTAATAGGATAAGAAGAAAAGGTAAAACGGAACGTACCGTAGGTACTTATATACATAATACCTCTCCAGGAAGAGAGCTATAAGTGTCTAGACAGAAGGCCCGGTCGTGTACTTTTTGAATACTTAAGCAGTATAGCATAGTCCTTATATAAAAAGATATCCTGCAGCAAAATAACAACCATATGCTGCCAAAATCTTTATAGGTATGGCAGCTATCCCATCATATAACTCTTCTTCTTCGTTATAAAGGACTTATCCCTGATATGAAAAGAGAAGAAAGGCGACGCATGAATGTTTTTAATAAATCGATTTAAATTTCTGATCGCATGTCCTGTGAAATTTTATCGCTTGCAATAAAACACAAAATATACACACCAACTGCGATGCGATAGAGGAATATTTATCCCTAAAACTATTTTTTGGAAGAAGACGACATGGCATCGTCGTTGTTCTCGTTCTCTTTCTCCTTGTCGTCGATATGGTCTTAAAATACCTAAATATAGTTTCAGTTCTGTGTTGAAGATCTTCTTTGAGTTTTAGGGGAGTTAAATGTGGCTGGGTGCTGGGACAGCGGTTAAATAAACTTGTTGCCTTTTTGTCTTGGGGTCGTTGGGTATAAAGACTCCTTCACTACTGACACATAATTAATGCAAAGCTCCGAACGAATGCAACACCTGTGGTTAGTTTCGAAACGACCTCAGAAACATAATAACTAACTTTGTTTCCTTAATTACCAAATCGGGTATAAGGTGCATTGCATACACATAGCTACATCATAACTGCTTCAAGAATTAGAACAAGAAGAAGTGGGAGCAGAAGTAACGGAAGCAGCAGAACTATGCAAACTATTGCGAAAGGAATGATTTGAAAGGACGAAGGTTGTGCGCTCTGACTTAATAGCCCCACTTAAAGTTTTGTTTTTGGCTACAAACGAAATAAAGATCTTTGTGCTGAGCTGATGGTATTTTTGGAAAAACTGTAAATTTTTTCAGTAAGATGGAATATATAGGTACCTGATTTGCGGTGGAATAGGTAAATTTTAACAATTTCGTACAGGTGGCGTGATAACATTTTTTTATACTATAAAGATATGTAGGTATTATTACAGAAATGTGGAGTGCAACTATTTTTATAGAATCACCCAAAAGCCGAGGTTGAATTTGTTTTTATTTTTTAATATTTTTTTTAAAAATCCAAAATATTCTTTTTTTAGGGAAAACCGTAGCGTAGGAATATGATTCCAGCTCAAAGCTAAGTCCAAGGGAGAAACAAAAACAGTTGAGTCCGCTCTCCGCTGCTTATTTGAAAATTAGTAGGGGATAATACCTATCGGTAAGAATCTAATTTCAGCGAGAGGGGAGTGACTATATCAGTGACAAGGGTTATTTTAATACCAATAAACTTTACTGCGCCAAAAAATGTAACCAAGTTACTACACAAAACAAGAAAATCATAAGTCGATAAACTTCGAATTTTTGTTGTTTGTTTAACTTTTTTTTTATTGAACAGATATATTTACAATTGGTTCTTAATTCTATGTTACATATATAATATTACATTTTGGTAGTTTAAGTTTTGTTGGCACATAAGGCGCCTAACTATATACATTGTTTTTTTTTTAAGTAAAATTATTTGAAAAATTGTCATTGGTTGGATTAAAATATATACATTAAATATTATTCTTCTCAGGTTGTTCAATTCCGGTTGTCTTGTGATGTTGGGTAGGGGTGGCTTCTAGCCACGGTGGTAGCTTGACGCTGCGTCCTCGTAAAATTGGATTGCCTCGTCGTCGCTGATAAAAATTATTCCTTCGTCCAGTATTGCTGTCTCATCGAGGTATCTTGGCTCGGGATGTCTCTCTTCGCTAATAATAGTCCTGACCAGTGGGTTTTGATGGTTGCACAAGTTACTCGTCACTTTTTTTGCAGCGATTGTGAGGAATTTATCCAGAGGAGTGATTCCTGATTCTTCGTAAAGCCTTTGGTTGCTAAAGTGCTTTTGTCGTTGTCGGTCAAAATGGAGTCCTGTGCAGATCCGCAGAATTTTCCTCTCAAACGCCTCAAGCTTTTTCATGCTAGTTTTAGAAATGGTGAACCAGACTGGGAAACAGTATGTAATGATGGGCCTGACAAGTAGCTTGTAGAGAAGCAACTTTGTCTTTTGACTGAGTCCATTCCTTTTCCGGATTAGGGGATGGATGAGATGGAAGGCGTAATTCCCCTTTTTGAGGACTGCAGTTGCATGTGGGTTGAAACGTAGTCTCTCGTCAAAGTTGATACCCAGGTATTTTATTTTTGGCTTCGTTCTAAGTTGCGATCCATTGGGCAGACTTAGAGTGATGCTTTGGCAACTTGCAGCAGAGCGTGTGTTTCGACGCCCTACGGGTCTTCTGAAGCAAGCCAATTCCGATTTGGCTGAGTTGATTTTGATACCCCATCTTTCGTAGTATTCTCTTCTACTCTTCGGGCCGCAATGATCGGGGATAGTGATTTCGCGTACGTTAACGAGTCATCAGCATAGAGCAAAATTCATTGCGTTATTGGGTTGAGGTTGGTCGGACGTGTATTGTATATGTTGTAGAAATACGGTCCAAGCTTTGATCCTTGAGCAACTCCCGCCCTGATGGTTTTGGTTGTCGAAACTTCGAATTTTTGAGATTTCTTGCTTCCTCTTGTTATATTTGCTGCTACAACATACTGTGAATTATAAAGGTGATGAAATAAATATAATTATTGTATGTACCGACGTCGACTTCGATAAATCGTTTAAATGGTCCACTGTGATTTAGGTTGATTTCGTTTGGTATAAGTTGGTTTGATGTTTGATGTAATTATACGCACAGCCCTATTCTGGCAATCCTCACTAATACCTCACAAGTCACAAAAACCTTACAAGTCGCAAGTTGAGGTAAAATTTAATTTGTGAGGTTTTCATATTCTGGTATAGCACCTGTCAGAACTTGTGAGTCTCACGCAAGAACTATCGAAATTGTGATCTCCTTTTTGAGTAGCTCCAACTAACAAACTTGTCATTTTACAGGGCTATATTCTGGCGTTGTGACAAGCTCTTGTGAGGTACATTTCTTGTGAGATTTTTGTGATACGATAATATTTTCGGTATATTCTCCGACATTTCTCACAATAAAACTCACAATAGCCCACCAAGGTGAATTTTTTATTTGATTGTTAAGATTATAATTTCTGTTGAAAGGACCCTTTTTTTCGTGATAATAAAATGTCAAACTTGTGAGTTGTAAGCTACTCAAAAGGAAATCATAATTTCGATAGTTTTTGTGAGGCTCACAAGTTGTGACGGTGCTACCAGAATACGAAAACCTTAAAAAAATCAATTTTACCTCATCTTGTGGGGTTGTTGCGACTTGTGAGGTATCAGTAAGGTTTGCCAGGATAGGACTGTCAATCTCGAAAATTATTAAATTGGTCCGTTCAACGTTCAGAATTTTAAAATCAAATAAAAAATTCACATCGTGGTAGTGAGTTTTTTGTCAGTTTTCTTGTGCTTTTGAGGATTGTCTGAAAATACTGAAAAACTTATCGAATCACAATAAACCTCACAAGAGTTTTTGACATGTGAGCCCTCACAACAGCAAAAAAGGGCTGTAAATTTAGGAAGTTGATTGTGTTGGGCTTAACTTGTACAGTGAAATTATTGGTTATTATTGAAATAAAAGAGGCACCTAATTTGAAAATCTAAATTTTATATTAATATATATTTTTTTACTCCGGAAACTCCGCCAACCACTATGGTAAGCAGAAACTCGTCTGAAGGAACACAAAGTATATCATTATAAAAGCTTTTAAGGTCGCCTAAGCAACTGTTGAAGAAGAAGAAGATTATAAACTCCTATATTACTGTTAAATATAATTTGACATCTAACTAATTCTTACCGGAACATAGAAATAAAGGGTTTTCCAATAAGGACTTGACAATTCCTCAATAAATCGATTGTAAGGTGTGCTGTGTGACTTGTGGCACCATCCTGTTGAAACCACATGTCGTCCAAGTCCATATCTTCCAATTCGGGCCTAAAATATCGGTAATCATGGCGCAATAACGCTACCCCTTCACAGTAACGTGACGATCGTTATCGTCGACGAAAAAATATGGCCCAATAATGCGGCCAGCATGCAAACCACACCAAACAGTTATTTTTTGTGGATGAAGTGGTGATTCATGAAGCAAATGTGGATTTTCACCTGACCAATACCTCAAATTTTGCTTATTCACGAACCCATCGATCCAAAATGAGCTACGATGAATTTGTGATGAAATTCATCATCTTGACATATTCGATGATTAGTGAAAGGACGCATTCTCAAATTAAATTCAAAATTGTCAAGTCCCTATTCGAAAACCCGATATTTAGCGATCACGTTTCTCACGAAAAATATTTCACCTTAAAGTTCACCTTCTAATAATAAGTGAACATTTAGGCTGTCAATAGCATTACATTTCGCCCGAAAAACAATGGTCAAACAATAAGGGTAATTTTTCGAATATAAAATTTCGGGTGAAACTCACAATAAGGCTGATTATTGTTAAACAATTATACGACCAATCGATAGTCGCTGACAACTACTAGTTGTCATAAAACATAAATTAGTACAATGAGTGTTTGAGTTTAAATTGGAACGAATTTTCTTTTTTTGGATTTGTAGAATGCATACTGATTTGTCGATTTCGATTTTCGAATTAACGTTTAACAGTTTGACGCAGAAGAAAAGTTGTTGGTCGCTTAGAAAATATTAAAATACAAAATGTTACCAGTTCAAACTAATTTAAATTTAATTTGTTCGATTAATTGCTTTTAAAAAATTAACTTGCATTTGTATGGTCACAGGTTATGATTTGCAAGGCTTTTTACTCAATATTTCAAAAGTCCCATAAAATCATTTTTAGCCATCCGATGTGAAACGATTGTAAGTTTTTCTTCGTGGCACGGTGGTGAGTGTGTGTCTGTCTCTGTGCTTAAATTTCGCATTTCTTCGAATTGATATCGCCTATTCTAAATGAATTCCCGCATTTTATCGACTCATTTAGCAAATATTTATTTTATAATTTGCCATTTCAAAACCTCTCACCATCCCATCATCACACACACCCATCACATTAAATATCACCCTTTTTTCAGTGACAGAAAGAAAACTCACAATCATCATACTAAATACAATGCCCCTTTTTTATTCAAAAAAAATACCCCTTCCACCTGCTGCGTAAGCATAACCTTTATCAAACAAAACAAAATTAATTCAATTTGAATGGTAACTCAATATCCTGAATGATGCGACGTGCGATGGTATAGATGTCGATGTGCCATTTCATTATGAGCATAAACACAATTCCACAATTCCTGGCGACTTGCGACCATGATGATGATGACGACGACCGACGTCAACGTTATAGTTGTTTCATCTAAAACGCTGATTGTTTACATTTCCATTATTATTTACACAAAATACAGAAATTGATGAAATGAAACATTTGCCTTGCTTACATATATTTTCATATTGACGTCTCCCCTCCCGTCCGTCTTCTGTCCTTGCCCTTATTTTGAATTTCCATCGAATTGAATTTCCATTTTTCAAATAATAAATTGAAATGTCCCGCTGTTTGTGTGTGTGTAAGTATAATTTTTTTGTAAAAATTAAAAATAATATTTGACGCACGGAGCTGACTAAATGTTCAAAAATGGCTTAAGGGCTCAATGCCAACTGAATTGTAACCGATCCGTTGAATAACATAGTGAAAACATGACTAGCCCCAAGGCACATCTCTTACCCCCTTACTTTTTAGAAAACAACTCTCGCTATCCCCAGCCTTCAGTAAAAGATACACAAACACACATCGGTCATAGAGTTTGAGTAAATAGAATTCCTCGAAATACCAGGGGGTACCTATATACACACAGATCTACTCTTCCATTCTCTGTTGGTATATCCACGCACAGAAAAGCACGTGTCGAAGAATAATAATTTCATTATATTCAACCCTTCATTTATGAAAAATATCTTTTTACACCGCGAAAATGAGTGAATGTGAAATAAACATTCTGCGATTGCTGGGAAATTCAATTCACGCATAGACACATAAACATCAACATCATATCATACCTACATTTATACAGAATCATCGAATTCCGGAAGTAATGATCGTCGGTAAGGGGAGGACGCAGAAAAAGGATATTTCGCGCTTGAGTTATTTAATTAAATTTAGAAAAAATAACCGAAACAGATTCCTTTCGGAACGAAGGATTTTTCTGATTTACAGAATGAAGAAAAAGAAGTAGAAGAAAAAAAATGAATACAAAACATGCCCCTTGGTTAAAAAGGAGTCAACAAAGCGAAAAGAAATTTCCAAGTGAATATACATATATCCTTGGCCGTAATCCATATCCATTTGGCCGCATCCACATCCTTTTTGCTATGGAAATTAAGAATCATTGCTTAAGGGAATGAACCTTCATCCCCAATAAGAAAGCACAACCATCCCATATACCTAGTCCATATAGTATAACTTCTTCATTTTCTTGTGTTTTCTCCACATCCTTTAAGAAACAAGGATATAATTATTATTTTCTGATTTTTGTTTTGTATATTTATGAAATATGAAACAAACAACATCCCAGGCTTATATAAGACATCGTATAGTCATCGTCGTCGTCGTTGTCGTCGTCTCACCTTACAAACTCAACCCTTTTGTTCTTGTGCTTCTTGTGCCGGCATGTTATGATGTTGGATGGAGCTTTATATTATAGTGATGCATTTTCCAGGATGCGTGCAACCCTCGCGAATATTCCATAAGCACACATATCCACATATATCCTGGGTACTTGTAATGAAATACCAAATATTTTATAAGACGAAGGATTTCTCTATACGATATACATAAAACCTAACCTACCTATACTCGAGGACTTTGGGTTTTCTTCAAGAAGAAACACTCAGATATGCTGCCACACATTTTTAACGAGCACACGTCGTATACGTCTTTCGTCTTACACGTCTCCTTTTATCCGTTTATATATATGTAGGGGTTTTGTGTATATTTATTCATTGGTTTCTATGTTTTAGGAAAAACTATACATGCATGCAAAAAGTCATATCCTGTATTATTTTTTTTTTTTATTTTTGGGGTTTCCATAGGGAAGAAAAGTTTAATTTTCATATCCAGTATAAGAGCAAAAATACACTATAAGTCGAAAAGATGTGTAGCATGGTGGTATTTCATATATATACAGTGGTGGTAGTATGATTGGTGAGAAGTCAAAATATTAATCATACTTTCTGTATGTAGATATATGTTTGGTATGTATATACGAAAATGAAAATTATGAAATCTTAGAAGAACTCATCAAGACATAAACAACACCACATACAAAAAATTTGGAAAATGAGAATTTGTTTTTAACTTGGAAGAATTCTTTGAGCGCAGCTTTGGTTGGAAATAAGGAACTTCATTTGGGAAGGAAGAGCATACATGTATTTATATTTATTTCGTCTATTTTTAAATTTTGTTTTCTAGCTTAAAAAAACATGCAGTCACTTTGTTGGGCGCCATTTAATTATTATGTACAAATCTGCATCCTATAACAAATAGGATAGCTTTTAACAAAGAAAATAATCGCATGACTTATGGTCTGTTATAAATTCTCCATCTGATTATAATCTAACTTCTTTTTTAAAAGTAAAGCGTAAAAAAAAAAAAAAAAAAAAAAAAAAGAGGCTGGGTGCGACCCACACTGGTAAACTTCCCATTGGTGCCCGTGGCAACTGAACACCAAATGTTATTTTGTTATAAGGAAATTCCTAATTCAAAATCTTAAAAGACCTTATCAAATGTTCAATATGCGATCAAGTGAAAACCAAAGTTGGGGCATATTACATTTTTCAACTATTTAAATTGTATTTTTGACAGATGTTTTTGCTTTAAAAAAAAAAATATCAATTTAATTTTTTTACAAACCCCACCAATTCATAGTTACAGCATTGTGTGTAAAATAAAATTATTCCGGATTCGATAGCTTTGTTTGTTTTCGAGATATTTAAGTTAAAAAACATTTTTTTAATTTTTTTTTTAAATGCTTTTAGTTTAAAAAATTGTTGATTTAAAAATACTGTCAATTGAATAATTCTACAAACCTTTTCAGTTATTGACTACGTTACTATGTATAGAATAAAATTGGTCCGGCTTCTAAGCTAGTGTTTGTTTTTAAAATATTCGAGCCGAAAAACGTTTTTCAACGATTTTCAGTATTTTCTTATAATTTTTTTGCTTTAAAAAGAAAACCGTCAATTGTATTTTTTTTAAATTTGTATCAGTAACCAAATATGGCATCGTGTATAGAATAAAATTATCCTGAAGTTAATATTGTTGTTTGTTCTCAAAATATTACAAGCGAAACACGTTTTTCACAAAACAACATTTTAGCATGTTTTTTAATCTAAAAAAAAACTGCCAGTTGATTTTTTTTTTTAATTCTTTTCAATTATTTATTAGGTCATTATGTGTAGAATAAAATTAACCTGAAGTCGATGGCATTTTTTTTTTCTCGAAATATTCGAGATGAAACATTGTTTACAACTTTTTTTATTAAAAAACCCGCTAATTGATTTTTTTGGGAACCCTTTCTGCACTTCGGGATGTTATTCTCTTTAAAATAGAATTTATTCGAGGTCGATATATCTGTTCGTTCTCGAGATACAGCGAACGATAGAAACGTACGAACGCACGAACGTACATACACACACACATGCATACATCTATTTAAAAATGATGGATTCGGATTCCTAAGACCTCGAAAAGTCGGGAAATGTCAAAATTTTCAATTCGACAACACGAACCAATTACAATAACTTCCAATGGGAAGTTAATAAAAAAATGCATTACTGAAATTTTTGTTGATTTTAAAGCTGCATTGGCACCGATTCCATTGGCTTATCACTCAAAGTCATTAAAATTTATTTAATTTTAATATCAGGACCTAAAGTTTTTTTTTAAACTTTCAAAGGTGTTCCACAAGGTTGGATCTTTATCCCTTTTATATTTGTAATATTTTATTGATGACATCACGAAAATATGTTTTCTGTATTAGCTACTAAAGTTTAAGTGCTACTCTTGTCAATATATTGGTAATTCTAGCCGCAAACTCAGTCGCGGAAAACCTTTCGTTATATTTGGTATATAAAGACTATGACTAACAAATTAATTTCAAAGTGGATTGTTTTTTAGAATTTTCGGGGAAGAAGGAGAAAGTCAGAACGCTGTGGACTTTTATCAGATCGAGGAAATAGTAGATGTGTATAAATTTATATAGAAGTCACACTATAGGTGGTCGCTATCTCTACAATTTTTTTTTTTGCAAAAACTTATAATTTCGGATATATTGATCAATAATCATTTTCCAAAATGGAAGATTTCAATTTTTTTTAAGTTTCTTTTTGAATACTTTGTCTATTTTAATTTTTTATTCTCACAAGGCATATAGACATAAGTATTAAAAATAACTCAATTAATTTAAAAGGTAAAATAATCTTTCCGCAAAATTTCTTGAACTTTCTTTCAAAATCTAAACAACATCAAAAAAGTTATAAAATTGAAATATTTCAAAGAATTAAATTAATGAACTTCCTCCCCTCTCTCACTCTCACCCTCCCTCCATTCATCAACTCACTGTCTTACTCAATTAACTTTGCGAATCCGAAAAATTAACTTCCACGACATTCAAAACAACAACAACAATTATTCATTTCTTCATCTCTCTCATCTATTTTAAAGTAAAAAATAATAAATCAATTTCGATTTTCCTTTTCCTTTTGTATACGAGCATATCTTCCAAAAAAGGGGTTACACAAAATTTTACTTCAAAACAAATGAAGAAGAATTTGAAGTATTTCCCTACTTCTCAATGTCATTTTATATAAAAGAGAGAAAAATAGAATGACAAGTCATTTTGTAATTAAATCAGAGAAATTGTATTTTCGTCGTCTTCAATTAATAAGAAATGATGTTCACTTCAATCACTTCCGAACAACTAGACCAACTAAACCCCAAATGTTTTCTACGATAAAATTCGACAATTTGTATCATTCTCCTTGTTCATCCGATCATCATCTGAACCTGGCATGAAGAGCTTCCAAGTCAAAGTTCGAAAAGCAGCCGTACATCCCTTCTATTGTAGCTATACATATATACCTATATACCGAACCGAAAGTCAGATTCACAACCCATTATCGTCATCATCGACCGCAAAGAGCCACTACCACCAATACCACCGTCACCACCACCACCACCACCAACAACACCGGCACCCATTTGCAAGGATTCACGGAATCCCAGACTTTTACTTGCGGAGAATGGGAGAGTAAAAAAAAAAGTAGCTATATCCTTGGAGCCATAAGAAAGCACGGAAGCCATAGCCACATTCCATATATTCTAGTCCTAAAGTAACATAGGAAAGAAGGAAGCAAATTTGTTTTAACAGCAAACCGAGTTAAGAAATCCGAAAACTCTACAGATTTCCGGTAGACCAAGAAAGGCAAGAAACCTTCCTTACGGCTGGCAAACCTATACCTAGCATTTACTATTCTCCCGAAGGAAAGGAATAAGTTTCCTTGCGAGATGCGTGTACCCCCTTTATTTATCCTTAAGGGCAGTATATAGTTGTTAGAATATGGGAATGGGAGCTTTGGCTTAACTCAACTCACAACAATGATGAACGATCCCTAATCACAGAGTATTGGGAGAAGGTAATCCGTACTTAGTTAAAGTTTAAAACACAATCCTTCGATATATATGTATGGAATAGAAGGAACGGGTAGAAGGTTGTATAGTTTATTCGGCTTATTCCCTGGACGCAGGAGTCCTTATAAATTGAAATGTTACTTTTAGCTAAATAACAATAAGACGATGATGATGGAAGAAAAAGTAGAAAAAAAAGACGAAGAATAAGAAGAAGGAGTTTTTGTGCCGCCTTTAAATTATTTTTGAGATGATTTATTTGACCGGTACAGAAATAATAACACGCCCTTTGAGTTCCAAGCTGCTTTATTTTTAGTTCTTATAGGTACTGTGCGAAAGGATATAAATTATTTTGATGATTTAGCTGGAAGTGTTCGCATAATAAAAGAAGGACGATTGCAATTTGGATTTATCTATTATATGACTTCTCTCGGAGAAATGAATATTTTTATTTTTGTTTTATTGCCTAACCCTTAAAAATCACATAGGAAGGACCTTATAAGGGTTGCATTGAGTCTTATTTATACACAACTTATATTATTAGGAACAAAAATAAAAATGACACTCAATATCATTATATAGCGCGTTGACAATCATAATAATCATAATTCACATTTCTGCAAGATGAGAAAGATCAAATGTCCTTATACCTATAGACTTACAAGTATAATAAAGTATGACTATACCAAGCTTCTCAAGTTAATGGGAGGACATTTGACTTGATTGCGTGTCCTATTACACAGCTATGAACTTATATTTCTTTCTTTTTTTTGAGAAAAATCCTTTTGATTGAGATGGACTAGGACAGGACAGTGTCCTTTACTGATAATTGTGTAGTTGTTTTATTTTGATGTTGGCAATGAAAACATTGAAGATATAATGATTGCTCTTAGGATACGTGTTACCATTTAATAAGAGGCCGTCGGTATATTTGTGATTTCGATGATCGGGGAAGATATTTGGGGTCTTCTAATCCAGTTTATTCCACCAATTTTTTTTTCAGGAGTACTGCCTTTTGCGAGAAGATATAAAAAAAGTGTGCGTGCCGGACCTCACTGTAAAGATGTGGAAACATCAAATTAAATATTCAAGTGCTGGTTTTGCATTACGTTGGTTGTTACGCGTTACGATATGTTGATGTATGTATATTGGATACGTTTCATATTGGGTATGTTCCTTTGCTCAAACTAAATCGAAAGGTCGAGTTGAGTTTGGGTTAAAATTTGGTTGACAGTTCGAACGCGGCGAGTCAACTCGACTTTTCGATTTAGTTTGAGCGAAGGAATGTACCCAATATGAAACGTATCCAATATCCATACATCAACGTATCGTTACATGTAACAACACAACGTAATGTGCTACAGAAATTTCCACGTTTTTAGTTTACCCTATACCGCCGGCATAGATGTTCACACATCAAAAATTCTTTTGTTATTATTTAATGCCTCTCATCTTATCCGATTCGATTGGGAAATTGTAGGTCCCTCCATTTCTGCCAAATAACAAGATGCATACAAGAAAATGTAAGTATTTAGACATTTGTTCTTCACAAGTCCAAATCATCCAATTCAGGCCAAGAGATGTTGGTAATCATCGACCTATAGCGCTCGCCGTTGACGGGGATGGCCTGGCCAACGTCCGTCGTTCTCAAAGAAATATGGACCGATGACGCCACCGCCAGCCCAAAATCCACACCAAACACTGTATTTTTCGGGATGCATTGGACGCTCTTGAATCTCGTGGATTAGTATCGTCCCAAATTCAACAATTTTTTTTGTCGACGCTAGAGATGATTTTTCGAAGAAACTTACTCCGAACAGAAAACACTTTTTGATAAAAGAATTTTATGCGCGTGTTGTTGAACGCTTTTTTTGTTTTTGTCCATGGTGATTTAGCAAAACAAACTGAATAAATGACAGTCAATTTGACAGATGTAGCTTCAACAATATGGCCGCTATCAACTGTCAAAGTTTGGAAGTCCCTATTGTTAGATCCTTTAGTGCTTCCAGTCCATACAGAACAATTACTCCAGCACTCACCGAGACATGGCAGTTTTCCATCCTTCCTCTAGGATCATGAGCACATGGATTCCATCAGTCATCCAGACGAAGAACTCAGTGCATCCGCCATGGATTGGTCTTAAAATAAAATGTCCGGTCTTCCTTGATGTAACTTCGAAAAATAATTAAGTTCGGGAATTCAGGAACAATATTTGTCAAACTTTTCGTTAAATAGTGGAAAATGTATAGGTATTGGAAAATAGTTGATATAGGATGGCCAGTCGAAGCAATCTATTGAATCAAATAATGTTCTATTAAAAATCTTTTCAATTAAGCAAAAATCGTTGAAAAATATTGAACAGTATTTTTGTATAGAGCAAACATATGGCCCAATTTTTACTAAAATTAGAAAAGAATAGCTGAAAACCTTCATTTCGACCAAGACAATTCTACCGAATCTCTTTGAAATCTAAGAAAAGCTATATAGCAATGATGTTAATCTTTTGAATGACTAGGACCCCGGTCTCCAGGATCATCATATTGCTATTTGTGCCAATCAGTTTTTGTAGCAAACAATAAATTCAGAAGTTGTTTTTTCAATAAAATTCCTCGAAAAAAAACTCCAGTTATTTATGCCAATATAAGCGATTTTATATTTAATATCGCGAGAACTATACCTACCATACCTTATCTCTTCGTCAGACAAACACCCATCATATAGACTCTAAGAGTTGGTTGTTCATTTTTTATCCATTTATTTTGCTGCCGGATATTGATATGCTAATAACGAAGTTATTCCATTTATTTTTCCACTCCATCGCAGGAATTATTATTATAAGCAAACAACATTGGCTTCTTTCTTCATCCGCACCCCGCCCATCATACCTATACCTATACCTACTCTTTTCTATCTTCACTTCACTTACACACTCTAATGGCATTCAAAACAAATTTAAAAAAGCAGAACTGTATCAAAGCATATTTTTATTCTGGTAGAACGGTTTTATGCTTTTTCAATAAACATTTATCCGATTTCATTGCCGGAAAAAAATATAGATAGATATTAGATATACATACCTTATACCTACACCAACTCTGGCAACCCACCCCCGACTCCAAACACAACCACCCTTACTGGTTTAATTTTTTTTTTTTTTTTTATTTCCAAATCCTAAAGTATGAGTTCAAAAGATGAAGCTCACTCAGAGAAATCCACATCCCTAAACAAAGCCAAACGGTATACGAATATAGAACATTAGGTACATTCCTTCGTTCTGGATGCTGGATATGTATCCTTTTGAGCAGAGCACAGCATCAGGCTTATCCGTAGAATCCAGTCTGTCATCTATTGCTCATTTTTTTTGTTCATTCTACAAACATACCTACTTATATTATATATGTATATTTCTCCCGTTAAGAGGGTTTGAGGGTGAGACTTTGAATATGGGAATCAATGGGATGGAAATTCCTTTTTCCAAATCATTTATACACACGGGCGTTTTGTTTTTATTTTTTTTTTAAACGAAACAATATAAAATAAGCTGAATCGTTACCGAATAATATGTACTTATGTAGCTGCCACATCCGCTGACGCCTTCGGGGCAATTTTTTTTTTTAGATTTGAAGAGATCGAAACGGAACGAAACGAGTAATGGAAAATCAAACAAAAATATTAAATCGAATTTTGCTTTACTTACTGTGCGTAATAATTTATTTATAGTGAGGGTAGATTTTTAGTTTCTTTTAAGATCAGAGAAAGACTATAAATGTTAATAATTACCTTTCGTTAAACTATCAATGATTGGTCAACATTGTAGTCAAAAATTCGTCGAATTTGTACACTAACATACTTCCTAAAAGTTGAGCATCAATTGAATGCAACTTTAACTACTAGGTGGCGCAAAAGTAATTATTGAATAATTGTTTTTATACGTATTTCTTTCAGAATTAACTTTGAAAAATATAGGACATGTATGATGGAAAGTCTCATCAAGACTCACAAAAAACCAAAGTTGTTGATTTTTATTTTGAAAGTCGATCATATCGAAATTTAACTTCAATTTAACCACCGACTTCAGGTTAATTTTATTCTACACATAATGACGTAATAAAGAATTGAAAAGAATTAAAAAAAAGTCAGCGGGCAGTTTTTTTTTTTTTAATTAAAAAACATGCTAAAATTTTGTGAAAAACGTGTTTTGGTTGTAATGATTTGAGAACAAACAACGATATTAACTTTGGGATAATTTTATTCTATACACCATGCCATATTTGGTTACTAATATAAATTTAAAAAAAATGCAATTGACGGTTTTCTTTTTAAAGCAAAAAAAACTACAAGAAAATACTAAAAATCGTTGAAAAACGTTTTTCGGCTCGAATATTTTGAAAACAAACACTAGCTTAGAAGCCGGACCAATTTTATTCTATACATATAGTAACGTAGTCAATAACTGAAAAGGTTTGTAGAATTATTCAATTGACAGTTTTTTTTAAATCAACAAATTTTTAAACTAAAAGCACTTAAAAAAAAAATAAAATTTTTTCAACTCGAATATCTCGAAAACAAACAAAGCTATCGACTCCGGAATAATTTTATTTTACACACAATGCTGTAACTATGAATTGGTGGGGTTTGTAAAAAAAAATAAAATGATAGTTTTTTTTTTTAATCAAAAACATCTGTCAAAAATACAATTTAAATAGTTGAAAAATATAATACGCCCCAACTTTGGTTTTCACTTGATCGCATATTGAACATTTGATAAGGTCTTTTAAGATTTTGAATTAGGAATTTCCTTATAACAAAACATTGGGTGTCTAGTTGCCACGGGAACCAATGGGAAGTTACCAGTGTAAGTCGCACCCAGCCTCTTTTTTTTAAGTTGTGGATACGTTTTTGAAAAAATAAGATTTCCATTAATTGCTAAAAAAAAATTGTACGGCATGTACTGTTATTTTTGGTCATAAAAAAACAAAAAAAAAATGTATCGGGGGGATCCCCAAAAAACACCAGGTACCAAGTTAAAAGAAAATCGACCCAACCGTGTAGACTGCAGACAGATGACGGACCGAATTTCGAGACCCACTTTTTTCAACTTCGCTATCATCGTAATTTCAAGTTTGATAAAAATCTCGCTTTCGATTTTTTTTACGAATCCATAACATGCCACATATAAATAGTAGGTAGGTACCTAATCTATACAATATACATACATGTATCGCAAAAAAACACCTAGATTTACATTCAAATAGCAAACTTCCATGTTTGGTTAATACAATAAAAAAAAAAAACACACACAAAAATATCCTGGAGAAAAAGTCTCTATAGAAAACAAACTAAATAAACCCACCATCAACCGATTCATCATTATATTATTTAACAAAAAAATAAATTCTACAATAACATTCCACTTATGAAACCCGATAATGCCATTAGTCTATACATTTATATTCTTTCATACAAATACATAGATATTTTCATAATACATATATACATATATGAAATAATTCCATGAATTCCATAGATATTTATGTACATTGGTTGTGTTAATAGTTTGGTTGGTTGGTTATTCATATCAAAAATCTATTGTTTACACACAGTGTTAAATTATGACTCTTTATACAAACAAAAGTAACAAAAATATTTCTCTAATGCAAAGTATTTATTTCACAAAAATATTATTATTATAACAATAGAGGACATTTAATCCTCACATATAAATGACTTCCAACTTTATCTACACTGATGAAAATAATCCAATTAGGAAATTTATTTTTTGGCAATTTTGTTTTGCCACGAGTTTCTGGCAACACGACAACCTGTTTCTATTTTAAATCATAATTTTTTAATTATTATCGATTTCACGGTAAAAGGTTTCTCAACCAAAATTGTAGAGAATTTAATTCTTTCAAAAAACGTGCTAAAATATTGTTTGTGAGACTTATAGTTTTCAAGATATCGCGAAAAAAACAATCTACACCCCTTTTTTCAAGATAGTTGCCCAAACCAGAAAACCTAAATAAACCCCCAGGTTGAATTGGCAAGCGCGGAGAACCGACACAGACCAATTGTTGGACCATTGTGATAAGATAAATATACCTCCAACACATGAAACAAAATTGTCCTGTTTAAAATGCAAGGTAAATTAAATATTTCAATGGATTTAATACTGAAGAACATTATCAAACATTAAATTCTCAAAAGTTGCTCGCAAGTTCTCCACTTAAAATTCCTTTGCGTTACCAGCAGAGCAACTAATTTGCCTATAGATTAGATTAGATTAGATCTTTATTTAAGAATTCTTTTAAAAAGATACATGATAAATTAAAATAAAGAATGAAAGCCGTTTGCCTATCCCATAGTGGGCTGCATCTTGTTCTCAAACTCATATATGTAGGTTGTTATAGAAAAATAAAATCCTTAACTCTACCGATTGAATTAATTCGAAAATGATTATTTTTATGAAGAAAAGTATCAGCATACTTTTTGTAGGAAATTTTCTAAGCTAAATATTAGACTCACTGATTTTGTCTGTACAAGTGACCATTAGGAAGATATTTCTGAAAAACCACTTTAAATTCTAAGCACGCTTAAATCACTGCGGACTTTTCGAAGTTTGTTAAAAACACCATATCGTCGCTGTAGATCGAATACCTTGTAAACCAGAAAAGTCAATTTTTCAGGAGAAACAAAAAACTTGACATAAAAGTATATTCTAAATTTCAATGGGGCGATCAAGAACAAAGTGCTTTTGAGCATCTAAAAAAGTGTCTTACGAACAAGCCTGTACTCGTTCTGTACGAACCATCTGCGGATCATGAATTGCCCTGGTATGCGAGATATTTCAGCAATAAAAACGCATGGGGCGATACGATGTATTGCTATTTATGTGTTTAGCTTTGAAACTATTGTTCTTAGGCTTACAACGTTTTTTCATTAGATCCGGAAAGTTGTTTACAATAAAAGTACATCATTACCCAAAAAGTGTACTTTTCTGGTTTACTAAGTATTCGATCTACAGCGACGATATGAGAAGGCCATTTTTTTTCAAAGTTAAATGTCTTTTGTTTTTCTCTGAGTGTACTTCTACATAAAATCTGAAACAAAACAACAAACGATTTGTTGATTCGCAAACACAAATCACAATATGAATATGTGCGTTCATGCATGCACGTCAATATAGTTCGCTTTTGTTGATATAATATCTCACTCTCTCAAAACAAAAAAAATCCACCTCATATCCCGCACACATCAGATTCCAAACATATCCACTCATTTCGCCGCCAAACATGCAAAGCTTTTTCATATTTTTATTGCAAAAAGTAATTCGATATGATTTTATGTTTATTTGTTGGCAAATGCACACCCAAACACACCCACCCACCGGAAAAAACTAATCTCACCATCATATCATAGAAATAGAAATAAAATACAAAAAGGACGAGTGAAAAAGCTTTTAGCTTACCCCTTATACTCGCCAACGCCATCGCCATTACTTTATAAATATACATATGTAGGGTTGACAGCTGAATTGAACTGAAACTGATTCAAAACGGAAATCACCGTGTAAACTTATTGGGCCTTACTAATAATCAAACGCTAATGTCGACTATTAGTTAACTGTAAGGTTAAAACAAAGTGCTGAGCTTTAACAAAATGCTACCAATAAACAATTTAACCCTTTCACTAACTAGTCTCCAGACTTTCGTTGAATCTATTACAAAATCTACTACAAATAAGAAACATAATTGAATGAACTGTCAGAATTTCCACCAAAGTTCAATGTTTTGTTTTCCTGCAAAAATATTTAATTTTTTGTTTTTATTTTATTGCGGGATACTTTTTTTTTTTTGGTTATTATTATTTTGTTCCTAATTAAAAACAAATATGATCACTGCACAGAAATAAGACAGACAGTCACAACATAAATAAAAAAATAAAACAAATCAGGAACTGTCATAATTTGCTCTATACCTTCAAAGTTAAGTGTTGCCGTATTCTTTTTTAACAGCAAGTATTTTAGTATTTATAGTACTTTTATTATTAATTTGAAGTGTCGGAGTGAGTTGACTTTTGAATTGTTTTTTTAATTATGGCACCATATTTCTTAAAAAGGAAACATATTCCTCATATTTTATTTTAATATTTTTTATTTGCAACGTACATATAGGTACCTGTTTAAGACTATTAAGCTTACGGCTGTTTACGAACGTTTACGACGACTTGTACGCTTTTATATTTTTCAACTTAGGTTATTCGAAATTCCGATTTCGTCAAGTTCATATTCTATAATTGGTCCACGAAAATGATAATTTTGTTCAAACCAATATTGGAAATCTAAATATAAATACAATTTTCGGCTACCTGTTACACTAATGTAATTTCAAATTTGGTTGATTGGTATTGGCTTTGAAAATTGTATTCGACACTTATATTTTCTGTATGCTTGCATAAACAAGATTTAACCAATACAATAGCAAAAAAATCTTTAAAAAACTTTTTAAATATGCGTAATTATTGAAATATATAAAACGGAATCAAGAAATTAACCACTCACGTATTTAAAGTAAAGTCCAAACGTACTAAATATTTATCAACAAATTAAATAATTTGTTTCTGTTGCACTACATAAACATACAAACAATAAATAAATAAAGTACTTCCTTCTAAATAAAGTAATTCTTTTAAAAAAAAATCTGAAGAAAGAAACCAAACCCATTTGAAATCAACCTTATAAAATGGGAATAGATTAAAGTATTAAATACAAATTTTAGTACCATGAGACAGCACAAAGGCAACACTCTTTATTAAGTGTTTGACTTTAAACATGGATTTCCACTTATTAAATTTTGACATATTGCTAACTACTAAACTGGAGGTTAATTTCGTTATTGGTATGCGGATTTTCTAAAATCTGAAGATTTTCGTTTAATCTTAACACTAAATTTGATTATTAGTAAGGCCCATTGTGTTTATTGTTATTTTGTATTTTTGAAAGTCTCCCCCCGTTTGGCTCATGTATGAGTATGTATGTATATATCACAACTGACAGGTGGCAAACAATGAACCACACGCGTCGTGTGTCAGTGCCATCGACCATAGAATATTACGATACGACAGACGATATATTGTTGTTCTGCATTCGTTATGTAGAATTGCATTTTTCGTTGCAATATATTTGTGATTGCAACAAAGCCCCACTCTTCAACTTATATATATATACTATATAGCTTCAGGATATTAGAAACGGTTATCGCATATAGTCGCGCTAAACCAATATCCATAAAAAGCACCCTCTGATGATGGTGAATGGAAATGTTAATAATTTCATGGTGACGATTGCGAGAACATATTAATATGGGGCGACTCGAAGCGGTGTCATATTTGCTTTGTCGTCGTCCATATACGATGATGGTGGGTGCAGTCTCTTTATAGGATGCGCGGGCGAAATGCATTTTGTGGATACCGAAGAACTCATTTATGGGGAGAAAGTCAATTTTAACGGTGTTAACTATTAGGAAGAGGGTGTTTTTGTGGTTTAAAGTGAACTTTTAATCGCCATTGAGTGGTTTTTGTTAAGCAATTTGGATTAGTATCTCAACTGAACCATTTGCTTTTTTTTTGGGGGACTGCTTGATGTTGAAGGTCCATATGTTTGGGAAATTACTTGGATTAGCTTTATAGCCCGAGACATTTGTGCATTCTGTATATACCTATTTGAATAAATAAGAGGGTTACATTTACTAAATCGATTTTATATGTGCCGTTAAATGAGGTTATGGCTTATTGATATTTCATAATCTGCACCGAGTGATTCTTTAACGTAACGCAAACATATAATTGTATAGTTAAGTATTGTTATAAACTTTTATAACAATTAAGTTTGAATAAGAAATCTGACTCTGAATGTTTAAAACCCAAATAAGTAGTTGAAGTAAATACCTATACCCTAGCCACATACAGAATTTTTCTTTAAAAGCTATGCAGCATGATTTTGTCCTTATTGAATAAAACTCCATAATTTGAAAGCTAAGATTTCTGTTTCAACACTGTTATCTAAATTTGCTTTTTATAGTCACTGAAAAAGCTATGGGAAATGTTCATCAATGATAAAAGGTAAAGAACAACAACCTTCTATTAAGCTTCCATAAATTCTGTAAGTAACTTAAGCGAAATTTAAACGAAGCTTATGAAAAATTTAAACTATTCGGGTTCATGCTCAGAATTTGTTTTTTTAAAGAATTGTATAAGAAATGGAACATGAGGATGTTTGGTTTCAAAAAGATAATGGGCTCAGACCCTGCACATGGATGGAGGCTACGCATTTATGGATTTCCCGGCTGTTTGATCTCGCTAAAAAGTGATCTCAATTGGCTCGCAAACTATACTGATTTTATGCCGTCGGATTTTTTCCCGTGAGGCATCCTTAAATTCATTGTTTTCGATAATAATCGTTTCAAAAGTCCTGAATGATAATATCTGCACCGAAATCAGACCCTAATTTCGGTCACAATGCTCGAAAGAGTGCATTGTAAAACTTCGAAAAAGTTGCCAGGGTGTGGGCTCTGAAGGACCCCATTTCATTGACACGTTTTTAAAAACTACAAACACTAAAATTCTTAATGTTTTACAATTTTTGGCAACCGTACTGAGTTTTGCTGCGATTCCAAAGAAATCCGTTGTTTTTATCAATGTGTTAAAAATATTTCTTTTTTTTTTTGTTTGATTTTATAATTTTCTTGTCTTAACCCAACCTACACGTCCAACCGCAGCATCTTGTAGTTTTTATATGTTTGTATAAGCAATAGGTGTAAATGGCGCCCGGGTGAACATGACACAAACATGGATAAGCTTATTTGAATTGAATATATTTTTTCTTGAAAAATCTTACCTTACCTAACGCCGATCATGAGATTTCTTTTAACCGCTGCTCTAGTTTTTGTTTTTTTTTTTTAAACATTTGAAAACATACAGTAAACCCAAAAACTCATGATTAAAATTAAAAAAAAAAACCGTTAAATAAATAATAAAAACCGTCTTTTCGGTGAAACTATTTTGAACAAAATAATTAATAATTATAAAGAAATAATTTGATGGTTTTTGGGATTTTTGATTTTCTGGATTTTGTGGGTTTTGACATTTCTGGAATTTTTGGTTTTGCTGGATTTTGGGTTTTCAGAAATTTAATTGATGTTTGCTTCGCAGCACTGTTAGTACAGCACTGTTGGTACATGTTAGTATATGCTTATCATACAAAACCTTCTTACATATTTTGGTAATCTTATTCGCTATCTTGATCATGGCACGGTAAATATTAGAAACTTCCTTCGAGTCAAAATAAATTTTTCAGAAGGGCTTACAACAATTTGTATCATTCGATCCTCCGAGAGTTATAGGTTTCTGTACCAAAAGTGAAACAATGAATTTTATAAATTGTTTATTGGTATAACTGGAGTTTATCAAGAAACTATTTTCCTAACTTATTTAAAAAAAAATCGAATCTATTACTTTATATCTACGTTAACACAGAACAACAGAAAATATGTCTAAAAATTCTTACCACCCGAAACCAATATAGGATAGGCACATACCATCATACATACCTTCAGACAAAAATTTAGAAGCCAGAAAATTGCATATGTCACCGCACAATTTTCCAAAATTTCATTAAAACATACAGTTGGATGCAGACGCTCATATCGTAAGTCAAACCAACATACCAAAACCCAAAAGAGGAACACACTTGAACACTTTTCCGATGTGCGATGTCCTTGTTATGGTTTCAATTTCCAATAACCCATAAGGCCATAAGTCCCAAACCTAAATAATGTATACCTAACCTATTGTATGATATTGCAGTTGCACCAGCCAACGGCTGCTGCACCAAAAGTGCATTCTATCAGCCAATATATGTATGGGTATAGGTACTCCAATCTCCCCATAATCATAAAACCCTTTTCATTTCCAAAAACATTTATATTTTGAAAACCGTTGCACAATTCATAAAGTGTATACCATCATCATCAGAGAGTTCTTTTCTTTTTGTGCGGCAAAATGTTCCTGGCATCAGTTTCAATCTGAACCCATGCCACATACCTAGCTAGGTATTGGGGGTTCTGCCCCTGCTCCTTTCGATGATCATTTTTCAAAAAGTTACAATAACACAGAATTTGCCCAATGCCCATGCCATCACATCAGCAGGATATGCTCCTTGCAAGCTGTTCGAAAATACTCGTATTATCAATAATAATAATATTGCTAAACATTAGAGAACGAATGTTGCAGGATGCATCTTTCCGAGATGCACATACACAACAGGGATGTCCTTTTTCACATATTGCCGGGATATGGGGGTAGCTCTGATGTTCTGTTTAAGCCCCCGCTACTGAGTACTGGGTGTATGCACCTTTTATGTTGAAATAATGAAAATATTGCAATTGCATTTTGTTTATCCAACAACCGAGACCAATGTGTGTATGTTGTTTTATATGCTTTGCCACTGCTGTTCTCGAGGACATACATAGGATGCTGCACACCCTTCAAATTAAATTGATGCAATTTGTAGCGCCTGGCCCCCGAGTGTCGTACTTATACTACCGGGACATCATCAGGTAACCCTTTCGGGAGGGCTTCTGATTCAAATAAACACATATCAGACGGTGTGTTGTTCTGTATGTCGGCACTTTCCTCTTTCTCTATCTCCTTCAATTGCAAGGACAACGTCGACAATCTGAGTGAAGGTTTTATAATAATACGTATGGTACGACGAGTATGTGGGGAATGCTGAACAATTCCGACATCAGTGCATAACGACATTGTTATTATTTTTCGGGTTTTTGGTTTTGTTTTGTTTAAACCATAACCTTCCTATCCTTTATAAAGCATAGCTGATGCTGCATCATGTTCTCCTTTTCACAGGCAACAAAACACTTGTCATTTAGACGGATTGGGGATTTTGCGGGGGTGTTCATTTGTCAGTGTTGCAATAATTGCAACGGCATATAGATGAGTTTGTTAAGGATTTAATGGCGTAATGGGTAGTCGAGGATAGATTTGTGGACAATTATTGTTGGTTAAACAAAAAAAAATTAATTAATTGAGCAATACTAAAGGGACACATGACTTGATTGAGTGAGGCTTATAAACCAATTGAGGAAAGAATTAAGTTAATTGAAGGGCTAAGAATGAATGACCAATTCCCTATAAGTGGGATGAAAATTGATATCTTCATAGATGTTTCAATAAAAAAAAGTTCTGCTGTTTTCAAGGCCACGAGGAAATTGTCTTATATCGGCTTTTGAATTTCCCTGTTTAATATAGGTCTTCTGTAAAACCTAAAATCGGCTATTTTCTAATGGCTAGTTTCCAGTGGCTTGATTCTAATGTAAATCTTGGATGCTCATGTAGAACCAGGTACCAGTGACCTCTAACTCTCAATTGGCGGGAATTGGAAGGACCTACAATTTTCTGTTGTGAATCCGAACTTCTGAGATGAAAAGCAGTTTATTATGACAAGAGATATTTTTGGAGAAAAAACATTTCTGTTATTTTTAAGGTGGCATAGTCAAACCCAAGACCTTTGGCTTTTGGCATAACAGTCCTACGGCACGGGCTACTATATAAGTTTGAATTGCTAGTTTATTTTTTAACCGGCTAGACTAGAGCATCTGAATTCTTTCGGATAGATTCTAGAATGGCTAGATTCCAGCGAATAGTTTCCAGAGGCTAGTGGCTAGGTTCTAGCTAGCTTCTAGCGAATAGATTCTAGTGGCTGCATTCTAGAATGTCTCGATTCTTGACTCTAGATTCTTCTTTCTTCTAGTTTGTGACGGCCTTGTCACTTTCTTGCAAGAGTTTAGGTAATCCAAAAAACAAAATTCCTTTGTTCAAATTTAATTAGGCTGCGATTCGCTCCCTATATCTACAAGGCCCTAAATATTACGCCACGGAATATACTACGAAATGCTCAACCCTATGAAAAATCAATTTGACAGCTATCAGATTAGGTTGGAAAGAAATTTCCATTATCTACATGGAGTTGCTACCACAACCTTGAATTCGAGGAAAAATAAGTTTTAGTTTTTAATAAATAAAGGATGTCCCAAAATTAACGCCAGATTTTAATTTGCCCCCATTTGTATGATAAAGTGTTGGCAACTTTAAAGAAAATACTTAATACTTTGACAGCCGCCAAAATTTCATTATTTTTGAAATTTTGTTCAACAATGAAAACACTTTGTTCTATAGTTAAATGCTCGATTTTTAATTTTTTACTAACCCCAAACTGTCAGCTGTCAAATTGTTTTGTTTAAGGGTTGCCAACAATTTACTATATATGTAAATGGCGGCAAATTAAAATCTAACGTTAATTTTGGCACAACCTTTATTAATTAAAACCTAAAACTTATTTTTCCTAAAATTCAAGATCGTGGTAGGAACTTCATGTAGATAATGGGAATTTCGTTGTATAGGTACCTACTTATTTTATTTTAAGACTTAAACACTATTGTCCGGTGTTCATAATTGTCTATAAAATTATTTTATTGATTATGTATCTTTACATTGTGCGATTTCCTATATAATATTTTGGAGAGCTTAAAAATCACCCTTTTGATCATATTTAATTTGTTTTGCTTAAATATTTATTTTCTTTGTTAAAAAAAAAAAAACTTATCTATATCAAAACGTTGTTAAAAAAGCAACAAAATAGTTGCATGCTATAAACACACGACTAAGCCGCAGTTATTTCTCAAATTAAGTATATGCCCTTTTTAAACCGTCTTAATTTGCTAGAATAATTGATAACTGCACATCAGCTCATTCCTTTAACTTGAACTCACATTTTTTTTTACGTTCGTTTAAATCAGCACTGATGAGACAACAGTTTTTTTTTAATATTTAGAAAGCAACTTGATAAAAAAAAAAAGTCATAACTTGCACACACCTATCATTTGCATAAGAAACGAAGAAAAAATTGTCTCCATATATAATTAATTCATCCACTATAAGAAAAGCTGTAACAACATAACAAGTAGTCTTAACATCCTATTTAACCCTGAAAATGGATACAAAAACAAAAAGAAAGAACAAAACTTCAAGTCATCATTGTGGTTTCGACCCTAAACTATATACCAACTCACTAACTAAGGACAATTACACGTGAAAAGCAAATATTTAGTTCCCCAACCAGCGTCAAGCCAGCGGCGACGGCGGCGGCGGCGGCGTTGACATTCCTTTTCTTGAGGGTGTGTCATCATTAAAAAAAAAAAAAATACGCAGGACTACCTAAGGATAAGGAAGGCTCCGACAAATTGCATGGAAAGTTTTTTTTTTTTTTTGTCTATTTAAGTTGTTGTTGTTGTAAGCTGACAACAATATTTAAACCTGGACAGACTATATCATCATTCACCAGATATGGAGTCCGTATTGACAAGGAATTACATTCGCCTTTTCCGGTTTTTCGGGCACCGTAATTGAAATGTTTAACCGACAAATGGACTTTCCCACTTATAGATATATATCGTACTATAAAAGATATACATACGTCAAATGTATACAACAGAACAGGAGCATTTTGGTGAGAAGTCTCAGGAAAGGATGAAGGCAGAAGTAAATGCAGACAAATTGAAATAACAATTGACTGTTGGCCATTGCCAAACATTAACCGCATATGCGAACGTAAAGATAACCGGATGGTTGGACTTTGGCTTGGAGGGTTGTTGTCTGTAGGTACATAAATACAAATATATGTACATACAAGTTAATATGTGGGGTCAGTCTTATTTCAGAAGGACCATGATGATGCAATCGAAGTTATGGAATCGGGAATTGAAAAATGATATTGGATTGAAATTGAATTTGATGCGAACGCTCCATTTATATACGTATCTACGAATGTAGAGAAGGTTTGGTTTCTATGCAGGGTTTTCTTGAGAATAGAAGGCTTTTCAAGTTTTATACAGTATGTTTCAAAAATGTTTAAAGTTAAATTAATTGTAAGTAACACAAAATTTCTTTTGAACATTTATGGAAAATTTACCCTGTATGAAAAGCTTTCAATGACCTTTTTAAAAACATTTAAAAAGGTCATTGAAAGCAAAACTGTTTCTTCTTTTGATTTCGTCATAGCAGCTTAAACAATCTATGCATTTTGTAGAAATTTTTCTTAAGTGTTTGAAATATTTAAATATAGATACAAAAATATACTTAGAAAATTAAAATATTCTTATGAAGAGTGTCTCAATAAGAGTACACTATTTAAATTTATGTCATTTTTTCTTGCAAGTGGCAGCTCTGAAATTTTGACAGCTGTCACCTATAATTATCCTGATTATTAAAAATGAAGCGCAGAACATGTTTTCATTGCAGTGAATACCCATAATAAAAGTGGGGAGAGCTGAGGCCACCAGTGACTGTCAAATGTATTTGTTAAATAAACATGGTAATGGAGTTCTTGTGGCCTCAACTCAACTCTCAACTGTACGCCATTGATCTGGGTGACATGTGATTTCAGCAATATGTAACGCCACCTACAACACCCCCATGAAACAATCGATATATTGCAGCAACGATTTCCAGGCCAAGTCATCTTACGAAATTCTAATGTCAACAATGTCAACTGGCTTCAAAGATCATGCGATTTTTTTTTTTTTTTTTTAACTAAGAATTTAAGCTTAAATCGAGACGAGGAAGGGAGATTAAGAAGTCGGAGTTTTAACCAAGGAGTACTGTACGAATAAGGGTTAGTGTTCAAAAAGATAGAAGATAGAATTGTAGAGCGAACTGCAGTCAACAGATACGGAAAGAAGTCGATGAATGAAAAGAATTTCGTATGTTTCTCTTTGTTCTTGAAGTGAATCAAGGTTAATTATTCCTTTTTCGTGACCTTTAATTCTTAATTCAATATATTTGAATTCTATATGACATTCAAATATATTGAATGAATCAAAGTTATTTACACACCTTAAAAAGCAAAGCGGAGAAAACAACGTTGTACGCTTTCGATTCTAGAAATGTGAATATCTTGGTAAGGGGACCATACTTGACAGGCATATTCAAGGAGGGGCGAATAAACTATCACCCCTATTGCGATTGTCAATTACTAATTGATAATTGATAAATATTAAAAATTGATATTCAACAACCAAATTAATAAAAGTTTTGATCATTGGGAATGGTGCAGCGCGTTCTGAATTACAAGAAAATTTATATTTATCACTTAATAGCTGATAAATTCTCAAATAAATTGAGTTTATATGGACCAAATTTCAATATTTATCAACTATCAATTGATAATTGACAATCGTAATAGGGGTGTATATGTATAGGGACCGGGTCACATACATACATATGTCCTACGACTATCATTTCACGAAGCCAAGTGCTGAGTTGGCTGTAAGAATTATTTCATCTACATACATATATAAGTGTATGTAATATCCCAAAGTCCCAAATCATTTGAACTGTGGATATGGCTTGATTATGGAGAAAGTGGAGGAGGTGAGGAGAAATTTAGTACGTTTGCGAGAAAAAAATTAAAGATTTGACAGTTGGAAATGTTAAGCTCCACGCTGTTTTTAAGGCAACCGACTGAAAAACTTTCTAAGATCGTTTTGAATAAAAGAAAAGTCAAATGACGAGGAAATTGTCTTAAAAAACGTAGGTATCGTCGGCGTTCAGTGAGATAGAGAAATGTTTGATAACTATTTCAATATCATTAATATTTAGTAAGAATAAAAAGAAAAGGACCTAGGTGGCTGCATTGGGGCACACCAGAGATAGCTAAAAAAGGGCTGAAAAGGGAAGATCTGAAACGAAAACTGTAGTAACGGTTTTCTAAATAAGGAGAGATTAATTTCAATAAAGATGGTATACAGCCGAGAGAGTACAATTTGAAAAGTATTAATCTATGCGAAATTTTGTCAAACTGGTCTTACTAAAATCTTTTGAAACAACATCGACTTCACAGCCTTTCTCTATAAGGCTGAGAGGGTAAATGACACAAGTGAAATTTCAAAAAGCCATGTTGTCTAGGCGAAATGATAAATTGGCAAGGAAAACTTAAAATTTGAATGCAAAATACTTTTGAAAAGCTTTGGTGAATGTGAAAGCTTACAATAAAACATTACAATACAGTTTTTAAAAATTTCAAAAAATTTTGATTAACAAAATTTTGGAATACATTAAAAATTCATAGTGAATAACTTAAAAACAAGGCAATTTTCTTTAACATCAAAATCCTATTCCCGTTTTCCTACAGTCACTTTATTTATTATAGGTACGAAGTTTAATCAAAATCGTGCGAGAAAATAAAAAAAAAATGAAAGCGTTGTACTACAGAACTACCCGTTTTAGATGAGGTACGACAAAAATTCCAAAACAATTGTATTTTTTTTTATTAATTCATTTAAAATAATAAGACAATAAAGGAACTATAAAATACAATGTAAATTACCAATACTCGAATTTACTCTAAAGTACCATCATTTTCTTTTTTTTTTATTTCCATAATTGGATCAATATCCGGATCTTTGAAATTAAATTTTGGGAATTTTTCAAATTCTGATTCATTTTCAATTTCGTATAATTTTGCCAATCGACAATATTCACTGTGAAGTTCTTTTACAATCTCTTCAGTTGGTTCAAACATTTTTCCTTCACTTTAAGAAATTTATACACAAATGTTATGTTTTTAATTAGATCGGTTACATAGGTATGTACATTGTACATACATATAACAAAAGAAGTAAAAAAATATAACTTTTAAGGTTTCCGCGCTTGTTTACATAAGATATTTTTAAATTACTCGGATTAGACGCGTTATAAATATTAAATATTTAGCGAGTTCAATGTAGTACTCACCCCGAACGTTTCGCTTTAAATTGCATTGACCGTGGTCACGGTAATATTTATAACGCGGCTAATCCGAGTAATTTAAAAATGTAAAAAAAAAAAGTAAAAAAATTTTGTAAAAACAACAATATACCTGCTTATGCTTTTGTATTCTTCAACTTTTTCATTAAAGAGCTCCTCCATAGTTTTGCCTGTTGACTTTGAGCGTCGGATTACTTCATTTATTTTCTCAAGACAGGATCTTCTATTCAAAGACAATCCATTATAGATTTGATTTATCGATTTCAATTGAATATTTCTGAGGAACTTAAACGGAATAAATGTACTAACAAAATTTTGGGCAGTATAAAAAAACAAGGGTTTTTTTCGGATTTTATTACCATAATATATAATTCAGTTAAAAAATATAAAATAAGTATAAAATTATATACGAATATGTATGAATGTAATTTATTCACAAGAAATTATGGTTTTTGAACAGGTGTCATATTTATTTTGAAAATGTTTCTTTTTTCGCTAAGTGTAAATAAAAAATATTAAACATTATAGTTACATATACTTATACCTCCCACTTATTGATACAAAAGATTGGAATGCCATGCAAAACCGCCAATTAACTTTAGCACTTTACTCGTATGTGTAGTGTACACACACTTTAATTTAATTTATTATTTATTAAAAGTTTTAATTTGGCCAAGTGAAGCGTTCCGTTGTGCTTATTTTTTTATTTAATTGCAATGCATTTCCAGCCCGTCTGGTGTTGGTATAGTGTCGGCCGGTACACTGCTGGCTGCTTGCTATATACATATATTGCATTATAAATTCAATTCAATAATTCAATCGAGCACAACGGGTACACAATGTTTATATTATTTATACTTATAGTAATAATAATGAAATGTAAAAGCATATTGTGGAAAATAATAATAATTAATTCTTTCGTGGTTTTTTAATTAACTTTAACACTTATGTTGCATACATTTTACTTTATACATTTAAAGGTTGGAATTAATGTTAATTTGTGTGCCACACAAAAAGTTTTTATTTTATTTTGAATACAAATGCATATTATAGTTGCGATGAAGAATCAAAGCCAACGTTTAATTATATTGGGAAAACATTTTAGACGATCATATACTAACTCCAAATGTCACTTTGACAGTTAAAGATGTAAATATAGTATGACGCTGATTACACGAGTCTTTTTTTCTTTCGTTTCGTCTTTCGTGCTTTTGACAGCTTGGGTGAGGGGTGTAGAAATGTAGGGGGAATGAAGTAACGAAAGCAGGAATGAAAATTTGAAGATTTTTTCTGGTTGAACATTGACGTTTAGGTTTGACAACAGGGTAGAGATGAGCGATAGGCAGAAGATGTCAGCAAAAATCGTAGTTGAGAGAAAAATCATCGATTTCAGATATCGATTTTAAGATTAAATACATCGACTACAGAAGATTACAAAAATGCAAATAAAATGGTATATGTAACTAAAATGCAAAGAAAGCAACTTCAAATATGTGTGCTTTCTAAAAAAAACATCATTCTTATAAATATTAAATGTGAAAGTACATTTTTTTGCGCTTTTTCGCTGGAAGGATTTTGGAAATCGATTATTTCATGGGAAAGGAACATGAATACTTTTCATACTACAAGGGGTTTGCGGGGTTTCACCAAAGGTAGTGGGTAATAACTAGTTACAAATAAAGTATTCCAAATCATTGCCTACGTTCTGTAACTCTCGCATTGATAAAATTGATCGAGAAACGTTGAAAAGTTTCAATTTTCATAGTTTCTCGACTGATTTTATCGATGCGAGAGTTACAGAACGTAGGCACATGTTAATATCTACTTTCCTTTCTCATTTCTGCTGTACTCATTTTATAAACAGTAATTCTATTTGTGTATAATTTTCGTTTTTAAAATTAAGAATTCATGTGGTCATTTAAGATTTAATCCCGATAAAATGTTCACACCACGTAAATTTAAAAATGTACTTGATAAAACAATATGTAGGGTGGAAATTTTTGTTTCTTTTTACATTTTCTATAGGGCAAGTATTAGTTTCGTGTGAACATGGAGAAGTCTAAAAAAGTAGTTTTACCATACCGTCCGTTGATTTCTACGCTCTTTGCACTATACGAGGTGAATTGAGACAGAGGTTCAACAGGTGGACCGATTTGTTCCAAATATCGTACAGTGCAAGTTTTATAATTCCCACATCGATAACATTGGTCGAGAAACGTTAAAAAATAAATTAAAACTCATAATGTGTTTCAATTTCCATCATTTCTCGACTAATTTTATCGATGTGAATTACAGAACGTAGCAACAGATCATTTTAATGGAATTTCTGAGAGGAGAAAATCGATTAAATGAATCTTTAATCTGAAATTTTAATCATCAGAACCAGAGTCGGAACCTTTATTACAGATTTAACCTACCATGAACAAACGGCCCTAAATCAAAAACACGTTTTGATGTAAATTTACATATTATAACGTATTTGGCTATCAAAATAGAAAAAAAAAAGAAATACATCGATTTTGAAAAACATCGATGTTTCAGGTTCGATAAATTTTCCCACCGATTTTAAAATCGAAAAATTTAATCGCCCATCCCTCAAATCAGAGCATTATGCGAAGAACTTATAAACTTTTAATTTCGATCTGTAAAACAATTTTTCACACTTAAATAAGCTGAAGATATGAATAAGAAGTGATTAAAAAACATTTTTAATTATTACTTCCGTTTATTTTCCAATAAATCCACCGCAAAGTTTCTGAACGTCAAAATAACGAAAGAGTCTTCACGAATGTAAAAAAGAACCATGTAATCACGAGGATACGTGCCTGTCAAAAAGACGAAAGACGAAACGAACGAAAAAACGAATCGTGTAATCAGCGTCATAGTATGTTTGATTAAGTATTCTTGTTCGCAAAACTGTCACTTTTTAGGCGTGTTCAGATGAAGTTAAGTATAAGAAAATAGATGAAGTATGATACTAGTTAAAAAAATTTTAAAACTTAGAACAATTTTGTAAAGAGCTTTCAAGTTAGTAAATTGTTAAGTAATATCATGTAAACACTTTAAAATCAGGGAATTTTGTTCTCTTTGCCATTTTACTTCCATTTTTATTCCAATTATTGTTGAGATCAAAAACAACAAGAAATTTTCTTCTGAAAATGGTGATAAATTTCTTAGAAGCTCTTCGGTATTTTGCGTGTGGAGTTTGATTAGAGGGAAAATATTCTTCCGGGGAATTTTGAATAGAGGATTAATTCTACACACGGGAGAACAAGTCTCATAAGGATTTATATTTCGGGATAATATTGCAACGAAAGCGGTCCTATGCGTAGGTATGATAGAAGACAGAAGACCAAATAAAAGTAGTATTTTTTTTTGTAATTTGATACACGATTTATTTTTATTGAGATTTTAGTTTTTCTTGATTTTGATTTTAATTTAACTTTTTTCCAAGATTGACAACGTATAAACCCGCTTTAGTTGCATTTCGACCTCCTTTTTTATATTATAGCAAATTGAAGTATTTCCAAAGTGTTCCAGTCTCCACTGCTACATTCCTGGAAGTTTTCCCATCGCAGCTATCTTCTTGATAAACTTCAACAAATCCTGATTCAATTTTTCAGTATCGCCTTCAATCGGTTTGTGTTTGCTTTCATTAAAATCGCCGTGAAATTCCATTAAGTTTGAAATTCCATATTTATGAAATTTAGTTCCTATCCACCTGAATGGAACCACCTGTTCCACCTGTTCTTCTCTTTAAGCTTAGTACGTTGCAGATGCGAAACGAAAAATTCCATACAAAAATGACACAACGAAATCATAAACGAAAAATTTTGTTCTGGTTTTCGTTTTGCAGTACGCAGTTCGATAAGCGAAATTGATTATTGAAGATTGAGAAGTCTCCGCTCTTTTTTTCGCACAGAATTAATTATCCAGAGCCAGACCATTTATTGTGTGCGGAAAAGTGACTTTGAGTTGTATTCGAGTTTGTATATGTTGTTTCTTTCATATCAGCGTGCCTCTCTGTGATTTTTATGCGTTTTTTTTTTTTGTTGTATATTTTGTTTTTGCAGTTGGTGTCTTGGTGACATTTTGAGTGGGTAATTTTTCGTTATCGTTTCCGTAAGCATTTCGCTGTCGTGTTGGACACCAACTAAATTTCGTTTCGCATCAGTAGCGTACTAGACTTTATTCAGCGAGTGCTATAGATTATGCGGAACTAAATTCTGTTTAGGTGTGCATTTAACATTTGCTGTCATTAGAGTCTTCGATTCAAAAACATGCAGCCCTTCCAGCCAGGTAGGTATATTTACATAATATTAATATTTAAATAAAAATTAACTAATTGCAAATCAGGTAAAATAAACATCCCTTTCTTATTTGAGGTAGATGAAAGATGGAAAATTCATTACAATATTTAGAAATTATTTCTAATTATATTGATTTTTCAACAATTTTTTAGTCTAAATTGTAAAATATTTTTAAGAAAAAAAATTGGTGCGCCATTTTTTAGCATTTATTAATGCGGAGTTTAAAAATAAAAAAAAAAATCATCTACCATTCTCAATTGTCAAAACTTCTGCTCTATTGAGTTGTTAAAATATCGATTTTCAATATTTATGAACTAAAAAAACAACTCTTATTAGATGAACCTAAAAAGAAAGATTTATTTGAGAAACTTCATGGGACTAAATTCAACATTACTTGCAAAGGAAAACAATAATTATTTTAAATCAAAACATTCTTATAAGTTAATATTTAATGTTATTGTTGAATTGAACCCAAAAGTCGTCGTATTCAACATAAACAAACTATTAATTTTACCTCTTTTCTTCTTCCAAAAAGATATTTCCTTAAAAAAAATAGACACAAAAAAAAATAAGTTACAAAAATCCTTTCCCAAATAAAATCCTATCTCTCTAGTCTCCAGTTATTTGCTTCTATATACAACCTCAACTCAATTTACCAATCAAAAGATGTAAAACATTTTCATGCAAAAAAAAAAAAAAATTGAAAAGTAAAAAGTAAAAATAAAACTAAATTACAAAACGTAGGATTATGGTTTCAATATCCAATCTTTTTAGAGAAAGCCTTTAAAATGCAATCACTTTTTAGCTCAAGAGCTAGAAAAGTTTCGCAAATCCTCTTTCGATTAAATTGCATCCTGCTTTCTATATCAATAACCCTCGTTTTCTTCTTTTTTTTCTATATAGATACACATATATACACACAGTGGAGACTATACTGCCATATATAGAGCACTTCATTATCATATCATCCTGGTATAAGACGGAACATCAATCGGACCGATAACACAGTAGGTAAATCAATTTTCATATACATATACACAACACATACTTACATATTATATTCTTATTTTTACTTATATTTCCCTGTTTTTTGCGAAGGAGTGTGTGTCTTTGTGTGTGTGGTACTGCAAAATTAATTTTCTTTTTTTTTTTTTGTTTATCTATACATTGTTCGATGTGGTCGTGTTTAACAATAATTTTTTTATTTCTTTTTTTGTTGTACGATTATTATTGTTATTATGAATCGTGGTCGTATCCTTTGTGTTATCCTGGATTACAAGGGTATTTCGAATTCAAAAAACGATTAATCTATTTGCATTCTTTAAATTATTTGAAATTTTACTAAAAAATGCGAAATGAGAAGCAACAAACATATCCTGGAAAGAGAGGGTGAAATCAGGGCTAAGCAGGACACATAAATCACCATAGATGAATAAGAGAACATAAATAAGAGAAAATAAAACCAAAGGTAAACTCGGCGGCATTCGACAAAAAGAAAGAAAATTTGAAGTCTTTTTATTTTTTTTTTTTTAGATCAGGTCGGGCCATCATAGGAACGCGAAATCATACCTCACCTCCTCCAACGAAATAAAGTCCTGAATTCAAATAACTATAATCGAATGTGAAGAGAAAGAGTTCATCCCTTGTTTACATAACGCGGGGAATTGGTATAGGACCTAATAGCAATCGCAATGAGTATGGCGAATCCTTTGAACTTTTGTTGAAGTTTTAGCGATGTTGATGCCATCAGAATGGATAAAATCAACACAAATCACTCCGGCAGGAGGTGTATCTATATGTAAATGCAACTCGTAGGTATATGTGAACAAGGGTTTCATAACGTAAGTTGTTGTCATGAAATGGTCAGGTCATACTTGTACGTACCTATATGTATATTTGCTCTCAAATGTTAGCCCCGGCATTCGAGGTAAATATAAATAAACACCCGTCGTATAATTAAACGTTGTCCTGTTGTATAAAGTCCTGCTGGACTGAATATTGAAGTTAAAAACAAAACCTGTATAAATGTAAGTAAGGTACCTACTCTCATTTATATGGAATGGACACTGGACAGTTGTTTTTCGTGCCTTAGCATAGCATAGGCCATGCGAAAAGCAAATACCAAATATTTAGTGGGCGAGTCAGTTAGTCAGTTTTTGAGAAGGCAAAGTTTTTGACTTTCATATAACAAAATGACCATTTGTATACCGATATTATGTACAACCAGGATGATAGGGATATACCCAAACGACTACCCTATACCTTACCTTCATATGTATGGTGTTATTTGCCTACAGGACATTAAAATTGGTTGTTTGTTTGTTCACTTTGTGTTGGCCAATATGCAAATGGGAAAATAATAGGTAGGTAACTGCAATTCAATATATACGTACAAGGGAATGGACATATATTCCAGTTTGATTACTTTGCCAACTGTTTTGCATTTTACAATATAACATTGGTTTGCAGGATATTTTCGAAGGAGGCGCTGATTTCATAACGAATAGTTATACAGTGGGTACATAATATTGCATCAAATGCAAAAACCTAACTTTAAAACTCTTTACCAAAATATTCTAAGTCAAACAGTTTTTAGCTAACTTAGTATCACACTAAACCTTATGCTATTTTCTTAATAAACTTCAGCTGACCGCGCCAAAAAAATTTACAGCTCGTGAAAAGAAGTAAGCAAACATATAATTTGCACATTTTTATTTTTATTATTGTCAAAATGATATTTGAAGTTAGTATGACATTAAAAAGTTAAAATAGGTATTTTGCGATTTTAACTTTAATAAAATGTTAAATAGATAGCACGATGCTAACTTGTTTTAGATGTGAAAAATCGTTTTTTCAACCCAGCATCATTTTAAAAATGTTTTAACATATCCTTCCTAATCGTCTTAAGCTTTGCTCCGTAAAATATATTAGAAACAAAAATAATTCAGTAAAATTTTCAATAAAATAACTTCAAAATTTTATTAATTTTATTTTTCAAAAACTATTGATTAAAGCAACTTGATATAGAAAGAATTAAAAGCAAGTGTTGCCGTTGTTTTCAATATTCTCTTTTTTATTTTAAGTCAATTTTCTTTTTAATATCGCACCTCCCGCCCCGCTTAAACAGGTGGATATATACCCCCTTCCATACTATTTTTTTCTTGTCTTGACTTAACCTAGACGCTCTACCTTTTTTTAGCATTTTACGAGTGACCTGTTTATTCAGTGAGAAATTAAACGGTTTTTATATCTAAACTCGGGTTAAACCTGGGTTAAACACTTAATTAGCTTTAATCTTGCACTACGAAACTGGCTCTATAGGAGAACTAATAAGGAACATATCGATTGGTCGAAATAAAATCGAGTTGATTTGTTTTGAGTGTTTTCGCAATTTAGTCTCTTTAATTTTTGAGAATTTCGAAGTATTTTCGAAACGATTTTGCATTATTAGTATACTGCAATTTGAAAATCCACACTGCGGTACTACAAACACGGCAAAAGTACTGCTTTTTTCGTTTTCCATACTAAATCTTCAGAGTCCAAACCATTAATTTTCATTATTGCAGTACTGCTCTCTAAACGCACCCAAAACAATTTTCTACGAACATACCCTTTAAATTAAAAAGTTTCAAGCCATTAGCCAAGTCACAAGGGGACACAACTTTACAGAATATTGTCTAAAGAACATGAATTAGAACGTTTCTGGTGTGATGTCTTTTCAGCCAGAAATATCTTGGGAGAAAATCGTTTTCCTAACAACTAAATTTTTATTGGATCTTAACTTCAAAACACCTCAAACCAGTCATTATTTGTTTATGTTTTAAGATAATTTGTAGCTGACAGAAACAACTTCACAATCACAGTTCACTTATTAAGGTCGTGTTCCATGTGCCACTTTAAACACCATTTTGTATAATCCATGTTCATAAATACTAAATAAAATATTTTCTTATTTTCTCACATTGTGATATCTATTATGTATGATGGTGTTTTTTTAAATCTATATATAGAGAGAATATGAAAGTGTGAAATCGTACAAGTATTTACTGAATTTTTCTTATAGTTAATCAATAAAAATGTGTAAAATTAGAATTGTTCTAGGGTGAATTGATGTTATACGCTTCGTTATAATCTAGTACACAACAACATTGTCTATCTATTAAACAAAACAACCTTCGTACCGTTAACTTAGACTGCTTTTAAACGATGCAATTACCCCTTCCGATTTTTACGAACGTAGCCGGGGGACGTAGGTGTTGGCCAGCCACGAGGTTAGAAAAAATTGCAGAGTTATCGCTAATTCTTCTTTATGGTTTTTCTACTTGTTCGGGAAATAAGTGGAGTAAGAAGTATGGATATATGTTTCTTTTTCATTAACATCTATTAAAAGTCACAGTCGTCTAAAAGCAGTCTTATAGGGTTATAGGTATTACTTACTACAGGGTCATTCATTTCATGGTTTCAAGTTGGTAGCGCTTTGACACCTGTCAAACTCAGCTGACATTTGAAGCATCATAATACTAGTTAAATGTTTGCCATTTACGTTAATGGATCGCTTGACAATCGAACAATTCGTCAACATTATTAAAACTAACTACAAATGTGGTGATTCAAACGTAGCCACTTTAAGCGCATTACGCGATGATTATGGTCGTCATAATCGACCGACTCCGCAAGCAATCGGTAAAATTGTGAAGAAATTTGAAAAGAGTGGAAGCTTTACTGATGTCGTAAGGCTTGTGCATCATCGTAATGACTGTTTGGTGTGCTCTATGGTCAAAAGGTGTCATTGGTCCGTATTTCTTCGAAGATGCCAATGGGCAGACGGTTACAGTCAATTCGGAGGGATATGGTTGAATGATAACCGATTTGTTTTTGGCCGGCGGTGATTGAAATTCATTACTTCGACGATATGTGGTTCCAACAAGACGGGGCAACAAGCCACACAACACGACCAATTATGGCTTTATTCCTGGTCGCGTTATTTCACGTTTTGGAGTCGTAATTGGACATCAAGATCATGCAATTTGACAGAGTTAGATTTTTTTCTGTGGGGCTACGCAAAAGACCGTGTTTACGTGAATAACCTCCGAACTCTAGACGCACTACAAACCAAAATTACTCAAGTTATGGCTGAGATACCACCCGGAATGTGCGAAAAAGTAGTTCAAAATTCGCATGCTGTGAACCTTCCCGAGCCGACCATTTGAATGATATTGTTTTCCAAACTTAATGGCTAAGTCCAAACTTAATAATGAAATAAACTTTTCAACAAAAACGTATCGGTGTGTGTGTGTTTTATTTAGCTTTACTTTTGAAATGAATGACCCTTTATATATGAAAAGGCCCAGTTTAACACCAATCTGCACCGCTATTTACATAAGGATATATAGATATATCAATATTCGGTATTTGCTTAGGTGCGTTCCTTTACTTTGCAACTCTATGATTTTCTGTGCAAAACTACACATATTATTATGAATTGAACTTTGTCAGACTTTTTTTTAGTTTTGGGCAGAAAATCACAGAATTTCAAAGTAAAGCAACGCAATATTAAATATTACAAATTTTGTATTCTGCCAAAATTTACAAAATTTTTTATTAATTTTTCGCATCCAAATATGCCGACTCTCAGAAACTCACAGATTTCATATACATACATATATACCAACCTACTCCAAACCTTCACTAAATTATTCAATCCATCTCCCTTTATAACTTTATATGGCGCTATATAAAGAAAAAACTAATCGAATTCAGATTTAAAACGATGACGTATGGAATTTTTAAAGCAATTTTTAATTTACATAAATTTTTCAATTGCAGGGAAAGGCCCCTTTTTTACATTCCACTTTGAAGAAAACAAAAAAAAATAAAACTAGAATTTTTTCTACATCAGCGATTTTTTTTTTTGTTTTTTTATTCAACATGAACATTTCCATTTTGTGTTAGGGCAGTCATAAATAATGCCACAAGTGGACATCGCAGATATGGTGTTCATTTTACACCAAAAAACTAAGAGGGGAGGTTATACAGAAAAAAATATTAAAAAAAAAAAATAAAATTTCAAGTGAGGTCAGCACAATGCCATAAATTGTCCATGAAATTTTGTTCTGCATTTGATGTTGTGTTGGTTTATAAACGATGATGATGTTGAAAATTTAAATGTTTAGGAAAGTTTTGAAAATATATAATTATTGATTTATTTTCCACCACCAAAACAAACGTTAACGTCCGCGTTATTGAATTTGTTAAAACAACAACACATCATTCTTCACTTTCCCTAATTTAAACTAAAAAACAAAACAAAAAAAAGTGAAAGGATTATCAAAACATTTTACACCCAACCCACCATCAACAAAATATGATTCTGAATTGCTGAGTAATATTATTTTCTATTTTAAAATGTAAAATCCTATTTCCACAGTCGCTCACCCCTCTGTCACAGTTTACCTATTTCCTATAATACATTCATAATTATGTCAGTTTTATGAATGTAATTATATTTCATTTCTTGGTTGAATGAGTTTTCTGGTACTCGCATAAGAACTTAAAATTCTAACTATACATCCTGAATTTTCCAGAAATCTGTTTTAAGGAAACCAAAAGGGAGTTGTAGCTAACCTAACCTACTAACTATGAATCCAAAAATCCAATAAGTAAGAAGTATTTCAAATATCCCCTTTAAATGCGGGGTTGTGTTTGTGAAAATGAAAGAGACTCGTGCTTCTTACTCTGAACCAGACGCAACTCCCCACGAGGAGGACATAAGTTCGATTGTGTAATTAGAGGACTTAAGAGGCGAAAATTATTATTATTATTATTATATCTATTCACTGTTACATTGCGTCGGGTCTTAAATTACCTACTTTTGGTATTGAATTTTTTGGCTGGGCACAGTTGGTTAGATGGAAGCTTCTTTTATCTTAGCGAGATGTTTACGAGTGCGAAGGATTAAGAATATTTTAATGGAAAGAGGAAGAAATGTGAAGGGGAGACTTCAAACGGAAGAAAACCTATAACTATTAGATTTTCTCCAAATGAGTTACTTACCTATATACAATATAATTATTGTTTGAATTAGGCTTGATATGAAATATTTTAAATTAAAATCACAAAATGTACTTATATATACATTAAAAAAGACTGCAATTTATAATAAGCATATTTTGTTGAGCTTAAGTGCCAATCATTCTACATTGTGCCATAAAGTTACTGAAGAGCAAATATGTTTTAACTTTAAAGCTCTTTACTAAATTGCTCTTATTTTTAAACATTTTTTTTTTAACTAGTATCATACTAAACCTATCATAATGAACTTTATCTGAACAAGCCTGATGCCTGAACCTGATTCACAATGCGACGAAACCACGAGACGTCGTCGACGTGACGAAATCTCTTCGCAGATGTTCTCTCTTAATCACGAATTTAAAACAACGTCATAATTTCGACAAATTGAAAAAAGACGCGACGTGACGACGAGAAATGCTTTTTTATATATTATTCCATTGCAAAACTGTAAAGAGATCTCGTCCCGTCGACGACGTCTCTCAGGCATGAAAAAGTGACAGTTCGTTCAAACAAAGTATTTCCACACATATTATTTCCACATATTTAATTGTCAAAGTAACATTTGGAGTTAAAATAGGTATTTTGTCTGATAGCACGATGCTTACCCATTTAAAATATGAAAAATCCTGTTTTAAACCTTGTATCATACTAAAAATACTTTAAATCGTAATTAATCGTTAAAATTTTGCGCTATATTAATTTTAATAACATTTTTTTTTTTTAGAAATTTTTAATGCTGACTTGACCAAGATGAATAATTGAGAATGAATATTAACTGCCTGAACACAATGGACATAATGGAGACCGAGCTGACATCTGGAACTAGAGCTGCAACAGCTGTTTTTACGTGACCATAATGCAGCTGTACTTTTTTTTGTATATTTTAAAGAAAAAAAAAAATAATCACGGACTTATTATTCACTTTTTTATGTCCGATATTTATCTTTTAATTAATATTTTTTTCGATAAATTAAATAAGCGCACAAAAATCTTTAAAATTTTTGTCGGGCTCTTTTTCAATTTTAAACGTCAAAACTTCTGCACGTGAAAAGTTAAAAGTTGGTGAATTCTTGCAGCACTGACTGCAGCCTCGTTTGCAGCTGCGTTGTGTTCGTGGCATTATAATTATATACTGAATATTTTGAAAGCTATTCCGGCTACAACTCCATTTGCAGCTCCGTCTACATTGTATTTAGGCAGTTAACATTTGTTAAGAATCGCAACGTTTAAAAGGACGTTTGGAATCAAAAAGAAATTCCCCTTTCACATGAGGAAACTGCGTTTCCAGCTGCTTTAAGTTTTACTTTTAATAAACAGAATAAACAGTTTACGATAAGTTAAAATAAGAAATTAAAGGGAAACGTCAAAAAATCTCCAGCAACTTGTTTCCTCGTGTGAAAGGGGATAAAGAAAATGAGAAATGAAGCTTAAAAATCGCTGTCGTCTAAAAGCAATCAAAGCACACTAATACTAATTTTTCACCGACCGCTAAACCGAAATTTAGTTAGATTAAGCCTAATTCCTTTTCAAATCTCGAAGATTTACCATACAAATTGATTTCCTAAATCTGGTAGATTAAAAATTAATACTTTTTAATCTTTTTGTGTGGTATAAAAACACAAACTTAAAGAGATTAACTCTCGGTGAAAACGTAGTATAAGCAGCATTCTTAAATACTGGGATATTGGGATGCGTTCAGTTCAGTTTACCTTTATGGAGGAAACACAATATCGTGTTAAGATCTGTTTGTGCACATTGCCACTGTATGTCAGTCGGCGCAATGGATCCAGTCCGCGTTGCACTGACTAAATACTATGAGTTGGAGGCTGGCACAATATGCGCGAACAAGTAGAAAGGTTTTTCAGTATCTCTTATTACGATCATAGCTATCATTTACCTTATTCCAAAGATAATATTTTAAACTAAATTATTACAACTAAGAAGCACTCTGGACATGCCAACTCACCCTTAACAAAGAGTGAGTCCCGGAAACTCTAAGCTTTAGAATCTGTTAATTAAATTTTTGTATGTATTGATTTCCATATTTTTGGAACAGATTTGTCACTCTTTTTTACAAAAACAAAAACAAACCAAAAAATAAACAATTTATATTTTTCAAAAATCAACTTTTCAAAATATGAAGCATACATCACAGGTGCTTTAAAAAGCCTATTGTGTATACCTATCTGCATCCAGAAGAAATTTAATATTTTCTTTGTGAAAAAAGGTAACAATGAACGGAGAAAATTATAATCAAAAATTCAAGTGATGAGGTTGTCATCCTTTTGCTACATAGTCGTATACAATCTCCTGTATATGTATATGGAATAATCACAAAAGTAGGATAATTCCTTTTTGACGCAACACAGTCACATATAAGCATTCGTTTATAACCAAAAACTACTTCACTTTGCTTTTGTAATCGACCCCTCTCCTCCCTCACCTGATGTGTTTGCCAACAACATAATCACAATGAGATTTCAGACTTCAAATATATGTAAACGAGCAGCCCCTAACTTAAGAACAGCGCGCAACATAACATGCGGGGGTGAATTTGACGAAAAAAGGATCAAACCCATTTCCTATAGCATCATCATATACGACTCATGCCGATTTTTACATAATTTATTCGATGATTATTATGACAAGCTCGCTTCGTTCTTTTTTTTATTATTACATATAATATCCTTGAAATCCTTGTACGAGTATTTACAGTTGATGCAGTAACATAAGAGCTAGCGCGTATACCTCCATACTTATATATTGCTCCAGAAAATAAAAGGATATTGAAACGCTTTTATGTTCCATGTCAAAATTTCACATTGTGAATTGTGTGACAAAACCCTAACTGTGATCCTTTTGGTTCAACAAGAGAAATAAAAAAAAAATAAAAAGACTTACCGACAATTTCTTGTTACGTTTGCCCCCTCCCATTGGGAGGCACTTAACAATGCATAAGCAGGATATCGGTACACAGTTGCTATATATGCTGTACAGACGTTTTGTATAGTCCTTCCATCGTTATATCATAGAAACTCGTCATCATATAATATTGTCGACGAGCGAGGACGAGGACGTCTTCGTCCTTCTTTTTTATGATTATTATTAGACGCACTTAAACGCGGCATGGCGGAGGAAGGACTCACATATAACTGACTAGCTATATAGCGCCATATGACATATCCTCTTGTAACCAAGTAAGTAATCACCTAGTCTATAATATAAGATTGTTAAAGGTGGTTGTAACATCAAAAATCTCTCTCTTATACCCTCCTGATGCCACACGTACATCTTACAACATCTAATTTCTTGTCATCGTGGCAATTCTGCAACTTTCGAGAGAATATTTATGTGCAGAATGAAATTTCTCCAATTACATTAATAATAATAATAATTTTTTATTCACGTTGATGATTTTGCTCATCTTCAGCCATCTTCAGTTGAAGAGTATTGCGTGATGCTGGGTGTAATGAAATTTACTCTTTATTGTTCCCGCGGGAGGATGGAGTGATGGTATAATAGCATGGTAAGGCAAGACACACTGAATGTTGACAGTGATGCAGAAGATGATTTTTCAACACCTGATCTTTTATATGAGGGAAATAAATTACTTGGGTTATATAGCTATAACGGATGACGACTTTTCCGCACTCAAAGAAATCAATTTATTCGAATGTTTTATAATATTAATATGGACGAGAGGTTTTTTTTTTTTTGTTATTTCAATTGGTCCATTCGAGGATCAATCATAATTTATCATCGACAAAATAAGAATTGTTTTTTTTAAATAAAATGAAAAAAAAGAAGTAATGGAAGAAAAATTAAATTTAATATTCATCAGTTATGGTCTGGTCCATATGTGGGGATTAAGAATCAACTGGGTTTGACGTAGGTACCTACATTCGTATATTTTTAACAGATGTGCTACATATTCACATATACTTTTTGTAGATGAAGTCTTTTATAGACAGTTTGCAATCAAAACCAATAAATTACAACAAAAGATACTTACTAGCCTACCCGTGCAAGAATTCTCGAAATTACACAAAAATCGAAGACGCACAATTATTTTAAAATCAACGGACCTAATAAATTGAACTGACCTTATGTCACAATATGCCAAAAGTTTTACCAATTAAAAAGTGGGAGTGTTCATTTAAGAGTTAATTTTTATTGGAATTATATTTAACAAACAAATGCAGTTATTTAACAAATTATTAATATTTTTAAAATAAAATTATAATTCGTCAAAGCAGTAGGAAATTTCGCTTCAATTTACAACTCAACATGTCAATCGGTGAATTATGGGAAAGGCATCCCAGAATCTAGAAATAATATGTGCGTTCGTTTACTTTAAAACTCTGTGATTTTCTGTCCAAAACTATCAACATTTTATTTTTTTTTTAATAGCATATGAACTTTGACAGACTTTTGTGAAGCTTTGGGCAGAAAATTACAGAGTTTCAAAGTAAAGGAACGCACCTGAGCTGACGAGCTGATTGTCGCTTTATGGATTCTCCTTCGTACCACCAAATGGCTTGGAATACAGTAAAAACTAGTTGATTCGAACTATAAGAGACCGATCCTAATTCGAACTCATTCGATACTTTTGTTTAAAATCAATATTTCGGATGAAAAAGTAGTGTAAAGTGATAAATTATAGTAAAATTATTTTTTTTAAAAGGAATAAATTATTTGTATTCCTTAAAAAATCTGACAATAAAAGATGAAAAAAAATTCAAAGTTGTTTAAAGTAAACCTATTTTGGCAAGTGTCCGAATTACTAGGTACTTAATCTAAAAAATAGGTATTCGAATTCGAATAAGTGGAGCTTCGAATTCCCAATGTGTTTGAATTATACCGAGGCACTATACTGTATATAAAGGGTGGTTAAATTTTAAGGGCCGATGTTGATTTTGAATAAAACACAAATTATTTAGGAAATTATTGTCATTTCTTTTTATTATGATAATATTGGTATAGTTCAATTATGTATGCAACAAAATATCGACCAAATGGCCGCCGCGACTTCGGCGGCACACCTCCATCCGATGGTCCAAATGTTCGATGACGCTGAGGCATAACTGAGGTTCTATGTCGTTAATGTGCCCAATTATCTTATCCTTAAGCTCTTGAATTGTTGGCTTGTCGACGTACACCTTTTCTTTCAAATAACCCCAAAGAAAGAAGTCCAACGGTGTCAAATCACATGATCTTGGCGGCCAATTGAGATAACGTGAGATAACACGGCCATTGAATTTGTCGCGCAAAAGAGCCATTGTTTCGTTAGCTGTGTGGCAAGTGGCACCGTCCTGTTGAAACCATATATCGTCCACATCCATATCTTCCAATTCGGGCCATAAAAAGTTCGTTATCATTTCACGATAGCGAACACCATTCACAGTAACTGCCTGACCGGCCTCATTTTGTAAAAAATACGGCCCGATGATGCCGCCAGCCCATAAACCGCACCAAACAGTCACTCTTTGTGGGTGTATTGGTTTTTCGACAATCACTCTTAGATTATCATTGCCCAAATGCGGCAATTCTGCTTATTGACGAATCCACTGAGGTGAAAATGTGCCTCATCGCTGAAGATGATTTTCTTCGCAAATTGATCATCCACTGTTGCCATTTCTTGCCACCATTCTGACCGTTGCTCGATTGTGTATATTTCCATGGTTCAAATTGAGTTAGTCTGAAAATGAGAAATGTCAAATGAAATGCAGAAAAAAACTTGACGTTTAGATGTGGTTCACATTCAACATCGGCCCTTAAAATTTAACCAACCGTTAGTTGAAAATAACAATAAAGCCTCAATAGTATAGTTTACGTATATCGACGGTCAAAGTGCAGAACCTCCTAAGTCGAAAAATTCAACAAAAATACACATTATTAATGCAAACATAAAATCAGAGGTCAATTTCCTCAAACTTGATACCCAGCTTTTTTCCTTTTATCATTTTTTTCTTAGGACTAAAAATTATGATATCTGCCATTAAATCTTTTTATATCAATCAACGAAAATATTATTTTTCTCAAAAACCTGTCCACAAAATTAAATGTACCTAGGTATCTCATTTCTTTTCTTAAATAAATCCAAATTTATGAAAAAAAATATTTGGAGCGGTTTTTTAAAAACATAATTTGTATATATAAAATTTTGAATACATTAAAAAAAAAAATTGGTACGAAATTTTTTAATACGGTTAAAAAATCAATTAAAAAAAATCATCTAGGTACCTACCCATTTTCAAAATATAAAATTTTCAAAAAAATTGTTTTGATTTTTTTTTAATCCAAAATCATTTTTTTTTAATTTTCGCATGCGATACTTATTATTAGAAAGTTTTGTGTAAAACATTTCATTAAAATCGGTTACAGATACTGAGATGGTCGAAAACAAAAAAAAAAAATGGTTCTATATGAGAGATACCGTTTGTAATCGATTAATACAAAATTTGTTCCAATAATATGATAGATCGTTTTTATATAAGCTTACATAAATTTTTTATCAAAATCGTAGGAGTCATTTGTAAGAAAAATACAATTTCCTTCGACGATTTTAAACTTTAGACTAGATAATATTAAAAAACACTCTGGGTTCGAAGTTTAATAAAAATCGAACAAGCCGTTTTCAATTTACTAATTTTTCAAACAAAAATTTAACATTTTTTAAAAATACAAAAAAAAATTGAAATTTGTTGATATACAAAACTTTAAAACTTTTTAAAATATGTAATCCCATAAAAAATCATCAAAAAAAGTTGAACCAGTTTTGAAAAAATTTGTTTTATTTTTTTTTAAATGATAGCCTTTTTGCAAAACAAATTATTGATTTTTTTTAAAATATATGTGGGCACGTTTTTGAAAAAAAATAATTGCTAAACAAATTTTTACGGCAGGTACCTGCCGTTATTTTTGGTCTTAAAAAAATTAAAAAAACCTGTGCGGGGAATGCCCAAACAACGCTAGATACAATATACAAATCTACCCTAAACCGGTGAGCTGCAGGCGAACGAAAAAGACAGACTGACGGGGAGAATTGCGAAACCCACTTTTTTCGACTTCGCTATCATCGCAAAGTCAAGTTTGATCAAAACTCCGAGTTCGATTTTTGTTACGAATCAAAAACATTCCAATAATACCTACCTGTACAATGCAATGAAAAATTGTAGTATACGAAAGATCGAGGAGAATTATTACTCTAAGCAGGGCTTGTTGTTAATTTGGAGGAATTGAGGGGACCTAAAATGTTTGCCGAATCCGAACAGCCTTAAACGGCATTCTTCAAGAAAAATGATCTTTAAGGATTTGTCATTTTTTAGGAAGAGACAAAAAACAACATTTAAGTTTTTTTGGTTAGATAAGTTGGCATTCAATCCTTCAGACCTTCGATGCAATATTATAAATAAATTATAACAATCCAAAATGAAAATCTTTAAAATTGTGAAAGATGTGGCAAAGGATATATCATTCTACAAATTTTTAAAATAATTCTTTATATTGATATGATGTAGTAGAGTTTGGAAAATGTGCTGCTGCTTCTTTAATAAAATATACCTAGCATCAACCGAAGATGGATGTCATTAAATCAATTGGAAAACATAAATCACAATAAAAACATAATTTATATTTCAAATGAAATTCTATATAAATATAAATGGAGAATGCTAGATTTATCATATTATGCTCTCTACGATGTAATCTACCACCCACCATCACACATAACATACCCTATATACCCAGTATGTCATCACGTTCTCAAAACATCACTTAAGGTTTATATGAACCTTAAATCCATTCGTTTTGTAAAACAAGATAAATTACACGTTTACAAGGATTCTGGTGGATTTCAATGTGTGGCATCATGCTGTCGTTTCTGGTTCTGGGCTGATTATATAAAACAAAGTTTTTTTTTCATCTTCAAATATATATTCTACATGGAATCTGCCACTGATTGATATTATTATTGACATATTCACCCTTGTAATAACTTTCTGCTCCTTGACTTTATATAAATAATATCTAAAAAGGGGGTTAATGTTTTAGAATAACATTTTTCTTTTCTTTTTGACAACAAATGGCTCTGGAGACTTCCTTAGAACTCTCGTTTTTAGTGGTAAATATGTTGAAATTGTTTTAAAATGCCTACTGGGTAAATGCATATATGTATGTAGTTTTCTCGGGGGAAATGTCATTGAATCTCAATAACAAATCATTTTCTGAAAATACACCCCCGCAATCACAATAAAAAAAACACAGTTAACAGACAAGTAGTGTCAGATGGAATTGTTTTGACATTAAGTTAATATCTCTACACAATGGGATATCTTCCAAATTCTCTATAGCAATGGTTAGACCCAAGGCGGCGCGGCGGCGGTGGTGATGACAAATGACATTTGCTGTTACCCTTAGGTATACCTTTTTATAAGAATCGCTACCTAAATATTCGATTCGTTCCAAATGCTATTTTCTGAAGTATCATCAGAACGAATATAATGTTCGAGTATAGGTATAGAAAAATATTGACGAAGTGGCAAAAAGTTAATTATCCAACTTTTTGGATGACAATCATTTTGATGACAGTTCTGAATCGTAATAGATGAAGTGGAGACTCAGTTGGGTAGATATACACGAGTAGGTATCCTATATCTACTCTCTACTCAGAGTGAGATAAAGATGGTTGAGAATTTTTTTTTTTTTTCATCTATTTTTGTCACATTTTACTTCTTTTTTTTGTTGGATTACATGAAATAACGGTTATAGAATTCATTTTTATTTTTTTGTGTTCTTATGCGCCAATGTCATAAATTCAACCAATGGGTCATTAATCATATCCTTCATATATATATTTATATGTATACGAATAGGAGAAAAAGGAAGTAAATGGGGTTTTTGTTGTTGGGAAAGAAGGCTCAAATGACTTTAAGGACTGTTGGTCTGTGAAAGATGTTGCGAAAAAAAACTTAATCGATTTCACATTCACACTAGTAAAGAGAGGGAGAGCATTTTTTTTTTTCTGAAGTGACATTTGGGATTCCCTTCTTCTTTTTTTGTTTTTTTGTTGCTGTCGGTGTTGAAGGTATTATTAATGACGGTTTCAAACCAATATCTACAATTTTAGTTGAGAGATTTAAAAACAAGAAAAAGAAATAATATTTTAATGGAACAAACTTAAATATTCTATACCCCACAATGCTTGCAACTTGCAACTTGCAATGCTGCTGGAGCTACAGCTATTTCACGAGGAGCAAACCTGACACTATAAACTTTTTGTGGTATTTATTGTATATGGAAGGAGTTTTCAACCACAATCTGTCTTTGAATTAGTGACTTTACGTATCCCCATCAAAGAAATACGACGTGATAACGAGAGGTGCGCCGGCGGCGGGGCGGCGTGACAATAGCTCTCATGTAAAATGCTTTGCTTAAATTTAGCGTGGCTAAATTTTGCTGAGAATTTCTGCGTGCTATATAGGCTTTAAGAGAGAAAAACTGCCAAGAAATCACGTCATGACGCCGCCGACGCGACGTCTCGTTTTCACGCAATATTATGAATCAGAGCTGAATGGAGAGTATACACACTTTTCTTATACGTTTATGGGACGGGTACCACTGTAACTTGTAAATAAAAATTTGGTGAAAAACCGCCGTGATTCGCAGTACAGGGTTTTCTTTTTTCTCTACTCATTAGTCGTGAAAAGAAAAGAGAACACTAGAACACTATACTGCGAATCACTGCGGATCCAGTATTGCGGATTCCATAATCGGCATGATTAATTTTTTTCTAATCAAAAATAAACCATCCATGAACTTTTATTTATAAAGTTTAATTTATACGACGTTTTTTTTTTTCATTTTGGTTATGCACTTAACATTGATATTTAAAATAATGCTTTGTTTGGATGAAGTAAATCTGAAAAACTTTATTTAGATCCTGGTGCTGATTCCAAGTTCAAGGAGGTAGTTGAAATAATATGGCCTGGCAGTGGAGCAACATGCTCAACTCCAAGATTTTTAGCTACATATTTGGCTTCAGTTGGTAAGACAATTGGTGCTGGAGCAATAAATGTAGAATAAGTTAGGGGAAATGCACCGGGAATGACTGATGCTCCATAATGGATAGCTGCTGATGGCACGAGAGGGCTGGAATCTTTGATTTCGTCTTTGCTGATTCCAGGTGCTTGTTCCAAGTTGATCGAAGAAGTTGAGATGAAATGTCCGGGAAGTGGGGCAATATGTTCAGAACCAAGAGTCTTTGCAACATAAGTCCCTTCAGCATTCAAACTAACTGGAACAATTAGAGGAGAGCTGTAGAGACGGGTTGCAGCTGGGATGACTGATGGATTATGAACGACAATCGGCTGAGAGTTATCAATGGCAAATCCTGGTCCATAGATGGCAGAATATAGAACTGGAGAATTAAATCCTAATGGAACTACGCTTGACTGAGCGTTTATTGCGAGAGCACAAACAACCATCAGAGCACCAATGAAGAACTATAAAGGAAAAGGAATTAATTTTTAAGGGTCAATTCTTTAGAAATATTTTTAGTATGCAAATGAAAAGCTAACCTTCATGTTTACAGTTTAAATTAAATTGGAAGGATCTTAATTAAGAGAGAAGTAAGCTGCCAATGTATCTTTAAATCAGAATTGGATACGCTTTTATATTAGTTGATCACCGTGATCACTAATCACATATTAACTATCTAAATAATATTAATTAAATTATTGTACCGCCTAGAAACTAACGATTGCTTGATGGTACTCTGAACACAAGGTTAAATTTCGAATCAAATGTATAAAGCGTCTGCTTTGGTTCAATATAAGTGTAAGCGCACTTAAACTAGTTTATTTTCTTTATTGTAATAAACGGATAATGAAATTTTAATAAGTTCATCTAACTGAAAATTTAGGTACGCGTACGACCTGTACATATATCACGGTAAATACATGAGCAATCTATCCATATATTTAAATTGCATTTGAGGTCTTTTCGCCCTCAGGCTAGATTGGTAACAAATATTGTGAAGCTAACTTGTCAAAGGCCGAGGGCGACCGACGCAGTTGATTATTTGTTCAGAAAATTAACGAATATGTGTTCGCATTGATCAAACTATAAAAGCGTGTTTAAATCTGATTTGAATACACATTCGTGGCTTTGGGTTACTTCCCTCATCATCAAAATCCTTCCAATTTAATATATAAAAAAAAACATTAAACATGAAGGTTTGTTTTCATCGAGAACTTTTTCTCGAATTTAAACTTTACTCAATTTCAATTTCTTTACAGTTCTTCATTTGCGCTCTGGTTGTTTGTGCTCTCTTAATGAACGCCGCTCGGTCAAGCGTAGTTCCATTAGGATTTAATTCTCCAGTTCTATATTCTGCCGCCTATGGACCAGGATTTGCCATTGATAACTCTCAGCCGATTCTCGTTCATAATCCATCAGTCATCCCAGCTGCAACCCGTCTCTACAGTTCTCCTCTAATTGTTCCAGTTGGTTTGAATGCTGAAGGCACTTATGTTGCAAAGACTCTTGGTTCAGAACACATTGCCCCACTTCCCGGACATTTCATCTCAACTTCTTCGATCAACTTGGAACAAGCACCTGGAATCAGCAAAGACGAAATCAAAGATTCCAGCCCTCTCGTGCCATCAGCAGCTATCCATTATGGAGCATCAGTCATTCCCGGTGCATTTCCCCTAACTTATTCTACATTTATTGCTCCAGCACCAATTGTCTTACCAACTGAAGCCAAATATGTAGCTAAAAATCTTGGAGTTGAACATGTTGCTCCACTGCCAGGCCATATTATTTCAACTACCTCCTTGAACTTGGAACCAGCACCAGGATCTAAATAAAATTTCCCCTTTTTTTCATCAATGCTATAAGTAAAATTAAAGTCAAAGTATGAAATCAATAAAACTCGAATTCTTGATAAAATCTATTTCATGGATTTTCGTTTTTGTTTTTCGATTATAGGTATTATTTGAAAGAAATTATCGGCTTTACTCTCCAATTTCTTACATTTCTAGATCAAAATTTAAAAAATATTGTCTTAACACAAAGTGTTGGTTGGTGATTAATAAAATAATTTAATTTCAAAGATTTATTCACTCGAAAAATTAATTAACTCAAACAAAAATTAATTTCACTTAAAATCCCACATTTAATACTTCCCCTCACTCTTTTTTTCCGTCTCTCTCACTCAGCAAAAACAACCAGTAACTATTTTGAAAATGAGTCTTGTAATTGTAAACAAATTTCAAAAATGTTTCCTCCCCCCCGCACCATTACCCCGCTGACATCAGGACTGCAAAGAATCATTTTTCATTTCGAACTCTGTTAAAGAATGTTCGACTTCGACTGTGAAAATTTATGTGTGTTTGTGTGTTTTTCTCAAAATTAAATCGTCCTGAAAATGGCAACTGCATGCAAAACAAACACACAAAAACGACCAAATTAAAACGAAACTTTGTTCTTTGTCTTAAAGAATGTTTGTTTAGCCAATTAAGCTTATCTTATTTGGTAGGTATTATATATGAGGCGGGAGTCTTTTTTACCCCCGCTTAATATGCCCTCTCTTATCTTATAAAAGTTATCCTTGGAAATCAACGATAAAACAAGCAAATTAGCAAATAAATCAAATTTTCATTCCCTTTTCATTTTGAATTGAGAAGGAATCTTATAAAATTTTCAGTTTGATCTTTTGTATATAAATATATATGTATATATGTGTGTATAGACACTGACAAGGACGTCTCTGTCGAGTCCTTCTCATCACTCCTTGGCGCATCTCGAATCATTTATCTAAATTAATCCCTGTCGTTTACATTGGAAAAACAAATCAAAGATTAAGACAAACACATTTGCGACTTGCGATTGGGATAGAAAAGGAGAAGAGAGGATAGATGGAAGTCGAATGGCAGTCGCAAACAGGAACAGGACTCGTGGGTCGTCGTGCCGCGACGCGCCGCATCACGGGGGCAAATTAAAATCCAGGGCGGCGATAGATGGTATTTTGGAGAGAATCAATTTTCAATTGATGCAAAGGGTGATCGGTGTTAGGTATATATTATATTGTGTACCAACGAACGGGGGTGTCCCTGTCCATGTTATTGGATTGAAAGCACCATCATCACATTCATCCGCACATAATGAAAAACGATTAAAGACCGAAATTCTAAAGGGGGCTTAATAACAAAAACATGCAAGCTATATAGTCCTATGAAATTTATTGAATCCTGAATATATACCTAACCTACAAGCTGCAAAGATAACAAAATGAGCATCAGGATTTTCCTCCAAACGAACGTAAACCGGCCAGGTACATAGGTAGGTACATTTATGTATACAAAAAGGAATACACGCCATGAACCCTGGAGACGTCTACTGCGCGAGTATTAATTAGTTGTGTCAAAATCAGTAATAATTCATCAAAATTTCATCATATCAACCAACAACCGAGGTATAACAAATGACGAACGACAACCTACATACACCGCTCTTGCTGGCTGGCTGGTTCTTTCACCCTTTTCGGGATAGAATTGAACACGGCGGCGGCGGCACTGGCATGTAATGGCATCACGAGAAAATGTATGGAAAGAAGAGCTCACGGATTCGCCGATATTATTATTATTATTATGTGAACTTGGTGGATTCAAGTGACGATTAAGTTTTTAATGGAAAATGTTGTTTTTGACAGAAATTCAATTATTTGCGTGCTTGAGAAATGTTATTATTTTAATATTTGTAAAATCCAGCATGAAGAAGAATTGAATAAGAATTCTAGAAGAGGGTTTATGGGCGCACTTCTTTGAAGAGAACACTTGAATGCAGAAGAAGGATTTATAAAACGCCAGAACAGAAACTGATGGAGAATTTTTATAAAACTTTCAATTGAAGCGCACATAATCTAGAAAGTATAAATTTCAATTAATAGTTCAGAATAGCAAAAAAATTCGTCATTTCAATATATGTATGATGATGATTTTTTTTTAATTTTATTACCCAGTAATTAGCTGAGTTGAATAAATAAATGCAGGAAGTTTGAATTTCATTGGTTGATATAATGTAGATAATTCCAATATAAGCATGAAGTTGTTGTCCAGGTATTTTGGGAACATTATTTAAGAGCCCTCTACCCAAAATGTCGAATACGGTTCGTGCGTGCGTGCATGCGAGTAAATGCCTGAACACAAAAGAATGCTGTAACTGGAACTGGAACTGGAACTGATGCTCATTTTGTTATCTTTGCAGCTTGTATAGGTTAGGTAGATATTCAGGATTCAATATATTCCATAGGACTATATTGCTTGCATGTTTTTGTTATTAAGCCCCCTTTAGAATTACTGGAACTGGAACTGCAACAGATGTGAAAAAGTGTCATACGCGCTGTTTTTTACGTACCCACAATGCAGCTTATTGTTCCCTTTTCTTTTACTGATATTTTTCCTTAAATAAATATAATCATGCCGATTATGGAATCCGCAATACTGGATCCGCACTGGATCTCTCGTCTCTTTACTCATTTGTCGTGAAAAAAGAGAGAACACTATACTGCGAATCACTGCGGATTCATTAATCGGCATGAATATTTTTTGCAGAACAAGTAAGCACAAAACTTCAATATTTTTCTCCGGCTCTATTTAAAACGTCAAAAGTGCAAAAGTTGAGGCCAACTCTTGCAGCACCGACTGCAGTTACGTTGCGTTGTGTTCGTAACACTTAATTTGTGTGTTTTGAATATGTTGACAGCTATTCCAGCAGCTTTTTCATTCCAGTTGCAGCTTCACCCCCATTGTGTTCAGGCAGTAATTTTGTTTGAAATCGATATTAACTAAATTCAAACACAAATAAAAACATATATGGGCTCATTTATAAACGTTGTCTAACTTTAGACATCAGTCCAACTTTAGAAAATGTGTTCAGAAACCTCGTTTATTGTTGTCTTATAGCTGCCTAACTTAGACACAAGAGTAGATTGTCTTAACGATTTATTTATAAATATATTTATTTTTATTAAATAAAGCATATTTCCACCAATTTGAAAATAGATAGACAGTGTCTTAGTGGACAAAAATCTAATAAATAAGACCGATAATTTTCAGTTTCGTACTAATAGTAAAAAAATAACAAAATTTCGACGCCGAAGAAAAATATCTTTACCAAAATTATTAGCGTGATAAATCATACTAAATCCTGTGCCTACGTTCTGTAACTCTCGCATCGATAAAATTAGTTAAGAAACGATGGAAATTGAAACATAAACATATGAGGTTTGTTCCATTTTTCAACGTTTCTCGACCAATTTTATCTATGCGAGAGTTACAGAACGTAGGCGCTGCTCTGCTGTCTGTCTAGAGTGTTATATGGGAATTTCCTGATGTCCATCCAAGGGAATATCTGCCTAAGGGACAAGAATAAGAAAACGAAACAGGCAAAAGTTTCAAACAGATTATTTACTAGGTTTTCATTCGATTTGAAACGCAAATGATACACTAATCGACACAATTTTCAATTCAACAATTATTTTAATGCTAAAAATGCATTTGTTTGTTTTGCTGATTCCAATTCTATTTTCGTGCAAGCTGATTGTCATTTCACACAAAATTGTCCATTTTAAATGGAACAAATCGTTCCAATAATTTTGAGTTCGAAATACGAAAATTTTTCATTTCGTGTTCAGTGATTTCAGTGTGGGAAGTTACATGTATTTTCGTAAGCGAATGGATATCGCCTCTTTCCATACTGTCGCACTAGTGTCGCCCTCTCTGTGTTTCGATAGTGAGCTTATACTCATCATTATTCTATCAGTCATACTCATAGATACTTATAATTACTTATCGGTTTGACAAATTGGTTTAAAATCAGTCCGGTTTTGCTTTTTAATGATTCTTTAAACTCAAGTATGCTCTTGAACAACTTTCAAAGATTTACTTAACCGATTATACACAACACAACAATTGAATTTCAATTGGGGAACAATTATAATTATATAATCAGGTTATTTTTGTAGCTTTCAATATTCGTAGATAAGCGTACTTATATACATAATTCACTAATGACTTAGATATACTATAAAAGGTCATCAAGAAACCAAATTTAGTATCAGAAGTTATTCTTTGAATTTTCATTAAGTCAAATTTTCACACAAAAAAAAATTAAAAAAATGAAGGTTTGTATTTTTGTTTTTACATAAAATGTACATTATTTTTTTATTAAACTTATAACATTCGTATATACAGTTCATCATTTCTACCGTTCTTGTATGTGCTATGTTAATGAACTCTCAAGCAAGCGTTATTCCACTGGCTGCGCCTGCGAGTCTTCCCATCTTTTATTCTAAACACTGCAGACCTGGTTATGTTTATTATAACTCCGATTCGATTTTGGTTCACTCTTCATCTGTCATTCCAGATGGAACTCACCTTTTTTATAATCCTCTAATTCTGCCAGTTGATTTGAATGCTGAAGGAAGCTACTTTACAAGGACTCCTGGTTCAGAACATATTGCCTCAATTCCTGGATATTTCATATTACCTTCTTCGATAAACTTGGAACAAGCACCAGGAATTGATAAAGATAAAAACGAAAAAAAGTCTTTCTTTCCCAATTTGCCAGGAAAATTAGTTTCAGTCGTAATTTGTATAATGTAATAACAATTATACAAAATAAAACTCATTCAAATTCTGAAAAGTTGCACTGTTTTTAGTATGATTTTAAGAGAAAGGGAAGTATGTTCATATGTATGTACGTACATATGTACATATATTGAATTTACTAACAGCTCACACTTCATACTTTCTGAATGCTGATGTGATTAAAAAAAATCAATGTTGGCTTGTCAAAAACATTCCATTCGTCTTGCATTTCTAATTTCCTTATTTCTGTGTTTTTAACTTTTCAAAGAACTTTTTTAACTTTTTACAAGAAAATTATGTACTTTTTTTTTTAATTTTTAACTGAATGTTTGTTTATTTCCTGAAAAAGTATGCTACATGTTTACCTCAGTGCAGGTGGTTAAATATCACTCCTAAAAGTATACATCATTATTTCGATTTTTTTTTTCTTCAAAATAACCCCTAAGTTCATTTTATTTTCTTGCAAACGAGAAGGATGTTAAATTCTATCTCCCCCAAAATCATCCCAACTTTATCACAGCTATAGGTAAGGTAGACAAAACTATTTAAAGCACCTGCTGCACTTTTCTTTTCTAATCATTTCCACTCATTTATTAATATATTCTGCTATGGATAAAACACGTAAACAATTTAAATATTCGCTCCACCTGGTAGGGGATAAATTTTAACTTCTCAGATATTTTGTAAAATTTCAATATCTAAACATTGATTTTAATTTTTCTAAACTAGATTGTTAAAATTTTTTTAATTCTTTTTTTGATGTGTAAACATCTATGGCGGCGGAAATTTCTAAGACACATTACGTTGTGATCTTACACGTTACGATACGTTGATGCATTAGTTCAATATTGGATACGTTCGTTCGTACTTCAAACTAAATCAAAAGATCGGGTAGAGTTCGGGTTGAAATTTGGTTGACATTTCGAACTCGTCACGTTCTGTGATGTAAAACTAGCATTTGAATATTTAATTTTATGTTTACACATCTTAACCCTGATTCCCGACACTCACACTTTTTTTTATATAATTTTTGGAGCTTGGACAAAATAAAAACCGCAGTTAAATATAAGTTTCTTTTTGAACAAATCAAGGACTACACCCAATATCTTGTAATCTATTAACTTAAACATGGCTGACCTGACATCAATTTAGGAAATCGAAAAATAAATAAATATTAAGGAGGCAACACGCCGTCATCCGCCGACCACCGCCAGGCATTGAGGCATCCAAAAATTATCTACGTTTTTCCAGGACCAAAACAGTATCCCAATTCCCAACCCAACAAATAAATTTAAGCTATACAAAAAAAAAAATATAACGTTGTTTCACTTAAAGCATATACATAGTAGAATATTATATAAGGACACCCAAGAGCAATATTTTCCTCTGCATAGGGCGTTGATGCGAGACGTGTTAACATCGCACTCCTTAAGATCCTGCCAACAAGCTGGACACTGGTGGAGTCTTTTATTTTATTGCCAGGATTTTCGTATATCTACCGCAAAATAAAAACTATTGCGTGCTGGGGCTTTGATGGACACCATAAATAACATTTCGATAAACTGAAAGGAATGGGTTACCCTTATATAAATAGTCGAGAGTATAAGAAAGAATCTTTTCTGCGAAAAGAGAGGAGTCTTTGTATCACACGAGACCGGACGATGGCCCATACCTACTGCATAAGGAGGATAGGCATCGCTCCGGAGTTCGTAGATAAATTATGTAGTCAATTAAGCTTAGTATGGGTTTTGGGCTATGTTTTTGGGGATTTTTTTCTTTGGTAAATGATATAGGTCCATATATATGTGAAACAAGCTCACTGGAACCGCAGCGAGATTTATGATTCGATTTTATTTGCTTTGTTCTTATAGCTGATGGTGGTTCGAAGGATATTTTCAATTATTATTTGAATTAGATTTATTCTTGACACAAACAAAATCTTGTTTAGGTTCGGTGAAATAGTAGATATAATATACCTACCTAGTAAAAGAGGTTTACTTTCGATTTAACTAAATTGTGATTGTGGTTTAAATGAATGAATTCTTATGAGAATACAGCCCATTGACATCAGGAATAATTGAAATTAATTGAAAACAATAAAAATTAATTTGAGCAGAAAACCTACATAATGTATGTATATATTATATAATATGTTATGTTTGAATTTGAGACCGAAAGAGTTTGTTAAAAAGGTCAGGGTAGACTTTAACATCACCACAACAAAATGCTTACGGGAACCCCGATGAAAAAAAAAACATTGAAAGATTCACCAATAGACCCTGTTCACATTGGACTAAGTCCTGCGACTTTTTTACTTCTCTGTACGAGAAAGATGTGGCTAAGAAAGGCATCTCTTTTCTATCCATAAAGTGGGAATAAGATAAAGTACAGAGACTTAAAAAAAGTCGAAAGAAAAAAATCAATGTGTACTGTACATCGTCAAAGGAAACTGCAGAAAATCTCTTACGATTTTGTTTTTCTTCGTGAGAAAGGTACAAGAAATTTTAGAAGAAATTAATTTGAAAAGAAAACTTCAAAAAACTAATTCCAGGAACTTATTTATTCGTGTAAAAGTGGACATAGTATCAGTCTCTCTATTTCAATAGTAGCTCTGTTTGGTAACGTGAAATCTGTTGCATAATTGTACAAATTATTTCCTAAAATTCCTGTTTGCTAAAGCTAAGTACAGACGATTGTCAGATCTTATACAATATTGTCAGATCTGTCAGTGAAAAAACTGTCCCAAATGTCTTACAATAGTCTGAACACACAATTTTGTCTGACAATATTGTCAGAAACGTCGTTGTCAGGTCATTGTCAGACGACAATCTGACAAAAAATTGTCAGGTATCTTACAATCGTCTGAACACACAATTTTATCATTGTCAGACGATTAGGACATTGTCAGACTCATTGGTCATTGTCACATGTTTTCATTGAAAACATCTTACAATTGCTGATAACTTCTTCATTGTTCGAAATGTCAATGAGAGATAAAAAAACATTTGTGTTGGAAATTTTTAGTTTTTGCACAACTGAATAAATAAACTCAAAACTATATTGCTTTATAAATATTTTCTTTTTTAGTTTATTTATTCAGTTCACTTCAATTACATTTTATTTTCCTTGTGTTGTGTAGTTTTATTCGGAATAAATTAAGTGCTCATGCTCGGCCGCCATTTGTCTTTTATTAATTCTTTTTTGCATGTTGTTGATTTTTTGTCGCATTTCTGAATAAAAATAGATAAAAAAATCTAACAATGGAGAAGGCATCAATAGCCGTGTTTTTTTGGGAATCTATACATAGTACAGTAAGAAATTCCCAAAAAAACGCATCGGCAGTAGCCTGGTTTTTATATTTCACGTTTGGCACTACCGAATAACAGCTGTCAGAATAATTAAAAAAAAAAAATATAAATAAAAGAAAGTTTGAAAAGGAAAACAAAAAATAACTTGAGCCAAAAATTAATTATAGTTACATAAAATGGACAATTTTTCAGAAGATATGGTAAGAAAACATAGAAAAAGATATTCTTTCTTAAATAATTCATGAAATAATTGTAGATTTTGCGTGAACTGTTAGAGTCCAGTGAAAGTGGAAACGAAGCTGAAACTCTTCGGCCCTCGCCGCATAAAAATCCAATAACGCTTCAGTTCTTTTTTTTGTCCAGTTCGTTCTAACCCTCCTATCCTACTGATTAGAATTGTTTAATCATATAATTTATATTAATTTTCTTCTTACCTTTTTCCTTTGTCAGACATTTCGGTTTCAGCAATAAAAATAAATTCTTCAGGAAAAGGCAGCGATAAACATATGTTTCAGGAAAGGGGTTTGTTCGTAGATTATGGTCGAAGTAAGTTGTGGTTTATGTATCATGTAGTAGATGACGTCATCGGCGATCATTTTTGTTAGATCATATAATGATTTTTTAACTGAATTCTATGTAGTTCTTCAATCAAAAGTGCATTTAAATGCATTTTTATTTAAATCAAGTTTTAAAAAAACCGATAACGAATAAAATCAATTGATTTTTTTTGGTTGAATCGAAAATGATAGATTGATTTTTTTGGTCAATGGAAAAACAGCCATGAAAAACACACAACTACTTTATAAACACAGCCATCGAGATGCAAATGATAGTCAATCCCACCAACATCTGAAAACAAAACCACCAAAATTCCATTCGATACTCGAATAAACGTCACAAACCTATCCGCAGTAGGATTCTACTTCTGCTTTTATTGGCAGTAATTCTACTGTGGATGTTGTATTTGTAACTCGTGTAAAATCCTACTGTACTGTGAATAGCTTTTCCAAGAAAACACGACTAATGGTCGAAAATATTACATATTATTATATTAAAAGGAGAGAAGAAAAAGATTCTTTATTTAATGCAGAGGAAATCGATAAGAATGCTGCACAACATACCCTAAGTAATGATGCCTCCCCCCAAAAGATGTAAACAATCAAAAAAAATTTGTATAGATCTGCCAACCGTTTGAACAGAAAATTCTCAAGCTGACAATTTTTTCAGATATATCTATTATTGTCCGAAAATTGTCAGACAAGAGCTGACAATCAAATTGTCAGACTTTTGGATGAAATCTACCAACCGTGTGAACGGAAAATTTTTCATTGTAAGAAATATGTCAATTTTCAGCTAATTGTCAGCTATTGTCAGACCATTGACAGTTCTGACAATATTGTAAGATCTGACAATCGTCTGTACTTAGCTTAACTCAAAAAAACGAGAGAGCACAATGAGACAGCAAATAATTTTTAGCTTAACTCAAAAAAACGAGAGAGCACAATGAGAAAGCAAATAATTTTTCCTCCATTGGATAACTTGCAAATTTCTGTTACACAAATTTGTGTTTGCAAGGAGTGTAAAAACTGTCAAATACACAGCTGTGTCCGTCATTTGACGAAATTAAAAAATTAATTGCCAAGTTTTCCCTTTTTTTAAATGACCGAAAACCATTTACATTCGAAACTGAAATGTTGTCGCACTGATGCCTAATTCACAATGCGACGAGACAACGAGACTTCGACACGTGACGAGATCTCTTCGTAGATGTTTTCTCTTAAACATGAATTCAAAACAACGAAATAATACATATAAAAACATTTCTCGTCGTCACGTCACGTCAGAAGTTCAAAAAACTTAAAAAGAGGAAAACTGTGAAGAAATATCCTCACGTCGACGTCTCGCTTTCTCGTCGCATTGTGAATCAGGCATGAAAAACTGGGTATTAGTTCCCATGAAGTCTGATTCATAGGAGACGAAAAAGCGGGACGTCGACGTGACTAGATCTCTTCACAGTTTTCCTCTCTTAATGACAAACATAAAACAATAAAATAATAAATAATAAAGAAATTCTCGTCGTAACGTCGTCGCGTCTTTTTTTCAATTTTTCGAACTTCCGACGCAACATGACGACGAGAAATGCTTTATTAAGTATTATTTGTTCGTTGTTTTAATTCGTTATTAAGACAGAACTTCTGCAAAGAGATCTCGTCACGTAAATGTCTCTCTAATTTAAAAGAAAAACAGAGTTAAGTAATGCCTAATTCAAAATGCGACGAGACAACGAGACGTTGACGTGACGATATCTCTTTGCAGATATTCTCTCTTAATCACGAATTTACAAACAACGAAATAATACATATTCAAGCATTTCTCGTCGTCACGTCAAAAGTTCAAAAAATTGAAAAGAGACGCGGCATTACGACGAGAATTGCTTCATTATGCATTATTTCATTGTTTTAAGTTCGTCATTTAAAGAGGAAAACTGTGAAGAAATCTCGTCACGTCAATGTCTCGCTTTCTCGTCGCATTGTGAGTTAGGCATAAGGCATTGTAAAATTTAGGAAATAACCTTCACTCAATTAAATCTATTGCGCACTATTTTTGTTCTCCTGAATCGTCTCTTTGCGCAACCGATGCACGTTTGCCAAGTGATTTTGTTCAAGCTATACTTTATTCTCCTCCAAGCTCCAACATCATCTTTATACACATCCTGTAAATCTGTTTTCTTCAGTTCTATAATTGCATCTATATACAATATATATACACCCTTTTAAATATTTATTTTTAAGATTTATTTTTTATTGTTAATTTAGCCTCGTATCTAAGTTAACACAAAAGAATCCATTAAACAGTATAGTTTTCAAAGTCTACAATAATAAAATGCAAATCGTATAGTTTCTGCTTTAAGGAAGACAACCCAAACAAAAACTATACCTACATAACTACCTTCCTTTAAAACTATCCTTTTTCATAATAATTGTAACTATATGTATAACGCTATTTCTTCCCTTCATCCACCATTTAACCGAGGGTATATAACGTATAACTTTCAACTAATGGCCATTAAATTGCAAACTGTTTATAATTACACTTACACACGAAGCAATTTCGGCTACAATATCCCTTCACTGGACAGCAAGACATCTAAAAAAAATAAACACAACAAAGCCTCAAGATGTTGCGGGAGTTACTTTTCAGCATCACTAGCTATATAGCGGAAGAACGAGTGTTGAAGTTTAGATCTCGAATGTACGTGATCATACATAATCAAATTTCGACACAAAATGGCCAATAAACAGGACCCCGGCACTATGAAGAAAATCTATTATATTTGTTATTATGTACGTAGGTATATATTTTTGTTTTACCAAACACATCTTTGCGAATGCCCTAACCCTTCTCGAAGCTATACCTACTCCTATATCTCTTCTTCCATCAACATTTCAAATGAATCTCTCATGGAAAGTACGAATTTCTCCCAAGAAAACTTTATTGATAATGACTCGTCCTGCATAAGATACATTGCTATAGTTTGCTTCTGCTTTTGCTGCTGTTTTTTTGGAGAAGGAGAATTGTTGTTGGGTCTTCTTCTTGTTCGCATCTTCAAAATGTACTGGTATCCATCCTTGATTTTAAGAAGATGATTGTAGATTGTCTGGTTCCGTCTTTTGTTTTCCTAGGATTTTACAACTACACACGCCGCGCCGCGCCGCCGTCGAAAATACCACTCTATTTCGATCTGATATTTTCTCCTTGATATGGGGGTAGGAAGGTTGACAGAATGGGTTAAGGGCATGGGTGATATGTTATTGTATTGCTGACGTTAACTAAAAAATAATTTTCCATTCAATTAAAGTTTTGTATCGAAACTGGAAAGAAACCTTCGAAATCCAAATCACCAGGACGAAACATATATGTAATGTATGTAACTACCTATAAATGCTGAAACATCGTTAACTTTACATTACGACCGACGACGACGACGCGACGACTGAAGAAAATAGAATAAGGGTTAGGGGTTTTCTAGTTTAGGCTTAGGTATAGGTATAGGTACATAACATATACAGATAGAAGACGTTAAAGGATTTGAAGCGATTGTCTAACTCTATCATGTGTGGATTATAAGGAAAAAGGAAGTGTATGGTGATCCCAAGTGAATACTGTTATTGAATATTCAATGTTTTATAATATCCTTTTTGTCTACATGACTAATATAATATTGTCGATAAGGGATACAGGGAAATGGTATATGGGTACATAAATATACAATAAGTATAGGTAGGTATACGGATTTAAGTTAAAATTAATATTTTCAAAAGTAAGTATAAAGATTTAAGTAAAGGAGATTTTAATTCTAAATTTGTGGCTATTGATCGAAGGAGTTCTAAATTTACAGTCAATCTACAGAAAAATGGAGGGTACATCGCAAAACTTTTAAGCTGGTTGTTCTTTAGATTTGATTGTTCCTCAAAGTCTAAGGCATAAAACATAATTTTAGCATATTCCCTCTCCTTGCTCTAACCCCGACAGTCTGCCCTTTTATGATTGTAAATCGGTTTATTTCAAATCTTATAGGTCTAAAAGAGAGAAAGTGTGCTTGCCCAATGAGCTTGGAAAAACATGACCGTCGACCGAGCACATCGAACAAAAAGCTGAACGCGGTCAACTTTACACAATTTTCATGTAATTGGACAGATTTCTAAACATATGACAGTTCAGTGCTCAATTGTGTTTCTCAAATCGATCGGAGCGCTCCGGTCGCACTCAGGATCAGGCCTAGCTCTGTGTCCCACTTGGTGCTTAAAAAGAAAAAAAACCCAATATCGTGGTTTGGTTCAGTGTATAGATTTAAAATATAACGAAATTTTTGACTGTACCAACCGAAAGCCAATAATTTTCATGAAGATTGTCTTTATAAAAACAACTGACCAGAAATTTGGTGCTATCAGTCAAGTTATAGGTAGCTATGCAAATTCCAAACTCTTCTTCCATTTTAAATTTGAACTCAAAATAGTAATGTAAATATCAAGAACAACAAAACCATTTGAAATGTAAATTTTTTCCAATACAAAGTTATTAACATTTCATTAAAAACAAAAAAAAAAGGATCAAAAGAATGCAGAGTAACCACTTTGTATGATGATTAGAGGACCCCTTTCTTCTTTTTTTTTTTCCAACAGAATAAAGAAGAAAAACTTTACGCAATATCAATTCAGCCAGCAACAGGATGAAATGAATATGAAAAAAGGGATGGGAAACAAGCTCAATGTTTGAGAATATACATATACCTATAACCCTTTGACATTAAAATTTTGTTTCAATTTTGCCAAGGATATAGGGAATTGGAAAATTTTCAGTTTGCATGCAACGCATAGAGCAAAAGGAAATTCAAATTATATATTCAACCAATAAAAATGACAGTGACAGTGCTCTTTTTCTCTGATGATGATACTAGCACAAAGAGACTCAGAAGTCAGAATATTGTTGCTGATGATTGTACTTATAGTCAAATTTAACACAAGTATTATAATTACAAAGTATGTTGTATATGGTTTTCTTGCCTCACATCCCACATTTGCATATAAATTGGTTTTCGGTAGCATTTTTCGGGAATATAAAACAATTTGCGAATGTTTCGAACTGTAATTTCGATTAATTTTTCGTCTCTCTTTCTCTTAATTACATACAGTAGAAAGGTACGAGTATATATATACATAAGTAGGCACATGGCTATGGCTGGCTATACATAATAAAATGCGAGAATCATATTATAATCGAAACCTCACACTCGATTCAGAATTTTGCTTTTGCTATAGATTTTCAAAATTCAATATGTTTCGGTTGAAAGGACATCAAAGAAGAAAGCAAAATAAGTTCGAAACAAAAGTTTTCTCATTCGTTTGTATATGGATGCAGATTTTGCTCATGGATAAGTTTTGTATATGATGTTGTAAGCTATCTACATATAAGGTCTTAGGTCTTATTGCAAATGAAATATAGAAGTTATAGTAAGAAAATTGGAAGTTTTTTTTAATTATGAAACTTGAGAGCTTACATTTTGCCTCGGTCGTAAAATTTTGGATGCAGAACAATGAAACTTTATTATTTCTTATGATTTTAATAATAGTTATTTAAACTGAGACATTGCACATTTTATTTAAAAAAAAAATTATAGTGACTTTAAAAAAAGAGAGAAATTTACTCAATCATATTCTACGTATATTTTGCTTTAACTTTAGGTACGAAGTAAGATAAAGATCTTCCTCATACTTAGAACCTACAAAGACTTAGAATTTATTTAGGTACGTTCAGTATCATAAGTAAGATAATGTACTGTAACAATACAAAATTATATAAAACGTCATTTGATGGACCTTTACATAAGTCAAGATTTGCGCACGCCATGACTCTTGCAAAATCCGCCATATTGCTCTTTATTTCCGAAACTATTAGTATTTAAGAGAAACTTTAATTAGGCTGCTTTGCTAAAACCATGAGTTTGTAAAAAAAAAAAAAAAAAAAAAAACATCGAAAACATTGAATTGTAACAAGTTTTTTACTCATTTTTTTTAAGAGACGCTCCGGTATCTTGATAAAAAAATAGCAACAACAAAAAAAAAACTGAAAACATAGGTATATAGCACGAAAATTATCACAACTAATTAACGACTTATTATTAACTCAAATTATCCACTCAACCAATTTTCGGTATGTTACTTAGCTAACTTAACATTCTTCAAAATAGTTGAATCCTAATTTTGTGGGCTTCAGGTCTTTCTTTCTTGTTAATAATATTTGCTTCAGCATTCCACTTGAAAGCTATAAAAGTTGTAAGAATTTGAAATTATTCTGTGTAAGTAAAATGCTTAAAAGCTCCCGGTGTTAAGTGCCGCCGCCGTTCAGATTCTAAATCATTTTTCTTTGGGGGAAATCTTTCTTAAATTAATTCGAATTCTCTCGAATCAAGTAAAAGTTTAAGACGTAGACATTAGACAAACAAGAAGGCGAATGGAGACTTAAGGTAGAACTATAATAGTCGGAAACTGTCGGAAGCAAATGCCAAAACCGAACGAAAAGTTACCTTCAAAAACGTCAAATGCACAAGCCACCCATAATCAAATGAGTATCTTAAAAATCCCAAACCAAAAGATAAGTTTACGCAAATGTTTGAGTGAACGTCCTTTTTATTTATTTGGATAAATGCTGCGTAATTGAATCAGCTGTTCGTTAAACGTCAAATTCTAAAAGTCACAATGACGTTTGTATAAGTTTATCCAAATAAATTTGTATAAGTTTCCGCAACAAAATCCTTAGATAATTTTATCCAATTTGCGTAAACCATTTCCCATACAAAATTTGACAGTTCATTTACCAAAAGATAAACTTATCCAATAGATAAACTTATCCAATAGATAAACTTATCTAGTATTTAACGACGTTGAATGAATCCCCCTTTTATATTTATGAATAATGTTTTATCCATTGTCTAATTATAGACACTGCAATTGGTTATCTAGACTCACAGTACCTCATATTAAAAGTAATATAATTGGCGTTTTCATTTTTGTTCAGTTCTGTCAAAATCGAGAAAATGATGGATCCAGTGCCCCTATTCTTGTCTTATTTCAATATTTTGTTGTTGTTTTTAATGAGTGATGTGGTGAATAGTTCTTGTGGGTATTAGAACAGCCATTTTCAATTTCTGACATTTCCCAACTTCGACAAACGTCAAATTATTTAAGTCGTCGAATGAAAAAAAATTTTCATGAAAACAAAATGGCGATCATTGTCATGGAATTTAATTTGTTTGCCTGATTGGAAATAAGGTTCTATAGTTTTATTTAATTGTATATATATCACTTTTCACTAAGCAAAGTTGAAAGTGTAGTGATGGCATTTTGTAACATTGATGGGCTTGTGTGGTGTGATGAATTTTGCAAGTCGTTTTTTATCCAACTTCTTACGGACTTGCAAAAACACACGCCTAATATAGTAGATTTCACGATGGTTATGTCGGGCGTCATGCAAGTCTGCTAATAAGCTTCCCTCAGATGAATAAAAGGCCATCTTATATTTAGTACCACGGAAAAAGCATATTTTTTCCTTAAGGAGGTACTACTATAGCAACTTTTACACTTTTAATTCCCTAAAATAGAAATCTGCCTTGAAACATTCACCCATTTTAATGGGCTACAAACCTCAATTCTTTGTCTTTCATTTATGCCATCAGATAATATTATTAACGGATTATTAATCCAAAGCAACACATAATAAAAGCTATATTCGACCAACCCCCCCACCCCTCGAAGTGCACTACTATAACTTCTATAGAAGTAGAAAGGTTCCTTCATCTTAAAATTGACGATAAAAAGGGTTTCTTCTTCTTTATCGTCCTTGTTTTTTTTTATGATCTTCTTATTGTATATTATAAATGTTGACGAAAGCCTGCCCAAGCGAATAACAGTTAGTAGCTAGCTAGCTATATAGCTATTCATAAAGTAAACAAAAGTCCTTTTCCACAACTCAGATCTCATTTGATTTTAATTTAAATTTAATGAAGAATCAGAAGGCACAAAAGGACCAACCAATTCTCTTATCCTTTTTTGAATTCACTCACTCCTGCTGATTTCAAATAGACCTTTTTGTATATTATTATTCTTGTTCGTTTGGCCAAAATGCGGAATTGTTAAATAGCTTAACGTCTCTCAACACCTTCTTGCCCCGGTTGAATAAACGTTCTGTAAATATCCTTTCGTCACTTTAACTATATATGTAATGTTATACAATTCCCAAGGATACTTCTTTACTTGAAATGTTAACTGAAGTTTTGTTATATCTATAATTATTTCTTTTTTTTTATCTTCTTTCCCTTCGCTAAACCTTTAAACCCCTTTTCTCAGAGGTGGTGCGTCTTTGGGGAAACTTTTTGAAGAAACAAAAATTACCAAGGCGATTTTCCAATTAAGGATACAATCTTCTTATTGTTTCTATATGCATCCTTCAATACATATTAATTTTTTTGTTTTCTTTTTGATTACTCACATCCTTTTGTCTTATTCTTGGAATGTGTGTATGTTATAAAAGCAACAGGAACAGGATGTATGATAAGTCGTTAAACTTTATTTAAATTTTAATTCCTTTTGAAAATGAAAGTAGGGTGAGAGACTGGGTTGATGTTGGCGGAGGCGGGTGCGGAGTTGGAAGAATGGAATCCTTTTTAAACTTTATATGTTATGCGTGTGTATGTGTATGTGTAGCGTGCGTGTAATCAAATCAAATCAAATCAAAAAGGATACTATATTATCTTCTTTTGTTTTGTGTAGGTAGGTTTGTGTTGTTCCACATTTTCTGGGTCTCGACCTCGAAACAAAAACAACTTCGCTATATATTCCATCAAAACAAACCCAATGAAATGTTAATGGAATTACCGTTATACAGAGGGCGCAAAGGTACTTCCAAAAGGATAAACACACACTCATCTTTAGTAATATCATGCAAAACACAATAGCGCGGGGCGCAGTTAAAAAGGACAATTCTCTCTCTCTTACTCTGCATTTGGCTTTTGTTTATGCGAATGAAATCTGAATATGAATTGGAGCATTAAATGGTTCACGCTCGTTAATCTGGATGACGAAGGAAGTGGAAGTGGATGTGGATGTGAATGGGATTGTTGGAACTTAAAACTTATGGGATTGGGAGTGATAAAGGTTTTGTGTATACCTACCTACCTACCTAGATATCCTTAAAAGAGCATGGTTTTGTTTGTTCTAGTTTTCTAGAATATTTCCTTTTTGGGTTTTTCATGGGGAAATGTTTATTTAATTTTAAGGATGTGCGTTGTAATGATTTCGGAGATTGTTTTTGTAGATAATAATCCATGGGTGTGAAATGTTCTTAAGTTTGTGATTATGTACCTATTTTATAATAGAAAATAAGGGAGATTGAAGCTTTATTTTTGTAGTTAAAAAAAAGGTTTATAATTTTGATTGTTATCATATCATCAAGTGAAATAAGGTGATTTTTAAGAGATTTTTTACTTGTTACACGATTTTCGTTAAATCCGTGAAATCGGTGATTAATAGGTAGGTATACAATGAACAGTACATTTTTTTATGTGTAAACACATATAGTGGGATCCTGAAAAGTTTTCTTAGTGGAATTTGAATTTCGTCTATAAAAATTCATAATGTTTAACGTTATATGAGTACCTACCTACATTTTCATTTACATAAGTACCTTCATTTTAGTAGAACTGTGTTTGTGTATAACCTTCTAATAAATGTCAAAACTCTGACCACCTTCACTTTGTGTTTGGTACCAATATGGCGGATTTCGTCAAGTCAGGTATCCCGAAAAACTTAGATTAAAGCAGTGGAAGTTGAATTCGAGTTATCTTCTAAAAATGTTTTTCAGTCAATTCAGATCCCGAGTTAAGTCATCGTATTTGGTGAGTTAAGTCAGGTTTACCTGCATAGATATTCCAATACTTTCAGAATAGAGAGGGTGTGGGTGACACTATGGAAATCGATTTTTTCCATACAATCGTGTCGTATAGTGTCGCCCCCTCTATTTCGAAAGTAATAGTAACGTATTTCCTTTTTCTATGCACACTGTAAAATTCAAATACATATATTGTTAATCGTAATCAATATTTATTTTACGTTCAAAACGTATCAAGTACGTCATATTTCTTGATATAATTTTTTTATTTAGATCCTGGTGCTGGTTCCAAGTTCAAGGAGGTAGTTGAAATAATATGGCCTGGCAGTGGAGCAATATGCTCAACTCCAAGATTTTTAGCTACATATTTGGCTTCAGTTGGGAAGACAATTGGTGCTGGAGCAATAAATGTAGAATAAGTTAGGGGAAATGCACCGGGAATGACTGATGCTCCATAATGGATAGCTGCTGATGGCACGAGAGGGCTGGAATCTTTGATTTCGTCTTTGCTGATTCCAGGTGCTTGTTCCAAGTTGATCGAAGAAGTTGAGATGAAATGTCCGGGAAGTGGGGCAATGTGTTCTGAACCAAGAGTCTTTGCAACATAAGTGCCTTCAGCATTCAAACCAACTGGAACAATTAGAGGAGAGCTGTAGAGAGGGGTTGCAGCTGATGGATTATGAACAACAATCGGCTGAGAGTTATCAATGGCAAATCCTGGTCCATAGGCGGCAGAATATAGAACTGGAGAATTAATTCCTAATGGAACTACACTTGACCGAGCGGCGTTCATTGAGAGAGCACAAACAACCAGAGCGCAAATGAAGAACTGTAAAAAAATTGAAATTGAGTAAAGTGTAAATTCGAGAAAAAGTTCTCGAGAAAAACAAACCTTCATGTTTAATGTTTTTTTTTTTATATTAAATTGGAAGGATCTTGATGATGAGGGAAGTAAGCCAAAGCCATAAATGTGTATTTTTATCAGATTTGAAGACGCTTTTATAGTTTGATCAATACGAACACATACTCGTTAATTTTCTAAACAAATAATCAACTGTGTCGCCCTTGGCCTTTGACAAGTTAGTTTCACAATATTTGTTACCATTCTTGCCTGAGGGCGAAAAGACCTTAAATGCAATTTGAATATATGGATAGATTCTTTAAGTATTTACCGTGGCACAGGTCGTACGCGTACCTATATTCTCGTTAGTGAATTTATTAAAATTTCTTTATCTGTTTATCACGATAAAAAAATAAACCAGTTTAAGTGCGCTTACACTTATATTGAACCAAAGTAGACGCTACATTACATTTGATTTGAAATTTAACCTTGTGTCAGAGTACCATCAAGCAATTGTTAGTTTGAAGGCGGTACAATAATTTAATTAATATTATTTAGATAGTTAATATGTGATTAGTGATCGCGTTGATCAACTACTATAAAAGAGAATCCAAATCTGTTTTTAAGACACATTGGTGGTTTACTATTCTCTTCATCAAGACCTTCCAATTTAATAATAAAAAAAAACATTTAACATGAAGGTTTGTTATTTTCGAGAACTTTTTCTCGAATTTCACCTTTACTTAATTTCAATTTATTTACAGTTCTTCATTTGCGCACTGGTTGTTTGTGCTCTCTCAATGAACGCTCAGTCAAGCGTAGTTCCATTAGGATTTAATTCTCCAGTTCTATATTCTGCCGCCTATGGACCAGGATTTGCCATTGATAACTCTCAGCCGATTCCCGTTCATAATCCATCAGTCATCTCAGCTGCAACCCCTTTCTACAGCTCTCCTCTAATTGTTCCAGTTGGTTTGAATGCTGAAGGCACTTATGTTGCAAAGACTCTTGGTTCTGAACATATTACCCCACTTCCCGGACATTTCATCAAAACTTCTTCGATCAACTTGGAACAAGCACCTGGAATCAGCAAAGACGAAATCAAAGATTCCAGCCCTCTCGTGCCATCAGTAGCTATCCATTATGGAGCATCAGTCATTCCCGGTGCATTTCCCCTAACTTATTCTACATTTATTGCCCCAGCACCAATTGTCTTACCAACTGAAGCCAAATATGTAGCTAAAAATCTTGGAGTTGAACATGTTGCTCCACTGCCAGGCCATATTATTTCAACTACCTCCTTGAACTTGGAACCAGCACCAGGATCAGCATAAATTTTTCAAAAGAGAATAAAGAAGTATGCAAGGATATAATTATGCCCATTTTTTATTTTAATACTTTTTAACAATTTAAGGAGAAATAAAAACGGGATGTATGTACCTACTCGGAGTATTTAAAGTTTTACAAAATGCATACAAATGAACAAAGCGAGGTTGTAAATGTAAAGTGATCAATATTATACGTTGATATGTTCTATGCCGGAGGTAGGGTAAACTAAAAACGTGAAAATTCCTGTAGCACATTACGTTGTGCTGTTACACGTTACACGTATATTAGATACGTTAATTATTGGGTACGTTCTTTCATAGCTCAAACTAAATCGAAAGGTCGAGTTGAGTTTGGGCTGAAATTTCATTCACAGTTAAAACTTGCCGCGTTCTGTGATGTAAAACCAGCATTTAAATATTTAATTTGAGTTCCTTAACCGTGAGTCCCGGCACTCAAACTTTTATTTTATTTCCAAAATTCTTTAACATTGAACTTGAACTGTGTGAGCCCGAACAAACTTTACGACTGTAAAAAATACCCTTTTTCCACGAAACAATAATTTATAATATTCAAATATTTATTTCTGAATATCTATTGTGAACAACAAAGAATGTGAATTTATAAAAGAATTGAAGTTCATCGACCTACCTTAAGTTTAAGAAACTTAAAACTAAGCTAAAGTATGTATACCAACGAACATCAGTCCCCCCACCCATCCGTGCCATATCTATCCCACACCCATTATATTACAAAAGTCTTCTTTACATGTATACATATTATTCTCCCGAAAAATAAAAATCTTTTTTTGGTTTTCGGGGAATGGGTCAATGCACTCCAGTTTGTGGAAGCTCCAGAAAGATTATTTTTTGTTGTTTGTTTCATCTGCCCGCACAAGTTGAAGCTGGAATAATCCAAAGTATCCATCAATCAACAAGCTATGTACATATATGCACATCACCAAAAATAGCTTTCGTTATAAAAGTGAAAGAAACATTTCAAATTTCATGGATTTAAATAGATGTCGCTCTCCACTTAGGATATTATCTTCTATCTCAGGTGTTCTTTTATCTACGAGTAGGTGGGCACACAAAAACCTATACACAATAAAAAAAAATGAAGAACTTATAATACGATTTTAATTAAAAACCATTTCAATAAATTTTTCATGTTTCAGGAATCAGAAATATTTATACACATTTAGGCCAACTGTTTCATCCTTCATTTTTTTTTTTGTTCACAAAAAAACAAACGAGGACGATGTTATAGTAATTACCCCAACAATATCCTAACGCCCTTTGTTTTCGTCCTGTGTTGTGCAATTATAATCCTTGGGAAATTTATTTACATTTTGCTATTTATAGCAAAGCAATATGAGATAGGCATAAATCATAAACGAAAATAAATATAAATTCAAAAAGGATGGAAAAACATTAAGGATATAATAATAAGAAAGGATATTCATATTTTGTTCTTTTTTATTATATTCTTTTTGCATTGAAAATAGATCTAGTAGAAATTAAATTTGAAACCCAACAAATAAAGGCGGAAAGTTATTATTTTCGGAAAATATCCTTTGTGGGGATTATATGAATATATATAGGAAAATACAGGACTTGTTGGTGAATGGTGATTAGAGGAATAGAATTTCTTTATGAAATGAAATAAAATTTTGGGGGCAGATAGAATGTCTTCAGAAGGAGTTCAAGTTTTTTTTTTTACTTTAAAAGAAATTCTTTTGTAAAACTTAGCTAGACTTAACTTACATTCGGTACAATCTGATGATTTCGGTCTTTGGAATTGTGTAGTGTATGGCGAGAGTTAAAGTACAATACATATTTTTATAGGGTGTTTTTTTTAAAAAGCTGGTTAATTTAAATTGGCAACACTAATTTCTTTGACAGCCGATTTGAGGTTAGTTTGGTTTGACAATTGATCACTGCAAATGTTTCCAATTTATTTTATAAAACGTGGTTCTATTCGAGAAATTCATCGGGCATTACGTTCATTTTGTGGTGTTCGTAAGAAGCAGACGTTTTGTTAAATGGCTATATCAATAAACCGAACGATTTTATAATTAAAGATTTTAAAGTTATACTAAGTCTTAGTTTTAAAAATAGGTGTCACACCACATAACAGATTGACATTTTAAAACTTAATGAATTCTAGAGGTATGGAGTTCACGGTGCAGGGATATTAATATAAAGGGCAATCAACTGGCCAAACATTTGGAGCGATGATAATCCAATAGCAATTATCGAAACGTCATCTATTGGATAAAAAAGTCACCTTTCGGTGCGCCTTATGGGGTCATGTTATATCTTAGCAACCAGTTTTTGTGAAAGGGATGAGTGCGTAATACTATTTCCTTGCTTTTATATTGAAGACGTTTGAAGGATATTTACATACTGTCTTTATGACAATTTTAGTTTATTTGTGATTTTTGTGAGGTTTTTTATTTGGTGTTTGTCAGAAAGTCGGAAGTTTTGAGAAACAATACAAAATGTATTTATACTTAGACTTATGCTGAAAAATCAGAATTTGTACTTTACAGCCTTCTTTCCCATTTCTAATCCTCGAAAACATTCGATTGGCTGTTCCGAGTAATGTTTTCGGAGTGTTTTTCTGTTTCCAGTGTCATAAAGGACCATCAAAAGAGGAATAAAGCAGTCCGAAAGTTCAATCGAAAACGACATTGGGCGCATTCACTAATGTAGTCACTATACGTAGTCGAAATTCAACTAGCTAGTGAATGCAAAATTGCACTACAAAGATAGTCAATCCTAAACTGTCATATTAATGGCAGATGTAAACACACACGAAATAAGAAACTTTTGTGTTTTGAGAACTTTAAATAATCTTTTCTTTTTAAATTAAATAATATCAAATATAAGATATAATATGAGTGATTCGAAAGAAGATAAAGTCATAATTATGCAAAATAATTTAATTCTGGTCAAGTTTCATTTTGAATAGTTTGAATCTTTTGTATCTTTACCGAACAGCTGATTGTAAAACGTCAAAATCATTCTCCACTAACTTTGAAGCCGAAATTTTTACACTACGTCGGAGGGGAAATTTCAACTCATTTTGTAGTTGTATGTAGCCAATCAGAATGACTTGACTACGTAGTGACTACATCAGTGAATGCGCCCATTTATTTCAATTTCATTAAAGAATTGAAAAAACAAAATCAATCAAAATGAAAAGTCCCATCATTTTATGCAAAACCTACGAAAACAATAGAATGGTTCTCTTACGAAGCAATGTAACTTGCCTTCTTATGGTCTGATCTTCAATCTTAAGGCTTTCAAAAATTAAAAGCTTACATTTCAATATACATATATATGTATATAAAAGTATATAATGAAGTATTAAAATAAATTCATTGTCGCACAAAATTTCAAACTTTGCTCGTTTAAAAATTTAACTTCGCTCTTGTTAACGTTAGACGTTTAGTTACGAGCTTATTTTTAATAAATAAAGCATATTTCTACCAATTTTAAAATAGTTAGACTATGTCTAAGTAGAAAAAAATCTAATAAATACGACTAATGTCATTTCAAAAAAAAAAAATCGATTTTTTTTTTTTCAAAACAGGAATGTGTAAAGAATCGAATTTTTTTTGTGGATTGTGTTTGTGGTACTTGACAGCTTAATTAAATGAAACTTATTGTTAGATATTATTATTAAGAGCGCGCAAATAAAATAATCACTGAAATTAAAATTCGTTGCAACCAAAAACACATAACAAAATTAAATTTTAGAAATGTCAAATCTTGCTAGTGTGTGTGTGCCCTTCTATCGGCTCAGTTTATAGTTGTACGACCGTTTGTATCGTCCCGCTTAAAATATACAACTGCTGTGCAGCTGCATTGTGTGCACTTTTTGACGCTGTTCCAGCTTCAGTTTCGTGATGGCACCGACAAGGTAATTCAGTTGCTTTAAACAATTTACATTTAGTTGCCTTAAATAGATGGAAACACGAAGCAATTAAAACGAAAACTCCATTTTGGCATAAGACTTTCCTCGTGTGAGGACTAACAGATGTTTGCTATTTGCTGGCAACAAAAGTTGCTCAGTGGGTGGGGGCAACTATAAGTTGCGTGAACTGAACTCGTGACCTCGATTTTATTTATTCACCCACAAGCAGTTTTTCATTAAATCAGTAACTGTTTCTGTTAGTTGTCAAAAATATATTGAAATAGAATACGATACTATGAAAATCGCTATTTCACTATAAAAATAATGCTCTTCGACTTCGATTGGTATTTGATAATAAGCTGTTCAAGTTCATAGCTAAGAAGTCATAAAATGTTTGGAGTTAACTGGAGATCTCAATTTACTGAAAAACATTTGCCTCCAGTTAACTCAGATTTAACCCCGTATAGGGTGATTTAAGTTTATAGGATTATTTTGAACTGGAAAACTGTGCCTAAGAATACAAAATTTGCATTCCTATACCTATCCCAATTCAAAACAACTATTATTGTCCTAATTCTACGCAAAGATCGTTAGTAGATTGATTTTCAAGATCTTTAATATCGTTTTTCTTGATTTCGAAAATGCGTGTAAATGTGTTTTCATCAATTTCATATTTTAAACTAAAATAGGCAAAGAATTTCTTATGAACTCTTTAAAAACTTTGGTGGTTCTATTTTTGGAGATACATGTAAACGCTTAGAATGACATAGGACTTATTATATAATTAAATTGAACGGTTAAAAGCTCTTCTATATCCGCAACAGGTGATGATGTTTCCGTCTTTACAAAATCTCAATAACATTTTTGCATATGTACTTCAACGAAATGACGAACTTGACATCAAAACTGACCTTACATCAATATTCTAAATGTTAGACGAATATAATCTTTTGTCATGAATTTGTTTTTTTTTTTTTATTCTCATTTATTTTATTATGATCAGCACAAAATTTTTCCGTCTTCATTGTTAATTTTGTCCTATTCTAATTCTAACGAAACGACTGTCAAGATCGAGAGATGTGCTCATTTACACATTTCATTTGTAAATTATGCTGCTTTCCTTCATTCATCAAATGGCTTTTTGTCGAATTCCAAATTTGGAATTCCGAAGAAAAAAAAATATTGTTAGTGGGTTTTTGTTTAAGGAATAGGAAGAAAACAAAAAAAAAAAAACTTTCTTTCCAGGTGTATATTTTAAGGCATGATTTCAAAAGGTATAAAAGCCAGAAACTTTGGTGATCGTAGAATCAGAATTTTTTTAATTTTCAAAACGTGACATTCAACCGACCGGGTGTGAGCAATGAATCAGGCAAAGCTTTACGAGTGCGCTAACAATGTTCAACGGCACGATGCACAGCATATTATAAAAGAGTTTTCTAATATTTTGCAATGGCGTTTAGATGGCAAGGACTCATTGCTGGATGTGGGCAGTGGAAGTGGTGATGTTCTAATGGATTTCTTATATCCAATTGTGCCGAAGGATTTCAAACAAATTATCGGTTCTGATGTTTCATCTAAAATGGTACGACATGGCAAGAAGGCCTATTCCCAGATTGACAATGTCGATTTTAAGGTTCTTGATATTGGAACCGAGAAATTACCAAAAGAGTTTATCAGTGAATTTGACCATGTAACTTCGTTTTACTGCCTTCATTGGGTTCAAAATCAACGGTAAATATTTCTATACTGTTTAACAAAAAGAATTACATATAACAATCGAGGATATTATTGGTTTTTCTTCAAAAGACAAGCTGTGGAAAACATCTACCAAGTTCTTCGAACCAATGGAGATTGTCTTTTGGTATTTTTGGCAACAAATCCAATTTTTGATGTCTACAAAATTGTTTCGATGAATCCAAAATGGACACCGTATATGAAGGATGTAAACTGTTATATTTCTCCATTACAATATAGCAAAGACCCTGAAACAGAATTTGGTCAGATGCTGGAAGATGCAGGATTCGTTGACTATAGTGTGGAAGTTCGAGATAAAATATTTGTCTACGAAGGATTGGAAATTTTGAAAAGTGAGTATGCAAAATGATTGAATTCTGGTTTAATAGTTGGTTTAATTTTTTTGTTTTTTTTTATATGCAGAAAATGTCAGAGCAGTTAATCCTTTTATTGAACGAATACCAATTTGGAAGCATGAAGAGTTTATGGATGATATCATTAAAACTACAATTGGCCTAAATTTAAGTGAATCAAAAAATGATGATTATAGATTTATAACTCCGTATAAATTGATTGTAGCTTATGCAAGAAAGTGAGATTTAGTGCGACTTAAAGTATTTTTTTTTTTATTTAGAAACTGGTTTTATAATTTATGTAAATATATCTTTAACATTATTAAAAAACAATCCAACGTTCTTTCTTTTAAAGTAGATATATTTAAGTACATAATGTACATGTAGATAAAACTAAATTTATGTCGAAATACCAAGCACGGCTGGTGATTGCATCACAGGTTAATTAAGCGGCTAAATACGTCAAGCTGCCATTTTCCTAAGAAATACATTCTGCACATATGTACATATAGTTAGTTAAGTTAAGTTAGTTAAAGACTTTTATTTCAGTTTAAGTATATTACAATGTTTTATAAAAAGCCTAATTGGTTTGGCCTTTGGCCGTCTACCAGGTTGACAATTATTTCAATAACATCATTGATATTTGCTTAACATGAAATTTTTTTTTTTTGTTTCTTAAAAATCTCCCACTATAATACGGTTCCTGTATCGAAGTGCAGCTGTTGTGAATTTGTATAGAACTTCCCAACCTTGTTCACCGTTTAAAATGCTAAAGGCTTCAGATGCATCCAAAGTGGGTTTTCCAAAAAACTTGGATCGGAATTCCTTAAGAATCGGGCAAATAGCAAGAAAATGCAGGGTATCCTCTCTCGTGTTCATATTACAAATGGAACATAGAATTGGTAGGTCGGGGCGGTGGGGAACAAAGTTTAGATTTAGAATCTCTCCTCTTATTTTAAAAATTGTGCTGATTTTATGAACAGAATAAGAGTTAAGAAAGTAGGTTGTGTCCAATAAACGGTGATTCAATTGGCTGTAGTAACACCTAAACAGTGAGGATTTAGCTTCTTCCGAGTATCTATCATATAGCGTTCGACCTAAGCTCTCCAGCATTAAGTTAAATTTACTTCTGAATGAGGTAGGTCGCTCGTTCGCCGCGATATCGAAGTCTACTCCACAATCTGATGCTATCTTCTGCCACTCTTGTACCATACTTCCTCTTGTTCTTATTATGTTTTTCAATATTATTTTCGGTAGTCTTATATCTTCCATTTCCATTACTTTTATTATATAGTTGAAATGCATTTCCAACGTATATAAAAATAAGGGTGGTGTGCCAGTTTCCATATGCAGCATGTAATTTGGAGTATTTTTTGGTAGCTGAAATATTCTCTTCAAGAAGTAACAGAGGAATTTTTCAACCGATTCGAATATGCAATAACCCCAGACTTGCGCCCCATAGAGCATGACTGAGGCAGCAGTTGTATGAAACAGCTTATGTTTCGAGCTATGGGACACATATTTGTTATTGAAGCAATTTTTCCAGACCGAAGAGATAGCTCGTTTTGAGTCTGATAATTTTTCATCTAAATGTGCGCTCATACTTAAGTTAGCGGATATTAGAATACCAAGGTATTTGTATTTTCGAACGATCTCGACATCGTCTCCACTGAAATTCCATTTTTCAAAGTGTGAGTATCGTCCACCTCCATTCCTGAACACCATGATTTTAGATTTTTCAAGGTTAACAGATAGATTCCAGCAACTGCAATACTCGTTGAGCCTGTTCATCATCATCTGCATACCATCCACAGTTTCACAAAGAAAGACAATGTCGTCCGCATACATTAATGCTGAAATTTGCACCCCAGAGTAAGTGATTCCCCCTCTTACCGCGTCAGTTATATCATTGATAAAAAGTATGAATAATAATGCACTGAGTATACATCCCTGCTTAACACCCATAGATGTTTCAAATTCTTCGGAGGTTGAGTCACCGTCCCACACAAATGCAAAATTATTCTCATACAAAGCTCTCAGAGTGCGTATTACTTTGCTAGATAGTCCGATTTTATAAAGCTTGTAGAAAAGTGCTTCTCGCGATATCGTATCAAATGCAGCGCGAAAATCAACAAAGAAAGCGTAAAATTTTTTTTGTTTCTTTTTATATGAATCCACAATGTTGACAAGTGTAAATATTTGGTCGATTGTTGAGTAGCCTTTTCTAAAACCCGCTTGGAATTCAGAAAGTATATTTTTTTCATGAGCCCACTGAGATATCCTTTTATATATCAAGGCTGCAAACAACTTGGCTGAGGTGTTTAAGAAGGATATTCCTCTGTAGTTTGATGGGTTTTTGAGGTCTCCTTTTTTATGCAGTGGGAAAATAATTGATTTTTTGAAACTATACATATATGTACATATATAAATAGCTTGTAGATTGACAAGTAAATATAGGGGTTTGCCTGGAAAGCGGTTGTTTTTACGTGTCATTTATCATATTCGATGGTTGTCTGCTCCATGTTGTCAAGCATGCGTGTTTATTCAAACTCTGCTAATGAATAAGTGCAGACACCCAATTTTTTAACAAATTTCTTTTTAAAGTGTTATTCGTTTATTTAATTCAACGGAAGTCTGAGTTATCAATAGTAACAGTACAGTACAGTACAGTATTTATAAAATAAGTAAGTATGAAAGAAAAGTAATAACACGAAAAACAAAATGAAACTATGTATAAAAAAATGCAAGATTACGGGTTTATCCCAGGCTATTATTAATTTTAATTATAGTTGGGATATTTGCCGAAATTCTGACGAAATTTGAAAGAGGAACAGAACGATGTTTGTACATTTTCGTGTTTGTGTCTCCAAGTTGTGTTAATAAAAATTGAATTTAAAATAAAATAAATAAATAAAGGGTTTTTGCTTTTAAATTTCAAGGGCCGATGTTGATTTTGAATAAAACACAAATTAGGAAATTATTGTCATTTCTTTTTATTATGATAATATTGGTATAGTTCAATTATGTATGGAACAAAATATCGGCCAAATGGCCGCCGCGACCTCGGCGGCACATCTCCATCCGATGGTCCAAATTTTCGATGAAGCTGAGGCATAATTGAGGTTCTATGCCGTTAATGTGCCGAATTATCTCATCCTTTAGCTCTTGAATTGTTGCTGGCTTATCGACGTACACCTTTTCTTTCAAATAACCCCAAAGAAAGAAGTCCAACGGTGTCAAATCACATGATCTTGGCGGCCAATTGACATCGTCACCACGTGAGATAACACGGCCATTGAATTTGTCGCGCAAAAGAGCCATTGTTTCGTTAGCAAGTGGCACCGTCCTGTTGAAACCACATATCGTCCACATCCAAATCTTCCAATTCGGACCATAAAAATTTCTTTATCATCTCACGATATTGAACACCATTCACAGTAACTGCCTGACCGGTCTCATTTTGGAAAAAATACGGCCCGATGATGCCGCCAGCCCATAAACCTCACGCTCATAGGAGGGGTAAATTCTTGACCCCTATCAAAACAACGCAAATAAAAACCATGCCAGGCTCACGTCAAGGTGTTATGACGTAGCGACAAATCAAATCAAACCCTGCCTATTTACCTTATGAGCAACCCCTCACCTCCTAACCTTCATTCCCTTCATTCTTTATGTGTTCAAACCTCAAAAAAACTATCTTTATTGCCCTTTTTAATAATTTAATTAATAATAAATAACATAGAAATTTACGGATTAAAAAATGAAAACAAATTCACAAAATTTGTCAAACAAAAATTAGAAATGATTCACTTTTAATTATTGACAACCCAAAATAATCAACAAAATAAAACGAATGTGCATATATACATATAAACCGTTCAAATAATTAAAAAACAATGTAGGTACATAGGTGAATATCCCAATTTTCTCAATAAAATATCAACAACTTTTTCTGATCCGATTTTTTTTTTGGCAAAAACCTGAAATGCACTTATCTTATAATAATTTTTGTCATTATATTAGGAACAAAATTTAATCAACATCGTAAGAGTCGTTTTTGAGAATATTTGCGGTCAGCGGAAATCTAAATTTTTGCATGATGACAGTTACCCATTTTAAATTAACTTAAACGAAAATTCTTCCAGGGAATTACATAAAAATGTTGTAGATATATATATCCAATTTTAAGAAAATCCACCCACCAATTTGGGCTCTTATTAAAACATTTAAAAGGAAATCATAAAAAAATATACCTACATATATTTTTTTTTTTTTTCAAATAAATCCTGAACCATTAGGCGCGTTCAGATAAATGAAATCTCAGGGATCCCACTCAAAAAGTCAGCAAGCGAATCCAAGAAAGGCTGAGAAATTTTGCTGAGGAATCCTGTTCATGTAACTGAGATTGCTGCGAGATCTCCGAGACCTCATTTTCTTACATTCTAAGAGCCATCCCACTCTAAAAGTCTTAAGGCAAGTTTGTTTACCTTGACTTTCACAGGCAGTAAGTAGTTAAAAAATAGTCTGATAAGCAAATTAACGAATCCTTTAATTCAATATTAATCATGACGCTAAGTCTGCTTCGTATAATTTTTTCAATAAAACACCTTTTTTGTAACTTGAAATTTCTTATACAAATTTCACAAATTACGTTTGTTTCCTTTGCGTTTCTACAGGAAATTGTGAAAATTTGGAAGACGTCAGTTCATTGGGCTTCTCAAAATGTTTTGTGCAGTGTCTTGTATAGGAGAAGGAGAAGTACCCCCTTAAAAAATTAACAAAAATGTTTTCTATACCTTCAGAAAGACGAACGAGTAAGTTAATTTCTAAATGGGAAATTCTCCTGATAAATGAGTTGAAAGAAGAGAAAAGGCGCAATTAACCGACGACGCCCGCTTAGGACAGGGTTTTTGACCTGAATTTGTAAACAAAGCTGCGATTGTTAAAAATATTTAACAACTTTATATTATGTTAATATGCATGACTAATGGTTAAATATAATAAGCTTTACTTTTTTACACTTATATCGACACTTCAATATTAAATAAATATGTTTGTAAACATGTAAACATTTAGGTATGTATATATTATATGTGTTAATACGCAACCGACCTGTTTAAGATGTCTGAAAGTACCTATCAGATGACAATCAAGCTTGTAAAAATATCAATGCAAAAAATGGATGCATCTTAATTGCATCATGCCACTTGAAACATGCGCCTCACGCAACATAATGTTGAGTTAATTAACTCCTATACTTTAGTGACTTTTTACAGGTTTTATACTTGCCCTATAAAATTTGTAAGTAAAAATAGAATTTTTGTGAAGTTTTTTAAAGGTATAAAAGCCTCAATCTTGGATGATCGTAGAATCAGAAGTTTTTCAGTTTTCAAAACGTTATATTCTATCAGAATTGGAACGGGACGTGTGCAATGAATCAGGCAAAACTTTACGTTCAAGCTAACAATGTTCAACGACACGATGCACAGCATATTATAAAAGAGTTTTCCAATATTTTGCAATGGCGTTTGGATGGCAAGGACTCATTGCTGGATGTGGGTAGCGGTAGCGGTGACGTTCTAATGGATTTTTTATATCCGATTGTGCCGAAGGATTTTAAACTAATTATGGGTTCTGATATTTCGTCGGAAATGGTGGGACATTGCAACGAGACATATTCTCAGATGGACAATGTGGATTTTAAGGTCCTTGATATTGAAACTGATAAATTACCAAAAGAGTTCATCAATGAATTTGATCATGTCACTTCATTCTACTGTCTTCATTGGGTTCAAAATCAACGGTAAAAATGTCTACTTGTTATATCTAACACATCATCTATGTATTTAAAGTAGGGATCGAGGATATTATTAGTTTTTCTTCAATAGACAAGCTATGGAAAACATCTACCAGATGCTTCAAACCAATGGCGACTGTCTTCTGGTCTTCCTGGCATCACATCTATTTTTTGATGCTTACAAAATCGTTTCGGTTAATCCTAAATGGACACAGTATATGAAGGATGTGAACTTTTATATTTCTCCCTTGCAATATAGCAAAGATCCTGAAACAGAAGTTGCTCAAGTACTCAAGGATACTGGATTCGTTGACTATAGTGTGGAAGTTCGAGATAAAATATTTGTGTACGAAAGATTCGAAATTATGAAGAGTGAGTTCGAAAAATTCTTGAATTATTTTTGTTTTATTTATGTTTGTTTTTTCATAAATAGAAAATGCCAGAGTAATTAATCCCTTTATTGATCGCATGCCAATTTGGATGCATGAAGAATTTATGGATGAGATCATTCAAACTTCAATTGGACTTAATTTAAATGAATCGAATAATGATGATTATAGGTTTATAACTCCATACAAATTGATTGTAGCTTATGCAAGAAAATGAGAATTGGTACGACTTAGAGCATTTTATATTCAACTTTTGTTATGTACATATATATGTCCTTATTTATAAACGTTGTCTAACTTTAGACAACTGTCCAACTTTGAAAAATATGTTCTAAAACCTTGTATATTGTTGTCTTATAGCTGCCTAACTTAGACACAAGAGTAGATTGTCTTAACCGTGAATAATGTGACATTTATTTTTATTAAATAAAGCATATTTCCACCAATTTGAAAATAGTTAGACTATGTCTAAGTAGCCAAAAATCTAATAAATACGACTGATAATATTTAATTTTTTTTTATTTTACTAAACCAAATATCCAGTTTTGTTCTATTTAATTATCTAAGTATAGTTTAATTAAATTACATATAATAATATGAGGCTGTGACAGAAACTAAACCATGAGAAAAAAAAGAGGTGCTCATCAACATTATGTTTCTTCGGAAAAACATTCGAATTTTATAATTCGCTAATTTTAATGATCTAATGATGAGATCTCCGAGATCATTTTCCTGCACATGTCTAATGTAAACAAAAAAATCGAATTTAAATTAAATTATGTTTAAAAAAAAACTGCCTCTAAACTATTGAAACATCTTATTTCATATATCTCCCTAGGTGTCGCCGTAATCGCAAAAAAGGCCACGTACACCAATCAAAATCCTCCACGAAAATACATCGCATCCATATAATAAATCGCATCTCACTTATTTATTTGGATTTGACATTCGCTTCAGTTCTCCTCCAGTTCAGTCCGCTTCTGTTCTAAATCAAAAGATTTTTTTGTTTTATTCAACAGAAACATAAAAATATAATTATTGAACGTAAGGAAGAATATATTCCTCAACTAAACTTCCTTGATATATCCTAATCAGTGCATGGACACACCCTTAGATTCCTGAAACAACCAACAGATTGTTGCAAAGGAAAAATTGTCAACGTAGCATCACCGGCTTCTGTTGAATTTCTAGAACACGCCTACACGAAATAAAGATGCAACTACTTGCTGGTAAGATAACATTTTCGATTAAAATGTATTATAGATTACTAATCAATTAAACAGTTGTAGCATTGGTGCTTTGCGCCCAATCATCCCGGGCCTTCTATTCCCCATCGGATGATGTCGTCGAACTGACTCCATCCAACTTCGACAAACTAGTAATTAACGATGATGCTGTGTGGATTGTTGAGTTTTTCGCCCCCTGGTGTGGCCATTGTCAGAGTTTGGTTCCAGAGTACAAAAAATTGGCCAAGGCAGTTAAGGGAGTTATCAAGGTGGGTTCGGTGAATGCCGACGAACACGGTTCTCTGGGTGGCCAATTTGGAGTGAAAGGATTCCCAACGATAAAAATCTTTGGGGCGAACAAACGCTCCCCAGTAGACTTCAATGGACAGCGTACCGCAAAGGCAATGGCTGAAGCGGCTCTGGCAGAGGCCAAAAAGAAGGTTCAAGCTGCATTCGGGGGCGGAAGCAGCAGTGGTGGATCATCATCATCAAATGATGTCATCGAATTGACTGATAGTAACTTTGATAAATTGGTCCTACAGAGCGATGATGTTTGGTTGATCGAGTTCTTCGCTCCATGGTGTGGACACTGCAAGAACCTTGAACCACATTGGGCCAAGGCAGCGAAGGAATTAAAAGGCAAAGTCAAATTGGGAGCTCTCGATGCTACCGTTCATCAAGCAAAGGCTCAGGTAATTTTTTTTTCCCCTTCAATTATTCGCAAAGTTTCTCATTGATATTTAACAATAGGAATACGGAGTACGTGGCTATCCAACAATCAAATTTTTCCCAGCTGGAAAGAAGTCTTCTAGCGACGCCGAAGACTATAACGGCGGCCGAACTGCTTCCGATATTGTGTCATTTGCTTTGGAAAAGCACAGCGACAGCGTTCCAGCTCCAGAACTAGTAGAAATCACCAATGAAGACACTTTCGACAATGCCTGCGAGGGCAAACCTCTCTGCATTGTATCAGTATTGCCTCACATTCTCGACTGTGATGCCAAGTGTCGCAATGCCTTCTTGAAGACACTTAAAGATGCCGGCGAGAAATACAAGAAGAAGCTCTGGGGATGGGCTTGGGCAGAAGGTGGCTCCCAGCTTGCTCTTGAAGAATCTCTGGAAATTGGCGGCTTTGGCTATCCTGCAATGGCTGTGGTTAATTTCAAAAAAATGAAGTTCTCCGTTTTGAAGGGATCATTCTCAAAGGAAGGCATTGATGAATTCCTTCGTGATATCTCCTATGGTCGTGGACATACTGCCCCAGTTCGTGGTGCCAAGAAACCAAAGATCAACAGTGTAGATCCATGGGACGGCAAGGATGGTCAAATGCCACAAGAGGAGGATTATGATTTATCAGATATTGATTTGGAGGAAGAAAAGGAGGGCAAAGATGAGCTGTAGATAAATAAAGTAAAAAGAGGTTGATGTGATATTCATCGAAGACTGCCGCCAACGCTCCCGCCCTCCATTTAGAGAAGTGAAATAAAAAAGTTTTTTGTTTTCTTTTAAGTAGCTCCTCCTATTTGGAAAAAATTTCCTCGTCATGTCAGTCGTCTTACTAACAAACTTGTGTCTATGTAATCTTTTATATTTAATAAATAGTGCATTTATAAGGAAAATATGCGAGAGTTATAAACAAAATAAAAATTAATAGCATAATAATAATTTTAAGTTAACTACAAACAAGAAACCTTTTATTTATTTGTTTTATTTTTTTTTTAAACAAGCAGTATCGGCTTGTTTTTAAAAAGGGAATAATTTTCAATCTGTCTTCTAATTAGTATTTAATGTTTGGTAAGATATTTCTTTACAAGTTATTCTTTCATATAGCTTCATACCTTGTCGTTGTGCTCATTCGATATCTAAGGAAAGATTATAAGTATTTTATCTTTGATAAACGATGTTTTTTGTAATGAGTTTTCTGTATGTCTCATTAAGGAAAGTATTGGTTTTATGTTAAGTGAATAGATTTTCATCAATACGTTACGTGATTGAAACTCAAATATATTTTAGATTGAATTTAAAGGTCTCATTAGTTTGATCTACTGATCAATGTAATTGCATTTAAGATACACACATCCGTTTGTGAAGCTGAGTTTGATTTTGAAAGTGAAATACATCCATTTCAACACTTCTTCAAAAAAAATCGAAACCACAAAAATTACAATTTAACGGTACGTCTTTATTTTTTAAACCAAGAGTTCTGGGCATTCTTTTCTTCGCACGACGTTGGTTTTTTAGTTAAAATTGACACCAAAATGGATTAGCACTTGAACTAAGGTATTCCTGTGGACCATATGATACCATTTGCCGAACAAAATTTGCCATTCTTATTGCGTTTCATGTACACGATAATGATTAGATTAGATAGATATTTATTAAAATTTCGGTAAAGAATATATACATTTCTTGTTTCTTAAAATAATATAATTATAGGCATGACATGATAATTGTCGTCTGCCAGATGCACACGATAATGACCCTAAGCACACTTCAAAGCTAGTGAAGAGTTGTTTACAGGTGCAATAAATTAATTTTTTGTAGTGGACAGCACAATCCCCCGATCTAAATCCGACCAAGAACTTATAAAACGACGTTGAACATTAATTACATTGGACAAAAAAAAACAAGAACTTAACTGAATTTTTGCATAACAGAATGCTTGATATGCAATTCCAAAGCAGTGATGTAAGGCTTTAATGAAAAATTTTACCGAGAAGAATCTCTGCTGTTATACAGAATTAAGAATTTACTACAACTTGTAGTTTTTATTTTATTTATTAGCATAAATCAAGCGTATTATCAAAAACTTGTAAATATGCCAGATCTATGTCCAGGACAAAAACTGATTTTTTTCTAATTTTTTAATTTTATCTTACAGGTATTACATAAAATATTATTTTGTTAACAAAATAAACATAAGAAATTTAATATGAAAACATCTAAAAAATGTTAGTTTTTATTCAATAAGTTTGCTAATTTTTTGTCCACCAAATGACCAAAATGTATTTTAAAAATTAGCAACGGATTCGATGAAAATTTTTTTCTGGAATTCTTAAAGGTTCTGTGTCAGAGCTGGATACACAAATGAAAAGAAATTCGCGTTTAAAAACTCGACCTTTTATTTTTGGCCCCCACCCTGTATAAGAATTCAATAAGAAAAATTAAAGATTGGTGTTATATCAAATTTTCTTTATTTTATATTTTTTTTTTCTTTAGCCCTCATGATGTATAAAAAAATATTTTATTTATTTACTGTATAAATTTTGTTGATTTATTTTTATAAAATTTTTGCACAAATATTCTTAAAAATTAATGTTAATTTAAAAATACAAAATTATGTAAAGATATTATAAAAATATTTCATGTATTGTAAATGTATGTATATGTAATATTAGTTGTAGTTTATGTCATTACATAAGTCACAAAGTTTTTGTGAATGTTTGAACTTCATCGTCTTTTTTTTTCTCAATAAAATCACATTTTTTTTTACTTAATGCTAAATTTAAATGCTAATTCTTTTGTTGGCAGATACAATTTTAAGGTTCTTATTATGATTCGTGTACATTTTTTGTTTTTAAATTAATAGTAGAATAATACTTTCAGCTTGTGAAGTTTCAATTCAAGAAAAAAGTTGATCATAATAGGTTATTTAATTTCTTAAATTAATTTTTGTTTAAATACTAAATTTTTATTTTATTATTTATTATCATAACATTTTCGTAGGTACAACACAATTTATTTTTTTAGTTTGGGAGTAAAAAAAAATCATTTAAACATGAATAAACTTTGAACCATCTTTTTTATCAGGTCAACAAAAAAGAGCTAGATTTTTTTAGAAATGCAAAATCTGTAAAAGAAAACTGTTACTGCAAAAACAGGGTATGAGTATTAAAAGAGAAAAATGTGAGTGTATGCAACTTTTATAAAAACGTTTGAATTGGTTTGGGTGATAAAATGGTAATACTGGCTTAATACTATGGTGCAGCTGTACGAAAGTAGAATGCAGAGCTTCAATGTAAAGCTGTAGCAAGAAATTAATGATGCAGTAGAAGTTGGATCGACTAAAGCAACAGCTAAATTCAATAATAATTGTATTCTGCCAGTTAAACAGTTTGAGTGGATTAAACTCTTCTGAATGTTTCCTTAAATAACGATTATTTACTTCGAAATTGAAAATTCTTTTTTATATAGTTTTAATTAATTAATTAATGCAGGGCGGGTTTTTTTTTCGTCAAACAGACGAGAACACACCTACCTGAAATTACTGCACAATTGAAAAAATGATTGGTGCTTCCAGTAAGATAAAATCAATAAAATTCAGTTTCAACAAAACAAAATTGTTGGTTGTGAGTAGAAAAAATATAATGTCAATCTTTAAATTCAAAACGTTTTACTCCATCAAGAGCTCTTAAAGAATAATCCATCAAGCTCTCCTTATTATGTCATATTCGGGTTAAATGGATTTGTTAGTTTTGTTGCATTGTTCTTTTCATTAGCTTTTGTCAATCGTTATTAGTTTATATTTGTTGCATTGCTATACATACACATTCTCAGATAGAACTGCTCCCTCGATAACGTATAGGTAGGTAAGGTATACAAGTTACCAACAACTAATGTCTAAAGAAACATGTTTTTTTTTTCTATTTATCTTACAAACCAAAATAATTGCGTTGCATTATTTGCTTAAATTAAATAATTATGTATACCCACGATGTTAGTTAAAATTTTAAAAAATTATAGTCTTTTTATTTTGTTGTTTGATTGTTATGTCTTTTTGTCAAAGATCATTTGCCAAATTGTATAACGAGTGCTTAATAGATAAAACAAAATTAAATAATAAAACTAAGATTGCAAAATTTTGTATAATAGTCTTTTGTCCCAATTTGTAAAGTTGAGGGATGTTTTTTCTTTTAAAGCATGATAAAAATTGAATTTCCACAATAACAATAATATGCTATGCTACACGAAGGAAAAAATCTCTCCAATGCTGAAAAATTTTCAAGTGGGACAAAACATTTCTTTTTCTTATGGAGATTACTGAAATTAAGTAATATATTTGGATTCATTTCTCAGTGATGTTTTTGTTCGTGGTACGTGGTTAATTATTTATGGCTGGCTTTGTTAATTCGCAATTCTTTTTAATGTACGTATGTAGGTACATTAATGAAAATTTTATCATACTGCAAAGAACACCCTTTACGAAATGAAAGAAAACTTTAGTTTTAGGTCTACAAGTAAAAGAAATGATTCATTGATTTTGATACGGCTTACAGTTAATTTAAGAGGGGAAGAAGGTAATAAAAACTTTTAACTTATATTCGATAAATTGAGTCATGGAACTTTAACTGAATGTATGTCAATCTTTCAATAGAAGCAATCTCATAGCCACGATGAGGCTAATTGGTACCAATTTGTTTTTCATTTTTTTTTTGATTATTACACCATGAAGCACCAAGCTAATGGCAGTTTCAGTTTTTTGAGCATTGAATATTTTAGATTCGAAAAAAAATATACAAACAAATCTCTTACTTTTACTGGGAATGATTCCTCCGTTTCCTGGAAATACCAAGGGTTGTTGGTGTAATATGAAGAATTTACCTTTGGACGACTTTTTTCGTTTTTTGATGTGGAAAGTATTTCTTGCCGCCTGACGGTGTGTTATTTTCTGATGATCATGGTGATGAGCAATTGAATTATGTTGCTCCGCTTCTGTTAAACCTGTTTTTTTTTTTTTCTTTGTCTCGCCTTTTTATCTCTGCTTCATTCTTAGATACCTCCTTCCCTTAAGTTTTTTTTTTTTTAATCATTAGAATAAATTTAAATTGGATGTTTTTGGTCTACAGGAAAATTCTCAATGGATTGTATTGACCTGGATGTAGTTGTGGTCATTGTCGACGAGACATCCATAAAATGGTATTTCTTCTCGGACGCACACAAAAATGGATAGCACATGATGCTGTAGTAGAAGACAAGGGCACACATAATTATAGCAAAAATTATTGAAATTATGCCAAAGGTAGAGAAGCTTGATTTTTCATCCAAGTACTCCTTGGGGGTTGGTGGTAATGTTGGTTGTGGTGGTGGAGCTGGAGCAAGGTATTTATTGTTAGTTCGTCGACCTACTAAACCGTATCGACCGTCACGTCCAGAGACACCACATTCCGATGAGTGGATAGCTATGAAGATGAATTACATGATCATGATCACACTATTTTACCAAATTAAAGATATCACCAAAAACAAAAAACTTACCGAATAAAAACGAAATTAAAAGAAACGTAAATTTGAACATTTTTTGAATTTAGATGAAATAGATCTTGAAAAAAATTTAATTTGTGTGTGATATTTTCGAGAGTGCAACGCAGCCAGCAGCAACAGACGAGACGCTTTTCAAGGCAAACAATAAATTGTTGAATCTAGCTTGAGTGTAAAACTAAAAAGATGGAGAAACATAGAATAGAAAAGCAGGTAAGAAATAAATGAGAAAAATTGCTGGAGTAATTGGTGAAGGTAAGTGTGGGAGAGTGACAAAATCAGGATGAATTTCTAAGGTAAGACAGTGATGGTTAAAGTTATAGTTAGTTCTTTTTGTTGTTTTTTCACTTCTGTTTTGTTGACTTTTCTTGAGTGATTTGATTTCTTTTTTTTAATATAAAAAGGTGATTTTAAAATTTTATAGCAAGTTGTTGATGAAGTTGGGTGCACTTTGAGATGGTCATTAGACCCCTCTCATACGACGAAACTAGAATCACCAGCAACTTGTTTCCTCGTTTGAAAGAGTGCTTTTTAACCCAGCGATTTTTAATTTTTGATTGCTTTTGAACTTTGCAATTTGACATTAGGTTGTTCTTTTGGGCTGAATCATATACTGCAAGTACATCTGGCTGCAGTCAACTACTTCTATACTCCATGGTCAAAGTAGTTGTAATTGTCCACGCAAGAAAGCGACACCATAGTTAAAGAAATTAGGTACATAACAAATTATTGTTGCTAATTTTTCTGAAATACAAAATAAAATGAAAATCACTATTTCTTCTTTGTGAATTTTCTTATTGTAGCGTAAAGAGTGCATTGTTTAAAAACACATTTGCAATTTGAAGGGACCCAGAACACAAAGTATCGTATTTATTAGAGAAATTAGAGAAACTGTCTAACTATTTTTAAATTGGTGGAAATATGCTTTATATAATAAAATATATTATATTATATAAAAAAATATGACATTAATCACGGTTACTCTTGTGTCCAAGTTAGGCAGCTTTAAGACAACAATAAACAAGGTTTTTGAACACATTTTCCAAAGTTGGACAGTTGTCCAAAGTTAGATAACGGTCATAAATAAGACCAAAAGTCCCCTTTCACACGAGGAAACAATTTGCTGGAAATTTTTTGACGTTTTCATTTAATTTCCTTAAAAATCTCTTATACCATTGCACACGTGGAAACTAAATCGTACACACTACTGTGTATGTGAAGAGTAATGTCAACGAATCTCCTCAAATGGTTGACCGGGTAGATTTCGTTTCCCTTTCCTACTCCGTGCCCTTCTTACCTAAAAACTGAAAGTTGCTGAAAACTCATGTGGAATTCTTTTCAACCAAAGATTCGGTTCTGAAGAATCGAATTTTTTCTTTCAAACAAATTTGGCATATTTTGCAAGACATCGATCAAAAAGAATTTACACCGATTTACACACACACTAGCAAGATTTGACATTTCTAAAATCTCAAATTTAATTTCGCTGTGTTTTACCAATGCAAACTGTGGTTTCGGTTGCCTACCAATTTTAATTTCAGTAATTATTTGAATTATATATTTATATTAAATATTTGTGCGCTCTTTTTCAATAAACAAAAAAATACATTTCGCGATAAAAAAAAATAATAAGTTTTATTCAATTAAGCTGTCAAGCACCACACACACAATCACATTAAAAAAAAAATTCCATTCTTTACACATTCCTTTCAACAACAGAAAAAATTCAATTATTTTTGTAAAAAAAATCAATTTTTTTGTTGAAAGGAATTCGACAACTTTCCTTGTTTGAAAAGGGACTTACGAACACAACCTTCATTATAATTTGAACACATCCGCATCGTTTCTTGAACGCACCTGCCAAATCGCCATAACGTTTTCGCATTCTCTTCTTCCTACGTAAATTCACTTCATTTTCTTTTTCTATGTTTATCCACCACACTTCGTTCTACACAATTTTTCCTCTACACAGCCTTACTTTTCCTATAAACTAAAGTCACACACAATCAAATTTCAACTGTCAAAACGCAAAAAAAGCAAAAAGAAAAAAAGAAACCCCCCATAGTTGCTTATAAGTTCAGAGCATGAAGCCGTGATAGATTTTTTTTAAATACGAAAAAGAAGAAAATGGTGTATCAATTTTGCCCATCGGAACAATTTATTAAATAATCAAACTTCAAAGGCGTTCTACAATTCATTCAAATCGAATTTACTCAAATTAGAATCAAATAAAGTATTGATTTTAGAAAAAAAGTAAAACCCACGGCCGTACTTTTAGGACGCCCGACTTGAAGAAAAAAATGTCTCATCTGCCATTGGACGCCCGAGCAATTTTGGAATATTTAAATGAATTGGGTTATCGCAATATTACCGCTGCACAACTAAAGGAATTCATGAAAGGTAATTTAACACTTGCCTAATTGCTATGTTTTATTGATTGATTTTTTGAAATCGTTACAAAATTCCAAAGTTTTTACAACGAATTTTATTTTTCTTTCACTATCGTCGTTGTCGTTCGTCGTCGTCGCTCAGTCGGCCGGGTTTCGATTCGTTTTGTGTCCCATTTTATTATCTAATGGAGGAGTGTGCTGCCTGCCTAGCTGGCTCTTAACATCGAGAAAATATTCAATTTTCTACTTGGATCGCCATTTCGTGGAAAGTTTTTTTTCCTATTCGTAAATTTTTTCTGTATTTATGTGCCCCGTGTGCTGCTGCTACTGCCAGCCAACAACCAAACAGCCACCAGCCTCATGCTTCTGCCTGGTGCTTGCTGCAGTGGGATGGTTAGGTTAATTCATTCGGTACGCGTTTTTCTCTAAAAAGAAAATAATAAAACTGAAAAACAAGCAAAATTCTATTCTCCTGAGTTCGAGGTTTAGATGGTGGTGCTGCTGGGGCTGGCTAGTGATTCGTGCTTTGTGGTGCTGCTATTGCTGTGCTGTAGTCGTACCGTAGAAATGTTCGTACTTTTTCTTTATTTTTTTTTTTTTTTTGATTATTTTTATTTTATATCTATTTCGATTTTTAATTCTCCCTCGTTGTGTTGTTTTGTTGCGGGGCCTTCTTTCGTTCCAACAAATGGCTGAAATAAATATGTATACGAATTTTTCATTCGTCGTCGATGTTCTGTGCAAAATTGCAAGCAAAACAATGGGCCTACTGGCCTGGCCTGGCCTGGCTGCTGAAACAGTCAAACGCCATGAACAAGAACACGAGCTCGCTTCGATGTTGTTTTGGCAATTCTTCGAAGTTTTCCATTCCAAATGCCTTCTTGCTTCGTGTCAGTTTGAGTCTTTTATTTTTATTTATTCTTGACTTCTCGAGAACAACGTCGTCGCGTCGAATGTTCAGATTTATTTAATTATTTTTTGCCGTTTGTCTTCTCTTCGAGCTTTCGGTCGGCATGAAGTAAAAAAGATTTTAAAAAAGTCATAAAATGAATAAGAAGTCTCAAATTTTCAAGTCTCAGTTGCAGTCAAATGACGACGACGACGGCAAAAATACAAAAAAAAACTTGCAGAATCGGGTTTTGTTATTATTTGTTTCTATTCTGAGCGCGTTTTTTTTTTTTGTTCTTTCTTTTTTTTATTCTGTTCATTATCATACATCAAAATCTTTTTCTGTTTCTTTTTATGTATGTATTCGTTGCCTCTTGTTGGTTTTGTTGGTGTAAACAAAAACAACAATGGCCGCGGTTCCTATAGGTATTCGTTTTAGGTTATATTTGAAATTATTATGCTGTTCTATCGGATTTAGTAGGTAAATTTAAGGGTTGATTGGTACCACAGGAGGTTAGGGACAGGAGGGTTATGATTAGAAGGTACATTGCATTTGGTATGACAAAAGAATTTTCCATGAGAATTTGTAACTCTGTGCGCATATGGCATCAGATATTATTAACAATTTTTTTTGTGTTGTTGTCATGATTCTATTACATCTTATGGATGAGCAACTAAACAATAACTCACATGTTTTTTTGGTTTTGATTTCTTCCTCGTAAGATCGTGGTGCAGAAATCTTATGAGAATGGGGAAATGAAATAAAAGATGGAAAGTATTTTGGCGCCAAAAAGATTTTTGTTTATCTACTAATAGATTATAACAAAACTAGGTACATTAATTGCCTAAATACATATCTAGTTTATTTTTTTTTAAATTTCTATAGGTTTTTAAATTAGTATTGAAAATAATTATTCACATAATCGTACCTACATTATTTTGAACTCACCCCAACAAGAGAAACCAATTTTTCGTTCCATCGACGATACAGCATTATAATTGTTTACGAACCTATACATACTACAGTATTTGTGGGGGATACACTTGCATGCAATGATGTGCCTTTTCGTTTTCATTCGATTTCATGGAGACTGTACAAGAACAACCCAGCAATCGGGTCTATGTACTATGTACATACATATGTTCAATAATCCCAGCCAGTTTCGATTAAAAAAATAACAAATAGGTAGGTCGATTAAATAGGTATAATAATTATGCAGAATCTTACATAGATAGGTACATTAAATATAATATATTATATACCTACCTAAAATCTACATAAATACCTTTCATTGCTGGCAGAAATGCATTTGATTTTAAATGTAAATCCACAAATTTGAATTATCTAGGTACATGGTCTACATTTTTTTTTTGCTTATCCGATTTAAGGCAAGCAAAAATAAATTATTTTAGCTTTAGTAATTGCACTAAAAAAAAAAAAACAAATATGTATATGTTTACATTCATAAGTATAGAATTTAAATTTTAAATCTAACATAAATATTCTTTTTGCTGTTAATCGATTAGTAGTGAAAATTGCTTGCGTAGTTTTGCTATTATACAATTTACTGACAATATATAAAATTTGTAATAGTTTTATTAAATTAACTTTCAAGCTGAAACTATAAAAATCAATAATATTCCCTTAATTGTATTTTTTATGATAACTGCTTCGAATAAGGTATTCATTCAATAAAATTCTCATACTGTGGAACCCTTAAATACTGAATGCAAATAAAAATAAAAATCTAAAACAATACTTTGACAACTATCCCAATTTTATCCTGAGGCCTTCTTTAGCAACTCGTTAGTTTACTGACAAATTACATGCTTCTTTCGAAGCCATTTGGGAAGCGAGTAGAGCAGCTAGTTATTACAAAATCGCTTCGTTGATAGAACTGTGGGAAACATTTTTTTCGCATTCTTTATATGTTACCTTATCAACAATAAGCATTCCGTCAGATCTTTTAATGTCAGTAGGTAGGTTCATATATTTTAAGTGACTTAATTCCCAACTTTTCATTGAAAAAGAAAGGAAGTGGATTGGACTCACTGTAGTGAACCTACATATGTATATGTGAACCCTGGCAATCAAAATTTTCGTAACATGTTTTTCCTTTACCTCGAAATTCTGAATTTATATTTTTATTGTGACTCAATGGTCTTTTAATCAGAGAATGTTATAAAAATAATATTAATGATAAATGAACAAAATTTTATTAGACATGTATTGTGTAAAATTTAAAAAAAAATCCATTTTTCCGACACTTAGTATTTTGTATTGTCTTTATCTCCAAAACAAAATGAAAATATTTTTTATAAAAATAAATGATGCTAAACAAACGATAAGTGGCATAAAATACAACAAGGGGAGAATGAAATTACACATTTTATATAAACATTGTTGTTTTTATTGTTTTTTTTATTATTTTTTTTACTATTATTATTATGTTTATCATTCTTCATTTGTTGCATTATGGTTCTAATCAAAATATGTTTATTACCCCATTCTCCATATTAAAAAAAAAAAACAAGGAAACTTGAAAATAAAATCTCACTCTTCGTTTTTTTTTTCTTATTCTCTTCCTCTCTCATTTTTTTTTTTACTATCTTCACCTGGCGCAGCTAGTTTGCTTATAGTATGCAACCACACTCGGAAGTTCCAACCACAACTACAAAAGCATCAGCTACAACAGCAAATTCTGTTTCTCCAAAGACCACAACAGCAAGTAAAGATAACAAAATAAGCAATCAATCCCCAAGCTTGTGCAAACTAGTCAAAGGCCGAAGACCTTTAGTAAATTTCAATTTCTATCTTGATATCAAAGATCATCAGATATCGAAAAAGGTCGAAGAACGCATCACCGAATTAGGTGGGAATCTAGAGTTCTTTCTAACCAAAAGTGTTACACATTTTATAACAGATAGACCAATTCCAGCTGCACCTTCGGGGAGTCAAAAAGCCAAAGGCAGTAATAATAGTAACGGACATTGTGTTAATAGTCCCTCAACTGGAGTCGGAGTAAACGGTGGCGGAGTGGGAGGCGGCGGTGGAGGTGGCGTATATCCCATAACTCCATCACCATACTTACAATCCCCACAAACCCCGACCACACCAAAAACTCCATACACAAATCAAACATATTCTGGTGATTCAGCAACAGATGGCGTAGGTAGTAGTCATTCACGAATCAAAGGGGCCTCAACAAACAACACCCCAAATAATAAGAAAAAAATCTCCCGTGCAGATGCAATGCTCCATAGAGCGCTACAAAGCCAACAACAAAGTCAACATTATTCAGCAAACCAACCAGAAGAACAAAAGCGACCAAATCTTGAACCAGGTGCTTATAGAATTTGGAGTCTAGAATACGCTATAAGATTTTTGAAAAAAGTCACAGCCGACGTCAAGCAATACGCCAAAAAAGCTCAACAACCTACAAAGGGGGCGTGTGATCCGATACAACTTAAGGGACATTTTATAAAAATCGAAGCCATATCAGGTTCTAATCGACCGTACTATTCGGTGTTTCGAAATATCGAGTGGCCAAAGATTCAACTCGGAGAAGAAGGCGGAGCATTTCGACTCACACCAAAAAGAGACCAATTGAAATCTGCCAAAGATAAGCCATCGAAAACGAATGCCATGACGCGCAAAAGTCGTTCATCGTCTAAACACAACCCTAACCATATGCGTCTGAAGGCCAAACAGGCTCCCAAACAAGCAACAGAAAAGCTTGCTGCTGTTGATAATTCCTCAGAAAAGCAATGTGGTGTTTGTGAAATTTGTAAAATAGAATATGACACATTGACGATACACTTAAAGACCAAGGATCACGAGTTTTTTGCACGCAATCAAAATAATTATCTGGCTTTGGATTCACTGATTAAATCGAGTGCAAGTGTGGATAAATTTCTGGAAGATACCTCAAAAGACGAAGCCAAAGAGGAGTCAGTGGAACAGATGGAAATTGAAGAAGAATCCACTAGATCAACGAGGAAGTCTTCACGGAAGCAAACTCCTCCGCCTCCGTTGCAAGGAACATTGAAGATCAAAACTAAACTCAAAGAGATAGAGGTTGTGACAGACAAGAAACAATCTTACAACAATGTGAAAAAGTCCACAAAGTTAAATGTGCCTCTGGACTCGCCACCAATACGCCATCCTCTGCCAACATCGACAATTTACAAAGTTGTTGCCGATAGCAAAGCACAAACTGATCCGATTTCGCCGAAAAAGTCCTCGATTATTGTGAAATTCCGAAAGATTCGTCAAACGGAACTGTCTATTCTCAATGGGGAAGCGGAGAATTTTATGTTTCCACGGCGGCCAACTTCAAGCGATCGTGCAACTGATTCTGACCGTCAAACAAGCACTGATAGTAATCGTATTTCGAGTAGCAGTATATCAAGTGAGTCACACTTGACCGAAGAACCGCCGATTTCAGAACGACCGGACTCAGCTGCTGCCAAACGCAGACGAACAGCAGACAATAGTCACAAATCCAACGCGACTACGACTTCTGTCTGCTACCAGAGCTTTCCAAACACCCCCATCCAGCCGAACAAAACATCACAAGCCACAACAGAACATCCTGACAACAAACACAGGAGCGTCACTTCAAAACCACTCTCGACGACAACACAGCGAAAAAGACGCAGCGTAGGAAGTGGACGCAAACGACGTGCAACAAGCAGGAATCCCAGGAGTTGCAGGCAACAAAGATGGGACTCGGAGGATAGGATGGGGGAAGAAGGAAACATAGAATACGATGAAGATGAACAACACAACATTTTAGATATAAATTCAAGCGAAAGCAAAGATATTCCACAAAAGTCACCGACAATGAAAAATATACGCAGGATTCCTGCCTTTGATTTGAATCAGGGTCGAATCCAAGAACAAAATTACTCCTTTGAACGCCTGCCAGTGAAGGAACTTTGGTTCGAAGTTTTCCGCCGGCAAGATGCCTGCCAAGAGCGAATGTTCGAATACTGGGGTAGCACGTCGTATCGAAAATTGCCCTACGAAATAGGTGCGATGCCAATGCGCACATTGTCCAATTGTAAAATATGCACTCCACATCAAATGGTGGAAGTAAAGCAAGAGTCAGTCACTAAACCAACAATAAAGCGAATAGGAAAATTGAAAAAAGTAAAAAAAGAGAGGCAAAGTAAAAGCAACACTCCCGAGCCGGCAGGGTCGTCGGCGGTGAAGGCGTCTAAAGCCAGTAAAGCACCACCTCACAACAAGCACCTTAATAAAGCAACATTCCTAAGCTGTGATCTTATGCCGAGAAAATCACCGCGTGAGCATGCATCTACTCTGGCCATCCTAAGCTGCCTAATAAAACAACGGAAAGACTCTGAGGTTGAAGAGCAGTCGCCTGCGCTGCCTCTAAAAGAGAAGACTCCGGAAAAAACAAAAACCCCATCACCAGTGATGTTTGCTCATTGCAATGATACCCCCGAACCGCTGCAGTTTGTTTCGGAAATCAGTGAGAATGTCAAGCGTCTAAGGCGAGGCCAGAGGAAATTCGACGACTTTATACCCACAACAACGGCATTGTCGCCAAAAAGTAAAAAGAAGAAGCCTAGCAAACCAAAGGGCGGCGGACTGGAATTTGAGGTCGATGAAAAGCGTCTGAAAAGCCTCGAGACCAAGCAAAAGAGTTCGGTGGAACTTGAGCAAGAGATTGATGCGTATTTGGGACGCATTTCGATGAGAGCCCTGCGACAAACGCCAACCCTGCCAATGCAAGAGTCATCATCATCATCGGGCTTTGTTGATGACTTCACCAGCGACATTGATCTGATAGACCTTATCGATTGCTATGATGGCGGAGGAGGGGGCGATGGAAATGATAACAACTCAAATGATCCTTTTCATAGACCTGCCAGCAATAATGTGTATAATTTGTTTTCGGCGCACAACCGAAGGCGAAAACCCAATAAAGCCAATAAAACAGGTTGGCCTACGACTAGACGAAGAAACGCCGCCACAACGCGGCAGAACCACCTTCTTCAAAAGCCAGAACGTTTTCGTATCTTCTGTGACTATCAGACGCGTCAGAAAAACAGCCGAGTCCAAGGTGGCTTAGCACCGACGACGACATCAATGACACCTCCCGACACCGATTTGGATGACAAAGATGACTGCACAAGAAGTTCGGCGCCCGATGAGGAAGAAGTCTCTGTTATTTGCAAAGATGACATCCTCAACAATAGCTGCATGAGCCCGAGTGAGAAAGCCGACAATTCGGATATTTTTACGGTGTCCTCAGATGGACTGGAAACAGATTTAGACGTAAGCTATAATCAAATAATCAAAACAGAAGACATTGACGATGAGTGCACGACATCATCGACCATAGCTGCACCACCACCCGCCACATTTGAACCAGAACTCAAAGTAAAAACGCCGCCATTGGGAAAGAACCAACTCAGCATGGCTATGAGAAGCATTATAAAGAAAGAAGTCAAGGTTTCCTGCAAACGATTACGAACTCCGTTCTGGCGTTTTCGTCAGAGAAGGTAGTTGATAAATTACTGTGAGGATGATCACGAGGAGTAGGGAGAATAGAATTTAAAAAAAAAACTAAAATTTTATCTGTAATGTATAATCCGCCTAAAAAAAAAAAAACAAAAACAATATACAACTTAAATAGAAATTTAATTCAATACAAGAAAGAAAAAAAAAAAGAGTTGAGAAATGAGGAGGAAGAAAGAACATAAAATAACAAACGTTAGGTATTAGAACCATAAATGATGATGCAACAAATGAAGGACTGTAAATAATAGAAGAGAGAAAAAAGGAATAAAAATACTTGACAAATCTTTGCAGATCTACGAAAATTAATCAAATATGAAGAATCATTGGGAGTTGATGTTCATCAAAAGGATTATTTTGATAATCTTTATCGTCAGACTACGGCCAGTTTTCGAGCTAAATTAGATGTCGAAGAAGACAAGGGTCTGAAGAGAGATGGAATTAGTTGTCGTACAAAGACCGCCGATAAGGAAAATAATTTGAGAAGGAAAGCGGTGGTTTTGGAGAAAGATGTACGGCAGGACCATGATGGTTTATTGCAGCAAGGGACAAAGGTTGGAGCTTTGCAAGATCATAAACAACAGCAACAAACACAGAAGACAAATTTAAAACAAGAACCTTCTGGAAGTTCAAAGATGACGATAATTTCTTCTAAAAGAAGAGAAACTAAATCAGCGGAAGAAAAGCCGCCAACAAGTAAGGCACGTACAAGTCGTGCCACCGAGAAGTCATCAAATGCAATGTGTGAGTATGTTATTTAATAATGTTACTTTTGTGTTAAAAATTATTTTTAATATTATTTTAAAAATGAACGGTGTTTTTTTTAAAAGAAAAACTTAAGATCAATCATGGTATTTAAAATCATTTTCTATCCTGATTGAAAAATAAAATTTATAATTGTAGCAGATTATACGTATAGATAAGAAGCGGACTCATAAGGAAAAGATTCAAATTAAATTAAATTAATTTAACCCCGATATTGTTTATAATGCTTCAAAAACTCTCCTAAGATATAGTCGATTCACTGTTCGAATGATTAATTACTAATCATTTTAACTTTCTTTGCTTTTCCTTTCGACAGGGATCCGGCCACGTTCAAAAACTCCACACTCTGTCCACCACACAAGAATGGATCCCGTACAATTGTATCAATACTATCAACACGAATGGGATAAATTTAAAACAAATCTTCCCGGCGAGTGTAATCGCTCTGAACTACGCTGGCAGATTCGGCATAAACTACTTGGAGAACAATAAATTTCTACTTAGTAACAGAAAAAAAAATAAATTAGAACTTAACAAAACTAACAATCTAGTATCTAGACTCAGAAGAGAGAAGACAAACAGAGTAGATGAAGGTGAACGATGAACTCTGCCTTCCATCTCAACTCTTTTTTTTTTATTACGATAGTAGCTAATAGTTAAAATATGTTTAAATGTAATAATAACAAAACAAACAAAAAACAACAAGAACAAATCTGATAATATTATTGTTTGGATTTGAATAAATGTGTAAATGTTTCTTTATTGATCGGTTTTGAATTTCACATCTAAACTTCTGGCATCTCTTCGAGTGAGTTGATAGAGGATGCGATCGACAATTTGCTTGACAGCTCCAACAGTGAGGATCAAAGTGTCGTGCTTGAGCATGGAGTAAGTATTTAATCCGTACACTGGCATTAGGTTAACGTAGCCAATGTCATTGGTGGCATAGCAGATATTCTCGGAGAAGATATCGTTACTGGAAATAAAGAAGTTCAATTTAAGGAACTATTTTTGACTCAAATTGTAACTTACTTATCAATAACTAAGACAGATGGACCCCAATTGCGTTCCTTGATCAAATCCTTAATGAATTTAGGGTCACGGCTAGGGATTTCCAGGTCCTGTACAACATGCAAGTCGTCTTGAGCAAGTTTAACCGACAAAGTCGAAGTCAAACCCATTACTCGCTTATAGAATGGCAACATGTAAAAGTGAGTTGTTGGGGATCGTGGACCATGAGCGATGCCACCACCCTTGAATAGGGGTGAACGAATAGATGAATGTCGGGAACGTCCACCACCCTTTTGTGGCCATGGCTTACGGCCACCACCACGCACCTCCGAACGTGATTTCGTATGAGCGAAGCTTACGTAACGATACTTTCGTTGCCATTCGATGTTCTCTTGGATGACATCAACTCGAGGATTGGTGGCAAACACGTCGGGATGTAATTCAATCAGACCGAGTTTCTTCTCTTCGATTGTGTCAATGTTTTCGATCCATGCTTGACGATTTGCCCGAATATTTGTTGGTATTTCTGTTTTATGATCTAGTGGGAGGATGAGCGCTGGAGATGGTTGAACAATTTTGGTGGTGGTCAGGTGTCGTACCGAATTAATGAGATGTTTTGTATTATTTAATAAATTTAACATCGTGAAGCCGATGAGAAAATTTTATTTTGGTGGAGTGCGAGAAAATCAAATTGAAAAATGTGAGACTGACAGTTGACACTTGACAGGACGTGTGTATGTGTAGATAGGTAAGGTACTGCCAGATACAATTTACATATATTTTAGAGATCTCAGCGAACTCAAAAATATAAACAGGATTCCTCTGCAAAATTTCTCAATTTTTGTGTCAAATACCGAGGAAATTTTGGATTTGCCTGCGAAACTTTTGACGATGAAATATAAATTGACCAAATAATAAAAACTTGTGATATATGGCAGAGAAGCGCGTTCAGAAAAATGAAATCTCAGAGTTAGGCGTGTTCAGAAAAATGAATCTCAGTACATGAACAGTTTTCCTCAGTTTTGCTGTCAAAACTCTGAAGAAAAAAATCTTGGATTCGCTTGCTCACCTTTTGAGTTTTGACAACAAAACTAAGAAAGTTTGATGAGAAATCCTTTTCATGTAACTGAGATTGCTCAGATCTCCGAGATCTCATTTTCCTAAACATGCGTATTATGAAATATAAAGATTAGAAACCTCGGGTGTCATTCTGGTTTACCTACCAGCTAAACAAAATGACAGGCGGTGGTTAATTCATATTTTTGCACTAGTAATAATTCATAATCTCTAATATATGGTGATGATGTACCGTATTGATGTGACCGCACATATTGTGGTCATAGACATATTTGATATACTGCAATTTTTAACGGTGTTTCTCTTTTGAGTTTCTTTCGGATAGCAACATCAATTTAAACGCTGTAAATTTTAATAGCTGCAATTTTTGTTTAATGAGAACGAAACATCTCTTCACACTCTTTACTCCACTTATGTCTCAAACAATACGAAAAAGCACAAAGAAGAAAGAGCGATAACTCTGCAATTATTTCAACCTCTGCAGCTTTGTTTAACCCGGCCACCGCATACGTCCCCCACCTACGTGCTTAAAAATCGCAGGGGGTAATTGCAGCGTTTAAAAGCAGTCTTTCTTAAAATTTGCGAATTCAGAAGATAAAAATCCTTAAACGTCACTTGAACCCACCAATTGAAAAAAATTGAAGATTTTTTACCACTTACAAGTTGGAAATTGTGTAAGTTCAATATAAGAGGTTAATGATAAATTTACATTTATATCTTCCAAGAAATGTCTTTATTTCTTCCTATGTTCTTCATTCGTGAAGATCCCTGCAATTTGGCCTTCTACCTCTCTCTATTCAACAAATGTAAATTTTATATCCCTTTTTTGCAAAACTCGCATGAAGAAGAAGAAACCATAATTACCCCAGTCCTCCGAAAGATTTGAGTCAAACAGAACTTACCTGTATTTGACGTTGCATATTCTTTCAAACTACTTAAGCGCCACCAATTATGAATACTTAATAAGTTGGAACTAGAATCAACTGCGAAAAAAAAAGTTAAAAAAACCCACTTGCTACTTGAAAACAACAACTCGCATTTCACTCGCTGCCTGCTATCTGTATTCAAAATACAAATTCCAACCAACCAAAACGAAATTCATCAGTTTAAACGAGACAGCGAACGATTTGAGAAGTGTTGAGTTAAAAGAAGTGCTCTCATCGCCCCCATAACTAAACTGATAATAAACATTTTTACCAACAAAAAAAATCAAAATCCAATTTGCATAAATTAATCTCATTAAATTAAAATTCCAAAACAATATTTTAGTAGCAGAAAAAAAGAAGAAACTAATCCAACTTCCTGGCTCCGTAAAAAAAACCAGTGTCAAACTAGTTATTCTATATTTGAAAAATTTACTAAAAAAGAGAAAAAAAAGAAACATCTCGTAGCCATATTGGAATTAAATAAAACTAATTAAATTTCATTCTCTACCCCTACCTAATCGTTGCAAAAAGTAAAAAAGGAAAATTCAGAAAATTCGAGTAGGTAAACTTTTCCAACTCTGTTCAATGTGTATATGTGTGTTGATTTGTGGTGAATAAAAAAAATAAAAAAAAAAGTTATAACGTAGTTGTTGCTTCAGTTTTGTTGTTTTTTCTTTTTTCCTCGGTTCTTTCATGATTTGTATGTAAATCAATTGTTTTTAATTAAAATTTAACCAACAAACAAAATTACGTATATAAATTACCAGGTTTTGGCAAATTCGCGATAGATGTTACTCACGCAGATTTTAGTGTCAAAAACGTATTCAGTACCCCAGCAGAGGTTTCAGGTTCGGTATCGGTAGGCCTTTTATGTGCTAAAAGCATATTTTGAAAGAAAAAAAAAATAAATAAAAGAAAAAGAAAAAAAATACAGAAATAAAAAAGGAACAGAAAACAAAAAAATTTGTATATAATGTGGAACCAACTCAGTGATAACACAGTCAAGGATGTTTTTGTTGCCGAAACAACAAACAACTTTGATGAGAAAAAAACTGTTGTAGCAACACAATCGCAACATCTGCCGACGAGTGACAACGGGAACAACGGTGGTGTTGGTGGTGGTGGTAAAAGCAATAATTTGGGTCATTGTGATACCAGCAAGAACAAGGACAACTACACCAGCTATAGTGAAGGAGCAACTGATTCTGGATTTTTATCTGGCCCACATCTATCTGAAGATTACGACAGTAACTTTTCTTCTGCTGCTGCTGCCGGAGAGAGTCAGAATACTCGTGCTAGCAAATCAATTCCACCAGTTCAACTTAATATTGTTCACAATAAACAACAAAAGAAACACTCGGCTTCGACTGCGACCCAGGACTATACAGATTCAGGTTGCATTGACGAGGACTTCGGAGACGACGAAACCGCCGCCGACGAACTTGGGCATTCACATTCTCGTCCTTCGATTACAACAACAGCTGCTTCGCCACAGCAACGTGGTGGATCGATTACCCAGCAGGACAACCAAATGATTTTAGATAAAGGTGTTGACTCGGGTGTATCGGAGTGGTTCTGCAAGCTAACTCTGAGGGATCCCAGTCAATCGGTGAATAATTTGGGAATATCCCAGTCCCAGAGGACAGGCAAGGATACAACAAACAGCAACAGTGAAATGGCTTCGTGGGAAATTTACTACCAACAGAATAATGAAGGCGATACGTAAGTTGTTTTTTTCTAAGATTTGTTTAAATTTGTTTGAAAATAAATTACATTAGCGAAAAGTTTAACTGGGGTTGTTCATTGAACATGTATGTATGTACCTATTCACTAGTAAATTAACATCCCTAAATTTAACAAAAAAAAAATCATAATAAGGAGTTTTAAGGATTTACCTTTAGTTTTGTAAATAGTGATCAGTTCAATGATTTTTATTTTCAATATTCATGAAACTGTACAAGGGTTGTAACATATTTAGTTATTCCATTAAAAAATTTGTATTTTTAATTTGTATTTAAAAAAAATAGAAAATTTAATAAACCCATACTTTTAGCAATTTTTTATTAAAAAAATCTAATCCATTATTATTTTTTTTTAATTACAAATTATTAAGTAATGTGAAGTTCGATTTTTTTAAATTAAAAATATACCTAGTTGTAATGATAATTATATATTTTTTTTTGGTTATTACTTAGGTATTCTTTATTTTTTTTTCATAAATCGGTATTTGAACTCCAAGGAACTCCAAGCAACCTTACGATAGTAGCTTTATTATATAATGTCCAACGCCAAAGTAGCTCGACCTATGTTCATTAAGTTAGTTCATTTTTTCGACGTTTTCCATGCCATTTTCTAAGGCTATACCTATCTTTTTAATAAAATGTTTTAATAATATTTGTATTGTCATAACTATTTTCCTTCTCCTTAAAATTATCTTCAGCCTAAGGATAAAGTTAATCTTATCAAAACCGCAAAGCAAATTTTTTTCTCAAGGAAAAACCAGTTCTATGATACGATAAAAAAAATCAAGTTTGTGTTTGAATAGTTTATGTTTTATCGAATGAAATATTTTAGATGGAAATAAGAAAGCAAAGTTTTTCTAATAACGGTAAAACAACTACATTGTGTAGAATATAATACCTACATAGGTTCTTTGTTAAAGATGAAATGACATCATCCGATTGTCTTAGAAACTTAGAATAAAGTTTTTTTTTTTTTGTTGAAAACTTCTTGTATGGGCTCAAAAAAATTAACTGAGGCCCTGGTATCATTTGATTTTAAATCGCTTTAAATTCGATGCCAAGTTTGGTTTTTGACATTAATGATGTACCTACATCTATACTTTGTGAAACTTAAAATTTTACAGCTGTATTAATAAGATTTTTGACTATTTTCGACAGTGTTTTCATTGTTCGGAACAGTTGGAAATATGTTTTGTTTAAATAAATAAAATTTCGCACTAGTTAAGGTTTAAAGAACCGATACCCTTGTCTTAGTTATTTTACTCTCAGATATTTTAAACACTTTTTCATTGTAAGTGTACATATTTATCATACCTATGTTTTTTAAAATACTTATCAGCAAAAATGTTTTGTTTTGCTTTCACAATGTACCTACCTACGTACTGAAAAAAATAAAAATTCAAATCACTTGCTCACATTTTGATGAAATTTCTTAATCTAATTTACATATGTATATAATTTATATTGTATAATAAAAAATAAATAAGTTCTTGACTTTGTCAGTTCGCCCACTCAAAAGATTGAAGTTCTTAAAAAATAACTTCAAAATTGAAGTAGGTGTACTCTACAGATGCATGAACTTATTAATAAAACTTATTAAATAAACTAGTAATAAAAAATTAGGTTCGAATAACTCCATATTTTTAAGGTTATATAAATTTAGGTTAAGTGATGATGTTAAAATAGAGAATTATTTAAAAGAATAGTACAGTATCGTTAGTGGTAATTACTTGAGGCTAATTGTATGATGCATTTCGCTTATGACTTGCACAAAAGTTATGGAAAAAACCTAATAAGAGTAATAGATATAAAAATTATACGATATTTTATTGTTACTCATTGAGAACTTAAGTTTGCCTAAGTTTCAGAAAATTCCAATGAAATTTTTATAGAAATCACAAATAAAGAGAAATCTACGTGAACATTTTGAATGCCATCAGCCAATTTCTGTTCTTTTTTCAAATAGGAAGAAATAGGTACATTGTTCTTTTTGAAGATTAAAATTATTCTTTCTTTCGATGGTACCTATTTCATAAAAGATTTTGAAACAAAAAACCGAAGCTAAATAAACTTTTTTTTTGGTTTAATTTTTATTTCTTTTGATCCTTCCATAAAAATATAATGTATATTATAAGAAAGGTCCAAGGTTTACCTGTCTCTTTGTAATTTGTTCTTTAGAACAGGTAACCATTTACAAATATGGTTGCATATCCTTTATACCTGGTATTTTCTTCTTATAATAGGTATAAATAATCCAGATGCACCTGTCAGATCCTGCACTCTTATTTAATGTTTATTTGCAACTAGTGTGCGCCCAATCGGTGCCTCTTTTTAAGCCTTCCTAGAAAAACAACCTTTTTCTTAAAAATGTATTTATGTATGTGTATTGTATATAAAACCATTTACTTTATCATTTTTACTTTACTATATTTTTACAGACAATTGCACCTGGCTTGTATAACTGGTCATGTTGAGGTAGTTGCTGCTCTAATTCGTATGGCACCACATCCATGTCTATTCAATATACAAAACGATGAAGCACAAACCAGCCTTCATTTGGCAGTGATTTATGGACAGCCTAAAATTTTACGAATGCTTTTAATTGCAGGCGCTGAGGTAAGTGTTGTTGTTTTATTAATTTTAGAATTTTATGTTACATAAATACCTGAAAATGTCTGTTTATGAAGATTGGTTTTCATAACTATTAAGATTTTTCAGTTGGTAATATAAATTAATGTTTTGTATTAAAAAATAACTTTACAAGGCTCTGATTCAACTTCATGAAAATAGCTTGCGAAAAATAAATTTTACTATAAAAGTGAAATCAAAACTATTCAAGATAGTAGATCATTTTCTCTTGACATATAAGAATATTTCAAACGCATTTCAGATCGAGCAAACTTGCAGACAGATTCGATAGAACTTTGATGGATAAGTTAAAATCCGAGTGAAAATTTAATTTTTAAACTTATTTACCTAAAAATAAATAATTATTAAATGTTATTTTTTTATTAAACGATTTTTGATTTATTTCTTTAATTCCAGCCAACAGCTCGAGATCGTCATGGCAATACTCCTCTCCATCTAGCCTGCATTTCCGGTGATACACAATGCGTAAAAGCCCTAACAATACCAATCAGTGCATCAGAAATAAATGAAGCCCATCGTTCTTATGGTCATCTTAGTAGTGACAAGACAACATCCTACCTCGATTGCGCACGACTACCAGCTGATTTGGAAATTCGCAATTATGATGGTAAGTTGATTTTTGTCCATTTCTTTGTTTTTATCTTATAATTGTCCCTCTTATTTGCTATTCTAAACTAATTCTATTCTCTCGAGAGATGTATTTTTAAATCCAAAACTGCATTCATCAGGGGAAATTCTTTGTGAAAAAAATCTATTTTTGTCATTTCGCAGACAGACTAAGAGGAATTCCTACTGTTCGAATGAACAAATCTATTTATTGCACGTTCTACACACAAAAATATCCCTTAGCTGACAAATGTTTTGAATTGTTTAACACACAATTGTTAGTGCGTGCTATTCGGGGAAAATTAATGAAAATAGAAGAGAAGAAACTACATATGTATTTAGGAACCTTGCTGAGAGCGCATGTTCTGCACAGACATTCTTCTTCTGCCAAAGTTGATCTAAAAATAACTCCGGGTCACATGCGATTTGTCTTTCTCTCTTATTCTCTCTCTCTATCTCTTTTAGTTATGCATGTAGCTGTTGTTGTTCATATTTAAATGAAAGCAGACATAAACGACGACGACGATGATGATGGGTATGGATGGGTGGCGTTCAGATTATATGGTATCTATAGAAAAGGATAAGTTTTCCTGGGTTTTTCCAGTCAGGCTAGGCATGTGCGATTCCATTGAACCACCATATGTGAATTGTTTTTGTTGTATCTGTATAGACTCGCATCACGTTGGTTTGTTTATTTCATTTTGACTTAAAAATAGAATTGAAATTATAGCCTGCTGCTACTGCTGGCGCGAACAATGGTTTTCGTGTATGGTGGGTGGGTGGTGGTAATTTTGGTTCTTGCTGACGTTATAAATATGGAAATTCCTTAAAAAAAAAAAAATAGTATCCATGCAAAGGAAATTGTGAAAATAAGTTAGTAAAGGTTTAAAGGTCGCGACCGAAATAAAATTTTCCTGCACGCAAAATCGAAAAGTAATAACAATAACCCTGTCAAGGACATAATTTATATAAAAGTAGGTATATAGATTTTTTACTGTAATAATCTGTGACCAATGATGAAATTTTTATAAACGAAGAAAAAAATAGATTTTATTTATTGAAACCTGTTTTTGATGTAATAAGAACAAAAACAAAAATCACACACAACTATCTATAAATGTTGATGTTTTGACAAACTTGATTGTTATCTTTTTCCCTCCCTACCTTAATCGATAGTGTTGTAGTAATGGGACTTGTACTTGTTGGTACGAGAATGCATCGACGTAAATAGTTAATTATCAAGTTATTAAGAGTTTAATGAAGAAATGCGAAGGTTTAATTGATTATAATAAGTGTTGTCATTTCAATCAAAAAAAAAATGTGGTCACGGTGTTGGGTAATTAATAATTTAAAAACTTGAATTATTTCTTACTTTTTGTTTAGATAGGGTTAACCTTCAAAAAATCTGATGGAACATACTTATTTCTAAAATCCTAATGGAATGAGTTTTCCAAACTAAGCTTAAATCTGAGAGAAGTTAATTAATTATGCACAATTCTCATTTACCGGTGTTATCAAGTAAAGCTGAATATAATGTTAAGTTGAGTCATTAACGGGTTGATCAAAGAATCTATTGTAATGTATGGATGGAATCAAGACTTGGTTATTATATAAATTATATTGTTTTTATAGAGTTTAAATATCAACGGAATGCATTGATGGAAGTCTCTCGATCTAACCGTGACTTTTCTGAAACTGTATTTTTTGTAAATTTTGAAAACAAAGTTATAGTTTATTTTTTTTTGTAAGTAAAAGAAAAAAGTCTTCAATAAAAAAAAGGTGAATACCTACGATCAGATGATCATAACTGACTTGCTGTTAGAAAAGTGTCGGCAAACTATAGAGCAAATGTGAACAACACCAACGTGTTGTTACAAATCATATTTAAAAAAAAATGCTCCAGACCTCTTGTAAGATTTTGACGGTAGTAAAATTATGAGTATGTTTAATTTTAATTATTCCCATAGAAATTTTAAGTTTTGCTATCGGAATACTTTTTTACAAATGACGCAAATACTCTAATAACTATGCCAAATAAATAAATGAATTCACAAAAGAAAAGTAAATTATTTTGTAAGTGTGTCCTATCAAATGTAGGTAGGTACGTTATGGATATCTTGATTGAATGAATAACTTTTTATTGTACAAATGGGTGAGTACGCCACGTCAATAATTTAAGAAAAAAAAAATTATTTAGTTCATTGTAGAGATATACAAAAGATATACAGTAGTCCACAATTAAATGAACTGACTATATTAATATAGTAAGATTTTTCAGACCAGTTATCTAACGAAAACCCAGAGCTTCTATTGCAATTAGACGATATGATTCGGTGAATTAAATTAATCTCCTACTTCAAAATTTAAGTTTAGTTTCAGTAAATGGACCTTATTTGATTGAAGAAAAACAGAAACTGAAATATGCTATTCCCTAAAATGTGAAAGAAATTTGCTGCGGCAGTTCGTGAGATGTAATCAAAAATACTGCGTTTACGTCAAATGTGAACAAATAAATTACAAAGTTAATTAAAGTAATTTTTTTTTTCAAAAAAGAAATTATATGTTTTCTTAACAAACAAAAAATTATAAAAAAAACTGTCTTCTTTTATATTTGTTAAATATAATCATCAAAGAAAAATTCCCCAAAACAAACGATCCGAATGTCTGAAATTCTGTCTCGCCTAAATATATTCTTTTAAGAAAGAAACAAAATTAAAATCTAAAATAACCTTAGCAGTCAAAGAAATAGCTTTCACATCTTAAATAAGTACATATATAATATTAATATTTGTAGGTATGTATGATTATAAATATATTTTTTTTATTTTAAACAAAAAAATAAAATTCTGTCAAAAATAAAATTAATTTTCATCTACATAACTTTGGCATGTGTTCAGTTTTTTTTTTTAAATCAATAAACATTAATTCTAGAGGTTAAAATTAACGTCACAGTTCGTGTGTTTATTCAGAAAATCTATTTATGCATATAAAAATCGCATAGCTTAATTAAGTAAAAAAAAAATAATAATTTTCTTTCATTTTCCTCTAACTTGCCCCAAAAATACAAAAATTTTCTCTCGAAATACATACGTTTGATTTCATTCGCCTTTTCAAACCAAATCTAAATGTGAATTCGAATTTGTCTGCTTTCCTGGCTGTAATGGCCAGACTAACAATAGTCAAGTTTTCAGTGGATTTTGTGTAGAAGTATTTTTGAATATAGGTACACCTACCTACATACTGAAACGATTATATTATTGCTCGTTATACATATACAATTAAGAGCTATAGCTATATATAGCTGGAATACTCTTGTGTATATTTTCAGTTTACTGTTGCTCTGTTTTGCTAGCTTTTGGCTTTGAAATTCTGGGGAAAACCACCCAAGATAATAAATATACAAACATTAATACATAATGGCTTGTGTATAGTAGGTACTTCTTTTGTCTCTTCCCCCCATACCTCATTCAAAATATTCAACATCAATAATGTTATGAAAGTTTTAAGCAGCAGAGGGAACTAAACAACAAAATCAAAATTGGCATGGGATTGTAAAAATGTTTACTTTTTTAGTTATACATAATCATAAAGTTCAACATTGAATAAATTATATTAAAAAACAAAAAAAAAAAATAGAGAACAATCTTTAATCGGGCTATAAATATGGGATAACATTATTTTTAATGTTCTCAATGAATTTTTTCCTTTGCCAAGCCCCAAGCCAAATATTAATATCATTAATTTATTTAGAATACACAAATTATACATATGTATTCTGTTGTTTATATCGTTTGCTTGAATTTTCACCCATATTTTATTGAATTCTAATACAGGTGTCATAAGCGGACACTGTCTAATAGGTAGGCACGCCATGCGACTAGGCGTTCACTCTAATGATTTCTGCAGAAGCTGCATGGATGAGGAAGAGGAAGAAACAATTCCTCACCTTCTTTGTACATGTCCTGCTCTGTCACAGAGACGTAGACTTCATCTGGGAGACTTCTACTACAACGATACGAGTGATCTAGCAAATACTTCTATAAGTAATCTCTCACGCTTCATAAGGAGCTCAAATTGGTTTAATTGAGTAAGGAAAAGCTTTCCTAGATCCATGTGGTATCACAACGGGCCAACAATTGGCCTAAGTGTGTCGGTTTTTCCACCGACAGCCACTTCAACCTAACCTAACCTAATACGCGTGTTACATGAGTTATTATTTATAAATTTAATAACTGAAATAGTTTAATAATTTAAATATTTGTATACACATACATATGTATGTATACATACATATGTCCTTCCAATCCAAAAATTAATACATAGGTATAGAAGTTTGCGTTTATTAAGGGTGGGACTGTTCCGTTGGAACACAGTTGGTATTGAAATTTCGCTGGATTTTCATTTAACACAAACCCAGCAGTTTTGTTTTTTTTTAATAGAAACAAAATTTTTGTAAAGTTTAATTCTTGATTTTTAAGTAAAACCTGACAGGTGAGAGGTATGTTCAGCAAGTAATTCTAAGCTATTAAGGTTTATGTACCTTTCTATTTATATTTCCAGCTTGATTTTCGAATAATTTAGTTTTAAATTTTAGACCAGCAAAGATTTGAAAAGCTAAAAAAGTAAAAAGATACTTTGCCTTTGTTGAAAAACTAGTACAATCAAGAATTGTGAAGCTTAAGTTTTATTTTTTCAGTTGAATGAAGTTACACATTTAGCTCTTGCTTATTTTTATCCGAACTTAATTTAAAAAAAATAAAAACGTATGTTCCAACGATAAAAACAATTCTTTCTTTTATTTGTTCTTTTTCCTCATTAAGTAAATATGTATATATATGCTTAAATGAAAAGTGTATCAAAATACAATTTTGTTTATTTAATTTAAGCTTCCGCAATTGCGCTTTGCGTTTGAAACTTACATATGTTTTTTTTTTTTTTTTAAGTCGCAATTCACTGAAACCTGATGTTGTTTTGTTACAATCACTGAACTGGAAAAAAAATTATCTTAACTCATTGCAGTAGTAGGTCTAGGTACCAAGTACATTATTATCAGAATTAATTGCAAAATGAGAAAATAAAATAAATGGGTCTGTTGAACTTAAAAAGTTGGGATTTCAATTAGGTTTTTTTTTTTTTAATTTATAAATTAACTTTACGATGCTAAATTGTATTGTCTTGGATTCTAGTAAATTTTTTTTACTAACCGTGTTTTCTTTTCTTAGAAGAAGTCATCCTATATGACTAAAATAATATTGACAATTCTCACACGTGCCGTAATGATGTGGGATTTTGTGGAAAACTTTGTTTTTTTTTTTAGAAAATTACGATACACAAAATGACTTTGCACAATCTGCACTTTTACATTTGTAGAACATATCGTCGTCGTTCTATTAAAACTCCCTAAGTCCATTTTTGTAAATTTTCTAACATTTGCCTTTGTGAAGGAATTTTACTGACAAGAACTTGAACATTTTTGAGTTTAAGAAATTTTGTATTTAGACTAAACGTAATTAAGAGTTGGGTACATTTTACAAAACTTAAATCTTGATATTCTGTTAACTATGCCGTATTTATGAAAGGTCTATCAGTTTCTTAAGTAAGTTTATAAACAATATATTTTTTTTATTTTAGGATTGTAATTGTATCCGGTGTGACATGGAGTGTAAATAGTTTCCACAATTCCAAATCGTGGAATTGTCACGCCATATTTTAAATTTTGCAATGTTGATGTGTTTTCTTCTTAAGAAATGCAGAGCCAATGCGTTCCAATACATTTCAGATGATATAATATATAATCTCATTGTTTGACCATGTGGCACCAATTGCAAAAGCTTAATTAGTGTGAACAAATTTTATATTTGTCAAATAGCTTAAAAATAGAAGTAAACGTATAGAATATTATGTAAATTTTAACTCCAATCGAATTATGTACTGGGCACAAGGCTTAGTCTTCTTGCAATGTGAATATTGAATCCGTCCCAAAAAATCTTTTTCACATCATATTTTTCAGCATGCTATTAAAAGAAAAAAATAGAGGGAACGTAAAAAGTTTGATAATTGTTAACCATTTAAAGTTGTGGAATGTATAGTTACAAATTTAATGCTAACCATTTTCTATGATTGGTTCAGTTTTAACCAAGGTGTTTGTGTGCAACAAAAAAAATTAAATAAACAAATCTTTCCAGCAGCAACAACAAAAATATCTCTTCCTGGCAATTTATTTTTCTCAAAATACATCTACATTTATATGCCCGAAAACAAATATATGGGGCAAAAATATTTGAATATTTTTATTTTCATATATGTACATACTTTTTGTTTGTATGTATTTACAATGTACAAACATACAAAAATATGTATGTACTAGTATGCATTAATTCTAAAAATATATTCTTCTCTAGCCGTTGGATGTTTTTCTTGTCTAAATGATGTCTAGAAAAGCAACTTGTTCAGGGCCTATAAATGGCCACGGGACATGTACATTGTACATCTATACATATTTATTATGAATAGACAAGAGAAATTTCTAAAATTAATATTTTTATAATATTAAATCATATTCATTTGCTGGTTATAATGAACTGTATTTATTTATTTGCAAGGTTTTTGGCAGAGTATGTGTTTTTGCTTTCATTTTTATATTAATGCGAAAATGAGACTAATTTATAACGTGATCATCATGGGGAGACCCAATGATGTCTGTTTGCAGTCTTATTTGCCATGGGTCATGGGATTTATTTGCTGTAGAAAAATTAATATTTTTTGCTATAGAAAAATAAGTATTTGCAAAAAATATATATTTAGAAAATAACAGAAACAAAAATATACATATATATAAAAAAAGATTAATATAAAAAAATTCTTTGAAGTTTATGCTCAAAAAAGTTTTTTTTTAATGGATTTTTTATTTAAAGCTAAAATAAAATTTATTAATGTGTTTGTATTTTTTAAAATTATTACGCATGTCCTGCTTGAAATTAGGATCTACAAAGCTTGAGTGAAAATAATATTTTTCTGCAAAAAAAAAAAAAAACACGGTGAAATAAAAAACTTTGACTTTCACAAAAACAAAAAAAAACAAACAAAATTGCAAAAAAAGTTAATCGGTTCTTGAAAAAAATTCTAATATCTTAAAGATTCTACTTTTGAATGACTTTTTACTTTTTACGTTATAAAAATGTTCTTGACTCATTTACTCATTGGACATTGCAATGCGATAAGCAAGTCAATTGCCGTACATCACTATCACTATTTCATTTTTGTTATGGTAATTCCATAACCGAATAATTTGATGATAAGGGGGATTCGTAACTTCAAGGACTTTAAACTTTTGGATTTAATTTTTTTTTTAAATATTTGTCAGGAAGCAGTATTGAAACATAAAAACTCTAATTATTTTCGAAATTGTTTCAGAATGTATCACCGAATTTTTTGTTTTAAAGCTAGTAGAAAACTTCTCTGAAATGAAACCTCAAAACGGTCCACAACATTTTTTAGGAATTTATTTTACTTATATTAAATTTTATTCCATGATAAGGAGGAAAGCTTAAGCAATGTGCAAAAATTTATTTTGTTTCGTAATATAAGATGTGAAATTAAATGTTTTAAAGTTATTTTTTCACTCGTACAGCATCATATTTTAGGTGAAGTATTTTACAGCCTCAATTTTAAATATTTTTGATATTAAAATCGATTTTAATTATGATGTTATCATTTAAATTGTTATTTCCTTCAAGGTATGTCAAGCTATAGCGTTTTATTTTCTAATTTAAAACAACATGAATAATGATTATGTAGACATGGCATCTCATTGGACAGTTTCATAATCAAGTTTCATATCATGATAATAATATTTAAATTAAATTAAATCACCAAATCAAAGAATCTGTGAATTATAGGACGGAAAATTCCCTAGCCATATTCCTCGAAGTGTATTAAACAAAATAAATGTAATCAAGATCTACATGTAACCCTCAGAATTGATTAATTAAAATCAAAAGCTACAATCAGCTTAACTATACCCCTCACTCACTATCTCATCATAATAAATTCTTGAAGATAATTTACATTAATTTTTTCATTGAATCACTGACCTTCTTCTATATAACATAGCAACCACCCATCAAGTGTCCCAATGGAGATTATTTTTTTTTTTGTATTTCTGCCAAACAAAATAAAAGGTCTATCTTATCTTTACTATCACTCGGGTAAAACACAAAATAAACTTGAGTTCTTCAAACGTAAACGGAATTCCCAACCATAATTTAAAAATATCAACAATCAATATTGAAAGAGTGTTACCATTGTTAGATCTTTTGGTCAAATTATTTTTATTGGAAGTTTAAAACCTAGTATAGATAGTTCAAGTAAAAAAAAAATCGTCAGAGTAGTCAAATTTTTAACTTTCCATAGATTCTTACCAATTCATTGTCAATAATTTTAACCTTGCTATCCCGTACTCAAAAGTGTACATTTAGGACATAATAATAGATAATACATATAGTACATAATACATTTAGTACATAATAAATTTAGTACATAATACATATAATACATAGTACATAATACATAAAGTACATAGTACATAATACATATAGTACATAGTAATACATACATATAGTACATAGTACCAAGCAGATAGAGTACATAGTACATAGCACATGGAGTACATAACAAATATAGTACATAAATAAATTATAAATGTTCCGCAGAACTTAGCTTAGCCACAAAAAAAAATAAAACTAAAAGAATGACAAAATCGGCGTTAAAATCATACCCTTGTTTAATTTACATTTTTCAACATTGAATAAAAAATAAAATGTAGAATGAACTTACCTATTTATTTTATTTATTTTAAATGGAGTTGGCAATTTCATATTTGAAAGTTTTTTTTTTTGAGAATATTAATCCTGAATTTGGATTTCTTTTCCGAATTACCTGACTGACGCAGAGTTCTTAGAAATCCAAAAATTCACAGGAAGTTTCAAAATTTAAAATAATTATATTTGAAACTTTTTATTTTAACTAACGATTTCTGAAGTTTTATCATGAAAATCATCAATTTCAAGTTTTCAGTAAAATTAAATCAAAAATCTACAAACATATGAAACAGCAACATAACAGCGTGGTGGTGATAAATAAAACAATAGAAAAATAAATTGTCTGACGTTTTTTTTTTTTTTTTTTTTATTATTTTTGGTAGGTACCATAAATAGTTTTTGTGCTTCACAATCACAATATGACATACGAGGTTTAGGAATTTCGAAGTTTCTTTCCGTTTTCGCAAATTCGTAGAAACATTTTAAACCATGATAAAATAAAAAAAAATAAAAATTTCCCACTAGTAAATATGTCTCGGGTGACTCCTTTCAAAGCGTCATATAACATGAACTTAGAAAATAATGACGTTTTTTTCTTGAAATGATGGACTTTGAAAACAATTCATACGTCAATCAGAATTAATTATTAAATGTTTTCAATAGGTTTTTTTTTTGTTGTTGTTGTTGTTTTGTACATATATCCCTATCAGAAACACTTAATGCTGCAATAAAGAAGTATGAAGTAAACAAATGAATCAGGACTAATTAGTGGAAACTTTAATAATAATTATAATAAGAAAGTTAGGAAAATTATTACTTTTTTTTTAAATTCCTCTTCTGTTGTACATACATATGTATGTAGGTACAATCAATGCATGCGGGTTATTTTAACTAATGAACTTATCACCACAATAGCGATTAGATGATATCACATTTTTAAACCTACATAAATCGTAGATTTAAGTTACAATGATGATGATGATGATGCAGTTCAATAAATTTTATCAGTTTAAATTTTTTATAAATACAAAAACAGCGGAAATAGTTATTACGTTTTTATGATCTAATAGTATCATTTTAGTTGTTGAGAGAATTCATTTCGATTAATAATAATAATAGTGTGGTATGAGTTAGGTATAAAACTTAAAAACAAACCAAAGGGGATGTCCCAACACTTACTACATATGTATAATTGAACTTGATGAATCGTTTGAATTTCTAAGAATTTCAGTAAATTAATTTTTACAAATCATTGAATGAATTGGAAATAATAATGATAATAATAGTAACAAAATAAATGAATAAGCCATATGATTCGTTAAAAAGTTTCAATTAACTATAAAAAAAATAAGATCTTTAAACACAGAAATACTACTTTAAGTAATAACTATGTTTTCCCAGAAGTTAAATTTGTTTGGAAATTTAATAAAAAAAAAATCGAATAATAATAAATAAGTTATGCATAAACTTCTTGTACTTTCTTTGTTTAAAGAAATAAATAATGAGAATAAATTGTATGGAACGTGCAAATATTGTCACAGCTGAGACAAAAAAAAAAAACGAGCGTTATTTTTTTAATTTTTTATACACCAATTAATACGAATTTAAAATTGAATTTATTATAACTAGTTTTAGGAAATAGCACCAAAATAAAAAAAAAAACCCAAAACGTTTTCAGGAAATAAACGTTTTTAATAAATATTACCGAGAATCTGACCCCAAAATCCAAAGTTACCAAAACACTTAACCATAAAAAAAATTCATCAACATTAAGTCATAATAAAAAAAAATATATATAATAATAATAAGAACGTTAATGTTTATGTACATACATATGTATATAAGGACCTAGAAAAAAAAATCTAAAACGCAATAAATAATAATCATTGTCTCATTTTTGGGCTGATTCATATTAATTATTTTTTTTTGTTATCAATCACTATTTTATTTGTTTTTCTGTTAAAGCCACAGTTTTGTTTCCTTCAAATCAGCATTTTTTTTGTGACATTTATATTAGAAAAAAAAAACAAAAAATGTAAAGAAAAAGATAGGATTTTCCATAAATACCATAATGCCGAACACACAGCTTATACCTACTCTCATTCAATATACTTGTGAATCAATAAATTTTCTTCACTTTATAAATTCTATCGTAAACTTTTATAAAAAATTTACGAAATATTTTTGCATTTTAAGATTGTAAAGACTCTTGTGATAAAATTGTATAGTAAAAGAATTTCACTCGTATTACCACTCTATGTAAGTTACCTACAAATATTTATTCAAATCGACTGTCACAGAAAACAATTTTGCCAATTTAAAGTTCTTCGCCTTAAAAAAAAACACCCTTTACTAACTTAACTCATTGTTGTGTGTTTCTGTTTTTAATACCTATAGAGCTTCTTATGATGATAAACCAAGATATAGAATTAAAATTAAAGAAACGCCCCCTAGATACCCTTAAAATTAATCATTAAGGGCCAGTTTGTTCACAGTAGGTTAAATATGTACCATGACTTTGAAACGTTCTAACTAAATAGCGCTAATCAACTAAAATCGGCTGATTAGCGATTTCCATGATTAAGAACTCAAATTATTGATTGCTTTATAAAAATTTCGGTTATCATGCACATTCGATGATTTACCAGTTGCAATAATCCTTCATTAAAGATGATCAGCTGTGAACAAACTGGTCCTAAGTCAAGTTATTATAACCCAAGATTCAGTTGAAAATTTCGAAAACGAATCAGTAAAAAAATTATCAATTCTTGGAAACATTATTTTAAAATAAATTATGTGCTGCTCAGAACGTAGCACAAACCACCACTATAATCGCCGCGTCACGCTGAAGAGCTTGCTTATAATAATTTATATAAAAAATTCCAGCTATCTAAACTTGGCTTTGTATAAAATAAAATAAAAAAAAAAAGAACATAAATGTGGAAGCTACATTAAAATATGGTCTTCTAAATTTTTGAATCATTTGTAGTACAACTAAACAACATAATATTAAATGTTTATTCACCTTGTAAAGAAATAACACTGTTATCACAACAGATTTAAATATTCTTTTTTATATAAATGTATGTATGAATGTATGTAGATACCTATTTGTTGGATTGTGGGTTGTTTTATGTTTAAACAATTGCTTAAATTTTCCCTTATTGGAAGTTTCCTCAACAGAAAAGAATGTTGCGTAATAACTAAATATTTATAGGCTTCAAGTACGTTTTGTTGTTGCTGTTGTTGTTAATGGAGAAGAAATAATGATTTTAAATAAAAAGATTGGTTTTCCCAGAATTCCTATGCATCACAGCACAAACGGTACTTATTCAATTGAGTGTATTTATTGATACTTAAATTCTTGTGACTGCGTAGTGATGGTGTTCTCAATTATTGTTCATTGTTTTTAATGAATTTGTTTGCTATAAATTATTTAGAATTAAACAAGACACATATTTTATCAATATAACAAAAGGGTAGAATTTGTATTTGGAATGTACATATGTACATATGTGGATTGTAAGATCATTATGACATCGTTATTTTGTTGTTAAAACAAGTTAAACCACTTGTGGAACCTATTTGGATCGTAGCAATCTAATTTTCACGATTGTGCGTCTTTAATTAGATATGCTAATATTGTGTGTTTTATAATTCAATGAACTTTTTTCTTATGAAACGATGTAAGTCTTGTTTTAAATTTTTTTTTTAATAGAAAATAGCCACGGTGTCTAACAATAAGATTTATAAATAAATTTATATTAACATAATATAGAAAAGGTAGTGTATGAGTAATTTTTTGTTTGTCATCGCCTTTCGCCAACTATGTGTAGGTATACATTTATATGAGCTCAGAAAGATTTGATTTGATTTGCACTTTTAATCGAATTCTAATTTATGACAAAATGGTGAATGCTTGAATAAAGCCTTAAGTTGATTTGAACAAAATAAAATTCCAAAAAAAAAAAAATTTAAGCTATTCAAAATATTTTGTATTTCGTGTTTTCTGTTCATATATTATAACTTTCGAACAAATCGAAGCTTTTTTTTTTTGAGTAGGTAATAAAAAATTCACTTAAGAAATTTATATATTATGTATGTACCTACATTTATATATTTTTTTTAACTCCGGCTTATTCAGTCATAGTTTATTTTAAAATCTTAGCAGCTGTTTTAAATCATTTCATTTTTAAGATGAACAGATTGGAAAAATAAAAACCATAACCTATGCTAATTTAAAGAACATTTTTGATACTCAGATTGATACTCGTAAATGACATTGAATGTTTTATTTTCGTGTTGTTGATATATGATAAAACAAATAAACGCGATTAATTCATTGGAATTTTTATGTTTTTATAAACGTGCCAATAGAAAAATGCAAAATGTCAATAATTACCACATTTATTTTTTTTTGGTTTTTTTATTTGAATTTCATTTTTTTTTTAAATTCCAAATCTCTATTTAAATTCAACTTTTGGTACATAAAAAAAAAATAAAATTGGTAAATCGCATCTAGCACATACTTCAGGAAACTCCCATTAAGTGGGAAAATTCAAACACTTGTTTAAACAATTGTTGAAAAAAAAATCAACCAAAATTATATTAACCCAACATTAAATGTCATAAAATCAACGAGTTTTTTTTTTGTTTAAATTTCAAATCATGGGGCTTTAATAATAAAAGGGTGATTCAATTTTAGAATAAAAAGTTCTATTAATCATTTATGATCTATGCAGAAAATTAAAAAAATAAAATTTTCTTTCTAAAATTATTACCTATAAGATTATTTAATTGTCAATTTTAAACTCACGTATTTCTATCACTGATAAGATTTTGTTTCATCATCTAAACTAATTTTGAACTTGTAATTGTACTATTGAACTTTCGTTAGTGAATTAGATTAAAATTTCAATTAAATAACGTATACCCGAGAGTAAATTTTGACATTTCAACGTATATTGTACATATATTCACCTCGTTAGTGTCAAAAATTGAACTTTAGATACAATTTAACGCGATCTGAATCCTATATAAACATAAACTTAGTTTTCAAAAATAAAATTAAAAAAAAAAAATGGCACCAAAAATTTACTTACAGGTCATTTATAAAAAAAAAAAAACAAAAAACACCACGATATTTTTTATCAAAGTGTGAACCCACCCATAAAAAAACTTCTATTGACCATTGACATTGGACATTGACATTTGAGAGTTTGGCATTTTTGCATGTTTTTCAAAAAGGACTGTCTTTTTCAGTCAATTCTATTACAAAAAGAAAAGAAAAAATAAACTATGAACCAATGACGGATACAAAAATTTGGTTTAAAATCAAGTTGCACATGCAAAAGTGATATGCAAAAGATAGAGCAGCAGAACTGTGAAGGGGTCTAAATCCGGTGAGCGTGTCTTCCGGCCATAAACCAAATCTTCACACACCAGTTATTCCACACCAAAGAATTTCAAGTTGAGACTCACCATGCTCTAAATCGACTTCAAACTCTTCAAAGTCGGGCATTATGATAGCACTCACCAAGTCAAGAATTATTTCTGGGGATTCACCACAATGTAAATATTTTTCTCAATTTAAGTTGTTATCGCATTTTTTCTTTTATTTTATCATAATCTGTGACCATTATTGAAATCATTCAAACAAGTTATTGATTTTAACGTTTAAGCAATTAATTATTATTATTTATCATAATTATATTATAATTTCCATAGTTCCAATGGATTTATAAATTTTCCCACCACGGAAACTCCTGATCTGATGTACTTACATAGGTATAGGTATTTAAATAAATTTCCAATGATCAAGTATTCAAAAGAGATTTACAATCATTTTAATTAGGAGAAAGTGTTGTTATGATGAACTTGTGTTTTTGTTTTCAATTACTTGGGTTTTATTCTCCACTATTTTGATCAGAGACTCTTAGCACTAATTCATATGAAGTTTGATTTATTTATTACTAAAAAAATGGGTCTCTATTTTGTAGTTTTTTTTTTCTTGTCTATGATAAAAAAAAATATCTGCAGGAATAAGATTTTATGGGATTTCCCAATGATGTTTTTATTTGTTGACTTTAATTAATTTTTCTTTTATTTAACTTGTTTTCCCTTGAAGTAACAAAGAATTATGTATTGGAAAAAATTTATGATTGGTTGATTTTATTATTCTTGTACTTTTGAAAGATTAAAAAAACTTGACAATGGAATGTTTTGTCGCAACAAAAATCCTGGAGTTTCATCTGAAGTGAAATGAAAAATTATATATTTAGGTCCCACAATATCTTTCACGTCTTTTTTATTTACGATATTTAATTTAAAATTCAAGCTGATGGACTATATGCTTAATAGAACTAGTGAAAATTTATCATCATCTAATTTCCCAGTTCACTTCTCGTGAAATATGTATCTATGTTCTCTTTCACGCCTCATTTATTTAAGATATTTTATTTTTACTTTATCTGATTAACTGTACATGACACAGCGAGTGAAAATATCAATATAATATGTACGTTCCACAATCCTTCTCATCTAATTCCACCTCCCGTGAAATGAAAAACGTATAATTTCCCCAATTGTGTACATTTAGTTTCGCAGTAAAGCGGCCAAGGAATTCGAAACTTTTCGTGAAATGAAAAATCCATACTTCCCACAATCATTTGAACGCTGTTTTTAATTTCACTTTGCCTAACAACAGGTAATAATCTTAAAATTCCGTGCGGAATGAAATGTTTTGAGAATAGTAATCTGAATGGAACTTAATTTAACTGCGTTTTACAAGGGAAAAAGTTGAAGTATAAAATAGAATCTATAAAAATATTTTTCTATTTCACATTCACTCGGAATGTTTAACAGCCTTTTAATACAAAAAAAAAAAAACTTTATAAAAATAGCTTCAATAGAAAACCGAGTAAAAAAATTTTATTTTGTAAGATAAAGAAAAGCCGATAGATATTTAGTATTCATGTGCGATTATGTTAATTGTGTCGGCTCAAAAATTATAGTGCCTTATTTCTTATTCTATTTCCATGTAGTATAGAAGATGTGTATTTCTTTTGTTGCTAATCTCATCTTCAATTTGCCAAGAGACAAAAAGAAACGACATCACGAATTCGAATATTTCAAGGTTTCAGTTTAAAGCCAGCCAACAAGTTTTTAAGTTTTTTTTTTTTTGCTACCACTTTCTTAAATTATTGGTTTTTCCATAAAAGCTTAGAGACAACGAAACGGGAACAGAAATAAATAAATAAAAAAAAAAAAAAACGAGAAAATAAAAGGCTAACAAACTGTGAAATAAAAAGTGGAACATAATGTGTTCAATGTACCATCCAATGTAAGTGCTTTGTTTTTTTTTTTTGGAAAAGCAGGCCTTTGTAATATGTGCTTGCATATAGCTTAACAAAAAACCGCAATGGAAAATTCACAACCATTTTAAACCCAACATAAACATAAATCACACAGGTATTACAAATGACAAAAAAAAAAGTCAGCATGAGAGCTGTGCCAATGGGGTTTTTCGCGACTGACAATGATCGACAAAAAAAAATTGGAAAATAAAACAGAAAACAAACAACAGAGAAAAAAACCTTGAGGGACTACCTACCAAGCTCTGGATTATGTCATTCTGAGCTTATAACTGGTTTTCCATAAATTGTGGTTTGTTGCCGACACATAGACGAACGCGACGATAACGATTAGCAGAGAATGCTCCTCATCGATTTTTAACCACTTCATTAATTAAATAATCTAAATAGCTTAAAGTTTGGAGAAATTTTGCTATACTCATCGAATTATTACGTCAAAAGTCTTCGAAGACAAGACAAGACATACATACATGTATGCATGTATAGAGGGAGATTCAGAAAAAAAAACCAGGGGTCATGAGTCCAAAGTGTTATTGCTCTTTACTCTTGCTGTGTGTAATTCCTTTCTTTTCCGGTATGTGGGGACTTTTTTTTTATTTTTTTTTTTTGAAATTTGGTACGAGTGTGATCCAAATATATACACTACACATGCATGCTTAAAATTATGAGGAGGTAGGAAAATCCCAAAAACGAAATTCCAAAAACGTGACCAAACAAAAAAGAATACTAAATGACTGCACAGACCACAGGCACTGTCACATACACACAGAGTCATCGCAGACAAAATAAAAGAAAAAAAAAATGATGAACCACACAAATTCGCACCTGAGTGTGTCCATTGTGCAAGGCAGGAGAGTTACACATTTGAAATGAGGAATTTCCCAAAGTTGTTTGTTATAATCGTATAGCTTGGCTTCATCGGAGCTAGCAGTATATTATAAAAATGCAATTCAAGAAATCAATTAAAATATTTACAATATGTAATTGTTTTGTGGTTGAGGGATAGACTTTCCATTCTCAAAGTCCAAAGTCCAATTCTTCACAAAAATAAAAATAAAAAAAGAGGTGTACCAAGTGAACGAGCTAGATTTACATAATTGAACTTAGTTGGAGGTTATATAATTTATTTGTATTGTTGTTTTAAGAAATACCATACAAATGGATAAAGTTAAAGGCATGATATTTCATTAGGGACAGGTTTTGGAGACGTTTTATAATGAGATCCGAAATTTCATCTTGGCTAATTCAATAATTCATACTTTTTGAAAAGTTCTTGCACACTTAACTCATAGTTAACTCTCAATTAACTTGATATTTCTGATAGCTGTGTTTTAAAACAGTATCAAAAGAGAAGGAGTGAAACTATGGAAAAAGCGCTCTCCTTACTGCCGCATAGTTCGCCCTCTTTGTTTTAACAGTGAAAGCACATTTCCGTAGTGTCACACTTTCAATAACCCGATCAAACCTTTAATGCGCGGAGGCAACATCAACATCGAACCGGAAGTGACCTTAAAATAACATTCATGAATCATAAACAAAACATGACATCTACTCCAAGTTGTAATTCAATTATAGAAAATATTAACAAATTGGAGAAGAATTTTCTAATTACGTTAAAACATACCTACATACAAACATACTCCATGTCAATCATGAACTGCTAATTAATTCGTCAAGAAATAACGCTTTTATGATGCCTGTTATGATATATCTTTATTTATTTCTTAAACCGAAGTTGAATAAAACAACTGTGACCATAAATAATCTTGTAATCGATATTTTTATTTATCCTATAATTCAATTTTCATTGATGTATTGGTCTGCTTCTACATAGGTATGTGTTGCATTGCTTATTGGCCCTTTTAATAAAACTGCTTTTTTTTTATTGGAAATGCAACGCAATTAATTTTTTGTATACATATTCAAACGATAGAGTGAAGTAAATATTAACTTTTGTATTGTTCATCGTTGTTGTCATCGTCGTCGTCGTTTGATGTTTGCTTTCTGGTTATTGTTTCTCCTTTCTCAATACCACATTTACAGTTTATTCCAACAACAACAACAAAAACAACATCAACTTAAAAGCAAAGCAACAGACTGATATACATAGATGTGTATCTATATATGTATATATATATAAAAAAAAACAAACGTACAACCAGTCCCACGTTTTTTTATTATATTTTTTTTTTTTGGTTTATTTTTTTTTATTGGGTTGTGGGAATTTCTTGGGTTTTTCTGAAATTTATAATTATACACACAAATGCTAACCCTCGTTCCGATCATTTCTGTTAATTAACTTGGATTAAGATACCTTTCGTTGGGAGATATCAGATATGCCAAAAGCTTGGTATACTCTCTATTGGCGCATGGCTACTGAATATATACCTTTTTTATTTTTTGTTGTTGTTGTTGTAGCTTGCTGATCTCAAAAACCCGTCATAGTGAGAGTTTGTGGCTTGAAACTGGTTAAGCAGAGCTTTTCTGAATGAAAATGTACAAATCAAAACCAAGACAGTGTGAGAAATAGAGAGAGAGAGACAAATGTGTGTAAAAAAAGTAAAAAATTGTTTACTATATTATGACATGATTGATTATATTATAAGTATTTTCATTATCTACTGATTTTATCCAAATCATCACGAGAAAATGATTTTTAATAAAACTAAACCGCTTGGCGCTATTTCTTGATTAAGATGGGAAGGTACTTAAATAAAATGCCTTTGGTATTTCCCAAATACTTTGAACTCTTCTTATCGGTGATAAACAATCTGTAAAACCTCGATATTATTAACCACCGATAGACCCCTACCTTCCTTTTGTTTTGTAAATTTATTTTTATTGAAGTGGTTGATATCTTTCAGATATCATTTATCAAAGTGAAATATGTACATACTCCAATAAAACCCTTTTCCTTTATTTAAAAAATCAGATAAAAAAGATCTTATAACTAATCAATTGTTTTTTTTTTTTATTTTTAGGTGAAAGATGCGTTCACTTAGCCGCACAGGGTGGTCACATAGATATACTGAGACATTTAGTTTGGTTCGGAGCTGATATCAATGCAAGAGTAAGTTTGAAAATTAAAACTCACCTTTTTGATTTGCTTATTTTTAATTCTTTTGTTTTTTTGTTTTTCTTTTGCAGGAAGGCAAATCAGGACGCACATCATTACATATCGCAATTGAATGCTGCAATGAAATATTAGCCAATTTCCTTTTAGAGGAATGTTCCAAATTGAATATAGAAACTGAAACATATGCCGGCTTAACAGCTTACCAAGTTGCATGCATTCTTGACAATCCAACCATGCAAAATAAATTAGGAAAACGTGGTGCTGAGCTTCTTACACCTCCGGATAGTGATTATGATAGTAGCGACATTGAAACAGATCTAGACGATTCGCAGGTGAGCTTATCTGTAAATAAGAATCTCAACAAAATTTGAACACAAAACGAGAGCAAAATCTAATATGTAATTAAATATCTGAGATAAATCAAATGAGAAAGGAAATTTAAACTCGATTATCTTACAAAACAAAAAGAAAGAAAATAGAATACCAACCGAACAAAAGAAACAAATTAGTAAATAGTAGTGTTTATTTTGTATTCTCCAACCCCCTCCCGCCCTATTTTGTGTGCGTATCGTCTAGAAACAAGAAAAAAAAGAAACAAAAAAAAAATGATACAAATAGAAATGCTCAAAATATGTTAATTCTATGTTTTAGTAGAATTGTTTGTTTTGTTTTTTGTTTTAAGTAATAACCTATTAAACATTGAGTAAAGAAAAGTAAAAAAAAAGAAAAACAATAAATACACATTAAATGTTTCTGTCATTGTTGTATTATATTATTGTCACATCATGTCAAGCCAACCAAGATTGTCGTCTACTGAATTATTAAAAATCAATGTCGTCTACAATACCTTTCTTTCAAATAAGAAAACATTAAACATATTAATTATATATCTATATTAAATGTTGTAGTTTGTATCCTGTGTGTGTGTAAGTTGGATAAGAAATTCTCGTAACAAAAAAAAAATGCTGTATTTAAGTTATAAATGAGATAAAAAAAATCAAATGTATGTGTATTTTAATAGTTAAAATTTTAATATTTAGAAAACAAACAAATAAACAAAAAAATCGTAATGTTATGTTAATTGTTATTTAATCTGACTGACAAATTTACAATTATATCAATAAAAACTCCAAAAATATTTAAAACAAGAATTCAAGGTGTTGGGCTTTTTTTTTGAAAAACTAACTAACAAAAATCGGATGTGATTTTTATTGGAAAATTCAGCCGATGATTTTGGTTGTATTGCGTATGATGCTGAATTGCTGAATAATGTAAAGTAGGTATATGTTTCTTTTGTTCTTGACAAAAATTAATGTGTAGTTAAGTTTACTCGCGTTAAATAGAAAAAAGAGCTAAAAATTATAATGAACCGTAAAATTTTTCGAGAGAGGGCTTTGCTGCTCAATTGCCTTATAATTCCGAAGAAACAGTAAGGGTATTCGGGAAATCATCGTAAACCTGGTAAACTGCGTGAACCTGTCAAATTTGTAAGAACATTTGACAGGTTTACGCAGCTTACCACGTTACGTAGGGATTGGAAAGAGTTTTTCTTCGTTTGATCTCAGCACAGGCATCGTTGTCTGAGTTGATAGAAGAGCCATAGGTAGTCAAAGTCCCTCCTCACTACCTCAAAGTTATAGCTATCGGTTGTAGAGAGATAATATTTAACCCAAAATAACTGGAGGATCTTTCGAAAACCTATTCACAGAGACGAATGCTTTGCGTTTGTTTGTACAAAAAACGTCAATATTCTATGTTGTAGAGAAATAATCGCAGATTCGTCTGTGTTACTCACATCAATTCGTTCTTTGTTGAAGCCTGATTCACAATGCTTTCTCGGAGAAAGCGAGACGTCCACGTGACAAGATCTCTTCACTGTTTTCCTCTCTTAGGCCGGTATTCACCGAGCACTCATAACTTATGAGTCTCATAAACCTTTTCACCAAGCAATAATAAGTAGATATTTATGAGCGCTCATAAAAGTTATGAGTGGTCCCGACCCACTTTTCGATTGGATTTTCAGACAGTTGAATTCCTTTTTTGTTTCAAACGAATATAAATATATCCACTTTCCACACATGCACTACCGATTTTTTTCATATAACAAAATGGCTTCTTCAAGCATTGTCACATTTGAGACTTGACAAGTGTTCCGACCAAAAAATTTATATCTTTGTGTGTGTTCGTGTACTCTTTATTTTGAAATTGGAAACTGAAAAACATTCCAAAAATTTTATTTTGAACAGCCGATTCATGGCTTTTGGTAGCAGGTGTGAAAAGTTGTGCAAAGGAAGAACTCCGAACCAAAGATATTGAATTATAAAGATGTGTATCCTAGCAAGCAGCCATTTTAATTTGCCTACAAGCTAGAACTGTCAGATGTCGGATAAGAAATGAGAAAGTATGTGTAAAAACATCACACCTAGACAGTATGGATCTGTACACCCCCTTTATATTGTTGTTGGATTTCACATCTATTCATACACACAAAATGAAATTACAAAAATATAAACAAATGGGTTTTGAAGGGTGAAACGTAAGAAACATTCACATCTTTATAATTCAGTATCTGCTCCGAACGTTCAAGCGAAAATTAAATTAGTAAATCACCAAAGCCTCTTCTCTTTCGAATGATTGGTGTAATTTTTTTGAAAATCAATCAGCCTTATGATGAGTGTTTCACCTGAACAACATTCCACTCGGAAAATTTGAAATTACACTTTTGTGAGTTTCACCCGAAATTTCATCTTCGAAAAATTCCCCTTATTGTGAACATGTTACATGGGGAATGTAATGCCATTGGCAGCCTAATATTCACTTATTTTTAGAAGCCGAACGCAATTTCGTTCGGGTGCAACTCACAATAGCTTTTTAAAATTTCGGGCGAGTGAAAAATTTTAATGTGAAATATTTTTCGGGTGAAACTCATAATAAGGCTGAATACATTCTTTGTTTGAATGATAATTTTTTAAGATTCCCCTTGACTGGGTAATTATTTAAGAAATAAGAATTTTCTCCACAATTCAACCCGAGCGATATTTTCAATAAAATCAGTGCATAAATGAAAAATTTGTGTAACCTACATAGAAATAAAATAATATATTCTGGTATTATCTTTCTGTAAATTACTTATCGTCGCTACTTCTGGCCCCGCTTCGCGTTAGTGTTATTCATTGTCTACCACACTGAGTTGAGTATTAACGGTATAGAATGGAATTCAGTCTACGTTCGATTGAATTAAGAAATTTGAATTTGAGGGGAAAACCGCAATTTTATCGGTTTATTCTTTAAACGATAACGTCTATTTGATTCTTTGTAAACTACGTATTTTGTATGTCTATTTAATTTATTATATTCTTATTAGGCCCGAAAAATCTCCATGATAAAAAAGTTGGGACATTTTTTTGGAAAATCTCATGAAATAAATGACGAACAAAGTGTCTGGGCTTATTTCCGTAATGAAAAACCCCTCAAAATAAGTCCAATTATAAATACTAGTGTCACCTTCGGGCGAAATTCGACCATTTGTATTTATATTTATTTAGTGTATTTTTTATTGTAGACGTTTTGTTTGGGGAATCCATGACTTCAAATATGTCCATTTGTACACGCACGTAGTCGACTGATTCACATACTCTTCTCTAATTAATATTAGTTTTCAAATGGTATATTTTTTATTGTCGGGGGTTCGGTTTAAGTATAGTAAAAATTTACCCGATTTGCCATTCCAGCATAGTTGAGGAACATTAGAAATGAAAAAAGCTTTATGTATTTATGTATGTACATTGAATGTCAAATTTAAATGTTGAGCAACTTTTCTGAACATAGGTACCAACATCATAACTTTCCAAAAAAGGGTCAAATACATGTGGTTTAAAAAATTATTGTTTTGTATTAAATTTTTGTTTCTATTAAATACGCAATTTAATAAGGTTTTTCATATATATTTTTATGTGACTGTGCAATGATATAATACAAAAAATGTATTCCGATATTCTAGCTAAATTTTAAGACCTTAATGAACGGATTATTAGAACCGAAGTTATAAGCAAGCCAAACCAAACACAATGTATCTTTACAATTATTATACCGACTACAAATTTAGGTAGGTACATATGAACATTTAGCATTTTTTTTCCGACGCGAAGCAAATTTGCCACGATTGTGGTTTTTTATTGCACAAACTCCGCCGCCGCCGGCTTTAGAATACTATATTCTGTTAGAGTTACGCTTTTCCAAAGGAATAAAAAAAGAAGTTTAGAACAAAAAACAAATAAGAATTATATTTATTAAGAAAATTAGGTTGTTTATAAAATGAAGTTAAAACGAAGAATGAGAATTCAATAGAAAATATTCTACAAATTCTATACAGTTATAGTATTGTTACTTTGATTTATTTATTACATGAAGAGTTGATTCATCATAAGGTAGAAATTGATTATATTCAACATCCCCTCTCAATTTGTAGCCTGAAGATGATGAAGTCCAAGTCCGGATAAACAACTTTCATGTTTTAGTCTTGGAAGAGACTTGGTGAGAATATCTGCAACCATCTTTTCCGTTGGTAAATATTCCAGTGATATCGGCCAACTTTTTAGAACTTCTCGGATATAATGATATCTGATATCAATGTGTTTAGAGCGCGCATGAAAAACAGGATTCTCGGCCAGCTTCCCTGCGCCTTGATTGTCATTAAACATTTGTATTTGGCAAAGGTTTTCAAAACCTAGCTCCTTCAGGAATTTCAGTAGAAAAACAGCTTCTCTACTTGCATCACTGACCGCCATATATTCGGCCTCTGTTGAAGACAATGCGACCGTTCTCTGCTTCCGGGATTCCCAGGAAACCGCTGCTCCACTGATGACAAAAACTGATCCTGTATAGGACCGGCGATCTATTGAGCAATTTCCCCAATCAGCGTCGACAAAGCACTTCAATGTTCCTGTATCATCTTTGTTATATTGAAGATTGTAATGAGATGTCCCTTTCAGGTATCGCAGCACTCGTTTAGCTGCAATCCAGTGTTCTTGATTATAACAGTTGTTAAATTGGCTAAGAGCACTTGCTGAATATGCTATATCGGGACGTGTTGCTACTGCGAGATACATAAGGGCACCAGTTAGCTCTCGATAAGGAACGTTACAGGATTGGTCCTTAGATTCATCACATCCTTTAGAGAGTTTACAGTCTGATGCCATAGGAGTTGCTACAGGCTTGCAATCTTCCATACCAAACCTCTTCAATATGTCATCGATGTATCCGCTTTGCGATAATTGAATTTTATTTTGACATTTTTTTATTTGTATTCCCAAACAGTAATTGGCTTCACCTAAATCTCGGGTGTTAAATTCTTTGGATATCGCGGCTTTAATATTATGTACCATAGCTCGATTACTTGAAAAAATTAAAATATCATCGACATAAATGAGTACAAATATTTTCTTACATTGGCTGGTATAGATGCAGGGGTCGGAAACAGTTGGTGCCAGTCCAATCTTTTTCAATGTTCTGTCAATTTCTATATTCCATTGACGTCCAGCTTGTCGTAACCCATATAAAGCCTTTTTGAGCTTACATACCTTGTCACCATTTTCTTGAAGTTGGTGCAGCATCTTGGTAGCTTTCTGTCGTAAATTTGTATCGTTTTCGGTATCCGACATCTTCTTCAACATTTCTTCCAACAGCACGGGTTTTTCCATATAAATGTCCTCGTTGACTTTTCCGTTCAGGTATGCTGAAGTAATGTCCATCTGGTAGATTTTCAATTGATACTTTGCAGCGAGAGCGATCATAAGTCTTAACGAGCTAAGTCTGGCCACAGGAGCGAACGTTTCATGAAAATCTATTCCAGGCTTCTGTGTAAAGCCTTTAGCCACTAGTCTTGCTTTCCGCCTCTCGAGTGTTCCGTCTGCAGTCCATTTGTTTCGTAATACCATTCTACAGCCTACAGTTCTCGAATTTTCAGGCTTATCTATGATCGTCCAGGTGTCATTTGTAATTAGGTTTCGAATTTCCGTGTAGATAGCATCTTCCCAGTCCGATTTTTCATCTCCTGATAACGCCGTTGTGAGTGGTACTTCAGAAGCATTCATTGCAAATTGCTCATCTTCATCTGTCATTTCTTGATCACTATGCAGTTCATCATTGTTGTTGTCCGTCCGGGTGTTTTGAATTTCTTTTTGTATTTTCTTAGGACGTCCTGGTTTTCCGGTTCTATGTTTAGCTGGTCTTCCTGGTCTGTACTTAGGTTTCGTTTGGACTACTTCCTCTTGGATACATTTTGTTTGTTCATTTCTGTTGGATGAGTCAATTACGATTTCTGCTCCTGGATTTTTGTTATTCAAATCAACATCTAAATTCTTTGTACTAGTCTCAATAATAGTGGCAAATTTGGGATTTTCGAATTTTAACCGCCCGTTCATGGTATCTTCATCAATGATATCTTCAAAATGTCCTTGATTTATCAGACTATCCACAAACTTGACATCCCTTGAAACTTGAACTTTTCTCTGAGATGGAACCCAAACTCTGTACCCTCTTTGTGTGTCCGGATAACCAACAAAGATGCCTTCTATAGCCTTGTCGTCAAACTTTCCTTTTCCAGGTGTCTTATCCAAGATGTAGACTCTACTGCCAAATGGATGAAGATAATCTAATTTAGGTAACCTACCAGTCCATTTTTGAAAAGGTATATCCCCCTCCAAACTTTTCGTGACGCAGCGATTACGAACATGATTGGCAGCAGCAATGGCCTCAGCCCAGAAAGAAGGTGGAAGTCCCGACTCCTTCAACATGCATCGAGCTGATTCGACTAAGGTTCGGTTCTTCCTTTCAGCTACGCCGTTTTGTTGTGGAGTGTATACGGTTGTTAAGCGGCGCTGTATTCCAGTTTCCTTCAATATTTTGTCCATTCCAGAATTGCAATACTCGGAGCCATTGTCCGACTGAAGGGCTCTGATTTTTCTCCCAGTTTGTGCTTCTGCAAAATTTTTAAATTCGTTAAATTTTGAAATGACTTCATTCTTACCACGAATAAAATAGGTCATGCAATATCGGCTATAGTCATCTATGAACGTTACAAAATAACGTGAACCACCCTTCGATTCGGTTCTCATCGGACCGCAAACGTCACTATGCACTATATCGAGTAATCCTTTTGAACGTTCGACTCGATCACGAAAAGGTGAACGTGTTAGCTTTGCTACGATGCAGGTTTCACATATCTTCATAGAATCTTTCAATTCTGGTATCAAACCTTTCTTTGCCATAAGTATGATGTCTTGCGTATTCAAATGGCCTAGTTTACGGTGCCACAATTCCGTATCTTCAGCCCTGCTGGTCGATGCGAGTTGGCTTTCTTGATGTTCGGCACGCAGGTAGAACAAGTCCCCACAACGATCTGCTTCTATCTTCGTCTTTCCATTCTGATCTTGAACTATAGCTTTCCTTTTGGTAAAAAGTACTTGATCGCCTTTATCCACAATTTTTGCGATTGAGACCAGGTTTGTACGTAGATTTGGAACATGAAGAGTGTTATTGAGCTTCACTTCCACATTTTCCTTGCCACTCCAGGTTAATAAATTTACATCTCCCTTTTCATTCACATCAGAAGATGCATTCGTTGCTAATTTTAGACTTGATTGTGCAGGTTGAATATTTTTCAACAAGCTTCTATTTCTGCACAGATGTGAAGTGCATCCACTATCCAGACACCATCTTTCCTCTGTAACGTCATTAACAGAGAGGTCTGCAAAATACGTTCTGTTGTCTGTGTGCTTCAGTATAGATTCCTTTTTCTTGAAACAATCGACGGCCTTGTGACCCTTCTTTCCGCAAAAATTGCAGTTGTACTTAAAGCCTTGATTCGCTGATTTATTAGAGATGTTACTGCTTCTTTCTGGGTTTTCGTTACGTTTATTTCGAGATGTGCCTGAGCTGTGTTTGGCAAACATAGCTCCAGATGATTGATCTATGGACTTCCGAATTCTTGCATCATGTTCCTCTGTTATCTTGATTTTAAGAGTTTCGATGTCAGGAAGGTTGTCACGAGATTCAATCGCACATCTGAAATTTTCAAAAGAATCAGGAAGACTATATAACAACATCACAGCTAATAAATCTTCATTAATGTTGACTTCCATATTTTGCAATTTATCAACTGTATTGAAAAATTTGGAAAGATACTCCCTTATGTCTTCTCCATCAGCCATCTTATTTTGCGTCAAAGTTTTCAGCAATGTTGCCTTTCGAGCAGGACCTTTCGATGCATAGACTGTCTCAAGCTTCAGCCAAATATCCCTCGACGTCGAGCATCCTCGTATTTGACTTAATTCAGTTGGATTGATTGCTAAGATGAGATCAGATCTTGCTTTTCGGTCTTCTAGCATCCATGCTTCCACAACTTTTGAATCCGTTGGCTTCTCTTCGGATACATATCGCCACGTATCATTTTTCACCATCACGGCTTCCATTTGGATTTTCCATGTTTCATAATTCTGCTTTGATAAATTTTCGATTCGAATGGAATTAACGTGCGACATTGTATTTTAAAGGATTCTTCAGATACTTCAATTCAAAATTCAAAATAATCTTATTTATTGTTCTTCTGGGCCCATAACCTGTTAGAGTTACGCTTTTCCAAAGGAATAAAAAAAGAAGTTTATAGAACAAAAAACAAATAAGAATTATATTTATTAAGAAAATTAGGTTGTTTATAAAATGAAGTTAAAACGAAGAATGAGAATTCAATAGAAAATATTCTACAAATTCTATACAGTTATAGTATTGTTACTTTGATTTATTTATTACATGAAGAGTTGATTCATCATAAGGTAGAAATTGATTATATTCAACATATTCCTCTCGCCAATTGGTGGTTGAAAGTATTTTAATGCTTTTTTTTTAATCAACTTCCTCGTTGAATTAAATTATTTGTCCGATATTTATTTTCATGTTTTTAGTATAAAATTTTGAATGATTTTGAAAATTTTTGGCTCTAACACGCCAGTCATTTTTCCTTTAATTATATACCTTAATAATGAAAATCGGATAATTGGATCGAAAGATATAAGCATTTAAGTAAACGCAAATCGGATATTTTTCGGATTTTGCAAAAATCATCATCAAAAACATACCCATTTTTTTCCTACGAACATTTCTCCATTTTTTCTGTCCGTTTTATCATCTTCGTTTTCTGTTTCCTCAAACTAGTAACAACAAAGCATGAACGAAATAATTTTGTTTATTTTGTTTAGTTTGTTTATTTTTTTTATTTTGTTGATTTTGTTTATTTTGTTTATTTTGTTTATTCCCCTCACGTTTCGCCCCCTTTGTCTACTAGGCGTTTCATATTTTTTTGATTTTTTTATATTGTATGCCTCTGTTTAAACATTTCTAATGTTAAAAGGAACTATAAGAAAATACATAACGTATTAATATATAGAATATTTCATCCATTATTCTTCAAAGATACTGTTGGAATTCTTAAAAGCTACACTTTAAATTAAGTGTAAGCAGCTTCTACTGTATTTTGTATTTCAAGATAGCTCAGACTATTGTTTTGACTAGGAAATAATTTATCATTCTATTTTTATGTTCATGTTCTTATTAAATAAACAATTTAATATTATCTGGACTGCATTAAATTATTTAATCATTTGTATTACAACAGATACATAATATACATACATACATTTATTTTTACGTCACCGGTATGTTTACCAGTAAACCTTAGAATTTTTTTCAGCAACATTTCGATAAAAGTCCAAATTGTTTTGTTTTTATAATAATTCATTCCGCACTTTTAACAATACAATGATGCATTTAGCCAATCAAGTTACTGTTTAACCAAGGAAACGTTGCCCAAATTAATAACCATTAATTATGTGCGGAAAAAAATAAATTTGAGTTTATTCGTGAGTACTGTATGACGCAAAAGCTTCACCGCAGCGTCACCGCGCGTTAAAATGACGCAAGTGTGCAACGGCGCTAAAGGTTCTCCCAAACCAACGCAAAACATTCGAAACATGGAGGAGCCTTTATTTGGTTTGTTTTGATTGTTTCATTCATTGTTCATTCATTGAGTGTGATTTTTTGGGTTAATTTTTGTGTTTTGCTTTTATTTTTGTTATTGTTTAAACTCTCCATGAATATTTTTTCGCAATTATTTCGATGTCTCTATAAAATCCACTGACAAACTTCCTTTGTAATCTGCAGCATATAGATAAGGTAGGTACTAGGCTTAAAGAAGAAAATACTACACACAGAACAGAACAAAAAAGAGCAGCATAAATGTTTGACAGTTGTTAGGGTTGCCTATATATGAGTTGTGAAATTTCAAATCCAAAATTTGGTAATTATAATTTGTTCATCTGTAATGAGTAATGTAATGACTTCAAAAAAATATTCAAATCCTTGCAATTTTGTTTATGTAATATCAAATTCCATAAAACTACGAAGTTTTGTCTTTGTCACTTTTTATGTCATAATTTCTATACAAAGGGAATATTCTACTTCATTAAGGAGTTAGTTATTCTTTTTCTATTTGAATAGATAGTAAGTTGTGTCTTTTATTATAAAAAAAAAATCCAATTATTCTTGAATTAATGATCCCCCTTGTTATAAAACTGCATTATTCATTATAAGATCAAGAAATTTTCTAACTATGGAGGTTATTTTATGAATAATCATCAGTTTCAATTTAAAACGTACTTATATTTTTGCAGATCAGTATTTTTGGATTTTACCAATGAATGATTGCGGAATGCCAAATTCATTCAACTTATCGATAATCACAAGATTTTTCTGATGTTGGGTATTTTGATGTGTCTACATAATTCACAAGAAAAATCTGAATCAATAAAGTTTATATTTGGGATCTTTGGGCCTGGTTGAATTTCAAACATGTTCAAACAAATTGTTGGTCGTGAATCAATCCGCAATATGTATATTTTCTGATTTTTTTTTATTAGTCATCAAGTTGTGTTTTCTATAATTTGATCTAAAAATATTTGTTACTTTCTCTATGTTGTATGTATGTTAAGGCAGAAGAATCAGTATCGTCAACGTGCTGTCTAAATGGTTGAATGGATTTGCTTAAAATTCGCCAAAAAGAGAATTTGTATGTGATTCGAATTTTTTCTTTATAGACAGCTATAAACCTCGTAGCATATGCAGAATTTTTTTTTTGTGGGAGGCTGTTGGTTATGCCTTAATTCTGATTAAATGTTTAAGGTTTGACTAGAACTAGTATTTTAAACAACGTCCATTCAGAAATAAATGAGGAAAAAACGACATACATATGTAGTTGTAAAAGTAAAATAACACTGCGGATACAAATAGAAGTTGAACTCTATAGACCAAATTAGACAACAAATTTTGCTAAACAAAATATACTGTATTACATTTACCCGACATACACACCTGTTACGATTGTGAATTATCAGTTGATAGTTGATAAATATTGAAAATCAATATTTAACCACAAAATTGACAAAATTTTAATCTTTTAATGTACCAAATTTCAATATTTATCAACTATCAATTGATAATTGACAATTGTGATTATTTAAAAATGACTTGTCCTTTTTTTTTTTATATTCGTGTGTCCTTATGGTGGCTTTACATTGAATCTGTCCCGCTCTACTTTTCTTCAAATCTGCAGATGAAGAAAAATGTAAATCTACCATTATGTTTTCCCTAAAATAATTCTTTTAAATTGATTGTTATATAAAATAATAAACTATAAATAAAATAAAACTTTTGTTTAAAATGTATTTCTTTATTTTTCAGATGTACACTCGATTTGGAGATCCTTGTTATTTTGCTAACTATAAAGGAGGAAATCCAATAAATGTCGCATAATTATTATGTTTTCGTTTCTAAAAAAAAAAACTTCTTTCCGAAAATAGTGTATTAACAACACTCTCTCAAAAAATAATACAAAAAAAAAAACATGAAAAGAATTCAAAATGTCAAATTTTTAAATTCAACGAATATAATTTTAGAATCCAAATTTTCGATAAATATTATTTTTAAAACGTACCTTATAATAAGTAGTGGGAGCACATCAGTATTTAAACTAACAACAATCCAGACAATTTCTCCAAAGGAAGATATTTTATATAAAAATAAAAATACATATACGCAATTACCAGTTTAAACATAAAATATATTTAAAAAAACGAGTGCCTAAACATTAAAAATACTTGTTTCTTATAAAGCTATAACCATTGTAAACATTTAAAAAGTTTCGATTACAAAAAAAAATGCCTTTATAAAATGTCGTGAAAATGATGTGTTCAAAAAAAAATAAATTTATCAAAACAAACAAAATAAAATAAAAATAAACATCATGTTTGTATAAATCATGTATTTGTAGTTTATAATGTTTATTACAAAAAAAAAAAACAAATGTCAAAATAATTGCCAATACAATAATATCGATGTTATATTAAATAATTTCTTGTTTATAATAAATGCGATTAAAGGAGAACAGCAAAAAGTTAATTGTTTATTTATGTTTTTGCTCATGAACTTGTTTTTTCTTTTAACAATCTCAAACTGTTTATGCGTTCAATTTTTCAATTAAATTAAATTAAATTAATTACTTACAAAAGGGAATTTATTAAAAATAATCTATATTTTATACAAATTTATCTAAGAATAAAAAGAGTGAAAATATTTATTTGTTTGGTGTATCTAAATAAAGGAAAAACCGTGTTTTTTGTACGTGGATATAATGGGTGATTTTTTAAGAGGTTTAGAACTTTAAAAAAAAAAAAAACACAAAAAATTCGAAAAAATGAATGAAATATTTATTTGAATCGATAGTTTGAACCTTGCAATTTAATGTTTAAAGATAATTTCATGCAAATGTTGACCGCGGCTGCGTCTCAGGTAGCCCATCCGCTGAGTCCAATTTTGGCATACTCTTTCACACATATCGGCCGGTATCTCACGAATGAATGCATGGATGTTGGCTTCCAGTGCGTCAATCGAAGCGGGCTTGTCCCTATAGACATTAGCCTTGACATACCCCCACAAAAAATAATCTAATGGTGTCAAATCGCACGATCTAGGCGGCCAATTGACCGGCCCGAAACGTGAAATTAACTGTTCACCAAACTCGCCTCGCAATTGCGCCATTGTTTCGCGTGCTGTGTGGCATGTGGCACCGTCTTGTTGAAACCACATATCATGCAAGTCAAGAACTTCCATTTCGGGCAAAAAAAAGTTTGTTATCATCGCTCGGTAAATTGAGACAACTATTTACGGTCATTTATCCCAAATTTAGCTGAGTTATCAAGTCCTATGAGGGAATTACTTAAGAAAGAAAATATATTTTGCTGGTCACCAGCACAGGAGAAAGCACTGACAGATATTAAAAAGGCAATAATTAAGGCTAGCACTTTACGTTCTTTTGACCCTACTTTGCCTATTGTGATACAGACGGACGCTTCGAAAAACGGATTAGGTTGTTGTTTACTTCAAGAAGGAAGACCAGTTTCTTTTGCATCGAAAAGTCTCACTGCAACAGAAACTTCGTATGCACAGATCGAAAAAGAATTCCTGGCGATCGTGTATTCGTGCCAAAAATTTCATGATTATATCTATGGCCAACACGTTACAATTCATACGGACCACAAGCCACTTGTGTCAATTATAAATAGGCCCCTGGAAAAAACATATTCTGTCAGATTACAACGTATGAAAGTCAAACTTTTTAAATATGATTTTGAAATAAAGTATGTGCCAGGTAAATTTCTTCACATTGCTGATTTGCTTTCTCGAAACTCACACCTTGATTCAGAAATAAATTTAGAAAATATTTTAACAGATGTTGTTCATAGCGTGAGTATGAGTGACTCTAAGAAAAAAAATATCAAGAACATACAACTCAAGATGAAATTTTGACAAATTTAATAAAACTGCTTAGAGAAGGATGGCCTAACTCTAAAAACAAATTACCTGACCATATGAAATTTTACTGGACTATAAAAGACAAAATATTTTTTGAAGATGGATTAGTTTTTTATGAAAATCGAATATTTGTCCCTAGAACTCTAAAATATGAAACGTTAAAAGCTTTACACGAAAATCATTTTGGTATTACAAAAACAATTTCACGCGCAAAAACATTATTTTACTGGCCAACTATGGCACAAGATATTGAAAATATAATTTACAGATGCCCAATCTGTGAAAAATTTCGAAGTTCAAATATTAAGCAAACCTTACATTCGCATGAAGTACCAGAATATCCCTACCAAAAGGTCGGATGTGATATTTTGGAATTTGAAGGAAAATCATTTTTAGTAGCTATTGATTATTTTTCGCGTTGGTTTGATTTAAAAAAACTACCAAACAAATCAGCTAAGAGTGTTGTTAGAATGTTAAAAGAAATTTTTGCCACTCATGGAATCCCGGAAATAGTGGTTTGTGATAACCAACCATTTAATTCTTTTGAATGCCATAACTTTGAAAACGACTGGGGTCTAAAGTTCATTTATTCAAGTCCATACTATCCTCGCTCTAACGGACTAGCAGAGAAGGCAGTTCATATAGCCAAAACTATGATGAGGAAATCTAAAGAAAGTAATATAGATATTAATATATTTCTACTTGAATATCGAACAACAATAATTCCAAGTATAGGTTATACACCATCTCAGTTATTAAATAGCAAGTTACTTAGAACAAAACATCCTGTTGCTAAAAGCTTGCTAATACCCAAAACAATACCATTTGATGTAAGGGACAATATGTGTCTAATAAAAGAGAAACAACAGAAATGGTATAACAAAAATAGTCGGCATTGCGAATTAAAATTTGAGAAAGGAAACAATGTTGTTTATAGGAGGGATGGAAGATGGGAACCTGGTAGGATTGAAAGAGCAGCAGAATCTCCTAGGTCTTATTTTATACGCAATGAAAACAATCACATAATACGCAGAAATAGTTTACACTTACGCAAATCGTTTAATGAGCCACACTTTAAGCAACCTGAAGATGCACTTGAAACTAAAGTTGAAACTCAAATAGAACCTACTTTGCCACTGTTAAAGCCACAACAGATTGAAAAGTCAATAACCTCGTCAACAAGTAATAATAAGCAAGATCACTACATTACCAGGTATGGGCGTAAGATTGTAAAACCTAAATTCTATCAAGCGTAAGATAAAATAGTTCCGCATTTGCATAAGTCTCATTTGTAGCCAGTTGTTGCGGGAGATGTTGTATATAAAGAATGGCTGGTGAATACTCTCTCTCTCTCTCTCTTTCTATATTGAATTATATATAAATAGTTATATATAGAATTATGTATTAGGTTAAGCTAGAATTAAGAATTGAATAAAATGTCACTTGGATCTAAAACGTGTTTCCATCAATAGCACAGCGTTCACCATTGACAGTAACGCTGCGATTCGCATCATCTTTGAAGAAATATGGCCCAATAATGCCGCCGGCCCATAAACCGCACCAAACAGTGGCTTTTTCGGGATGCATTGGTAGCTGTTGCAATGCTTCTGGCTGATCTTCACTCCAAATGCGGCAATTTTGCTTATTTACGTACCCATTCAACCAAAAATGATCCGACCATAAAATGGAAGCAGCGCGCGATGAACATTTCGAACCGAGCACGAATTTTGATAATAAAATTCAATAATTTGCAAGCGTTGTTCATTTGTAAGACGATCCATGGTTAAAATGTTAAATTGCAAACCAAACTGAAGCTGTTTGACAGTGACACAAGGTACTAAACACACGTCAGCTGTCAAAACCAGTGTTGCCAAAACCAAACCAGCTAAAAAATCACCCGTTACATGCGTTAAAACATACATAGTTGCTTAGTAAATGGAGATAAATATCTCCGCTTTTGAGTTAAGCGGAGTATAAATTTGTTGAAATTTTGAATAATGAAAAATAAGCATAATATGTAAGCTTACGTCGTGTCGTTTACAATTTTTTTTTTAAATTTCCACACTTTCTTATTCCAATCAAATATGAAAAAAATGTTATTCCCAAATCTACACTCATACCTACTTTTCGTACCAAATATTGTGATTTAAAAAAATGGCTTCTTCACACTTTTGACAAGTAAATCGACTTTTGCACTTCTTTTTCACTCCAACTACATATTTAATAAGCTTTTAATTGTATGTTTTGAGTAATTTTTTACGGAGTCTTTTTCTATTCTCAATTTTATCGAAGAAGAAATGGAAATGAAAAAGGAGTACAAAATGAATATTCCGAATATTTAAACCAAAACTACATTCGTAGATTTCGTAAAAATCAATCGAAATCATGTACATATCTACTTCCCGCTACATATTAGGATTTTTGGGAGAGATTCTGTAGTAAAAACTAAAATCTTTAATAGAAGAACAAGTTGCGTTAAAAAAGGTTGGCCGAATTCTACATTTCTCATTAGGATTTCCATTTCGGTAATTCTTTAAAGACCTAATTTGGGATATAACGGACACCATATTAATGGTTATAATAATTGTATGAATCTAAAAATTTCCACAAATCTATCCTTTTTCTTCTTTGTCAGTTTTTAGCTCATAATTTTTGACAACGGATGTATTCTCGTAAGTATTTGGAAAAGTAATACTTTTTCTATGTTATTGTATATTCAAAGAGTTTATTACATAACTACATAGGTTATTTATTATACTAAAAACCCCAATAATTATTGAATTTATGATCTGTCTAGGCTTAAAACTGCATTGTCATTATCAAGAATTCTATGAAACTTTGTACTTAGTTAATCTTATAGCTAAGTTTGTTTAAATTTAAACCACCTTTGTGTGACGATTTTTGGATGTTATTAATAATTAATGATTATGTCTAATGGTAATTTCACTTAACTTATCAGTAATCTCTAGATACTCTTAGATATTGGGTTTTTGCAGTGTATTAATAAATGGTATGACTGTACTTGCTCTTTACGTTTTGTGAAGGGTGTTTTTTTTTATAGATAAGCAACATTTAAATAACATAATCAGTCCTATCGCGAAAGAAATTTCCCCGGAGTTGTTTCCCATTTTGGGAAATTTGGTATCAGGGATCATCTTCAAAATTATTAGGGAAAATATTCCTTTCAGCAAAATAGCTATCGTGAATAATTTTTCCAGGGAACTTTTTAGTTATATCAATGCAAAAATTTGCCCAAGTAAGTTTTTGGGGAAAAATGATTTCGTCGGAGTTTCACGATGGGAACATTCTTTCCCCGGTATTGTTTATTTTTCCGGGGAAAAAAAAGTTCCCTTTAAATTGGCGATAGGGCTGAATATTGGTAATGGTAATTTGGGAAATTAGTTTCTAAAAATGGTGGTGGGTACATGGGCGCCGTCGCGCCTGGCTCAAATGCATCGAAATCTGGGAATAAAATTTTCGACCACTTTATATACAAACGAAGTCCATTTCAATTTGCAAGCGTTTTGCTGGTATATTGTCTATTCGTGATTAAATGGTAAAATATACTGAGTACAAATTATCTGTCAGCTTACTTATGTTGTAATGTTTTTATAGTTTGTTATAGGCTCTTATTCATAACTTGCTACCTATTTTTGATTGAATTAAATCTTTCTTATAAATAAAATGGATTTATTCAGAAAATGACAAAAACTTATTTTCTGGTGATAAGGTGCATAGTACACAAATCTAAGGTAATACATACATATATTGCGCAGGTTGTCAAAAGTTGCGAAGTGTCAAAAATTAAAAATGTCTGTTCGAGTGCCTACAAGATTTAATCACCGCATGATTAGAAACAACAAAATATTAAAATTAGAGAAGAAAAGGAGCACTGGATCCACCATTTTCCTCGATTTTGACAGATGCGCAGAACTGAACAAAAATGAAAACGCTAATGATATTAGAGTGTGATACGGTGTATTTATCGTTTGTAAATTTAATTAGCTCAAAAATAAGCTTCTTGTAACTTTCTAAGCGTGGGTGGGCTTCATTATCAACGAAGTTGAAAAGAGAACAAAAATATATATATACATTATAGTATATATGTATATTATAGTTCTTATTTATAATAATGATTCATTGGCATGAAAATACATACTGTAATTTAATTATTAAGGAAGTAATGTTTGAAGCAGATAATAAATTATAAATATTTCAGTTGAATGCAACAATCATAGGGTGCATAAACAAAAATTGAAGAAAAAAATAAAATAAAAAAGGTACGCATACGCCTGAGTGTACGCGAAATTCCATGTTCTGGCTTAAAAGATGAATAAATACTTTATTGATTAAAAAAAAAAAACGAGCAGCTTCCTTAATAGGGGATATAGAGACGTTATTAATTCAACAAATTTATTTGTTTTCAAAATGTTTAATATTCAAAATGTTTCAAATGTTCAAAATGTTTAATATTCTCTCCTCCATTAGTATACAGTACGTTCTAATGCCTGCGTACTTTTCGATTATTCTTTATTTTTTTATTACAAAGACAGATCAATTTTAAATGGCATGGATTTTGGAGAAGGAGTGCTTATTGATGGTAATAGTTAAGTCAATACTAAATTGTAGACAATTTTTTTTGATTAGTTAGACAGTCAGCCTTATTATGACTTTTACTCGAAATATATTTCACCTTAAAATTTTTTGTTTGCCCGGAACGCGACTCTGTATCTCCTTTGTACAACTGGCTCTTAATCCTGCTTAAAATTAACCTTTCAGCAGTCAAGAATCTATCGAACTAGAGTAAGATACAGAGTAAGATACAAATTTTGGGACAATTAACTTGTACACCGATAGGTAAATTTACTTTCGTATTTTTTGAGCAAGATTAGAAAAGGACACTTGCAGAATTCAGCCTCAGAAACATATTTTTGTTACGAGTGACCCGAAAACGTTAAAACAATCCGTAAAAACTATTCACATTTTCACAGCACTGCAGTTCGTTAGTTTTTCACATTTTTCCCAAAAGAATAAAAATTTTAGAAAATATTTTTGTTTCACACTTTTAAAGTTAAATGTTTTATTTTTCGCATTTCAGATAAATTACAACAATCAACAATTTAATAATTTTGAAAAGATTAGTTGAATAATACTTTTTCCTATGTCAAAAACAGCAAGTATTATTATTTTGTTTCTAAAATATAATTATGTGCCTTACATTAAAAAAATATAAAATAAAACATTAATTAGTGCCGGGGGTTTTGTGGTTTTTTTCCGAGAAACATCTCGAAATATATTTATTTTTAATTATTTTATTCATTAAACTTTAACAATAAAGCATCTAATCTAAAATTTCTAAAAAAATTTAAAGTTAATTGTTTTTTTTTTTCTTCTCCTAAAAAGTAAATATAATCTTTTTTTTTCTTTTATAATTTCGATTATATTTAATTGCTGTTTTGCTATAAAAATAGGTATCAATTGGTTGCCTGAGGTCATGTTTGTTTCGAGAGGTGATGTGTTGCGTTTAACGACAATTTTTTAGTTGGAAAATAGTAACTTAACCGAGTTTACTTTTAATTTTTGTTTGTGTTGCGTTAAAACAGTTAGTATATAGGTGGACGTTAGTTTTTTGTTTTGCTGAAACCTGCTGAATCGCTGGCAGTTCTTCTATCTTTTTTCGAGTTTATGGCTTTTTACTATAAATTAAAAAAAAAATTATATAACAACTTAGTTCTTTGGATCTGCTGGAGCTGGCAGCTTCTCCCATGAGGGTTCAACACCCCAGATTTCGCGGGCATATTCAGCAATGGTACGATCTGATGAGAATTTACCGCTGGATGCGATGTTGTTTATTGACATCTCTAACCATTTGGCTTGATCCTAAAAATTAATTGTTTACAAAAGTTCCACTCATATTAGTTCAATTTTATTTTTTTACCTGATAGGTCTTGGAGACCAAGTCTTGTGCCTTGATGTAAGAATCAAAATCGGCCAGCAAAAAGTAGCTGTCGTACTTCAAAAGAATATCAGCGATATTTTTGAATTCATTTGGATTGCTGGGGCTGAAGAAACCTCCCTGGATTTGGTCAACGCACTGTTTGATTTCTGGATTGCTGTTGTAGTGATCGTAGGCGTTGTATCCCTTTTTCTTTAGAGCTTCGACTTCATCAACAGTCATACCGAAGATGAAGATGTTCTCATTGCCCATTTCTTCGGCCATTTCAACATTAGCACCATCGAGAGTACCAACAGTCAGAGCTCCGTTCAACATGAATTTCATGTTTCCAGTTCCCGAAGCTTCGGTACCAGCCGTGGAAATTTGTTCAGATAAATCAGCTGCAGGCATGATACGTTCAGCCAGGGTTACACGGTAGTTCTCCAAGAAGATAACCTTTAACTTATCTCCGACAATTGGATCGTTGTTGACAACATTTCCTACAGCACAGATCAACTTGATGATCTGTTTGGCCACATAGTAGCCTGGAGCTGCCTTGCCACCAATCATCACCGTACGAGGTGTGAATTTGGCTGAGGGATCCTTCTTGATACGGTTGTACATGGTAATGATGTGCAAGCAGTTCAAGAGTTGGCGTTTGTACTCGTGAATACGCTTCACTTGAATGTCGAACATGGAAGCAGGGTTAACCTTGATTCCATAGTCGGCTTCTAGGTGTTCAGCCAAACGGAGTTTGTTTTCTTGCTTAACACGGGCAACTGTCCTCTGGAAGTTAGGGTCCTTAGCCCACTTCTTGAGGGCAGCCAGCTGTTCCAAATGAACTGGCCATTCATCTCCGATCTTTTCGCAGATCAGATCGGACAAGCCAGGGTTACAGAGCAACAACCAACGACGGGGAGTGATACCATTGGTCTTGTTTTGGAATTTTTTGGGGGTCATTTCATAGAAGTCATGGAAAAGAGCATCCTTCAGGATTTGGGAGTGGATAGCAGCCACACCATTGACAGCATGTGAACCCACAATAGACAAATGAGCCATGTTAATACGCTTCTCACCATCTTCCTCAACGCAAGACATGCGACGCATGCGATCCATGTCTCCCTTGAAATGCTTCTTAACCTCTTCCATGTGGAGGAAGTTGATGTGGTAGATGATTTGCAAGTGTCGTGGCAAAATAGATTCCAACAAAGATACTGGCCAGCGTTCCAAGGCTTCTGGCAAGACGGTGTGATTGGTGTATGCACATGTCTTGGTGGTAATTTCCCATGCCTTCTCCCATGATAATTTCTCTTCATCAATAAGTATACGCATCAATTCGGGAATAGCCAAGGAAGGATGAGTGTCGTTCAGTTGGATGGCAACCTTGTCGGGGAAGTGATCGAAGTTATTGCGAACAGCTTCCCGACTTCCGAACTTGGATGATTTGTAACGACGAATGATGTCTTGAAGGGTGGCAGCACACATGAAGTATTCCTGCTTCAAACGGAGCTCCTTGCCTTCGAAGAAGTTATCGTTGGGATAGAGTACACGAGAAATGTTCTCAGCTAAGTTGCGATCCAGCACAGCTTGGATATAATCACCATCATTAACTGCAAAAGAGAAAAAAAGCAAGTTAAAGAGAGAAACAGACATATGTATACAAATGAGACTTACAGAACTTCAAGTTAAAGTCAATGGGACTCTTAGCTGACCACAGACGAAGGGTATTTACAACATTGTTACCATATCCAGGAATTGGATTATCATATGGCATGGCATAAACAACTTGAGTGTCAACCCATTTCTTGCCACCGGCTTCATCAATGACACGGCCATAGAAATTAATTGGCAACATAAATTCGGGACGGGCCTTCTCCCATGGGTTTCCAAAACGCAACCAATCATCGGGTTCCTCCACCTGCTCACCGTTACGAATCTTTTGAGCAAAAATACCATATTCATAACGAATACCATAACCATAAGCAGCCAAACCCAGAGTTGCCATTGAATCAAGGAAACAAGCAGCCAAACGACCCAAACCTCCATTACCTAAACCAGCATCCTCTTCCATTTCTTCGAGTGCTTCAATATCGAGACCAATTTGATACATGGCTTCTTCACATTCACTCTGTATGCCCAAGTTGATCATGGTATTTTGTAGGGAACGACCCATGTAGTACTCCAGAGAGAGATAGTAGACGCGCTAGAAAGAGAAAAAAAGATACAAAATTAGTTTATATACATTTTGAAAATCCAAAATTTTTTAGAATGGATTAAATGTGAGTAGTTATTCTGAGAGGGGCATCTTCTTCACTTTATTATTTCACTTTTTTTCCTTTACACGTATATCTTCGCTAATTTCGCAATGATTTACTTATATGATATCCAATGCGAAATTTCAATATACCTTCTCTTACTTTGTGTTTTGCTTAAATGGCGCCCAACGTCAGTTAAGAAATCCCTTCATTTTTGTGCATTTAGTTTACTCTTCGTCAAAAAGAATTGACAGAAGATCTGATGAGAAGTACATTGCCATTTATACCATAGGGACTAAAGGGACTTAAGTCCCGGGCGGCAAATTTTTGAAGGCGGAACATTTTGGAAGGCGCAGATTTTCAACAATTCTTTACAAAGATTCAGTACATAAGTAACATTGCAAAAATGCAGACCGAAATTCCTTAACAAACATTCCGTTAGACATTCTTAACAATTCGAATTTTTTTTGGATCAACTGGAAGTGATTCGTGTGCTATATTTTTTAACGACATTTTTTTCAGAACATTTCCACAAGTATATTCAACATTAAATCATTTTTGAAGTCGTCATATATGTATGTATTTAAACTGAATGCTCGTAAAAAGTAAAAGTGTCAAAATCTTTTCGAGAGAATGTCATAGTCTAAAAATTAGATATTTAGAAATACCTTTTTTACGCAATTTTGCCATATAAGACTAAAAATCAGAAAATCCTGCATTTTTGACTTTTGATCAAATGTTTATAATAAAGATACATATCTTACGCTTTTTAGCTATGCAACTTGGTTTTTCTAATTCAGTATCTATACTTTTCTCAATATGTCAAAAAAATAAAAAGAACAAGATAGAAAATAACACCCTATAAAAAACTCAGACAAATATGTAGGTATATTTATATGAAACCGAAAAGATCTTGTCTACTTTCAGGCGTTAATCAAAATAATGAGTGAATAAAATATTCCTGAAAAAAATATACCTATACATGTGTATCTATAAAGTAGAAAGAACAAACAAAATTTACGTAACTTTCGCTAAGATAAAAACAACTTTTATCTTTCTTCATTATTTTTATTTATATTTTCTTGTAATACTTTATAATTGAAATTGCAATTGAAAATTTAATTTAAATTCATTGTCATGATTCATGAAACAGATGTTGGCAGTGACACACATTTTTAGTTCAATCAGTAAATGGAAACTCTATATAATGAAGATCATTACCAAATGAAAACAAAACTGCATTTCAAACGAGATTAAAGAGAATAAATAAATAAGAAAGTAACTTTAAACTCTATGTAGAATAAGGTCAACAACAAAACCAAAACCAAAAACAAAAAATGGATAAGTATTTACTTAGCTATACATATATTTTTTATAATGCAAATAATATTCATGTATTAAGTCAGAGAGTTTAGAGAAATATCTCGATGGATGTTCTCCTTAAAAAATCTATAGATAAAATTCTCTTAAATCTTATTGTTTATTGAGATTCAAATTCTTATAGTCCAGAAGGTAGGGTTTATATTGAGTATCGATATTAGGTGTGTTTTTTTGTGCATGTATGTAAAAAAATTTCAATTTAAAATGCAACAACAATTCTGCTTATTAAGACACGATTAGCATCTCCGCTTATGAACTAGCGGATATAAAAACAGAAATATAAATATTATAACTGTTATACATGGGGTAAGCGGATATGTGTTTTTTGTGCACTTCTATTGTAAGCGAAGAAGTGCGTTCAACATAGTTTTATTTAATACTAATTAAAAAAAATGTTAATGATCAATGAAAAAAGCAAGAAAAATTTCTGTAGCAAGTTCTTTCAATTACATATGTAAATAGTTGTCGCTTAATTTAACTTAAGATGATCAGTTGTTTAAGATGGTCTAAATATTTTATTTTCACTAAGTAAGTAGTTCATAGAGAAGATTATATTGTTTTCAATTTTCTCAAAAATTAGAAGATATATTTTAAGTATATGGTTTCTACTGTTTGACTAAAAATTGATAAGTGCATCAAATAATAAAAAGAAAACAGCGCTTAATTGCGTTTACAGTTTTTCATTTTTGTTTGTTGTTCAAAATTTTCAGTTTAAACATTATTTTTACTTAAGCTACAGATTGAAACAGCTTCATAAAATAAGAAAATGAAAGAATTTCTGACTTTAAAAATAAGCTTTAATATTTTATTGTTAGTGTTGCCGTTGTTTTTAAATAATTTCTTTTTTTATTTTAGAAAATTTCTTTAGAAAATTGTCAAGCTCTTGATTTTTTCGCATTTTATGGTTCGGCTTTGAAAGCCTGAAAATTTGCAGGATCATACATATTATTGGTTTGGACTTTTTGTGAAGAATTCGAATTTACTGATTGTAAATTCAAATTCATTCGACAAACCTTCCTAATAAAACTCACCCAATTTTATTAATAAGCTTTGCTTTGCTGATTTTTATTCTAAGAACTTAACCTTGAATATAGATACATTTATTTATTTTCCTTGGATTTGATTTGTATCAATTAATAAGGCATGAATGATGTTAAATATAAGATTCTTAATCTGGCATATGAGATACACAACACACGCCCTATACTTATGAGAATAATCAAATTAAATCAAATTTATCTTAAATCTTAATAAAGTATTGTAAATATTATTATCTCAGAAATCGATTTTCGACTTTTGATTTTATAAATTTTTTTTGCAAATCACAACATTATCTTCCAGACTATCAAACTTGATTTTTCTTTGCATTGTACAAGCAATACCTACATTACCTATCAGTTAGTTCAATTTAGATAACATTTAGTTAAAAATTGAGTTCTTTTTTACATTCTCACATAATATACATACATATATATTTAAGACAATAATTTTTGTTTTGTTTTGTTTTCATTTTTGTTTTTGACCATGACACAAAGCCTGCAATTATGCGTCTTTTAGATAGGTGCCAAGATTTTTAGTTTTTTTTCCCACTCGGTCATGAGACTTAAAATTAGATTGAGAATTTCTGTTTGTCAATGTATAGAAGGAAGACATTTTATGTAACCTCGCAAACAAATTGACGGTAAAATGAACAAAAAAAAAATGTCTAGAAAATCGAAAACAACCGTTATTATGTACTAGGTACATTATATATGTATGTATATATATATATGTTGTAAAAGTAAGAACTTAACTTTACGCAACTAATTAAAATTTTATTAATACACAACTCCTAATTTAGATAGGCACCTCTTGTGCGCAAATTTTATAATTCTTTTCCTATTTACAAAAAAAAAAAAAAAGGGGAACAGTGTTTACCAATTTAAAGAGCGTAATAATTGGGAAAAGCGCCATTTTAGTCAGAGATCCATACATAAAAAGATGGAAAGAGGCAGAAAAGGGCTAATTTTCCCTCTTTTGTGAATGCCCCAGCCAGCGGCAGCCTAGGCAAGTACCTATAGTCAAAAGACAAATTTTCGACGAAATTAATTTAAGATCATTAAGGAAGGCATCCCATACTTAAATTTTCACTCCTTCCCCTTACCTCCCCTTATATATCAAATTTACCCATACCCTGGGGTTGCACTTAAGCTTATTAGATTCGATTAAGGTGATGAGAGTTGCCGTATCAGCAACACTTCTTACCTGACAGTAACAAAATAGTATTTTAAATAAGCAAAATACACTGACAAACAAATTTCATAGGTACTGCCAATCATTATTTTATTTTTCAAAATTAAATCTGGAAAGAAGGTATGTAATTATATATAAAAACAAAGGATCTTTTACCTGATAACTAACATTGAACAAGGAAGTAGATTGCATTTGCTAAAGGTCAGATTTATGTGCTACATAATCTTTCGAAGTAAAATAAATAAACAAATCTTAAAAAAAAAAAAATATTTTTTTTCCCATCATGTCTCTCTTTAGTGAATGAGTGAGTAGGTTTTAGGAATCACGCTGTTTTCGTTAAAATAAACATGCCTTGGACAATATTATCAAAATTTACCCTCGCTGCTTAAACTTCATTTAATTTTGTTTAAATTGTTATCATCTTCATATAACAAAACCACGCTCGAAATGAATGAGAAGTCTTATCAACCATGTGCGAATTGTTGTTCTAGATTATTATACCTATAGATTTAACCTCATGTTTTATTTATTACAGATTTTAATATCGATTTATTAATCGATGTTATGAATTATATTTTTTCGAAAAGAAGCAGAAGTTAGCTTTTTTTTTAATTGCCGGCAAAAGTGATTTAGTAGATATATCCAGTATTGCCAGTTCAAAACTCCAAATTTGACTTGCTAAATGAATTTGTCTCTTTTTAATGCATGTTAAAAAAAAACAATCAAGGAAATTTATTTTCTATTAAAAAAAAGTTAAATATTAATGAAACAAAACAGATTTTATTGCGAATACAGAGAGCATAACCAGCGGTATAAAAAAAAAAAAAAAAAGAACTAAACTAAATATCAGAATGTCACTTTGACTGCTTATCATTGTGAACTGTTATTCCTTGCGTTCGAGGAACTATCAGATAGGCTATTCACCTATCCCAAAAATTTGGGTTGTTGTTGCATCAGCTGTTATGTCACAAGGGATTACAACCGAACACGACCATTGTCATAGAATAGATTCGTTGATAGCCGTTGATTTCATTTAATTCTTACTCGTTGATTGCAGTATAATAGTGTTTACACTTGGTTTACACTGACGTAAAAGTGTATTTAACATTTTTTAAGTTAAATTAAGTCGGCTAGATTATATTATTATTTCCATCAAAATGCACTGACTGGATAAAATGAATGTCAAAATGACAACACTGATTGTATCATAAGGTATAACACTATTTTATATATAAGGGGAATTTTTATTATAATATAATTGTGGTTTTATTTCATTCCACAGCATTTGTTGCTTGTGATTTCTTGTTGTTTAAGTATTTTATGGTTTCCTTCAAAGTTTAAAAATTTATGTTTCCTTCTAAATATTGTTTAATCTAGAAAAAAATACCTTCCATTAACGCAAAAACCTCATTCACAATTAAACCAGAAAAATTCAGTTAGTTATTTGTTGTCAATGTAAATGTTCTCCTAAGCTCCATAATAAGTTCTAAGTTTATATGATGATAAGCAAATTCCAATAAACAATATATTTACTAAAAATATTGCATCCGAGAATAGTTTGGCGACAGCGATGATTGCAAAACCAGGTCAACTGTTAATAAACATCGCGATGCAATAAATTGCATAAAAATATTTAAAAATAAACTTCAGTTAGAAACAACACCACACCATATTAATGCGATCCTCATACTCATATTCATAATACCTACTATTGAAACTTAAAACCTCATATTTGTGTTAAACAATGAGTATAAGCAATGTGATTAGCATCATCGATAACCAACTGCCCTTTTTGATGCTCCATTTGGATCACGATTGTGAGTAGTGTTTATTATATTCAAATATATATGTATAAATATGAGAAATGCCTTGACTTTTCATTAATAACGCCAATTAGCAATTTTTTGTTTGAACATTTTGAACTTCAATGCTCTTGCTCTTGATTCTGTTCGGTTTAGTTGAACGAAACACGTACCTACACATATACTTGTACTTGACCATCATCTCGTGATTATGATTGAATGTTATATTCTTGACGACAAAAGAGAACATCAAGTGGTTGATTGATATTTTGCGGATATCTTCCTCAAAATTAACCGAACAGATGGGTTCACAAATAAATTCTATTAAATTTTTGAAGATTACGCAATAATTAGGAGAAGGCCTTGAGTGTTGAACAGTGGGGCAGAATATACAAAACAAGATGCAAATAAATTAATCAACAATGTGAGTAGCGTCAAAATAATAATGTTATATTAACTCACACCCACACTCAAACTAAGAATTTGATTCAACCATAATATTTAAAGCAACATTGACATGAAGATGGATACGCCCACTAAAACGCCTCTTTTCTTTAACATTTTATTAAATAACTTTTATTTTAAAATTTCAAATTACAACAAAAGAACAAATAGTATTTTCTTCCCATAAAATAACTTTTTAGTTAATCGTTAAATAAAAATTTAGAAAAACAATGAAATATATCTATAATTTATAAATTTTTTAAATATCTAATGTAAATTTTTATGAAAGTGGATCTAGAATTTTAATTTACTTTTAATTTTTAATGAAAATTAATTAAGAGTCTACATCTAAATCATTTTTTAAGTTCTGATTGTGCATTAAATTTTTTCAATTTTTGTTTATACTTAATGGCTTTTATATCTACATATTAATTTTTTTTTTAGTTTGTGATATCGACTGCCCCGCTGTAGATTGGACAAACAAGGGTCAGAAGTGCCACAAATGTTCGTTGACATTAATAAAAGAATAAATTTAGTCTTTTCGAATTTATGATATGCAATTTCAACGAACCCACAAATTAAATAATTTAATTGATTTGAACTAATATAGTTTTTGTTGTGAATGATTGTGGTTTAACGCTAACGAATCACACTTTTAGAAAGTGGACCAGTTAAACTTTTCCTGTGTACATATAAAAAAAACTATTAGTATACCAACTTATCCAAATTTAATGATAGTAAATCATTATACTGAACAAATATGATAGTTCGATAGTATGATATTAAATCTCAAACAAATACAATATTGCTAAAATTTTATTACAAGAAGTGTTGAAAGTAAAAGTTATAAAAAAAAACACACTTCTTTGTTACCACTTTAATCATTTAATCAAGAATTTCTAAGAGTTTAATAAATCTGACTTTTGGTATTTAGCCAATTGGCAAATCGAACTCTCTTGGGTTTAAAATGAAATGCAGCCAATTATAAATAAAGAAGACAATGTGGTGTGAAATATTTTCAAAACTGACGTACCTAAATATTTTGTTAAACAGGTGAGTAATATGTAACACAGCTTGTTTAAACATTGTTGAATATATTTGGTAAGTTAATATTTCCTCCGTTAAGAATTTAGCAAGCGAATTGAACAATTAATTTATTTTTAACTTCAATTACAAAATGTTTGCTTTTTCAAAACCGGTTTAACAAAAATCTGTTTTTTTGAATTTTTGGCAATTGAGACAAAATAAAATGTAAGTGGATGTAGTAGTTATTGTATAAAAAAAAATTAATTTTGTCTAAACTGTATACACAAGAAATAATTTTTAATATTTCTTGTGTTAAGGAAAGAGGAAAAAAACGTTTTTTTTTTAATTATACCTTAAAGTGGATCCTAATTCGTCATCAGAGATTTAAGAATTAAGAATAACGATTAGGAGTATATGTATGTATAAAAAAAAACAGGGTGATGACGCACGGTTTTTTATGAATATTAAATCGAAGTTATAAAAAAATTGTGCATGTATAATTTATTCTATAACAATGCAGGTCCGTGTAAAAGACTCGGATTAGCATACACTTAATTTTATACAAAAGTATTAAATAAATAATAATATTAATTAAATAATAAAAACGGGAATGAGAATTTCGTTGGACGACAAGTAGAATTGTGTTTTATTTTTAAATATATCAAATGTTAAGTATTTACGTACATACCAAACTTTTTATTCAAACAATTACAAAAATTTTCATATTAATCAAAATTGTCCGTTAAAAAACACATAATAGACTTAATCCCACAAACTTGATCATGTGCTCTTTGGCATTAAAGATATAAAAAGATATAAAGCAGGTACAAGTTTATTAATACAACAATCACAGTGAAAACAAGTATGAAACAAATAATAATGTTTTTTGATTTTTTTGCTCATACATCAAAAAAAATTGTGTAAAATTTTAGTATCGAATATTACAAGTTTTTTTTAGGAGTACAAAAATTAGTAGAAAATTTGTGGATTAATTAACGAAATATTTACAAGAACAACTCAAAATTAATATAATTTTCTTAAAAATCCTCAATGTGCAATTTTCTTTTGTGAATTAAATCATTAAAAAACTCAAAAGCAGAACTCTTACAATCACTGAAGAAATTGAAGGTACGAAGTTAAATAAAAATCGTTGAAAAAATTGAATTTTATTAGAATTTTCTATTAGGTAAATTTGTATTCATTAAAATATCAAAAACCACGAAATCAAATTCGAAAATTTTCAAATTCGATTCCAAATCATGTCATTTTCCATTTGTACAATTTCACATTTGGACGAAATGCGATAGGAAATTACATGCAAAGCTTACGAACACGCCCAGGTGGAATCCATTCAAAATGGAACTCATTGGAAATGTCAAAATTCAAAGTATAAAAACAGAAACAGAAAAACTTGTCTGAAGTTTGTTTTAAATTTCTATTCCTGGCACAGAAATGATCGTTTTGTTGGGGGCACTGGCCATATAGCTCTTATTTTACAGTAAACTAAAAATAAACTAACTACTACTTTTTTATTAGTGCTTGTCTCCTTAAAAAAAGACTATACGTTATTTATAAGACTTTTATAAATGTATATTAATTCAAATTCTGTACACAGGTAGACCTGGGGACACGTCTTGAAAATGACGACATTTTCGGTGCTCATATCGAGAATAACGGTTACCATATTTTGTGTATTATATGTATTTCTTTTTTTAAAGGTTAATTGAATATTATTAGAATAAAAAGCCATACAAAAATGCCAAAAGTAATGGAACCCAAAATATAATATTTTAAAATGATTATGATACCTAAAATTAATTTTGCAAAATAATTTATTCTCAAAAAACCACATACCTACTTGCACACATGTAATAATATGTAATATGTGTATTCGTATGCATAAAGTTTGGAGTAAAAGTTTTTCACGATATTTTTTAGTTTTTTTTGCAACGGAAGGCACAAAAAATGTTTGTTGATGAAAATATGTAATGAACAAAAAAATCGATAATAATGATAAATGGTTGTTTTATTGCCGCTGGTTTATAATATCTTAAACGCCTTATCCCTTCTTAACTTTGGTTCGAAATAATTATTAAGTTGTGATTAAAATGTTTGCAATATTAGTAGCGTAGATCCAAGTATAAAACTTGCTATTTCGTTGTTTTTAGTTAGTTGTACACGGTTTAACTTACATACAAATATAACTTATGTACATAAAAACCTTCCAGTTGAATCTGGGAGGAAAAGGAACATGACGATGGACCATTGTCGGAGTTTCTGATTTTTTTATTCAGACATTCATATTGATGATGCATAAAAATACTAAAGTTTTTTGATGTGGGCTTCAGCTGTGCCGTTAAAAAGGCAAAGGTGTATAGCTTTCAGTCCATTTGAAGTTCGCGTTAAACTATTTTTGCATATATATTGAAACGTTTATTAAAGTTTTTTTGTACTAAAAACATATTTTTTATGTTCGAGTGTTCATTCCTGCCGTATAAAAACATCACGCACACAAAAATGTCTGAAAGCTTTAGTCCCTAGGCTTTGATTCTCCAAGAGCTGTCACATCGCCAAACTTTATTTTAATGTTCTAAAATAAACGGACAAATTTCGTGGAATACTTAAGTCGAGTGAAAAATAAAATTTCCATTTACTGTAGGTAACAAACTATTTTTTTAGTGTTTCTATTTTCTTATTCTAGTTTCTGCACTGTCATTGCTTTATTAAATAAAATGTTTTCAACAAGTGGATGCCATCTAATCTATCTTTCTATCTATCTACATAGGTATCTATAGTTTTATTTGGTTTATTTTTATTACATTTCTTTTCATTTCACTCTATACACCTCTACAACTTTAGTAGATGACAGCAAAAAGCTAAACGAAAAAAAAAATCTTATATACCTATGTACATGCTTATAACAAGAAGAGAAACCGAAAGCTTATTTCCCTTTGACAACCTAATAAAACCCACCCTGCCTCCTTTATAAATTGAGAGACAAAATTCAACGACCTCTAATGACCTTGGAAGTAAATATTAGAAAAAAAAAAGTTATCAGGCACAAGACATTGGACATAAAAATTTATCTAATAAAATAAAAAAATAAAATAAAATTTTCCCAAAATTTCGAAAAAAGTTTAAAAATAAACAAAAAAAAATAAATAAATGTATCTTTGTTTAATGCATCGCTAAATCTAAACATTAAACTTTTTTCTTTGGCATATCCATGGGGATGTTTTGTTGAAAGCAAAAATAAAAATATTTTTTGAACAACACAACGATGAAGAAGAAGAGGAAGAACTTTGTTCTGCCTAAATTCTATTGTGTTGACATTGGAGAAGGACAAATTTATTTGATGAAATTCAAACAATTATGATTAGGTTATTCAAGTAGGTGGTGTGTGAATTTGTCTTGACCTGTGTATCATAACACCCCAAACAAAAGGTCCAATAAGGGCAAATTGTGGTTTTAACTTTAAGATTTTAATTATTTTTGATTGTATTACCGTGATATACTTAGAAGGTAACCTAATTCCGTATATATGTTTGTCTTTATAGCAAGAATCTAATGGAATTGATTGATTTTCTATGCGTAATTCCTATTTATCAGGGTTTCCTTTCTAAATCAATGCGCTTGGAAATATTATATTTTGTTCTGATTTCATTAAAAAATATATTATGAGAATTTAATGTATTTTTAAATATATGTAGGTATGTAAATAGACAAAATTTTGGTATTCTTATAGAATAAAAAAAATGATTGTTTGGTAACTTAGAAATTACATATTGTTTTTTGACAGCAAATTTGTGCAAATATGCAAGAAATTTCATGGTACTAAACGCTCCTAATGCCATTTCTAGTGGTCTGTCAAAAAACCAGGTTGACGTATGTCAGATGACAGAGAGAACTTTTGTTCGTTTACTTCCCTAAACATAGGTCAGTCCAAAGATCTCTCAAAGTTTACATAAAATTGGTAGATTGGCAGTTTTGTAGAATAAACGAATAGAGCTAAAAATGTAAGTTTGCATTTAAAAAAAAAAAACAAGAAAAATACAAAAGCTTTTGTTGCCCTAGTGTGATTTTAATTTTAATTTTGATAGATCTGTATAGTTTTGTACTATTCAATTTGAAGTTGCAGTTTTTTTAATTTAAAATCTTTTAGGGAGAGTCCAAAAATAACTTTTAATTTTGTATTTAATTCCTATATAATACAAGTAGATTCATTTGTTTTTCGTAACTAAGACGGTAAACTTAATCAAATATCATAATCTAATCCCCAGATTCAAAGTGCATTCATAGCTAAGTAAATGCCACTCAAGTCTCCAATTGGAGTACCACTCACTCAGAATGTGAACCTGGGTTAAAATTGAAGAAGCTTCCTGTGTTGGTTTATTTTCAAATTAAATACTCTCTAAGTTTAATAAAATTTTAAATTCTTGCCAGACAAAAATCTGTCTGAAAAATGCAAATAATTATAGGTATAGCGAAACAAAGCCTTGGACTTAAGGAATTATACGTATGGTTCATCAACCTATATTCGATTTGTTTTTTTTTACTAAATCTGTAAATATTTATTTTAGTATCTTCAAGAGTATACACTCATCCATCATAAAGTGTAAAGTGTACTAGGTATTAGCTTGAATAATAATATATAATTGTCTTTTTATTTGCTATACATTTCTCGCATCAACAATAATTTGAAGTAAGTAAAATTAACAATTATTACTCTCTCATACTAAATACCCATTCAATACTTATGATGTATATAAATAATAATAATAAACTACCTAAGGAAATGTTAATTTGTTTTCGTTTTATTTTTGCTGTAGCAATGACTGATTAAAAGTTTAGCATTATTGACTTGCCGGCAGTTGGCAACTACCCCAACATTTTTCTTTATTTGATATTTTTTAGTATAGTTATGTATGTATATCTACAGAAGGAGATAAGGAAAATGATTAAATTTCATGGTTAGTACGGTAAAGAGACAGAATTCGATTGAGGGGAAATATATATAGGTACATATTTACATAAATCAAAAGAATTTGCAAAAATATTAAATACAAATTCAAAATTCAAAGAACTATTGAACATCGATTTTCGGCCCAGTATATAAGGGTAAATTAAGGGTGAAACATTCGATTCTTACAGTTTTAAAATGATTTTGCTTTATCTCTGAAATTGTTAACCAATCCAATATTTACTACTGCTGGTTTTGGCAGTATTAAACATTAGACTCGGAGGAGCTTTCCCTTTCACGAAACCAAAAGATTTAAAGGTCATGAATTTATAAAATCTCATAAATACTTGTACTTGTCGGAAACTAAAAGTAAAAGATTGTTAAGAGGAGTTTTTTTTTTGAAAATTTCCTTATAATTCAGAAAAAAGATAACATGGCAAGTTTCATGATCCAAAACATAGTTTCGACTCTTGGGGGTAGATGGCTAATTAGTTTTGAAAATGAAACAAAAAGACAACAAAAAAAATATGAAGAAATTTAAGAAAAAAAGATATGCGTACATAACACACTGCTGTCACTATAATGCGTATCGTTTTATTTTCATGTGCTGTATATGGACCATTAGTTATAGTAAAATTCAGTTGTTTTTAGTAAATAAGTTGATTAAAAAAAAATTAATTATTGAGATATTTTGTAAACCTCACCCTAAGTCACATGTAAAAAATATAAAACATAATGTAACTTGCATGCTCTCAAAAATAAAGCTCTTCTCATATGAGTAAGTAGAATGTTTATATAGTAACGCATGTTCCAACAAAATTTAAACGATTTCTAGAAAAAAAGAAACTTAAAAATTAGTCCTTTGTAAAGTGTTATTAGTAAATATTTTTCTAATACATTTTTGTACTAAAAATAAACGGATTTTTTTTTGAGAAAAATATGAGTGGTAGTTTTGCTCACTATTAATAGTTAGCATATTCTGATTCATAATTAATTTGTCAGATAAATTTTTGAACATAACTGACATCATTCAAAACTGTCAGTCATGATCGACAATGGTCCCGTTTTATTATCTACGGGCCTGAGTTGGGGTAACGTAACACGGATCTAGGTTACATTCGGGCTTTCATTTATGGATCCAGAAATTAATTTTTTAATCTGGCGGGTAGATTGCTTTTCAGTTTTGTAAATGGTAAGCTAGTGCAAATTGTAGTGTGAAGAAGTAACGCAACTAATATGTATGTACATAAATAATCAACAAACATAAGGAAAAAAGGTGAGCATACAACACTGTTGTATCGTTTTATTTTCACCGGAATAGGTTACAATAAAACGCGGCTTATGTGTGATATCCTTTAAAGGCAAGGAATTCACAAGAATTTCTTAAGTCTTTGAAAGTCTTGGGAAACACAAAATAAATCAATAAAATTAAATGTCGACTTAATTTTTTTAATTTCTCCTTTATAATGCCTGAACTTTGATTTCTTTACAGAAACTGACTACTAAAACTTATAAAAAAAGAAGTAAAACTTGATTAAAACTTTACTAATTATATTAATTTTGTGTACAACTTTTCCATCCTTAATCTCTATACATATAAATTCAATTTGCCATGCCAATATTACTGATAAGGTTTATTTATTTATTGGCTTGTCATTGTCCTCCCTTATATTGAAAACAGAAACTTTAAACGCATAAACATGTTAAATCCAAATAGTGGGGTTTATTTCCTTTTGAAAATCCATTTATATTAAGGATAAACAAGACACACCCCGTACATAAAATCGCACTCCCTCTACCACACCCGCTATACTGTGACATTGAAAGTTTTCTTTATTTTCTTTTTTATTTTTCATATATCTTGTCTCCCCTTGACCTTCTCCCGATCATGATGATGAGACTTATGACGTATAACAAAATGTTCATTATGCTTTGCACTTCAACTCACCTTGGGGTCCTTTTCATAGTAATGCTGTTGGGTACGAATCCATCTCGAGACCATATTATCCTTGACGGTGTTTGCCAAAGCGAAATAGTAATCCCTCGAGGTGGCGACATTACGATCCTTAACTAAAGTGTAATGCAAATGACGATTGAAGCTCTTCTTAACTTCAGTCACATTGCCAACTTCGACGATACCGCGGACACTGATTTGTTTCCGACGATCGGCATCGGTTTGGGGTTTCGACATTTTTAATTAATTTCTTTTTGTCGTAAAATTCACAAAGATTGTATAAATGAGTTTTCAGTTTTTTTTTTAATTATTTTATTCACTTTTTTAAGGACACGAATAAATTGACCTTAATTTTTTTGCGTAATGCCACAAAATGCGTGGGATATACCGAAATTCTAATAAACTTTCCTGGACAGTACTATACGGGTACTGCTGAGTGATGGTGCTTGGTGGTGCTGTCTTCTCGAACTCTGGAGCACTTCTCAGCTAAAATTGCGAGTAACGTTGCTTCATATGCGAGAGATATTAATAAAATTGAATTTGAATGTAAAAGTGTAAGTATTTGTGTTGTTTTTTTTGGTTGTACGAAAATTAAAGAGCACCTTTAATTTTATAAGAGAGTAAGTATATTAAAGATTTGCGGACGGAGTGTAGAGAATGAAATTGAAACACTCAAACAATAAGAGTATTTTGTTTTTATTTATTTGTGAGTACTTTCATTTCTTTTTTTTGTCTAAATCACTTGTAGATTGAATGGCTGATGGACTTTTTTGTTTTATATTTCTGAGAGAAGTCAATTTGACGATAGGTTCTGTTGTTTTTGAAGCAAGTAGATTGTTATTACGATAATCTACACCGGGCGAATGAACATACAAATCTGTAGATAGTTTCTCTTTTGATTTTGTCCTGAGAAACTTTGAATAATATTAATTAAGGAGAAGGAAGAATGTATAAGTGTTGGGAATTATCTCGGTCACCTTGTTTGAAGGTCAAACATGCGTAGTCAATGCATAAACAAATTAAGTAATTATGTTGGTCGACATCTGGCGGTGAATGGATGGAGATATTGATAGTGGTTTGAGTATCAGTATGGTAGGTACCTAAGAATATGTTTTGAATAGGGTAAAGCTGCAATCAGTGGTTTTTGCTTATTTATCTATAGAAAGTTTAACATAAATTTAAAAATAAAATAAAACAAAGTGTAAATATTAACTAATCGAATGAGTGGAAGAACAATACAGACGCCATTACAGAAACATTAAAGACAAAATGCGCATAATTTTAAACATAATGTTGAGGTATTAGGTATGATACCTACATCTTGACAATTTTTTTTTAAATTTTGGAGCATATATATTTCATAATTTTTAATTTTTTTAAATTAGCTTTGAGCTATGCCTTAATTCTTTTCATAGTAAAACTACACAAGTGAACATATCTACATTCATTGTTTTATGACAATTCGTATAAAAAATAAAGCAAACATACCTTTCATGACGTCAAAGTGTCGTAGGGAATTAGTACCATACTTAAAGATAATAGCCGCAGGCAGATAGACATGTAGCAGTACGAAACAACAACGATGGCAACACTTTAATTTTGGAAACATGCGAGCCACACCATATCAGCTATGTACCACAGGCACATCACACCATGAAGCACGATTACGTACCTTATACGTGTAAATAATGAGATTCACAGTTCCTGCCGTTATTTTTCCAGTTTCATCTTGCTTTTTCACTCGATATAAAACGTCATGCAATTTATGTTTGCACGCTCAGTCTTCAACTATTCTGTGTACAATTAATTCAATAAAATTTATTTCTTATTTTTATTAAACTATTTTGTCTCTTTTGTGTCATTTAGCTAAAGACAGATTAGCCTATATAAAACGGTTCTTGTTTTTCGGCGTATATCATACGATGACCAATAGAAATGTTAATAAAAAGTTAATTCACGAATGCAAATTTAAATAACATAGATGCGTAAATGCTTTTATTTTTTCATATGCTTAGTTTTTGGCAAATTGTGTATTTTAATATCTGCTTATAATCAACTTCCTTCGGTGAATTAGGTAATTAATATCAATTAATGTTGTTTTATTGATAATATTTCTCAGTAAACTCATTGATCGAAGATAATTCATGTTTAATTTGCATTTATTAATAGGGATCTGTATTTTGTTTCGCCTGTTTTGTTTATGGTTACTCATTAGACTCAATGTACTGTTGTTTTATAAGAATAAAACATTTTGGCTAAACCGCTGCCGTATTACAAAATAGCAATATCAAGATTAAAAAGCGTTTCGTATATTTAGTGTCGCAAACTAACTTTATGTTTGAAGAGTTTTTTTTTTAATTTATAGAGCTTGGCTTTTAAAGCAGACGTATATGTATGGTCCATATGAATAAAAAGAAGTACACATACGCCCGAGTGACCGACTCAAAGTTATTAATATCGGTGCTGGAATTTTGAAATGGAATTTCTGTATAGTCAAATCAGGATTTAAGCTTAACAAACACTCAAACAAAATTTGCATATTCCCCGCCCCAGTGCTCTCCCCATGTTGCCTCGTTAACAAAAAAAAATAATTTATTTTGATTCATTTCTGGCGAAAAGAAGTGTGTAGTTAAATTATATTCACCTTAAATATCTGAACATTACACATTTATTGTCAAAAGAAAAAAAAAATTCAAATTTAAGTGCCCAAAAAGAAAGAGAGCAGCAAAGTTTCCGAAAACCAATATAAAAACTAGCTTTTTGTGCAATAATTACAAAGAGCTTAACCTTAGAAATGTTCAAAGTTTCGAGCTGAGTGGCTATACGTTCTCTCTTCCTATAAGGCTAGGCTCGCACATGATTTTGGTGTAAAAAAGGTTTTAATGAAACGAGAAGTCCGAAAAAATTTATCTAGAGACTTAAAATGTGGATCAATTTGCTTTAAATTTGGTACAGAGAATTTTTACATGATTCCCTAGAGGGGAAATTCGAATTTTATTTTAACTCATCTAAAATAGGCAGCTTACATAATTGACAACAATTTTGTTTTTTTTTTTTTTTTTTAAAACAATTTTGATTAAAAATCGTATTTGTAATAAGCAAATTGATTTTTATAGAAGACTTAGTTTCAGGTTTCTAGCAAAAATTTGTTTGATTTTTTGAGTTATTCATCTTTTTAATGGCTTGACCGATTTTGCAATCTGGTGCTTTTTAATACAAAGTTCAAATAATATTGTACATATTTACAAATTTTGGAAATACATTTTTTTAAACAAAGTAATTTTTTTAAACCCAAAAAAACGATTTTTTAGTACTTCTGTTTTTTTTTTTAATATTTGTGCGTTATTGTTGCTAATTTTAAGAGCAAATTCGTACGATCCATGTCGTGAATATTTTTAATTTATTTCTTATGTCTCAAAAGTTGCTTGACCGATTGTGAAGATGTTTAAATTTGTTTAAGCTGTTTGGACGTGTTGTTAAGTACATAAATTCGTTTCTAGCTGCACTGAACAGATGTGGAATGCTTTACATAGTTTTCTTTTCTATTATAAAACTAAGACATTTAAAAGGAATGTGCATTGATATCTCCAAATTCTCCTAAAATTGGTTCATAATTTAAGAGGTAGTCATAACCCTTTGCGCGCACATTTTTAACAAATAAAATAATAAAATCATTGTGAAGCTGCAACAGAAAATATGTTTTTCTGTATACACTTTACATAAAACTCCAAATTTAAGCTCTCAAAAACCATGAAGGTAAATATTAAAAAAAAATAATGCGTATACGCCCTAGTGATCATCATTTTTTTTATGCATTCCATATTTAATATAAATATGTAATAAACTTCCAAAGTTAGCGCCTATGCTTTGTATGTTGGAGATGTCCTTTTTATATGAATCCTCATTTGTAACCAAGGCGGTTTGATTTTTGCGGATATGCTTATTGCTTAGGTTTGGTTTGGTACAAGTTTCGACCATTAATAATGCTGTTACAGATATATATGTGTATGTTCTACTGATGTACCCACAGTATAAAACTAAGAAACTTCCTCAATCCGTGTTGGCATATCTTTCGTAAGAAAAATTGTGCTATTTGACCACTTAAAGTTTGTTCTATAATCTAAAATCTTGCCTTTGGATTTTAGTTAACATGTAGTGAAAAATAATACTATCATAGACATATTTATGGATGCCATATAACATCCATTTTCGCAAAGGTTATCAGATATGGTGTTCTATTTCCTATAACGAACACAGCTTTAGTCGTAGTTTCTTACCAGTGAATATAAATGCTCACCAGTTAAATTAAATCAAAATCCTTTCTTAAAATTATTTTAAATTCTTTTTATTTATTTTCCATGAAAATTATAGTACTTAAACATGATTTGTTTTAAAGACTTAATTCTTTTTTTTTTTAACCCAAATCAAATTGAAAAAAAAAAAACATTCACATGAATGTTTTATCTTTGTTCACATTTGATTAAATAAATTATAGAATTTTCATATTGATATCGTTTATGCATACCTATATGTATTTTGTTGTTTGATAAAAACTTTTTTTTGTCTTAACATCATTTGTTTTTTTTTTTTTTTAATAATCTAGAAAAGTTTATTTAGAAAAAATGTTCATATTAAGTTTACTCACTAAAAAAAATTATTCATGTTTTTTGTATTATTTTGTCTGTTTTGTTTTATAGATATTTCTTAAATTTATTTAATATTTTCTTTCATTTTAAATAAAATTGTAAGCAACAACAAATTAATTAATTTAATTATGTATGTATTTAAAAATTACAATCTCCTACTTGAAGAGAGAAAACATTAACGAATATAATGTATATAAGCAAATAAATGGAAGAAAAATAATAAATTTTATAAAGCTGAGTTTTTTTTTAATTTCAATTTTCGTTTAAAAACTCTTTACACTTACATAAATATTTTTGTTTCTTTTATGTATTTATTAAATGTAAATATACTATGCGTTTGATCCAATATTTTGCTAATTAATAAATACTTTTTATTTAGTTTTTTTTTTCTTACTAGAAAATAAGGACATTCAATAATAAATATTATTAAAAAAAGGCCTTTGCAAGAACATCAAGTGTTGGTTTATAATAATTCTTTATATTTATGTATGCTAAGCTTATATTTTATTTTATATAATTGATATAATGTCAATTGTTGTTGTATTCTTTCTGTTTTAATATATAATAAATTTTCAATGCATCAAATATATCAAACACAACAAATCGCAAAAAAAGCATTAATATAGTTTTTTACTTTCGTTTCTTTATAACATAAAACAAAAATAAGTGTGCGATTTTATTAAATATGTATTATCATTTTAAGTAGTATGAAAAATCTGTAAAATTTTATATGTATGTATTTTTCAGGACGAAAGATTGTTTGTTCTGTTTTCTTTTTTTTTTATTTAAATTTAACCAACAGATTTATCTAAATAAAATCTATATCATTTTAGTCTTAAATTGTCTGCTAATCTATTTTGATGTTCGTAGAAAAATCTTTTCATTTTCATATAAAAACTGAATGTTTTAAATAAAATTAATAACTCAATATTAGATTAAAATTGTTACAAAATAAAAAAATAATCAATTTTAAGTTTCAATAAGTTGATATTTATTATGTAGCGATTCATTTTTCTATGCTGGGCTTCTATGCTGATTTTCAGATTAATTTTTGAAATGCATACATACCACCTCAGTAGCCCAGAGTAATGAAAGTTGGGATCAAATTTATTACAATTTTAGTTCAATTAACACGTACATAGCATTAAAAGTCTATTATAGCAGAATTTTTAGTTGTTATTTACCATTTGAGATATGGACCCCACAGAATATTATTAAATATTTAAAGTTATTGCATCCGATATGTTGCAAACGAAGTAAACGAAAGTCACGACAAAGTGCGATTATGTAAAACGAGATACATAAAAGTAATAAAACACATTTTTCTTAAAGCACAACCAACTTCACGCCTACTTATGACTGCCCAGAATTAATAAACGAAAACTTAACGATAGCCAAATATCAGTCGTACGAAAAAACGAATATCATTAAACTAAAACGAATCTCGCTAAACGTAATCGCATTCTAACGATAACAAGGTATTTTTATCGATAATCGTTTTACTGAATTTTTCCAGTTTACGTAATTGTATTATCGAGTTTTGACCTCTTTCTAGTCGATCACAATATTTTCAGATTTTAATAAAAGGAAGTCGTATGTCGTTCGTTAGTATATCACATCAAATGGAAGAACCCTTTTAATTAAAACCCTTCCTTTCTTTCATTATGTGGATTTTCTTGACAAAAATTCGATTTACACTTTACAGTTTATCCCTTAATATCGAAGTTCACACCCTAGAGGCACTATTCTTTCATTACACTATCAAAATTATGATCTCGGGGCATTTTTGTGTAAATTAGGTACCGAGTATCCTATTAAATAGCTGACAGAGCTTTAAGAATATTAATACAATTTGCTACAGTTTATAGACGTAAGATTAGTTTCTCAACTTTAGGAGCAGTAAATACAAAGCCCAGAAACCGTCTCAATAGTGAGGAGCATAACTTTAAATTCCCTTTAAATGAAACTAAATTATTTGAATCAGCTGATGCTCAGAAAAATCCAAGTAAATTCTGCCATTACGTTGCAGAAGGTTTTAATAGGGTAATAAAAAAACATGATAATGACAATGACAATGAAAAAAAAAAAAATAATAGTTTCATCTGAAAAAAAAAAAAAAAATCACCAGACATCCTGTATTTCCCATTAATTTTGTCAAGTAACATTTGAAATTGCTCTTCTGTGAAATAGCGAAAGGTGTAGGTATAGATCCAACAAAAAACAAAATTAAAATAAAAAAAGCCATTTTTAAATATTTCATGATTTCGGTATTTTTTCAGTTTTTTTTTTATTTTCACAAAATATCAACATTTGTCTACTTAAAATTGTCCCAAAAAAATAAAGTTCAATCATGCAAAATGTGAAATACTTATTTTTTTGTTTTCATTTCACTTATTTTTTTTTTACATTGTATAATGTTAATATTAAAACAAATTTAATTACAAATAAAAAAAAATATATAATAGGAAGAGAATAATATAAATATATAATGTTTTGTTGTTGTTTTATAGATATATTTTTTTTTGTTTTCATTAAATTAAATTATAATTTTGCTTTTAAAAAGATACAATTTATTATATTATAATATCTAAATGGACAAAATAATGGGTAATAAAGTTGTCTCTTTTCAAAAAAAAAAAAATAAAATAAAAAATATATTTATTTTTTTTTTAAATCAAGTTTAAGAGCGCAAATTAAAAACAAAAATTGAATAAACTTTAAGTAACAATAATAGTTTATTTGTATTCTTTTATTTAGATTGATGTTAAGATTGATTCTCTCTTATTTTAAAAAATTGTTTGTATTGTTTTTTTTTTTTAATTAATTAATTATTATTATTTTTTTTTAATTAATTAAAGTTATAAGAGGAATCGTCAAAAGAAATTATAGAAACACATATCTATGAGTATGGATGGTAATACATATATTTGTAATCAACTTATATTACAATTCTTTTTTTTTTTCTTGGTTGTTGTTGTTGCTGCTGATAGTTGTTGAATGTTGTTTTTTTTATCCTATAGTTAAATGTTTTAAATTGTTTTTTTATTTTATTTTGTTTAATTCAACATTTTTTGTTTGTGTTTTAAATCTTCGAAAATGATTTATTTGTCTTTCTCGGACTCAACTGGCGCCTTCTTGCCGATTGGGATGGCTACTTTGACTCTGGAAGTAAATAAAGGCACTTTTATTAACTGGAATACTTATAGAAGGTATGTAAACATTTTTTTTTAATCTGACATTTTTTTTTTCATTTAAAGTTAAAAAAAATTGAAGCAAACTGAGAAGTTTATGAGCTTCAAGTGAATAAAACTAATACTTCAAAATTGAAACTTACTATTTTCCTAGGCATTTTATTTAATTTCATTTTCATTGAATACTGTAAAAAAAGGTTATCACTTTGAAATTATATGTCTACCCCAAGTTTCAAGACCTTTTACAATGAGTATTCAATTGTTTTGCAAAGAATTGTGTACATGTCTGTAAATATATGTATGTACGCATACATTTTTACGATTTGCTTTCTCGTTTATTATGTGTTTGCAGTTACGACAAGTTAATAGCTCTCCTGATTGTTGAGATAAGGTAATAAGATTATTTAATAACAAGAAACAAGATCTTCAATAGTTCAGTTTGTATTGAGATAATTTTTTTTTTTTTTTATATAATCTGAACTTGTAGGTTTGTTGCATCAGCATTACTTCTGACACGGCTTTCCATTTTGAGCTCTACAAAAGTCTAAAACAAGTTTCTATGTTAAATAAAAGTTGGGTTGTAATGATGATGGTAGACCAATTCTCAAACTGTCAAATAGCGGCAATTAAAATACAAGTGATTTTATCGAAACCTTCACAGATAAACCTTCAAAGTAAATGTTCCATTTGGTTGTAAGGGGAAAAGAACTACATAGATATTTCGGTGGCGAAGTTTAGATGTAAAAAGAAAGTACATACTAATGTAGAAAAAAGTATAACATAAACTAAAATCACTAACGAAGTGTCACAAGTTTTTATTTTTAAGTGCAATTTATGACATGACACAAATTAGCAAATATACACATTTTTTTAAAGTTTTGTTTTATAAATTTGACCAATTTTTATATATTTGAGTTATATTTCTCTGGGTCCTTTTGAACATTTTTATGAATAATTTAATGGTTTGTCCTTACGTTTCTAATGAGAATATACTTCATGAATCTCAAATGTTTGAACAATTTCAATTTTTTAAACAAAAAAATGTCAGGTTTACAAAAAAATATAGTAAAAAGTTTAAAAAGTTAGGAGTTACTTACTTGTCAGTAATTTCTGTCACCTTGGTTCGTACCAAATCCAAATATGAGTCGATTGATTGTTTGTTGCTTTCGTACAGTTTTGGCAAAGTGAAGAGTGACACGAAGGCTGTAAACAGAAAAGAAAAAAATAATCAAAATAAATTTAAAATAATTGAAACATGCATTTTCTGGTCTCAGGTATTAAATTATTTAACTTAAATTTCTGACTTAAGTTATTTTTGCTTAATGCTTAGTTTATACATCAAAATGCGAAGTGAAACACCATCGTCGTATGTTTGGTGCCATCGTAATCGAAAACTTGTTATGAATCCCAAAAAAATGTATCACAGATTCTATCGTAGTTGAAAATATCATACAAATTGTCATCCTGAACGGACTCGTTGATAGTTTTTTGGGGGGTTCGGAAAACTTTCCGATTACGATGGAATTCATGATAGGGCTGAATAATTCCATTGAGATGTTTCTTTCGAAACTAATTCGATTTTCTTTGTCGGAAAAATTAATTTAATGATATTTTTCACGTCTTGGAAATAATAATGTTTTCACTTCGCTTGGATGTACCTTTCTATACTCTAGACTTAAGTAAAAAGTATTGATAATCGAAAGAAAAAAAAATATTCTAACTTACCCAACATCACCAATGTCATGCCATTGAACCAAGCTCCAATGTATGTCATGAACCACAGAATAACACCGAATTTCAGTGAATCAACTAAATCATCAACCAAAAACAATCGCCTTAGTTCAGCTGTGAATCCATTTACATGAGCAACAGCAACGCTAGTCACTTGTTGTACTCGTTCTTGTGAGATGGTCAAATCGAATTCGAGGTATTCCCTATACAAAAAATAAATAAATAAAAATTAATGTTTTTTTAAGGATTACTTTCTAAATTTTTTTAAACTTACTTGAAGGGATGTCCTTCTGATGTTTTTTGGATGGCTGCCATCACTGTTTTGTAGATACGGAACGATACAGTACCAGCTAATGCAAGAATTGATAAATATGCAAATACACTGATTACCGAGAAGCATGCAATAGCCAATAAAGTTATCAGTCCAGCACCGAAAACGATTCCTGATTTCTTCACATCTCGCCAGTAGATTAGGGATTCCACTATAAAGATTAAAAAAAAAAATTATTAGATAAAATATTTAAATTTAAGTTGCTTAAATAAAATAAATAAATATAAACTCGATATAATTATACAGCTTTCTAAAAAAATTTACTGGTCCCCCTTAAGAGTTTTTAAAAGGAGGGTTGGGTTTGGGTGGTTTTCTCGATATGGTTTATTGAAAAAAAATGTGAGATTTCATCGAAATCGATTCAAATTGAAAACTTTTAATATCTCTTAAACCAGATTAGGTTCAATATCGGCCTAAGATATTTTAGCAAACAAAGATAATAATTAATTTGGTATATTAATATTATGGTTGAGCACCAATTTCGGAGCAGTTGCACTTATTAGATGAGGAGATGCTAGTTGAATAAAAAAACGAGATCAACGCGACACGGGATTAATAATTCTTATTCTATTCATACAAAATTAGCTCCTGCTAGAAAAAGTTGAGTTTTAAGCTGAGTTTGTTTTGGGTAGATAGGTTAAGTAAAAATCCAGTTTTATTTTGTGTTAACCCTCATAAAATGTCAAATTAAGAATTTGCATACAAATTTCTGTTCATATATAGCTTTTTTTTTAAGTAGTTTCGATAATTTTTAAGTTTAATGTTAAACAAAAATTCAATTTATGTAGATTTATTCTAAAAGACAAGCAGATTTTTGTAAACAAATTCTAGTTTATTATTATTTTAGTTATTTTATTTAGATGAAAGCAAATTAGAATGCAACTAAAATAATTTATGAATTATACATATTTTAACCTATTCAAATTTTGCATGAATTTTATTTTGAAAAATAATAAATATCACATTAAATAAAAATATAAAAATGGCAACTTTGCAGCTGGATGGAACAAAAAAAAAGTATAAAAATAGATTTAGCTTTTTTGCAAAAATTAAAATGGATATTTTTGATGAATGACAAGTCGAATTCATTTGTTTAGGATAACAAAAATCTTTTGTCCAGTCATCAAGTTTTGAATTTAAATTAAATTCATAGAAAAGATTTGTATAGTTTTTTGGGAAGTTTCTTCATTACAAATAGAAGTAGATACTCAAACGGATATTTTTTTCTTCAAATGATTTATCTTATTATTTCAGAATGAAATGAATTTTCTGTCCTATTCTAGTTTTTTTTTTTTTTTAGACAAGAAAATTTCCATTCTGTCCGAGGGTTGACGTGACTTGTATTACGCAATAGAAACACTTTTCTCTAAGCCCACCCACTACAAATTAAAGAACAAAACTTCTTTTTCCGGCACACTAACAACCAAAAATTATTTTAATTGAACTTTATTAACAAAAAAAAATATATAAAGAAATCAATTTCGTTACTTTTTGCCATATTGGTTTGGAACTTTTGTTAAGCAGATTTTCTATTTAAAAACAAAGAAAAATTCAAAAATGCACTTTTTTTAAGGGATAAAAACACCCGGAAATACAACAAAAGTTTGTACTAGATTAAATGCTTTTCCAATTTATATATACAAAATATATATAAAAGTATTTATACATATATATAAATTAATGTATTTAAGAGTTTTATGCGTGGGTATTTTCGAATTTAAGTTAAAAAAAAAAATTAAATAGAACTTTTTCACTGTATGTCACACCACTGTGCGGTTGACATAGTCACGTTGATGAAGAAAACTCTCGATGCACTAGCTGTGGGGATAATTTCTCGGAGCGTATTTTCGACATTCTATCGAGAAAAAAATAAATATATTATATAGGTACAAATACCAGCTAAGAGTTAAACAAGAAAAAATAAAAATTTTGACAATTTACTTTTGCGAACTTTGAAAGAAGGAGGTGGACGAGTCAATGTGATGGCTGCTGTTGGTAGATTTTTTTTTCTCAAGCGAAGAAAATAAAAATAAATGAATTGTTAAATTAAATGGCGTGGGTATATAAGAAAACATTTTTGTGTCTTGGGGGTAAACTTCTTGGTTTGTGATTAAACATAAAAGAAAAGAGAGTTTTTTTTAATGGAAAAGCAACTTATATGTAAGTTTTTAGTTGCTGAGATAAACCAGGGTTAATCCTACAAACAAAATGAACCCGAGTTCATTCAGAAGCGGGATGGATTAACTTGAATTCCAAGGAAATGACAGATCCAGTTTATGTGACAGTCTAGATTAGGTGAGTTTGATAACTTTAAATTTCTTACAAATTTTCACAAATTGCAATTGAAGATTTTTGTATGCGTTAGGAATGCATTTAGGGATGAAATAAAATAAATGAAACATTAAACCCGACAAATTTTTGGCTAAGCCCGGAGCTCGGAGTTTAGATCGGATTCCCGACGTTTTCGTGCGAAAATAATTTCGAAGCTGAGAACTTTAATTTATAAATTTCTTTTATTTTTTTACATAAAAAAGAAAGAAATAATAATCACATAGAAAAAAACTTTAGAGACCAACTTAAAGATTTGAAATTTGTTGTCGGTTTTTGGAACTAAATTTTTAAACCTGAACGCACACCCAATAATTTGAGGTAAGTTCAGATCAATTCTAAATATTAAACTAAGAATTTTGTTTAAAATAAAATATTCAGCAAAATCCTAAAGTTCAGATCGATCGTATTTAAAATTCTATTAAATAATATTCTATTTTCATTATTTTTCCGAAAAACACAGCATGACAACATCAAACATACATATACCGGTCATATGGAATGTATCTTCTTCGTTTCAAAAAAAAAAAATAAAACACAAAAGCAGAAAAGCAGAAAAGCAGAAAAGCAGAAAATCCAAAAAAGATACGCATCAATATAAAAATAAAGAAAACTTTCTTGAAATTAAAATGAACGAGAAACAAACAAAATTAAAAAATAAAGAAAATCGAAAACAAAGTAACAGAATAAAGGAATTCTGGTATGAAAAAAAAAAAAAAAAAAAAAAAAAAAATCAAAGATGCAAGCATCAGTTAATTCCCAAGAAAATTCTCATAGACATATTTTTTTTTGTTTAAACTGAAAACACAGATAAACGAGTATAAAACCAAAAAGCAACTCAAAATAGACAAAGAGTTGCCAGCCATGTTTGTGTCACGTTTGTGGGCAGAAAGAGGGAGGAATTTGTTTGATTTAATTTAACAATTAATCGATCAGTACAGGCTCTATGTAGTCGATGGCTTTTCAAATTCACGTGTCTACCAATTGAATGGGTTTACCACCTAATTCCTTTCCAATTTTGTGTAGTAACAGAGAGTGAAATTGACAGCACGTTGCAGCATTGTAAATCTTTTACTTTTTTTTTATTTTTTATTTTGAGAGATAGACGGGTGCTGACATTTGGAAATGCATCGGAAAAAAAAATAATGAGATGGAAATACTCAGAAAAAAAGTTGTTTTTTGTTCTTTGTTGGAAAACAAAAAAAAAAGCTTAAAGAATTTTAAATTGGTTTTTGAAATATCATTGAAGTTGGTATTTTGAAGTCGAATTGGGAGAGGGTTTAATTTGGTTATTTTGTGGTGTATTTAAAAATACTTTTAATTAAATTTTATTGAAGCATGCGGTTTTGGCTTTTCAGTGGGTTGGATGTTTTTTTTTTATCTTGCGATAAACTTATTGATACTATAAACAAGATCTAGTTAATCTGACATTCCTGTAACGAAACCGAAATGTAGAGCAATCATTTAAGTTTGATTAAGTTCTTAATTGAGTTACAACACGTATAAGTTTATAATAAAAAACAGAAACGACCGACGAAAGAGCAGTATTTCTTTCGTTTTTAGCAATACGTCAAGTTTATTATTTGTTTACGTTTGAAGTCATGCAAATGCAATTAACGATTTATTTAAGGATTGGAAATATTGGAATGATTCAAAATTAATTTTGGAAAGATTACTATACTTTCAGATGTCAAAACAATTCTGTGAAGAAAGATTAATTCATTAATTTAAACATATCGTAAAAATAATTGCTTTTCTTACAATTTTAGACTTACCCTGAGCCCACACGAGAGGTTATTCGCTAGCGAGTTTCGATACATTAAAATTGGTTTACTAATACGCCAATTTTATTGTTAGCATAGAAATTGAAAAAAAAAAAAATTCTCCCAGCCGATCTAAAACACACACATATGAAATGAATGGTTAAGATTGTAAGTCACAAGGCCTTGGTTCAGAGCATCAAACTTTGTTTTGGAAAAGTATTGTCATAAGTTTCAGCCGATAAAAGTTTGTTAGATTTTGGTGCAATTAAATAAAAACCTTCTTTGGAAACCTGATATACAAATTAGTTATAATTTGAATTTCTCTGTTAAGAAAGATGAATCAGAATTTCTTTTTATCAATAAAATATACATTTTAAAATCATGTATTCTAATATTTAATTTGAATACTTGACTTTTAATCTCATTTTAAGTTCGATAAATAATAATAAATTATATTAAATCACGATTGATCACGTCATGGAATATGCCCAAAAATTAATTTAACTACAAATCTACATTGGTATGTATATTGTAAATACAATACATACAAGTATTAAAATTATTTGTAATTTTCTAGTGTGAGTTGTATTGTAAGATAAAATTTATTTTAATTTGGAATATCAATGGAAAATAAATTAAAAAAAAAACTCCATGAATTTTGTTTGTTTGTGGCGGCTTTAAACGAAAAAACACTTGTTAAAATAAGTAATAAAACTGAATTGAATTTAAAAAAAAACATCAAAGTAGGTACCTATACATATATGTATGTGGCAATAAACATGAACCCAAAAGAACTATGCCTACCTATATTTCTGATCCACATAATAATAATCAATTATTTGTTAAGAAAATTAAGCATGGAGAATACATACATAACATACAAGAAAAAGTAGTAAAACAACTACAAGATTTTATGAAAAACAGTTCTGTATATTTTGAAATTATAGGATATGATTATTTTATTTATTTACACCCCTAAATAATAATAAAAAAAAGGATATTTTTTTAATTCACAAATGAACTAAAATGTTGATCAAAGATTTAATAAAATATGTATCTCATTAATAAAAAATTAACTGCTAATTAATTGCTTAACAACGTTAAGAAGAAAATCTTAACGAAAATCTATTACAGTCAACAAGAATGTAGTTCAGACAAATACACTTTCTCAAAAAGTGTGAATTTTTGCACGATCACTTTGTCATTTAGCTTGAAAATAGCATTTATGTGTCACTAGTGTTAATTTTCTTTTTATCTCTAGTCGTTAGCAAAAATATCTTAGGTATTTTTAAATTAATTACTCGGTAAAACATCTTCTTGGGTGAATTAACTAATTAACATCAACTTTAATGGTTTGCAATTCGGAATAAATGTCCGATCCGAAATGCCAAAAAAATACAACACAAACAGATCCAATTCGATTCTGATGTTTTTGGTATCGTTGTATTTGTGAAACGTCATACGAAGACGTGAAATAGTATTATCACATTTATTACAAATGGCGGATGTAAACATAGACGAAATGATGTACATAGTTTACCAAGAAAATGCACAGATAAATTGCACACGAAACAATTGTTCGCATTTATAATTATTATTACTTTAATTTTTTAAATAATCTTAATTTTAAATTTAAACTTAAAATTGTTTCTTCTTTTCAGGAGGGAACTGTCATTATGTATGACAAAACTTTCAGAAGGGTTTACAATTTAATTTACATAAATGCATTCCAAGAAAAAGTGTTTTTTTTTTGTTCGTTTTAAGTGTATTTATTTTTGTAACGTGCAATTTCTTAAATTGTTCGTGAAATTTTCACAATTTGCTGTCAGAACTCTGTTGTGGAAAATTTGTTGAAAAATAAATACCAAACATATTGTCGAAAAAGAGGAAAACGTGGAAATTTATTTGATAATGAATTGGAATTTCAATGGCACCTTTTATCGATATACATAGTTTCTATTAACCATGAGATGTTTTCATTTCTTCAAATTTAAAATAATGTTGCGAAATTTGCGCAAAGTGTAATAGCAAACAAAATTTCGTAGGGAAGATCAATTATGTGTTTAAAAAAAAATACAAAAAATCGTGAGATATGACGGGATGCGAAACGAAAAATTTCGCAAAATTAATGCATTGTACCAGATTACTAGAAAAAGTCTTTTTTTATCGGAACATTGATTTATGTTTAAAAAAGCTGACAATTGAGTTTTATTAATATTTGTTAATTGCGAAATATTGATGGAACTCTCTATAAATATTTTTGTTTCCTGTATTCTTAAACATTTTGTCATCGTTTTGAAGATTACAATAAAATTTCGCTTCATCTGCTAATTAGACTAAAAGGAATCTTCCACATTCAATTCAAAGAATAAGACATGACATGTTTTTGGCCACGTCGTGTTTTTTAACAAGTTTTTGCAGAACTTCAATGAAGCGTAGGTGTTTATAGAAAAATTGTTCAACAGACATTTTACAAGCTCAGGAGACACACATTTTTGAATAATTTGTTAGGTATAATTTTTACTCTATAAATGTCTACCACTTGTCTTTAGATCAAGCCAATATGAATAGTTTTAAACATTAATTACTAAAAGCCAAATTATTACTAAAATACGTAAATTTGAAAAAAAAATAAATAAATTTTTTAAACTATTACATAATTGAAATAACTTGACTATAAAAAAAATAAAATGAAAAAAAAAAAATAAAATAAAACAACTATAAAAAAAATATGTTACACTACCGCCACCTAAATGCAAGAACTAGATAACTCGATTGACTACTTTTAAAATATCTAAGCAAAAACGTATAAATTACAACTAGAATTTTCGTTCAATATAGAAACCTATGGGATTAAAAAAACGAAAATTTAAAATTTTCACAGCCCTAAGGTAGCTATGTAGATACATACCATACAAAACAAGTTCCTAGTTCTCGCAGTCAGGTGGTGATATTAAAAGTGCTTCGGTTGTGTTTTTATATATTTTTGTTTCCATTTTCAATATTAATCCCAATCCAAAGCCCTTTCTTTGTTGGTTTCGACCTAACCCACTTTTTTAACCTAGTTTTTTGTAACATATTTTGCGAATCAAACTGTTTAACATTCATAATTTAATTAGTATTTTTCAAGAATCTATAATTATAATTTTAAAGACTTCATCGCCAGTAAATTATTGATCAAAATATTATTTTTGATTAAAAACAAAAAAATTTATATAATCACAATAGGTATACTACATACATATGTAATTTGTAAGTATCCATGCGAAAAAAGTGCATCCATCTGGATCCAATTGAATCCATATGGTAACTCTATTCACAATAGCCAGCGCACGATTTAGATGTGCAATTCAAGAAATTAATTATTGAAAAAAAAAATTATTAAAAATCACCTTCTCTTTTTTCAATAAAAATATAGAAAGTACCTAATCTGAAGAGCCTATCGTAATTCCTCATTCACATTTCATTGATTTTGATTTCCAAAATTAAAAAAAAAATAAAAGAAGAAGAAAAGAAAGCCCCAATTCAACATTTTGTTGAAAACCTTTAAAACCAGTTAGTATCATAAATTTACTGTCTTGATCTGTCTGACCAAATAAAAAGAATAAAATAAAAACAAACATCAGTTAGGACAAGATAATTACCTGCCTACACTACACCTATGGCTAACCTTTATTAAATATGTATCAAGAAACGTGTTCATTAATTTATATAACCATGTCTAGGCAGAGTATTTAAAAGTGATTAGAGATTCCAAGACTCAAATGCAAATAGCAACGGTGAAATATTTATTGCGAAAATGAAAGTAACCACCAGAAATAATCTTGTCGTCATGACGACAATATATTCTATCTTGTTGATTCAAATCATTATCAATTTTGAGATAACCTTTCATACGAATTTTTTTTTGTTAATTAATCAAAAATCAATTTATGATGTGCAGCTAAGGTAGCACACCGCAGTTGCAACGTTATCGCAATCAATAAACATAGAAAGCAAGCTAATGACCATTTAACATGTGCTGCGCATGTCTAACTCTAAACTCTTAACCTATACTATATACCTACGTAAGTCGATTAAATTGTACGCGTGGCGAGACGAGAGTTATAGCTAGCTATTATCAAAAACCAACTTAAACCTACACCCAACTGGTATTGGCTTAATTTTGACAGTCGTAGTCATGTATAATCATGACACGTTGGCCGTGTCTCTTTCACCGTCATCGTCATTGTCGTGTCATCGTGGATTGTCATCGTCGTGTACAAACTATTAGATTAATCTTTTGCTTACGCATGCAAAATTATAACTTTTTCTCGATTATTTTGTCAAAAAGAATGTTCTTATATATTTTTACCTGGACCACGTTCGGGTAGCTGAACAGCATTTCCATTTGAGGTACGGTTGGGTTTTCTTCCTCCAGCCATTTCTTCGTGTTTTTTTTTATTTATAGACAGTAGTAACTAGATACCAGAACAGGAAAAAGGACAATGACACGATTTTAGTTTCGTGACTATATGGCTTCTTATGATTTGCTTTTCAATTTGATATCTTAGGGATTATCCTTTCAAAATGGCACACATGGAACGAATAAACAAAATAACACAAGAAAAAAAAAAGTAATGAAAGAAGAAATAAACCGAAACTACGCTGCGATTCTGCTGACCGCCAACGATTCGTTACGAACGCGAAAAGACTGAAAACAGTCAAAGACGATTCCAGCAGGAGAGTAGAGTAGAGTAAAGTATCTCGTCTCGGCCACCACGACACGACATAACTCCCACCACCACCATTAACCACCGTGTCGTGTATACCCAGCACCAACACCATCATCGCATACCCTAAGATTTTTTTGAGTACATATTATTCTCAAAAGTATCTGTTGAAGTTAACAAAAGCGGCGAGTGGGGCGAGTTACCAGTCTTTATTACTGATATCATCATGAGGGTATAAGAGAGAAAAACTTGGTGTTTTTGAAAATAAAATGAAAAAAAACGCGACTCGACTTGTTTGAGTTAAAGTCTCCAAAGGGTATGCGAGAGGGACGCCATGCCAGTCACTACGCCATGTCACGGAGTGAAATTGAAGCTTGATTCATTCTTTCTTTCGATAGAACAGGTCTTTAAGTTGGAGTTTCCTAACCAATACACTGTTATACTTTAGAAGACAATACATTATGAAAGACTGCAACTCAACTAGCTATAAAGAGAGTGGGTAACTTGAATCGGGTTTTGTTTCTTTTTTTACATTTTTTTTCTCTCCTGTCACCGTATGGTTTGGTTGTGGATGACGTAGACGAATGGATGACAGATAATGTAAATGCTTGCTCATGAAAATTACTATAGTTTGGCTGGGGACAAGTTTACATAAGTAGTTTCATTGGTGTTAGGTTTTGTTTTTCTTTTTTTTTTTAACATACGTTTATATAAACGTCAAATCTGCAAAAAAAAGTTTGAGGGAGGTGTTGCTGGGTTTATGTTTGTTTTTGGAGCAAATGTTTTTAATTTTACCGTTCGTTCTTTAACGAGGGTGTTATTTGCATATTGAATTGAATAAGTTCCACTTGTGATAAGAAATGAAAACAGTGGCGTAGGATAGTCGATAGATTTTCCTTGATTTAATTCAGGGATTTATAGCGTTCGAAATTTTAATCCAATTCACACATTTTCTTTGCCTTTTTTTAAAATTTTTAATTGTTCAAAATTTTAAGAGTTGGTAATAGCTTTGTTTCTTAAAGATTAATTTTCAAAGCCCGGTTCAAAATAATTTAAATACCAACAAGTATTGAACTGCATAAACTAAACAGTAACAGGAAATTAATCAAAAAAATAAAACTATAACTCCCATATTAATAAACGCGAGTTAGAGACGAGTTTAATTATGGATTAAATGCAAAATCTCATTAATAATCAATAATTAAGAAAATTATAATTGACGTTTATTAAATGTTTGTTCACTAACTCACCGAAAAAGGTGGTTTGGCGAAGAATATGTCAAATTTTGTATTTTTTTAATTTCAGAAAAATTGGGCTAAACCTTGCATTTTGGACAGTGCAAGATTATTATTATTTTTTTTTTACTTCTATGGGAGAGGGGTGAGCATACAAAACCATTTTCGCAGTTTAAAGCTCTTTTACATATGGCCGCTTTCTTAAAAAAAGAAATATTCCCTTGCCCAAAATGCACGGTCAATTAAACATTTCAATGGACTAAAAGGAATTTCTACTTATTGTAGTAGATTTTCTTGAAAGTATATTTCAATAAACTTCAGTTTGCTATTCCACGAACGTTTAACTTCTATTCCAGAGTTTAGAGGTTATTTAAGCATTTTTTTTATGAATATAAGGCTGTTAGAATTTAGTACAATAAACGTATTAGGGAAAGAAATTGTCTTCGATTAGCACCTCAACTAAATTTAATCTCGTCTATACACATTCTTTGTGAAGATGCTCTTAAATGAATTATTTTAAAGCCACTCAATCAAGAAATAAAAACCAAACATCGCCTAAAATTATGCTTTTAAAAATAGAAAATCAATTTAATTGCAAAATACTTGTATATGCGTAGGTAATTTATTTATTATTTTACAACAGTGTTAAAAAATTGTATTTAACTTATGTAAGTCTTTTACCTGATTTACACATTGTTTGTTATTTAAAGTACCCAATTATAACGTAATGTGTGGCCGTAATTGGATCACGTATTATGATTAACCTTCCGCCAGCATAGATGTTTACTTTACACATCAAAAATCTGTAAATTGTTAAGTTATTCATGTTTACCACCAAGAGGCACTGTAAGCGGTTGATTTTAGAAATGGCGTGATGCAACTAAGGCGGTAATAGTGGACAAAAAGTGTCGTACATCTGTAAGCCTTTTCCAATACACTTAGGAGAACCATAAACGCAAACATAATCAAAATCTATCCTTTTAATCACTTAGACAGTGAATCACGAATACTATAGAACTACTTCTTGTAACATTTAAAAATTTAAAATTGTTTGTTTAATTTTTTTCTTATGACACCTAGTATTGAATTTATAAATTTGTATACATATGTGTATAATAAGCTTTCATTACACTTATGTCCATGATTATTACATTAAAAATGTAAATATCTTGAAACAAACCATAAGATCTATAATCTTAATGTGAAAATATTCTTTTGATAAAAATAAATATGAAATATATTTTAAAGAATTAAAACTAAAAACTTTTCTCTCACTTCTTTTAATTTATAATTTTTTTCGCGACACAAATAAGCACTGATAGAAGTAAACTAAAATCAGGATTCGACATCGGATTCAGAAAAGTAAATCAATTTTGCTGTACTCTGTTGGTATAATCTTTATCTGAGTGTATTGAATGAATAGATTATTTTATTTTTTTGATTTGTCATTCGATATTATCTACTGAAGTGATATTTTTTTTTATTCTTATCAAATATTCTGAAATCACTGAATTAATCAATGAAAATTATATCTATACCAAATAAATAAATCAAAATCTATATTAAAAATCTAAACCTAAAATAAAAATCTTTTCTAATCTTCTTATCATAAAATTACATTTTTTTTAGAAGAAGCAACATGAGATGTGACTTTTGAAAAAAAAAAAATATAAGTACGTTTTTATCGATATCTCAGTAAAAAATATTAAACCAAATACATTAGTTCTTATCAAAAAAGTTTTTTCCTTGTATACTTTTGAGGTCCGATTTCCGGAGCTTAGTCACTACAGCAGTGACGTTTTGCTTGAATTTTTTGACAGTCGTATTTTATTGAAAAAAAAAAAAATTAAAACAGTTCTCACACTCAGCCAGCCTTAAACATTTTTTTACGTATAACTAATTTATTATATATAAAAAAAAATCTTTTCGAATTTCTTGATGTACATAACTATAACAAGTTTTCGAAGTAAAAAATATACCATTGATAAATTCTTGACATTGATTGCATGATTTTTAATCCTACTAAAATATTATATTTTCAACGCAAAAACAATATTTTTAATTAAATTAATCGTATATAAAACACAAAAACAAGCAATATTCCCACTACGTCATGTGCATGTGACATTTAAAACTACATCAACCAATTCACTGCGCTATGATTAAAACGAAAATTAATTGTATTTGATATTTCAACCAAAAATCAGCTGTGCACTTTGTTTTGTGATTGAGTTTCTATTAAAATAACAACAACAAAAATAAAAGAAGAAGAAAAAGGGGACAAATAATATTCACATAATTGTGTGAAGAAATATTAAACAAGTTGCAAGTTGAAAATAATAACCAATCTAACCACCCAACACAACGACGACCATGAAATCTAAGCACTGGACAAGAATAAGCGGGGAGGTCAACAAGTGAGTCAGTCAATCAAAGCAAAGGAAATAAAGAAATTAAAAAAAGAAAAAAAAAAAAAAAAAAAAAAAAAAACAAAACGACCAACGTCAACACGTCCAGATTACGAGTATCTCTTTCAGGCCAGATTAAATTACAATTAAAATTATTATTTTTTCAAAAACATACATACATGCAAACATATGTATATGCAGTTGCTTCCCATTTCTGCGTTTCATAACGGCTATACGTATTTATAATAAAAATGCATTCCATAATGTCTGGCATGAGTTGAGTTATATTAGCTTTAAATTTTCCAGACACTAAATACCTACTTAAAAATAAATGCTTATTCTACTAGGTGTCAGAAATGGAAACAATAAGATACATTGACGTCATGCTTGAGGTATGACACGCCCTCTTTAACATTAGGAATTAATTCTATTTTAAGGAACTTAAGAAATAGAGAGAGATCATTTAAAGTCACGCAGTTTTATTTTAATGACTATGTGAAACATTATTCGTGTGATGCCAATTATCTGCAGAAATAAAACCTACAATTCTACGTATTGCGTTAAAGTAATTTTAAACTTTTTAAGTGACCTAGTAGAAGTTGTAGATCTTGTCGAGGACATAACGAAACCCTATTTCAAAATTTAGGTATATACCCTAAATTATCACATTTATTTTTCAAAACATTTTTTGAATGTCTTCACGAATTTTAACTCAATTTATGACAAAAAGCTGGGCTTTCAGCTTTAAAAAACACGAAAAATTGATCTCCGTGCAAAGAGATAACTATGGGTACTTTCCCAATTAGCAATATACATAATTATGTATCCCTGTCTCGTTTATTCATAAACGTCAAAATGATCACTTTGTGGAATTTGACAATTGGATATTTATTTTTGAAAGCAGGTAATAGCTTTGTGTGCGATATATTAATATGATTGTAATTTAAAGTTACACTTTTAATTACAATATCAAAATTGAGGACAAAATTCTTTAAAGATAAAAAAAAAACAGCCTTATAAAATGGCTTGGCAATTTTGCATTTGGCAGTTTCCATAAAATAATAGGTTTCACTTTTGACGTTTACAGAGAATTTAGAAATTTCTTCGATTGAGGGAACGCGTTTGGACTGAAATTCGTGAATATTTATGTTTGTTTCGATTGGATTTTCGAACTGTTCTTCTCTTTTTTGTATCCAAATCGAATATGAAAATATCGAATTCTCAAATTTATAACCGCTATTTAACAAAATGGATTCTTCAAGCAATTATCCGTGTGTTTTCTCGTCTACTCCTTTATGAAATTAGGAACAGAATATAAAGTTCCAAAAACATTAATCGGAACTATCCAATCGAAGGCTTTTGAGGTAGTAGTGAAAAAGGAAAAAAAACGAAACGAGGGTTAGCATTGGAAAGCACCGTTATCAAATCAAATTTTGAGCAGATTCATACCTAGTTATACAAAAAAAAAAAACTAAAAATATATTTAATCGATTTTTTTTACTATAAATCCATTACATGACACTTAAGCTATTTAGTTGGAAACTATTGTCTTGTCTAGTGGTTATGGACTTTGGCGATGATGGCATGTCGGGATAGGAGGGGAATGGAAATAATTGAATTCGCAGTCCAGAGTACGTTCAGATAGATCAACGCAACACAACGCGATTCGCACAGCTCTTATCGATTTGTTAACTTTATATAGACATTCGATTTATATCTGGATTACTCAGCAAAAAATAAAAAAAAAAAAAAAACTAATTAAACTTCTGTGATTGCATCATTTTATCATTAGATTTAAACAACAGCAACTAAATAAAAAAAAACATATTGAATATAGAAACTTATTCGAAACTAACACTTTATCACTTTATAGCAGCGGCAAACGGTGAGTGCGAACGATTACATCATGATTGAATATATTGAATAAATTAATAGCTCTTTCAAGAAGAAAAATGATATCATTCAAAAACTATATATGGATTGTTTATGCGAACCGGCAGGAAACAAAGCTATGTCGGTACTCGGTATACTTATGATATGAAACAAACAATTTGCATATTATCGACAAATGGGCGGAATGCAGTAAATGTGTTACGGTAAAGATTGATGTCATTAATTTAATTTATTTTTATTTAAAATTCATCGTTGGTTGATTTGATTTGATTTAACTAATTTTGAAATTTTAAATACATATTACAAATATATTTATTGGTAGCACCTGTTTGTTCTACGATTTTGAAAGGTTTTTATTAAATTGCGCTTATAAACCAAATTCAGCTGATTAGCTATTTCTAATGATTAAAAACTCAAATTATGGTTTTTATGATTAAAATTTTGGTTAACTCTAGCACATTCGTTGATTAACCACTTGGTTCATTGATAAAAAATGATTTGAACAAACTGAATCTTAGTGTTCAACTTTAGAATAAGCTACCCGATTTTTATTTTAATCCAAATAAATCCCTATACATATTTTCTACATTTTCAAATTATTTGACATAAATCTTGTTAAACATTATAAAATATTTCCCCCAATCAACAAAATAAAGATTTCATTTCGTTATTAATAAAAACCACAAGACAAATGGATAACCACTGATTTAATTGCAAATAAATTATTTCCAATAATGCATCGATTAATTGGTTAATGCACCATTGAAAAAGCTTCATAATTCAGTTTGTATATAAAATTTATGTATGAATTTGTATTTACCGTAAATTCTATATACATAACTATTGAATTTTTTCACCGAAAGTTTGTATGAAAACGAAAAAAAAAAACTAGAAAGAGCGAATCGGTTCACAGAAAAATCTTTTATTATCAATCAAAACAAAAAGAAAAGCTTCACGTTGTTCGCTCTTTTTCTCATTCGCCTTAATTATTGCAGATGAGTGAAGCTTTTAATTAATATGAAACAAAATTACAAACTAAAACCTCAAATTCATAACAAGTCATAGTCTGTGAGATACCGTTGTAGATATTTGTGAAAGTGACATTATCATCACATCGACATCACCATACGAAGAATTTTATTTTCAGTGATAACAAAATAATATTAGGTCCCACTTTTCTCTCCAAATATCAGCAAAAACCCCAACCCCCAAATATCAGCAAATAACACTCTTGAAAGTTTAACCAGTTTGTGTCTTAATGTCAAACGGATGAATTTTTAAGTGAATTGATGACATTACTATTACTTTAATAGTAATTTCATTTAATAATTCATTAGAAATAACATTTTGGAAGCACCGCAGGTATAGTCACTAACTATAGTTTTTGTTGTTGTATTTTTTATGCAAACTATTTTTTAAGGGCAACGTAAACAAAAAATTAATGCAAAATTAATTTTTGTAAATAAAATTGTCAAAAAAATTCCAGTTATTCCGGTAATTGTTTTAACAATGTTTAAATCAAATTATATTTTTAGTGTTGACAAACTTTGGGGCGATAATTTTTAATTTCAAAAAAATACTGCAGTCCTGCTTAAAAAATTTCAAACTCTACCTCGCTGACTATTACAAAAAAAACCTCCTTTTTAATTCCTTTGGTGCATCTGTTTTGTACCTGAATCTTAAATGATTAAGTGAAAAGGTCTATAAAACAGCTGCTTTCAATGAAAATACACATTAATAACAACAATGAAAATCTAAATCTTGAAATTTTATTATTAATAGAAGAATAATATGTAAGGCACAATTTTATATAAAGAATAAAATTTATATTGCAATTACATTCGCGGCCTACGTGGGCAAGTGCCAAAAAAGATTTGTTCCTTATTTAATTTTTTTTGTACAAAACCAAAACAAAATGTAAGGGGTTTGTTACACAACAATATATGGGTTTGTAACTAAAATAAAAATTATGTTCTTTATTTATAATTATTTTAATTTATGCAAACTATGTAATGTATGATTTACATTTTGTAAAAATTTTCTTTGCCATTTGAAAAGAAGAAAAAAAAAACGTGACTTTTCTAAAAATAATGTCTAAAATGTTGGGTACACAAACAACTCACACTCTTGCTTGTTCCACGGGGTGTTCTTTAGCTCAAGCAGTGCTATTTTAATATCCTCCAATTTTAAAGCTGCGGCCATTTTTTCGTTTTGGTGATTTTTTTTTTGTTTCTTAAATTTTATTTCACACAACAACTATTACCTACAGTTGTAACAGTATTAATAAAAATGAAATATTTTCGAACACAAAAAAGGTGACAGACAGTTTCGAAGTAAAAAACAAAAATCAACTTCGAATGCGTTTTGCAATTATCGAACGCGCACACTTTATGGACTTTTGGAAACTTCGTACCGCTCCTAAGGCTAGTTAACAACTAATTTACCGATGTGCTGCTTTGCGGTTGAACAAATTCTTTAATCTGGGCAATTGTTGGTTGGCGTTTAGTTTTTTTTTTTTTTGTTCTGCTGCTATCTCGATCAATTGACAGCGACAAGACGAACGAGCAACTACGTGAATTCGAATTCTATCTATTTTATTTTTTCGAACTACTTGCAGCAGTGTTGGATAGTGATATGCCTTATCAACGACAATGACACTTTATCCAATGCCAATATTATATGGAAGCCAATCAAAGCCTGTAGTGATAAGTCCTTAGGCACTTAGATAAAGTCCGTCGAACGTGAAAAATCGAGATTGGAAAATTCGACGACAAACACACGACCGGATCGTTTCGGAAGCCAACCGACTGAGAGCGCACGTAAAGAAGGAAAAACTATTTTTCACTTTTTGTGAGAGAAGAGGTTCCCTACCCTCTGCGCCTTTAGAGTCTATTTATATAAATATCTATATAGATAGATAATTACATAGATATATGAAGGTATAGGTATGTTCTTGTACATATAAGTTCATATGATAGTTTTGTTTTTGGCGAGGTCACAAATTTTTTCAAGCAAAATGATGACAACGACCGGAGGCAGGCAAGCAAATGGCCCAAATGCCCGTTTACACACTGAAAATTCGAACTAGCAAACAACAATAATTCATCCACTTTTGTTGCCGTCTCCATTGAGGGGCAAGTGCACGTATTTATTATTTTTTTTTTTGTAATTTCATTGTTGTTATTATTTTTGATTGTTGATCTGTGAGCAGCTGCGTCTCTTGAATATATGCTTATAGGAGATATACCTGCTCTAGAGAGAAGCCATACATTTATTATTTATATGTATGATGTTTTTTTTTTTTTTATTTTAATGCCAGACTAATTGACAAGTGCATTTGGGTGCGTTATGTGTTTCGCTGTATCGACGACGATGACAGTCGGCAGTAAACAGATAAGAAATCTTCTATTTTTTTATGGTGAATATGCAGTTAAATAGAACTTCAGTAATTCAAGCCATAGTAATGATTTATATATTATGTAGTTGAATGATTTGCAATAAAGTAACACTGCGGTTCGCTTGCAAGAACACACTGAAGTATTTTTTTGTTTTTAATTTCTTTAAGGATTGAGTAAAATTGCGTGAAATATATTTATTGCCTTCAAAAGCTGCTACAGAATAGAAAGACATTTAGTGTCCGACCGAAGGTCGATTTTCAGCCGAAGCCGAAGCCGAATTATTAGGCTGAAAGAAAATCTTCGGCCGAAGCCGAAGCCTAAGGTTGAAAAAAGTCAAGAATTCTCCTTTCCAATTGGATAAAAATATTATTTTTATTAAAATTTATTGCTTAAAAAACATAAGACAAATAAAATAAAAATAACTAATAACTAATTAGTAATTATAAAGAAAAAAGAAATAAATAATTCATTTTAAGTAATAATTTTTATGATGGCACATATGTGTTTTGAAATTTTTGAATACCTACCGAAGAAAAGATTGCAATCTTTTCTTCGTTATTCAAAAATTTCAAAAATTGAAATTTTTTCCCGCGCCTATTACGATGCTCGATATAATAAACAGATTCTTCGGCTTCGGCCAAAACTTCGGCCTAAAATGCCGAAGCCGAAGGTTTGGCCGAATTAGGCCGAAGCCGAAGGCCGAAGCCGAAGCTTCGGTCGGACACTAAAGACATTAAATGAAATTCTTAATTTTGGATTGAAAATTGAATTATAGCTAACTTTATAGTGATTAGTCACAAAAGGCTTTTTATGTAGATGAATGTATTAAGTATTAAAAGCGATCTGATTTATAATTTTTTTAAATAAACTTGAATGCTTATAGTTGTCCGCATCATCCAGCCACTGATTCACGGTCAGGCCCATTTAGACAAAATAAGTTTTTGCTAAATTTAATACAAAAATGCATTTTTATCATGGAAATTTGCTCTGAAAACGGAAAAAGTTACAAAAAATATTGATCTATGCTTTGTCTTTTTGTTTATAAAAAAATATATTGTTTTAATTATTTAAACATTTAAGATGGATTTTTTCTCTTTATATATTTTATTTTTTTTTTTCATTTCAAGCATTACTAACCAGCTGGTTCGCACTGTAAAATAGAGAGAATTATCTAACAATAGTGTGTCATGGAATGATTACTACGATATAATGTACGTATGTATGTATGTATGGATGTACCTAACATACATATAATCGAATCTACATCATATACGAATAAAATAATAGCAGGTACTTGTGTAGTTTCGAGATCTCAAAGTCGCTGAATCACTCGCATAAGCAGCGATGATATATGCACATACACATTTCAGAGTTTTCTAGATTTTTAAAGATTTGTTTCTATTAATGAAGATAACTAAATTATTAATTATTACGTTTAGAAAAAATAATAATCCGCGGGTAAAAGTATTGAAAAAAAAACCTGGAATTAATATTAATTTTTGAGGCAGTGGTTACAATTATCAATGAGCAATAAACTAGCATTGAAATCAATATAGGTTCTAATATCAGCATTAAGTATTATTAATATATCAATACTGAAAATAGGTTCAATTGGATGGCAATGGAGAATGGCACAGTTAATGAATTGGTTGACGGGAACCCAATACGAGGTATCAACAACAAAAAGTTCGCACGACACATGCATGTAAATGTTCTCTCAGCGAAAAATGCATTAAATACAAGAGTACCTAGACAACGACCAGAGTTGCCACTTGGATACAATTGTACTTTGGGGGATATTTTTTTTTCGTGGGTTCCGACTAAAAATGTTTTAAAAGGATACATTTTTTCACAATCATTTCAGTTCAAAAGAATGTGAAGTTTTTTTCATGGAAAGTAAAATTTAATTGTATTCTATGACAATATTTCTTTGTGTAAATACAATATGTTAATGTTGTCAGGTATTTAATATTTGTTAAATTTATATACATAATTTTACTATTAAATAAAAAAGCATTAAAAATACTTGAAATCTGACTTTTTTTTCATTCTATGCTTTTTTTTCGAAAGAATTCCTGTATATTGAATTTTTTTTAAGATTTTGAAATGACTGCAGTGTTAATTTATCAAATTTCGTGCTATTTTAACATTATAAATTTCAAGTTTACAACATGTACATATGTACATACGTGTTGACTTTACGTTTCATAGAATTGTTTTTTTTTTTTTGTATAATTGTTTGCCTGATGAATTTAAATTGATCAATTTAGAAAGGCATGATTTTTAAAAAACTAAAAATTTATCACTCATTTATCAGATTTATGTAAATTATTTTTAGGAACTAACATTGTTTGTGATGTGTGTTCCGTTAAATAACACCCTGATCATCCTTTGAGGTGTAACCGAGAAGCTGCTTTAATAACCCAAGAGGTCAGGTAAACTAGACAGGTGAGTATTGTAAGAAATTACAACTTTTCATGTTAATTCATCTCTGTTGTAGGGCAACTCTGTTGCATGACAACTGGTTTTATTAAACTTTCAAGTTCTGTAAATTATATGTACATATTGGAAATTTTTGTCAGTTTAAAAGTAGGTGACGCTTATTTCGTCTTGATTTAACAAAATTATTTATTTTATATAGTGTTAAACTTGGCCAACCGCGTGTTGAAAAGTAACAACCTGATAAATTGGTTAATTTCTGGATATTTTTACCTGTTATTTTTTCTGAGTGCATGGTCATTTCAACACACAGAGTATTTTTCGCAAAACTTCGATTGATAAAATGCAAAATTTAATTCATAAATCAATAGGTATGTGTTATTTCACTGTTCACATAAAAAAAAATGCGATAATGTTAGGTACATCATTTTAATTCTATTTCTTGTACGTACAAGTCCCTGTTAACAAGGGAAATAAAAAAAAAAAAAACAGAAATCCATTTTGTTCAGTGAAAAATTAATTATTTTTAAAACACACTTCTTTGAACTTGAAGAAATTTTATTAAATAAAAAAATAAAACATGACTTTGGTATGTAGGACTTTCTTCTTTTCTTTTTTTTTTGTTGAATTAAGTGAACATGTGTTTTTGTACAATTTGAAAATAGATTAAATTTTCTTTTTGTTTTATGTTTCGATTGATATATTTTACTTAAATCCAACAAATCCATTAAAATTATCTTTGTTTTAAATTGAAATTCGTAATTCATTTTTAACTTTGTGCCTGCGAATATTTATCTTAATAAGAATCTCTTCCTAGAAGAACAAACCAAATAACGTCGATAAATAATCAGTTTTTCGGTGCGAGATCATTCCTGTTTCAGAGTTAAGCGCGTGTAAACTCTTGAACCATATTTTATTTTATTTATTTAACTCTGAATTAAATTAACCGATATTTGTGACAGATGTTTGCTAAAACACTATTTTAAAATAGAGAGGGCGTTACTATTGAAATCGCCCTTTCCTGTTGCATAGTGTTGCCTTTTCTCTTTTACTGTCCATAGTATCGCAATTTGATTTCAATATAGATTTTTCACAACTAAAAGTTAAAGTTGATCCTCAACTGCAAATATGCGTCTATATTAAATCAATTTTAATTTATTTGCAGAATTAACTTAGTCTGGTTTAACTTAGAGTTAAATCAAAACTTCACTGAAAAATGTATCCTTAATATTTTAAATTTATATAAAAAAAAATAATCGCAAAGTGCTATCTTCTAAATTTGGAAAAAAAAAAAATAATTAAAATAAAACGATGTCACAAAAAAAGGTTTCTTAGTTCGAACATTATGTACGCCCTAGTCTTTTTTCTGTATCTTTTATTATGATTCACCCCGTATTTGAATAGGTACAGCAAAATAAAAAAAAAAAGGTTTTTAAAAAACCACTCATAAACGGAGCTACATACCTACATATGTACATACATATGTTTGCAAATTTAATTAATTTGTTAAAACAATTGCAATTTTCTTATCTGAAAGCTAAAGAACAACTGATAAGCCATTATTATTTTGGGAAAATAATAAATCACCAGCCGGCACGGCGTATAGACCTTGGAAAAAAAACTTGTTTTTCACCATATATTTAGGCAATATAATATGTATGTACATATGTACATATGCGTGCATACATACGTTACGTGCTATAAATGATACTGCGTTTTACCTAATTATGATATAATAATAATTTTTTAAAAACCTATTTGCTGTCTCGCGGTCTAGCGCAATAGGTACTCCAACCAAGCTTCTTTACTTTTAAATTTTAATCATCAAACTAATTATTATAAAATTCAATTAACAAGGTCTTGAAGTCAATTATTCAATTTGACTACCTAATCATTTAGGTATTTGAAAAAAAAAATCAAATAAATTGTTGCCCAAATTAATTACAAATAATATGTTATAAATCCTTCAAATGAACCTCAAAAGATAAGTAAAAATAAAATTCACGTTTTGAAGGAAATAAAATTTTGAGCTTCAATTAAAAAAAAAAAAATCAACTTCAAACTGCGCACCTACATATAGGTATCTACGTTCCAAAGATTCACATATTCAAAATTCATCAAAAAGTGCGCATCAGTATATTACTTAGTTCATTGAACAGAGAGAAGTAAACAATAACAAACCAATAATAAAACGAAAAAATTGTTATATAGATACATATATGTATATCTAGCTATATAGATATTATATAGAATCTCCTTTTAAAAAAAATTCCACTCGTACTCATCGTGATGATGATGATGTATACCATATTCGGATGTAAAATTCTCCCCCTAGCGACCTCAATACAACCCAAGCTAATTGAGTCGATGTAAGTGTCTATAAAGCCTAGAGGCAGGTCAAGCTCATTCGCAAAAAAAAAACTATTCGAGTACCCAAGCTTTGCATATTTAGGTATGAATTTAGATTGTAGATACATTTTTACATCCATGGAATAGATTTCTAAATTATCTATGCATGTATGAGTGTGTACCGCACAAATCCAATAAATATGCCAAAGCTTTTTAAAATTTTAAGCTATAGTAGCTTATAGTTTCAAAATTAATTCAAGAAAAAAAAACTTAAATTTCAACACTATGTAGGTAGAAAAGTTCCTATATATGTATGTTTGTATGTTTCATAGGTACATACATACCTCTCTACCTACACCGGGAATAATTAATGGAAGCATGCTGTCGGCTAATGTCAGCAGCAGCCGCCATAAGCTTCTATTAATAGAAGAATTCATGTTATTTTTTCATGCCAAACTCTTAGTTCGGGGAATGGTGGAAACTTTTTAACACGGCAAAGCGCCGCTAAACCAGACGTCAGCTCTTATGCGTTTAGTCTAGGTAGAGGTGGCTGTTAGCTGTCCGGAACTGAGAGGGTGAGGTTAAAAACACCCAAATAGATAAAGCTTAGAAAAAAATTAATGAAAGAGAAAAACAAAAGAAAATTAAGAATAAAGATTAGAAAGAAAGAGAGAGAGAGAGGGAGAGAAATTAGAAAAAGCTTTTTGCTGCGCACTTTTGAAGGTTATAATTTGGTTCGAAGGCTTTTTTTCTTTTCTTCATCTAATGGGAGCAACAATTAGATGTTCGAACCGGTTGTTTGATAGCGACAAGTCATTTAAGTTGTGCGAAAGTTAATTGTTAGTCATCGCTTATTGCATTATTCATTGATTATTGAAAAAGAATGGTAGAATTATAATAAATAAAAATATCTAGTTTTAGCTCTTGCATCATAATTTTAAATTTTAGATTTTTTTATATTTTCTGGTTAACTGGCAGATAATTATCTTGCAGATAAATTGAAATATGTCGGTGCCACATGCCAAAATCTTAATGTCAAACATTTATTACTTCTTTGGATGATTCTTATTGGCAAGAAGAGGTACCTCACTTCTCAACTGATGATTCCAAGTGAAATTCATCGGGTTTTAATCCCGTATCTATTGGGAGCTATCATCAATCAATAATGCAACATGTCCTATTAAATAGTGATACGTATCTTCTAATCAGCTGATAATAGAGTTTGCTTCTCAGTGTCTGATTTTTTTCTGAGTTAAGCTAGTATAAGTTAATCCTGCAAATAAATTGAACCCCAATTAACTCAGAAGCTGTTTTTCAGTGTAGGAATAAATTTAACTTTCAATTGTCAAAAATATCGAAATCAAAGTGAAAAATGCTGCAAACAGAGAGGACAGCACTATGAGGCAATATGGTAAGGGCGATTTTCATAGTGTCGCTTCTTTATTTATAGCCTTTTGACATACAACTGTCAAAATATCTATTCAGTTAATCCAGAGTTAACTCAGGATTTAAATATTCAGGGGTTAATCCAGGTCGCACTGGGCAGACTAAAACGAATTCGGCTTAGAGTGAGTCGACTGTATTTCTATATTCAGACTTCACTTAGCGATAAGAACCTTAAAAGGAGCTTACAAAACTTGTAATGTCGTTCTTGCAAGAGTAAAGTAATCACTATTGTAGTTGCATTTGACATTTTCATTTATTTATGGACTTCGGAACGACAAAATATAAATGACTTCCACGATAACAAACAACTATAAAATATATAATGTAAGATTGCTTATAATGAATTTCTCACAAGTTTCATTCCTTTCTTATACATAATACATATGTATAAATGATAAGAAACAATCATAACATTGCAGAAGCCTCTTATGTCGCTCATGAATCATTGCAGACAATAGATATGTACATATACATAGAAACAACAACAAAGAAAATTGAATTTTCCAGATTTTGGATCTAATCCAAATGGAGCAATATGTGACAGCAGTTTTAAGACAAGATATTCGTTAATAATAATTTATGTAATGCAGTGGATTACATCAACTTCAATGCTACCAGTTTAAATAATCGGTTATTCAGTTGAGACATTTTGGGTTTTATTGGCAAACGAATTCATAAATTTGACAAAAAAAAGAGGAATATAATCTTACATCACTATTATTACTACGCGTTGCAATGCCCACTTTGAATTGCGTTGTAAAAGTCAAAGCCATTTCCAATTGAACTTTTCAAGAATTTATTTTCTATTATGTAATTTTTGGTCTGATATTGCGAGTGTTCCATTTAATAACAACACCAACACGGAAATTCCAGAATCCGTAAACGTCAAAAGTGACAGCCATCACTTTGTGGAAACTGACTGATGTCAACTTGCATAAGCGAAAATAAAGGGGTTTTTCCCCCTTAAAGAAGTTTTTCTTCAATTTAATTTCACCATTGAACATTTTATCGATGATATCAATGATTACTTTGATATTAAAAAACAAACTGATGACTCAATTAGTACTATTTTATAATGGCCCAACCTTTCAAATAAATTGACTTTTAATATTTCAATGATCAATTGTAAGGTATTTCAATCGTTAGAATAATAAAAAATAATTTGTATTAGGCTTAAAGTAATAATTGACTCATCAGCTTTATATTGACATTAAAATAATCAGTGATTTTCAAATCTAAAAATTAAAAATTTTAATGATGATTTTAAATTTTAACTGTAAATGGCGACTAAATATCTGTTTTATTTCTTTGAATCCAAAAAAAAAAAAAAAAACATTTTGTTCGCTTTGCATAAATTACCATCTGTCAGTTTTTACAAAATAATGGTTTTCACTTTTGACGTTAACAGATTCGGAAATTTTCGAAATTGTTATTTTAATTTCAATAATATTGGTATTTATGAAAAAAAATGCTGCTTTGCTAGATAAAATAAATAACAGTTTCAACAAAGTGATAATTTTAACGTTTGTGAATAAACGAAATATGGATACTTATTACTTTGTTGTAATTTGGTGAAAAGCTCTAATATTGTATTTCGTGAAAAGAAATTCACTTTTATATAACTAATGGCCTTTTCGATTGGTAGTCCGGAAGAACGTACTTCTCTTCTCTTCAGAAGAAGAAAAAAACTGTCATTGCGACAAAAATGTCATAAATTTAAAATATTCTGCATTCCCAAATACACTGAAGTATGGTGTTAGTTCGAAATCTCTTTCCTCAAATGTTACACGTAAACGAGGTACACTGTTCATAAAAAGTAAGCATAAGAAATGTCAGATGTTATAAAATAAATATTTGAATGAATTAAATGAACGCAATGTAGACGTAAAGTTGTGAAACACTAGGGTGTGATTAAATGGCACTGTGCATCATCAAAGTAGAATCAACTGCCAGGTGAACTTGTGGAAACTTTCTTTAGGTTTTGACTATCAAACAAATAAACAAAATACACAACACATGTCACATGAAAGTACATAGAAAAAAAAAGTCATGTCAGTGCTTACCAATTTATTTATAGAATTTCATAAATTAATTGGATTCGATAACACAAAGGTACTCTTCCTTACAAATTATTATCGATAGCAAATTAATAATTAGATTTTTGAATAATCTTTAAAAATCGATATGTAGTCGACGCTTGAAGTAGATGACGGAAAACACCTCCGATATTTTCGATTATTATCGATAATTTCAAACATATGAAAATTAATAACCAAATTTTGTACAAGCTGTAATTACGCAAATCTTTAAAAAAAGAAAATATAAAAGCTACACAGCATTTATCATTAATCACATATTATAAAAACAGGTTTTCTATTTCTTTGGCTCTTGTTAAAGATTTTTAAATATCGATTATATTGATCTTTATATACATATTATTGATATTTAAAGAACACTACTGTCTAAACTCTAAAGTAAGATTATAAATGTTTTTTCAAGTTTCTAGGTATCCAACCCAAAGATTTTTTACTTCACTATTTTTTGTTATTTTATCTCGACTCCACTGTATTAATTTTTTTTAAACAACTAATATTATGTACGTAAAGATTCTTTTATTTTTTTTTTTCAGACATAGTCTAATTGAATTTGTTCTGTATACTATTTTCTGTACGTATATTTGAAAACGCAATCTTAAGATTGTTTATTACTTTCACAGTATACATACATACGTAACGTATATGTGTATACGACTGCTGGTTGCAGTATTATTGTGCTAATTTATAACTCTACTGTAAACATCTTGTTAATTATCTTAATATACAAAGAAAATAAAGCACACTGCTAGGATTTGATTGAATTTCTATTTAATCATATATGTACATGCATACATAGATTGCTATTAAATGTAAATTAAATGAATACATACATAAATGCATTAGTCATCAAGCAATAAAATTATTTTTATGGCAAAACAAATTGCAATAAAATGGTAATATTCAATTTTTTATTACTTATTGTGAATGGGTCTTCAAAAAAAATATTATTTCGTCAGTATTTCGCATGATAGGCTAATGCATGAGTTTCAACCAAAAATGTATTTGACATTTGAAAACAATATGTTAGGATTTTTTTTGATAAAAAACTGTTAAAATGTATAGGTGATATTTATTCAAAATAGCTTTTAATGACCTTTAGTTCACAATAAATTGACATTTTTTATACGGGGTTATGAATGATATATATGAATCATATGTCGATTGACTAGTGAGGACCTTGTCAATATATATACACGATTTCTGGTAAGTTCAGTTGAAATTATATACGTTATTTTTTTGATAAAATACAATGTGAACTGGCTAGACAAGACAAGATTTAAAAGTACTGAAATCTTGATTATATTCATTCATATGATTGTTCAAAAAGCAACTTTGCAGCCTACATTGCAAGTATGTTATCATGTTTAATTTCAATAGACCATGTGTCAAATCTTTCAACTTATCACCCTTCTTGTTCTTTTATATGTCGAACAACCACCAATTGTGGGCTTATAAATCGAGTATGGAGAAAAAAGAAAGAAACCAAATGAAAAAACAACAAACTTATGTGGGATGGAAAAAATGCATTGCGATGAAGCTGATCACGTAGCTTTGGTCCGTGATGCTTAAGGCCAAGGCGTAGACTTAGGAGAGCTTAGTCTAGCCTCTATTCAGTGACGAAAAAAGTTTTTTTCAATAAAAAAGGAATATGTTATTATCTTCCAGACTAAGAACCACTTAAGGTCTCCGATGATTGGGTTAGTCCCCTTGAAATAACTATCATTCCAGCCTTTACAAACTTGGAGGAAGCACACTTTATAGTTTTTTTTTTGTATCATTCAAACCTTTCGTTATGATTTTCATTCAATAAAAGAAAACCAAAAGGTATTTCTATATTTGTCAGCAAAATTTTCTTTAAAAAGATTACAAAAACTCACAGCTAAATCTAAATAAAAATCCATCAACCACACAAAGGTGAGTTGACACTTTCTATTGTTAAAGCAAATTTTCTTATTCGCTCCTCTCCTCTAAGGTCTTGTTGACATATTTAAATTTATTTCAAAAGTCGACAATGCTTATATAAATGTAGTTGCAACGTGAGTTTTTATTATTGTGCCGTTGATGGTTAAGTCACAGTCATCTATATTGAGCTAGCCTGGCTGAAATACACATTCTTAGATTCATCCAGTTTAATGTTGCCACACCTATAAGTCGCTAAGAACTATACATATAAACTAAACGAAGAAGAAGCAAAAAAAAAAAAACAAACTTTGTGCAAGGTTCTTTATAGGTCAACAATGAGGTTAAAATTTCCGGGAGTAAAAGAGTACTTAATAAAAAAGAAATTGTTTAACTCTTCCAGAACATGGAATACGAGTACAAGAGAATTTCTTTTTAATTTTTGTCACGCTCAAAGATTTCTTAAGAATTTCAATTCAAAAAACAGGTGCAATAAAAATATTGGATAAAAAAACAAGAAACAACGTAAAATAAAATGTGTTTTAAAAAAATAATAAGAATGCACCTAAGTATGTAAGCCTAATTAAAACTGTTTTTATAAAAGAATTTTTTTTTCAAGATTTATTAAAAAATTTAAATCTATATAAATGTATCAAGTTTATTATACAAATAGCACGCAAGTGGAATTTTGTAATAAAAACAACAATTTAACTGTTATAACGTCTTACTTTTTAGTAGATCCAAAAATGAAAGCATATTTCATATACACCTCATTAACTTTTCACTTCAAGTGGAAGCAATTATTAGAGCAATAATTTTTACTGAAAATGATAATTTTTTTATTTAAAAAAATATGCAAATTAGAAACCATACAAATTTTATAAATTTAACGCTAGCATCTTTGGGTTTAAAGACAAAAAATTTATTAGCTTTTAATTATAGTCTAAGAAGTAACGTTGCAAATGATATATGTAAATCTACAATAAAATTTAAGGGGCAGAAAATATTAATAAAATGGATTTATGGAATTATATAAACAAAACATTTCATTTTATTTATTTAAACAAAAAAGCCTTAAGATAATATCTCATTTATGGCTGAAAAATATTTACAATTAAAATTACAAGTTACATAATATACATAAAAAAAAAGATTCAAATTACAAAGAGTAATATTAAAGATTTTATTATTTGAATAATATTTTATAAAAAAAGAAGAGTACCTATAGAAAAAATATGAAAAATAAAAAGTAAAAAAAAAATATTAAACAAAAAGGGAGTGAAAATGCAATGCTACGTCTGCGTTCTCTAGATGACCTTTTATTGAGCCGATAAAATTATTTAAATTGTTTAAAATTTTAAATCGAGCAGGTAAGTTATTCCAGATTCTGGCACCAATAACGAAAAAAGATCTGCGAGTCTGCAATGTTGAACTTCTTGGAATGTTAATGTTGTTGGTACGAGATGAAGTTGAAAATTCAAGCTTTTCGTATAAATAGGTATGGATTTGAAATCGAACTAGTTTAAAAATATGTTTGCAAATTTCAATAATGAAATGTGATATCAATGAAACACCGAAAACGCAATGGGACAAGTGAGATACGTGGTCAAATCTTAATCTTAAGGAATGAATGAAACGAACACAAGAATTGAAAGCTACATTTAATTTCTGTTTGCTTATTGAGTCCATTCCACCATATATAGCCGAACCGTAGGTTATAATTGGAGCAATTAATGTTTTAACCAGCATCAATCTTGTAGCCAGAGGAACGTAAAATGAGACTCTCCATAACCGCCTTAGACCGCCATAAATGTTTCTAATTACATTTTTTACATGATCATTCCAGGTGAGCGTTTTGTTAAAAATGAAACCTAAATTTTTTACAGTACAACTATAAGGAATCACATGCCCGTTTAAATTTAACTGGGGGAAGTATGAATCATCCAAATTTGTTTTGTAAATAATAATACTTTGCGATTTAGCTGGGTTCAACACTAAGTAATTTCTAGCTGCCCATTCATGAATGCATTTTAAATCGTCATTTATGCATTTTCATAATAATTTTTCCTCCGAAGAAGTTAATGGACTCACAGTTCTGGAAAATTGTTTCGTATACCAATTCAAAAAATCGCACAAAGTGTCGCCTTTTTTGAAAAGTTAGGTAATTAAAGAGAATTAAATGAATAACTGTGAACTACCTATATAACAATTTCACTTAATGGGATCTTTTAAATTCGGCCAAAATTTCGAGCCCAAGAAAAATAGACAAAAAAAATTTAAAAAAAATAATTCATTAACTTTCGTCAAGAATTGTCATAGAAAATAATTTTAGTCGCCAAAATTTCAAGAAGTAGACCACTAAGCTCTGAGTAAGGAACAACATTTTTTGTTATGTAAAATAAACTTTAACTATTCAAAAAATTCCGACAAAGCTACATTTTGGTGGAGTGTTTAATTTTGACGTCTTATGCACATACTAAATTTGAACCATTGCTCGTTATTTGTGTGGGTTAAAATATTAAATATCACTTTTTCACATTCGTGTAATGAAAATATAATATTGATTTTTTTGGCTGTTTTTTGGGATGAGTGGCTTTCGTTTCAGTGAAGTATTCCCTTACGTTCATCTCGTTAATAACCCAACCATTTTTTTTTTCATTTTTTATTGTAATCTAAAGAAAATTGCATTCTCAAACTGTACAAATATTTTTTTCTTTTAAACAAAATAACCAAAGAAAAAAAAATGGAAGAACTTTTGAGGATCAAATTGACGTTGATTTGATGTTTCGGAATATGGCCATTGCCCATCTTCAATTTATATCGCTTTTAAATGTTCGTTGCAAAAACTTGAATTCGTCTGATAAAGAGAGATACAAAGCCTCCCAAAACAATATCATAAATAAATACATATACCTACCTATTTATTTTCTGTCTTTTTTTATACATTCTTCATTCATCCATTCATTAATCAAATTACAAAAAAAATATTTAAATTTTAAAATCCACTTAACATTTCCTGTTAATCCTGAACACAAATATTTCTAAAAGATGTCACAGTCTCAAATCATAAAATATATTTCAACACGTATACAGCAACAAAAAAAAATATTTTTCTTTTTTGAAATAATTAAAACTTCCATCAAACAAATAATGGTTGTCAAGAGCCTCAAATTATGACTAACAACACCACCATCATTGAAAGTGAATATCATCATCATCAATATTAACCAAACAAACTGAAACAACACCTCCGCACTTTGGCTAGAAATAGATTTTACTTCCAAAATGTGAAAAAAAAAAAGAAATAATTATTTTATTAAACAACAATATGACATCATTAGAGTTCAATTGCTAGGCACGATCCTTCTCCGTATCCATCGACAAGACCAAAGCAAACTATCTGAATCAGTGGTGGTGGTAGTGGTGTTGGTGTTGATATGAGAGGAGGAACTGAATAGAGTTAGCTCGCGTGCGTTCATCGACCTCAATATAGCACTGTGAGTTGCAAAGTAAATTTCTTTTCCACAAGACATGAAAAGTGATTTTTTAATGGAGCAGCGATTCAAATAAACAACAACAAAAAAGAGAAGGGAAAAACGGTGAATTCGTTGAATAAGGTCTAAAGAACTTCTTCCAATGTCCACAATTCATTCAAGTATAAGTTCTTTCACCATGATTTTGTGTGGTGATGACCATAACAAGAGAACGTGAAGGTTATGGGAGGAAGAAAAATTCTTGACAAGTCTCCCGAAACGAAACGATAACTTGTCATCGTACGTTCGTCAGACTTATGAGACTGGAAGACCATTATATATGTACATATGAAGAATTTTCCCTTAGCTCTAGGATGGATTACGTTCGTATATTTTATAGACTCAGGCTTATGATTGTGTGACGCAAATGAGAAGATTCCATGATCGGTCGACGAGACGACTAGCGACGACGCGACGACGTGACGGGGACCGTCGGTTTGTTTTAATATTTCAAGCGGACAGAAAATAAACACAATTGAATTTCCACTTGTGAGATTTTGTAGTTCGTTGCATGATGATTATGATGATGTATGGTGTTTATACTTTTTTATACCTACATACTAAGTCTGTTGGCATCAATGTTAGGTGAAGCTTATAAGCGCGGATGAATCAATTCAAATGAGAGATCCGACATCAACCGAGTTTAGAGAAGGGAAAAAGCGTTTTTATGTAATCCAATTACGATGCAATATAACTCGAAATGTAGATTTGATAAATACACAACAATGCTCACATTTCGAATCATGTTTTAAATATGTAGTCATTGGCAGACTATTCCTACACAATGCTACATGGTATAGTCTAAAGACTGATAACTAAGTCATGGACAACAAAGTGCAAGCATTTAAATAATATTGAAATAGAACGTAATTCATAAAAAAAGCTTGCAAAACCTTGATGGAATTGTTATATTTCCAATCAGTTGTTCTGACCCAAAAATATGCACGACTGGATCGCTCGAACTCGCTGTAGTGGTTAACGAAAAAAATCTAGCTACAAATTGAAGATGCATTGAAATGGTTTATTTTAACATCTTTAACAAGAAAATGCTAAAATAAGAACCAACGAATTGCAAAATTATAAGAAATACGGGAATAAAAAAAATGTATTTGGTTCAGGGACAGCTCGTGTAGAACCAGGGCCTAGTGACTTACAATTCTCAACCATTCCTCTGTGCGTGATATTGGCAGGAATGGGAGAGACCTACAATTTTGTGCCGAATCTTAAAGGCTAATATGAGAAGCACTTTTTCATGCCAAAAGGATTTTGTTGCCCTCAAATCGAAAATATGGAACACATACTTTTTCAACATAACGCGTTTCGGCTTTATTGCAAGAAAAAATTCCGGGACAAGTTATTTTTGTTTTATTTAAATATACTTTCGCGGAATCACAAAATAGATGACCCGTTCCTCCGTTTTCATTTCGCAAATTACAAAACAAAAATTAATTTAATCTAAAATTTCCTAATTTCGTTTGACAGCTCATTTCATTTGGCCGTTAATGCCTTGCTTTTGTTGTTATCTCTTTCTCACATTGTTTTTTATACATCTTATGTTAAAATTTCTAACAGATTCATTGGGTGTGTTCGTAAAGTTTGCTTATATTTAATTTCCTAACGAATTTCATCCAACTTTGATTGAAATTAAATCATTTCGAAATATGAATTTGTTCCGATAGCGATATTTACATTTAACTAACTAAAAACAATGGTGTAACTATAGCTGTAGAAAGTATAGCATTGTCAGAGTTGAAGGGTACGCAAATTGTTTATAATTACATAATGTATGTACGTGAATAGAAGTTAATCATATAGAAAGAACAACGTTCTCACTCGGCATCCATTGAAAAACAAGGACGAAATTTCGCTGCTACGTCAGTCATCAAGAACGAACCCAATTGATAACCCATAAATAAGAAAATAAAATGTTTTGACGGCAAACAGTTGTCATTTAAATGAAAAGAGTGGAAGTAAAAATAAGATTGTCCTGGAAATATGTACCTGTCATTTAAATGAGAAAATAACCCAAAGCGAAGAGGGTCGAAATTAAAGTATCACTTTTCGCAGAGCTTTCAAAAAAAACCTCTACTGGACTAAAAATTAAAAGTTAAGTAAGCAAATAAAGTCTTTACTAAGTTCCTATAAAATTCATATGAAAAATCGATAAAAAGTCTTAAACCCTTATTAATAAACTCAAATCAAACATGAATTACATTTACACTGTATTTTTGGCTGTTTTTGGTCTTTTTGAAACACATGCGAATAGCTATTTTGTATTCCTTAATTCATCATTCATATCCATATTTTATATCTGCGGAGTTCGAAATATTTTCAATAAAGCAAACAAAATGTTAATTCATGTTATGTAACTAATTCATCCAAGTAGGTGAATTAACCAATAATTGAACTAAAAATTAAAGTATTCTACTTGGCTGAAGATATTGTGAGTTTTGCTCGAACGAAATTTCATTCGCCCACTAAAAATAAATGAACTTTTAGGCTGTCAATGGCATTTCATTCCGCCCGAAATGAATGTTAACAATAAGAGAATTTTTCGAACATGACATTTCGGGTAAAACTCACAATAGGCGAAAGGTAAAATGCAAATTATTATTATAAAAAGTATTCTGTTTGATCGCTCTAGGATACTCTTGAAATCTGTTTTAAGCTCACAAGTTATGAATTTAATTGTTACACCCTGTAACTAACGTTAAACGACGAAGTATACACATGCCAATTATGTCACCATTGTTTAACGTGCCCCAGCTGCATTCACTTATTTATGTTGCACTCAAGCAAAATTACATGAATGAATTATCACTCGTTATCTTCTGTTCGTCACTTCCGAAATAAAATTACCCTTTTAAGTGTATAGAGAAAATAATTCTATCTAATAGTTAACCGTTATAGCGGCGTCGTCACTTATATTCAAAACAGAATAAAAATTAACTAATTCTTTCTTTTCATGAAAATAAGTTACTACATTTAAAAAAAAAATCATGTTTTAATCTCTAATTTCATCTAATAACTAGGTTAAGTAAAAGGCACTTGACCTAAACTGTTCACCAAATCCCCTATGCACCAAATCATTGATTATTATTTTTTTCCTGTCGAATAAAAGAACCATTAAGTGCAAAAAAACAGAACACATAATGTACCTACTAGGTATTGTATTACACCAACAATATGTAATAATAGTTACATAGATTTGTATATACCAACCCTAGACATGCGAGACTTTTTCTTTTAGGTTTTAAATGTCAGCACTAATAGATTCGTCATTATCGTTCTTACAAAAAAAAAATAACCCCTGATGAAGACAGTTCGTTTGTACCGAAGCAAAGGTACAGAAGGTTAACCAATACCCTTCAATATCATTGGACTTGCTTACATTTAAAGCAATTCCCGATTTTTACACTCCAAATGCGGTATGACCTCATTGAGTTGTGGTTGTTACCTATATGAATGCATGCCGTCTTCGCCGTCGTAGCCATCATTACAACTCACTTATACACACCGTTGCACAAAGTTCTTAAGCTTTAAAAAGGTTCTTCACTATAGAACAAGTACATATAGGTATGAAACAACCCTCACACTTTCCAAGTGTACTCACCTCTTGGATGCAAACGTTCCGGCTTAAACCAAACATCTGAAAGAATAAATTACGGATTTATTGATTATTTTTTTCTTTTTATTATTTTTGTATTTTTTTTAAAGGAAAGAGTTATATATGGATATGTATTTATTTTAAGTTGCAATTTTTTTTTTTTTGTATGAGGGATGAGATACAAGATGAATAGAAAAAAAGCAAGCTGAGTGAGAGGGAAGAACATATTATAAAGATGGGAGTTGGCTCATATGCACTATACAAAAAAATGGTTAGAAAGGATTTAAATTTTTGGATAAAATCAAATTTAGTACATTTAACAAGAATATTAATAAATAAAGCACATGCAAAAAAAATTAAACAAAACGTAAAATAAAACTTACTAGGATCTAATAAGCAGCAAAGTAAGGGCCGGGTTTTGGAAACGCCATTCTGATTGAGTTCACCATTATCTTCGACCATTTTTTCGGATTTTCTATTATTTTTTTTTTGTTTAAAATTTAAATCTAAATCGACGAAGTATTCACCAATTAGTTTAATTTTCAAAATCGAATTGCGTGTTTCACTATAGCACAAACCGAATTTTAATTCAAACACGCGAGACACTGGTCTTTATTCTTTTTATTCGTTGTTTTTTTTTTTTTGGCTCGTATTTTTTTGTGTTATTTTAAGTCAGGGTAGTTTTATTATTTTCTTTTTATGTAAATTAAATTGAAATTGAAAAATATTTTGACAAATTTAATTTGACAGGTTGTATAAATATATTTTTATTTTTTTTTCTCTATAGACTATCTTACAAAAAAACACTCTCCAAACCCCGAAACGAAGGATGTAATACTGGTTAAGTACACACACCAGTGTCAGTTGTCCTGTCCTGAACTATACCCAAAAAGCATAAAAGTTTTTCGAACGTTAAAGATTGCTATGCGCACTTTATCAGTTTAGAGAGACTTTCGACAGGTTTTTGCTCTCTCTCTCTCTCTCTCTCTATCCTTCTCTTTATTTTAACTGCGTATATTGGTTTGGGCCTATTTCTCTCGCCGTTAGCAACCCGCAGTTGAAATATAAAATATGTACATGGTGTACAACAAAGAAACGTCGATGAAGGAATAAAATATTTTAAGTTTTTCTCTGTGCTTTTTCCTTGTGCTTCGTTATAGGAAATATACGTACATATATTGATTGTTCATAAAATTAAAGAAGGTGGTTGGTATAAAATTTACGATATGAATAACAAGTAATGAATCTGCAAAAAACAAAAAAAAACCTTTGTACCTACCTACCTAAAATTCACTTGAGTTGAAAATTGATAACAATATTTCTATAATTAAATTTTTATATTATTTTTTTTTTTTTTGGAGAATGAGCTTTTTAAAAGATTGTGATTTTTGACCTTTAACCAACTTTTTTTTGGAAGTTTGGAACTACTGATTCATTAACACCCTATCTAAACGGTTTTTTCATAAATAAAATTTACAAAAATTTTATCCAAGAATATTTTATAATTAAAATTTTACATTAACATTGAAAATGAATTAATCATGTAGTAGAATAATAAGGTCCAATTTCACAGTCTTAAGTAAATGGTGTACTTTGATATGGGTCTCCCCATTAATTTGGTACTTGGGTAGTTTTTGAAATTCCTCACATTTTTAACATAATTTAAGTTTTTTTTTTCGTCATGATTCGTGGGAAATATTTGATTGCCGTTCCTACAACTGCAACCTCAAGTCTTTTCGTCTATAAATCTATTAGAAGTTGTTACGCATAATAAAAATTTATTGTTCTCTTTTTCGTTATAACTTTTATGCATCATCTTCAGTGACTTAGAGGTACTCTCCGATATTCCAAGCAAAAGCTTGTTAAATTTCACTAAAGCTACAAAATGGCTTACAGAATCGTAATCCCTATCAACCCAGCCGACAAACAGGCAGGTATCGCCTCCTCAAACATAGTCCAAAAGACATAAAAAATGATACAGGATGACACTGATAGAACGATTAAGTACGACGGAAAAACGCGGGTGGGCATTGCGGTGGTGACAACTAGCGGAGAATGGGCACCTCGCCCTACACCAACTGTTGCCGCTTCTGCTTTGTACACCAGCGTTAACAAGCTGACCCGACAAAACAACACTATCACATACACCAACCACCGTACTATCTAATCCACCCACCAGACGTTGCATGGAGCCACACGGGCCTGGGGAGGGATGATTTACTCTGTGGGGGCTAAGGAGGGGAGCACGCCCAAATAAGACGATGGTGCGTTAACCCCTTCTCACCCAGGTGACTATGTGCCGACAGACACTTCCTAACTCAACTAATTTTGAGGGCACCCTCCGACCTTACGGGCTACACCCCGCTGAAACTTCAACTACGCCCTTAACGGGCCTTTTTGTCATAGGAGTTTTATCATAGGTTTCTTTACATGGGATCATATCCCTAGGGTATCACAATGGATCTACACCGGATCAGACGCCTTTTTTTGGCTCATGGAACAATAAAACATAATCATTCCAAGGTATGTCCAACTCCAAAACCTTATTTATAATTATGTTCCATTGATTGTCTAATTTAGACATTGAAATTGGTTGCCGTAACCTAATCTAAAGTGGACATGTTCAATGTACAAAGAATTGTAAAATTATCTTGAAATAAATGAAATGTTCATTGAAGTTATCTAAATGTTCACGAAATTGATAGATTACGGGTATTTCAGTGAGGATATAAGAACATATTTAGGCAACTGTTAGAATGCGTTTATAAATAAGATGTCACACTATTTAGACAGCAGTGGCTAGCTGCACAAGTATCCAAGAGTGTTCTAAGGAAATCTAATAAATACGACTGATTAGAGTCCTTTTCCTTAATTTGAATTTTTTTGATTTTCCGTATACATATTTAATTTTTAGTCGTTCCCGTATTTAAGAAATAATATTCTTGAAATTTCCTTTGACTCAAGATGCATGGTTTAGCACAAAAAAAAAAAACACATCAAACCAATTGTTTTTGTTTCCTTGTGTTTTAAGAGAGGCCTTCACAATACCAAAATATTTATTATTAATTTTATTTGTCATGTTTTTTAGGTGTACACATTTTTCTGAGCTTGCTATTCACTTTTTCAAAAACACAGCTATTATTGGAATTTATTTTTGGATTACTTATGAATTATTAAAAAGTTAAAAAGCGAATGCATCTCCCAGAATCCCCCAGATCGCTGTTTTCCAAAAATAAATGTTTTAACTCATTATTCATAAATTACATTTATGAACAAACAAAAGCAAAATTAATTCAATTTTGAGCATTTTTTAAGAACAAATCCTATTTTTTTTAATCAAAATTTGAATCATACAAGCTGCATGTAAACATATAATTCCCATAGAAATACTTTTTCAACAAACTATTTGTCGAAGGAGAAAATATTAGAAAAATTCAAAATTAGTTTTAAAGAGGTCATCATATCGCTAGAATTAATGTGTGATGCAATATAACAGCTTATAAATTTAGCGAACGAAAAACGTGTTTGTTTTTTAATTTTTTTTTTATAAGAATATGACGAAAAATGAATCAGTCTCTTATTTTTGAATTGATCTTTCGAAACGTACACCAAAATCGAAGTCCGTCTTAAGGTAATTTTGATAAATTTTATTAAATGCTGATATCAGTGGGTTTTTTTTTAACAATATCACATAAGGGTGTGATTGCTTGCAATTCTTAATTTTAGCTTAAAAAAAAAATAATCGATTACTGTTTCTACCTCAAATCAATTAATGCAATTTTATAACCTTGAAAAAAAAAAGTTTAATCTAAAATTGATAAGATTTCGCCAAAATATAATTTTCTTAATAAAAAGTTTATGTGCCAAAAAAAAACTCTTGAACCATTGGACTCGAGATAGATTTTTTTTATCGTAAGAATAATATAGATTTCATAATTTGCACTTCCGTGTTTATTCTTTCTAAACACATTGTAAGGCTATTATAAGGCTCTTCAAAAAACGTATCCTTCAGATAAATAATGCAGTTTCCTGGAATTTTGAGCATTGCTTAATTTTTTTTTATTTTAGATACTTGGTGTAACTATCTTAAAATCAGAGCATGCGCATTTTTATGTGAGCTTTAGAGAAGTATAAAAGGATTATAAACTTTACCATGCTGTCGCAATACATTTCTAGGATAACTCGAAAAAATATATCAATAAGAGAGAGTAGCAATAGGTAGATATAGTTTTTTTTTTTTTTTTTTTTTTGAGAAAGAATCGGACCTGGCGCACTAAATCCTCCAGAGAGACAAAAACTATTAAACTACAAAAACCAGATACATACTTAGAAAGTATATGCTTGTTATGTTACTTACTTATATTGTCGTTTGGGAGACATGAATTTTTGAACGTGGCAAGCGAAGATTTGTGTTATGACAAAGCAATTTTCAGCACCCTCAAGTATTCTTACTGCCAACCAATGTTTTTTAGCGATATAGAAAATACATTGACTATATGTGTGTGTGTGTTTGTGTAAAGAAAAGGGAATTGTTGCTTTTCATTCTATTCACATACATGACTGATTTGAAATGACTCATTTTTCCAATACAAACGTAGAAATAGGAATTTTTGAGTTGTTTTTTTTTTCTTTTTTTGTTGGTTTTGTTGAGAGAATGACTCGTTTCAATACGTAATTTTAAGTTTTTGCAATTTTACAACTTATTATGAAATTGATATTATCTATGTGTAAATATTTGGCAACAAAGATGTAGGTACCTACTTAAATATTTTCAAGGACTGGAAAGATTCTTTGGGGTGGTGCCGGCAAGTGTTGTAGGTACCTACTACTATTTTAAATTCAGTCATATTTTGTAATTTGAAACTTTGTTTTGACAGATTTATGCTATCGACAATTCTGCACTTTAAAGAGAAGTTTAAATGAGATTTATTGAGAGAGAATATTGGATAGAATTATCATAAAAATGCTTTGTATTGAAATTAATTTAATTTAATTGCGAAAAATCAGGTCACTTCGCAAAGCAAACGTACTTCTTTATTGGCTTAGTACCTTTTTATTTTTGTGAGGGTTTCTTTTAAGAGTAATATTATGACGTAGGTATTTTTTTAGAAACCAATTTTATTTTTTTTTTTTTTCAAAGTAAAAGTGAGGAAGTTTGGGGAGAAATATTTATTTGGAATTTTTTTTTAAATCTCAACCATCTGAACGAGATAATATTATTTTCGAAACGCATCCGTGTTGGCTGGAAATAAATCAATGTACCTATCTAATGGGTGATTTTTTAAGAGGTTTAGAACTTTAAAAAAAAAAAACACAAAAAATTCGAAAAAATGAATGAAATATTTATTTGAATCGATAGTTTGAACCTTGCAATTTAATGTTTAAAGATAATTTCATGCAAATGTTGACCGCGGCTGCGTCTCAGGTAGCCCATCCGCTGAGTCCAATTTTGGCATACTCTTTCACACATATCGGCCGGTATCTCACGAATGAATGCATGGATGTTGGCTTCCAGTGCGTCAATCGAAGCGGGCTTGTCCCTATAGACATTAGCCTTGACATACCCCCACAAAAAATAATCTAATGGTGTCAAATCGCACGATCTAGGCGGCCAATTGACCGGCCGGAAACGTGAAATTAACTGTTCACCAAACTCGCCTCGCAATTGCGCCATTGTTTCGCGTGCTGTGTGGCATGTGGCACCGTCTTGTTGAAACCACATATCATGCAAGTCAAGAACTTCCATTTCGGGCAAAAAAAAGTTTGTTATCATCGCTCGGTAGCGTTCACCATTGACAGTAACGCTGCGATTCGCATCATCTTTGAAGAAATATGGCCCAATAATGCCGCCGGCCCATAAACCGCACCAAACAGTGGCTTTTTCGGGATGCATTGGTAGCTGTTGCAATGCTTCTGGCTGATCTTCACTCCAAATGCGGCAATTTTGCTTATTTACGTACCCATTCAACCAAAAATGAGCCTCATCGCTGAACACAATTTTTCGATAAAAAAGCGGATCCTCGGCCAGCTTTCCGAGCACGAATTTTGATAGTAAAATTCAATAATTTGCAAGCGTTGTTCATTTGTAAGACGATCCATGGTTAAATTGCAAACCAAACTGAAGCTGTTTGACAGTGACACAAGGTACTAAACACACGTCAGCTGTCAAAACCAGTGTTGCCAAAACCAAACCAGCTAAAAAATCACCCGTTATAGATACTTGAAAAACTGTAGGTGCATTTTATAAAATACACGCAATATAAGAATTAGGCCTTCTGCAGGGGAAGCGTTTCATCATAGACGCGTAATCGTACTACGCTTGTCTACGGCTTAAGTGCAGGTTGGGTGTAGCTCACGTTTTTTTTTTTTTTTTTTAAGAAAACTACGAGGCATAACACGTTAGGCGTACATTTTCAATTATTTTTTGAACATTTTGGTGAAATTTCGGATTTATTGTAAATTCTTGTTTGAAATTGATTGAAAATTGTCATAGTTTGTACACGTGTGCATTTTAAGACCTTAAAAAAATAAAAAAAAAAAAAATAAACCTTTCACTTCGAAAAAATTTCGACAGTGAAGCTCTTTACTGTATGTTTTAAACATTTACTTAATAGTACGCTTAATTTGGACCAGGGATTTTTGTTTTGTGGAGTTGAACGTGAAAGGGGCAATTTTGTTTATAAATTTTTTAAAAACTGTCAATTTTTTTAAAGCCAAAATTCCAAGAAACAAATTCAGTAAAAAAAAAGTTTAAAGGCTTGAATTTGTTTACAAATTTTTGGTTTATTTTAGGTTATAAAAATAAGACTTAAATTTGAGGACGTTGAAAACGAAAATAACACTAATATGCGCTAAAAAATATTTTTTTTTGCAGATACTCGTATAAATTGTATTAAAGGTTTATTCAATTATCAGCTGTTTATGCTCCATTCAAGGCCGAATTCAAAGACTCCTATCGTGATCAACAAATTAAAAACGTCATTATGATATCAAATTTAAAGCAAACCTTCTTCTGAGGTTAGATATTATTGAGGTATGTATGCAAATATATCGTCAGGTAAAAATTGCAGCGTCCTAAATCAAAAACTTTAGATAGATAGATAGATAGATATATTTATTGTGCCCACTTAGAATTAACATTTTTTACAATATGAGAAGTCATTGACATTTTAATATAGAATAACAATCCTTGTATATACAAGACGTATGTTTAAGACGGCAGTATAAAGATGACAGAGACAATAATAAAATCAAGGTCTTACAAAGGAATTACACCCAATGTTTAGATAAAAGTCAAGTGTGTTGTTTATTTTAATACAAAGCAATATGGTTATAATAATACATTTGAATCATCAGACAGGGTTATTAAACTTAAAAAAAATAATCTCTTCAGATGATGAAAAAAAAAAGCTTTGGTAAATCATTCTGAAGCAACAAAGAGCTATTTAAATATAAAAGCTATGTAAATATAAATCTTTAAACATTTTGTAGGAATTCAAATTATTGGGACATTTCTTCTACTTCGAATTTTGTTATTCTTTATCTTTCTCGACGAGTGAAAATTTTCGTTTATAACACCTTTTAACAGAGCCATACAAAAAAAAAAAACAAATTTATTAATTAAAATTCAATCTATTGCAATTCATTTTCATAGAAAATTGATAAATTTCTTTAATTGACCTTGACTCTTTAAGTAAGATTTTCTGTTTAGTGTGTGTTGTCTGTTTATGATGTTTTTTCCTAACAAATGAAAGTTCAGAGATTGTTCAGGTTTTTTTGTTTAAATAACATCAGTTTTTTTAGAAACCATTTTATTATTATTATTTTTTTACACGTAATTGAAATGACATGCAAATAATAAATATGGAAAAGGACCTAGCAACTAAGACTTCCAGCCCATTTTAGTTTCTTGAGTATTTATGGTTTTATTATGGGTATAACATCACCATTTTGACAACATAAAAATATACATTATTGGTCGATTTAAAACCAAATATGATCACAAAAAAATACGTACAAGAAAGCTAAATGCGTCAGGGTCCTAAGTAAATAACTGTCGACTTTATTGTACGTAAATTATGGTTGCTTCCACTCGATGTTCAAACATTTAACAGATTTATTTGTGTGCTTTGTTTTCTTTACTTTTATACTTTTAAGTAAGATATTTCCTTTCTGAAGAAATTAATTTATTATTTAAAATACGTACGCCCATCTTAAGGTGCTATCACAATAAAAATAATGTATCTTAATTATACACATCATTCGATTGTGTTGTTACGACTTTAAAATTTAGAATTTTGATTCTTCAAGTACAACATTCTATCCGCAAATTCTAACTTTTATTATCTTAAATATGCCATTTCCATTACAATGACTTTAAAATGTATTTAGTTATTTACTTAACAAAATTAAAAGGGAAAATCTTGGATTTTTCTTAAATCAAAATATTCTTTAGTAAAACTTACAATTAAATTTTTTCAATTACAGAACTACAAACAATTTTATCTTGAAATACACCATTAAGAAGAATAACACCCTAATGGCTATCAAAACCCACGGCACTAATAATGATAAAATTAAAAAAAAAAAAAAAAAACATCTAACTCTCTTTGTTACAAAATATTCAAACAATTTTACTTGATTGAGTGAATAACTTTGCACTTAATTAACCTTCAACTTGTTAATGATAATGATAATAATTAAAATTAAAAATAAAAATGAAAAGAAATAAATAAACCCTAGAAACGAAGTTATAAAAATAATTGTTTAGTATTTCATCCAACACCAGAATGTCCCTGCTGTAAATAGTTTTTTTTTGTGTTATATTATGTGTAACTTGTCAGTATTTCCTGTGTGATAGTTTTTATCCTCAAAGGACAACAATGCGGAAGTAGTGACCACCACCGTACAATCCCGAGTGCTTTATTGCTTTGTGGAGCAAATGAACAAGGGTGTAAAAGGTATCAATTATATAAAACAGTGGAAGTGTTTTTTTGTTGCTTATAACAACTGTTATATTAAAAATGCAATTTTATTGCGAAAATTTAGGTGCAGTGAAATGGAATGATTTATGCATCATTCCATTTCACAACGCGATGAAAATATGCTTTCTAATTGGACATGAAAAATACAACTGTGATGCTTAATAGAAATTATTTATGAAGATAAAAAATAAAACAAAAACATGATAGGTATAATTTGTATAAAATAATCGCTTGAATATTTGTTTTTTTTTTTCAATTTATTTTGAGAATGTTAAAAATATTCAACCTATTTTGCATTCAAGTCGTGGAAGAATTCTTTTCTTTTTAATTTCTGTGGTTAATTTGAATTGAAACAACTCCACATAAAGTCATGGTGACTCTCGAATAAAAGCTCTCTTCAAAGTTGACTTCAAGTTCGCCCCAATTTCGAGCAGGGTCTATATCTACTCGGCGACTAGTTCAAATCATTCATTAGCGGTAATGTAATGCAACATGAAAGAATTGCATTTATCTTAAAAACTTCTTTTCAAAGAGGAAAAAATATTAAGGCAGTTTGTTTATACCTATGTTTATTAAAAGTTTTCAGAGTTTATGAAAATATTTTAAGGGACTATTTTTTGGGGATAAACAGGGTATAAACAGAAAGAGATACTCAACCAATCAAGAAGCGACAAATTATAAATCTTCTTTCTTTAAGAACTCAAGAGTTTCACGATTTGTTGTTCCAAGCTTTAACAATGGAATTAATCCTTGGGGTGATATTTAATTTGCACAATTTAAAAATGAATATGTAAATTTTGTATAATATATTTACTTTAAAAAGATTAGCCAGTTTCTTGGGAGTCAATTCACACTTCACACTTTTACTTTACGTTTAACCGTGTACGTGTAGTCACTCACAATCGCTAAAGTACTAAATGCTAATTTGAAATTTCAATCATTTGTTTTTAATCTCTTAATTTGAATTGAAAAGAAAAATATGTAGCTTTAATAATTTAATTATAAGAAAGATACTCGTAAGTATTCAAAATTTTATTATTCAAAGATTGTAATGCTGTGTTTACTTACACAACAGTATTCAATTTGAAAGTCAATATTTTTCATACCAAAAGTCTACTAAAATAAATAAATCCCTATAACACTGAACTGAAATCTCTTAAGTTCGTTTGATGAACCTGAACTTTAAAAATATAAAATAAAGTCAATATAAACAACTAATTAATCAAATTGGTTTTTTTTTTGGGTGAGTCATTTATTTGTTTTTTATTTTAAAAAAAAGATCAAAAGGTGAGTTAAATATTGAGTTTAAAGATTTTGTTGTCTTATCGCTACGACACCAATACACAAGCCTTTCAATATATCTAAATGAGAATGTATGTACATATATCGTTTGGGGATGGTTTATTTATTCAAATTAGTTTTTTTTTTTATCGAAACTTCTTATCTAAAATAAAACAAAAATATTTAACTTCGTTTCAGAATTTTAATGAAGATTTAGATAAAAGATTTTTTGTGCGGAATTTTAAATTTCTGGAGAAGAGAACAGGGGGTCAATTTAATTGATACCTTTAATTTAACGCTTTTACCCACATTCAGAACAGAAAAGTATACATATGTATATAGGTATGAAGTTGTGAAAAAATGTATCACTTCAAAGATTCACAGAGCGGAATTTTACCCCCTAGGCCACCAGGTTCATTTTTAACAGTTTAACACCAATCCGATGCAATACTTTTAAATTGCTACAATTTTTTTAAGTCTTCAGAAAAGTCTTTTACATAACTTGCTGTCTTTTTAAATAGATAATATAGAAAGTACTGTTACTGTTTGTCTTTCTTTTAACAGCTTTAAGTCTTTTTAACTGCTTCATATTTTTTTAAGAGTTAAGTCAAGGTCAATTTAGTGAAGAGTACATTTCAGGAGTAAACTCAATTAATTTGAAACTAGGATGATCTCGCAGTGAAAACTGGGCCTACAAAGAATAAAAGAATTTAAAATTTTAAAAGAACCTATTAAATTCATTGATTCAATTTAAAAAAAAAAATCCCTAAAAAAAGTATTTTTTAACTAAATTGAGCTTTTATGAAATTTATTTCAAAACATGTCTAAATTTTCTTAGCTATGTTGAGGATAAAAGATAAATAAAGAGAATTCCACGATTCATTTTTTTTAATTCTGTTGCCAAAATGGCCCGTTTAATTTTAATCGAGTTCGTTACGATTTACGTATCCAAAGCTTGCCCTATAGTAAGTGCCAACTTTTATCGAAAAAAATTTATAAAACAAATGTGTGCTTATTCATTTGACCCAGACTGTAACTCTTAGCCCATTAAAGTCAGACTTATTCCTCTTTTTTCATTTTGTATACCCCAAAAAATAAGATTTCTAATAGCACAAAAGAAGTTCAAAAATATAAAAATGAACTAATCTACATAAATGAGTAGATACACATTTGTTGAATAAACTTATTTTTTTATTATTTATCTTACTGTCCAGGGCAACATACATGGAGATAATAGGAATTTAGATAGTAGTCTGTCATTTATGTTTTCTTTTCTGCACAAATACATACAATCCAGTCCTGTTTAGTTTATTGATTTATGTAAGTGAATTAAATTTGTTCGTAGTTAGGTTTACGCAACGAATCAAAGAACTTATTCAATACTATTTCCAAATTATGAAAAAACGCACTTAACTTTATAAAAATTTATAAAAAAAAAAGTACAATTCAATGGATTTTGTTAAGCTAATCAAATTCTAGTTTATTATCACATTTTAAGTTTTTCCCTTTAGAGATTTAACGAAATTTCCATTTAATTTTGATTTCACTTCGCATTCAATAGATAACTACCTATAAACTAGTCTTTTAAAAGCAAAACGAATAATTAACACGTGTTTTTCTTTTTTTTAAACAAGAAGTTCAGCAAATTACAACAAAAAATTGACAGGTATCTTTCAAATTGAAAATCACCTTAAATAAATTGATATTATTTATTGTTCTATTATTATTATTTTTAAATTTACTTAAAACTTTCTTTCACATTATGTAGATATTTCGAAATAAAAAAAAAACCCAGAACCTTAATTTAATGTTCGACAATCGTGTTCTACATAGGAGAAGGGAATGTAAACTTTATGAAAACGAAGACGGATTGGGACTTTTCCTTGAAATTATCTCTTTCTTTTTTACTCACAAGGGCAACACCAAATAATTCCAATTAGGATTTTCATTCATATTCAGGGAGTTAGCAAAAATAGGAAAACAACATTTACCTTTGTCTACATGTCTCATTCCTTTCTTATTTAATAAAAAATAAAAATTGTAAATACAGTCGACCCAGCTTAGCTGACATCGAAATTTGTCAATATTTTCTTCACTGGAAGTACACAAGCTTTTTCAAATCTAATTTCGCAGCACACCTACGTGCAGTTTAATAAATAAAAAAAAACTGTTGCAAATTTACCAAAACTGTTTTTTTTTTTTACTTTGCGTTAAAAATTATCTAAAACGATATCAAAGTGGTTAAGGACATTTTCATAACTGATAGATATCAATTTACATAGTTTTTAAAGTAAAAAACAAAACTGTTTTTTTTTTGTATGGATTCGGACCAACAACAAACAATGGTCTGTCAGATCACTGGTTACATATAGAGGAATATATAGAAATCTTTTTATGCAACGTCAAAAATGCAAACCAAATTTTCTGACCAAAGAAATTTGCTGAGGAAATGCGTTCGGATTTTTTGAATTTCTGAGATCTCTTCCCAAAGTTACGTAAAAATCTGAAACATTACTCTTTATTTTTTATCAGTGGGAATGAAGAGACCTAAAAATATCTACCGAATTCGACCGGTTAAAGTAAGAGGCACTTTTTCACGACTAGAGACAATATTGGAGGATTTACCAATCATTATCCCCAGACCTCTTCGCCGTGTGTTCGGAAGAACAGTCCGAGTCACTAATCATTACACCACGAACAACTGCAATTTTAAAAAAATACAAGAAATTTGGTCTGCTTACGATATTCGAGTTTTTTTAAAATTTCAAGAGATAGGTATATTTTTTTACTAAAAGCAATTAGTTTTTTTTCAAGTTACCACACATAGTATCTACCTATTCATTGTTTAACACTTTTCAATACAGAGCAGATATAAAAAGCGGATTCGATTGTATCTATCACAAATCGCGTAGTGACAACATACAATAAATATTCTTCATCATCATTATCGTTATGCATCTTCAAAGAAACTAGCCCGAAATCGAAATGATCTAAAAAAAAATCTCTGACTAGACGCACATCGATAGTATATAAAGCTCTCTTCGTATAATGAGAATGACTAACAAATTTGGAAGTAAATTTGCCAGAATAATATCAAAAAAAAAATGTAAGACCATTTTCTAAATTGAGATGAGCCAAATATCAACAAAAACAAAATAGGCGAGAATATAATTTGTTGTTTGTATTGTTTGCAAAGCTTTTAAAAAGTATATAAATGTAGGTAGGTACATCGTATTACTTTTGTAGCTTAGTAGTTATAATGCATGCAAAAAAATAAAAACGAAAGAAAGTGAATCACGAAAACGAATCAAGTCAATGTCGCCAAAGAGGCACAGGCAAAAATATGTTCCAACAAAAATTATTTAAAACAAATAAATTGAAAAGCATGAACACTGAACACGAATCATTTAATATAACAAACAAAAATGACTGGCCAGAGAGTATTCCAAGTGACTCGCAGCTTTGATAATTAATGAAAACTTATTACAAAAATGACTCATTTAAGCTAACACAACGATTAGACAAATAAAAACGCACATAAGACAGACAAGCAACCAGGTGACGATGTCGACGACGACGAGGAGGCTAACCTGCTTGCTGACCTTGGAAGTCTCTCGACCAGTTAAAAAAAAAAAAAAAAATGACGTAATTTTTTTTTAGAAAAGAAAAAACGACTCACCTAAACCATATTTGTAGAAAATTTCTTCCACCAAGACAATCTTAGGTCCTACAGCGGTTGGAGATTGCTTGGGAGTTGGAGCTTTCCTGACCGGTACAGTTGGAGGAACTGACGAAGATGGAGCGTGAGCTGGAACTGGAGGAGCTGTCTTTGGCAGAGCTGGTGGTGGAGCCACTTCCTTCTGTTTGACTTCCTCAACCTTTGGTGATGGTTTGATGGGTTCGACAGCAGCTGGTTCTGGAACAGGTTCAGGTTTCTTGATTTCAGCAACTACAGGGAACTTCTTTAAATTTCCCAACAAATCACTATCTTCTTCCAAACCCGAAGAAGTTGGATTTTGTTTTGGAGCAATGGTCGATTGTGTAAATTCTGGAGTAGCGGTACGTTCTTCCTTGAAGTCGCCGAGTAAATCTTCTGAGGAGATGAACTTCTCGTTTTCTTGCTCCTTGAGAGCTGTGGCCACTGGATTCTTCTTGATTGGCGATGGATTATATGATATCGATGGAGAATCGTTGTCGGCGAAGTCATCATAGAATTTACCAGATGATTTATTTTCGTCTTGGGGTTTCATTGATGCATGTTCGTCCTCATCATCGGATTCGTCATCATGTACTGGAGCTGATGGTACAATTGGTTTTGGATCGATTGGTGCTGCAACCTTAGGCGCGACTGGCTCTGGAACCATTGGCACTGGTTCTGGTTTGATATCAACTTTGTTTTCCCAAACTGGAGCAGCAGATGCAGCTGGAACTGCAGGTGGAGCTGGAGCAGATCCAAACATTCCTCGTTCAGCGTTCATAAAATCTTTGGTCATGTCGGACATGAAGCTACTTGCAGTCTTCTCGGCTTTATCAAATTTCTCGTTAAAGGCATTGCCAAAGTCAGAAGAAGCAGCCGCCACATTATGCTTGGCGGTAGTCATGAAATCACCAAAATCATCAGCTGCTTGTTCGGTGATTTTGGAATCATCGACATGTACCAGCCAGTCGTCATCCAGTGAGCTGCCAGTGGATTTTTTGCCTTCGGAGCCTTCTTTTGGGGAGTGGTCGGGTTCTGCAGCAGCAGATTTTACCTTGTTATCAACCCCTAAATTGAGATCGAGGGGGTTGCCCATGGCTTTGTGGGTATCCTGCTTCAATTCGGAAAAATTGAAGTCCATGGTTGTCGTGGGAAAGGTTTTGTTACGTTGATTGATTTTTCCGGATACAGGTGCTTCTTCGCTCCTGATTTTGTATCACTTTTTTTTTTTTTTACAAAAGTCTTTAGCACTTACGTTGGTTTTGCTTTTTTTAAACTTTTTTTCTTTAGAAACTTAATTCTCGATTCGATATCGATGATGATGGAAGTGGAAGAACCGATGGAAACTCTTTTGCAGTCAACGAACAAGAACGGAATGAATTCTCTGGATGAACACAGTCAAGTCATCAGCGGTGGTCTCGGTTTGATTCTGTGTGCTTTGCTTTTGCTTTCCCTTTGGGTGCATGTGGGGGAGAACATTTTTTTGCTAGCTATTAAGTATCGACATAAAAGTTCATTTTCTTCTTTGAATGTGTGTGAGTGGGAAAGCAAGAAGAAGAAAAAACTTTTTTGCACAAAAGCGCCGGTCGATTATTTTGGAGAAAGAGTTGGAAATAGAGTTCGATTTTTTTGTTGGAGTTGAAATAGATAGATGACGCAATGTGAGTAAACGAGGAAAGCATATTATAAATGAAAAAGAAATATTTGTTTAAGAGATATAGAGAAAAAATAAAATAGAGTGAGTAAGACATATAGATATTTAATGGAAAATTCACTGGAAGTTATTGAGTGAACATTTTTTAAACAGTGTTGTGTTCCATTTATAACTAATCAGAAATGTATGGCGATTCTGAAAACAAGGACGTAGCAAAATAGTTGTACACAGGGGTCTAGGTCTGTTTGGGTATTTCAAAATGAACCTCTATCCACGTGAGTGAGAGAATGGCACCAAGAGTACAAAAATAGAGTAGTAAATTGTTATTTTTGACTTTTCTCTTATTTAAAATAAAATACAAAAATAAACAAAATAATGCCAGAATGAAAGCTTTCCCATTCATTATCTACTGGTAATACTAAAAAGTACTTTATAAGGCAAAATGGAACACACCTAGGGTCGTTGTCTTACTTTGGACAGTCGTCCAAGTTACAAATAAATATGTTTAATTTTTGTCTAAGAGTTTTCTAACTTAGATAATTGAATCGGTTGTGTAAGTCTTAACTAATAAGACATTTTATTCATTTAAATAAAGCCGAAATTGGTAGATTTTGCAAATTATAGAACAAATTGTTTTCATTTGTAATTTTCAAATTTAGTTTGACATCCCTACTTCATTTCAAATTTGAATTAGCCGTTAGTTTTCTTTTTTTGCATGCATTGAGTTTCGCAAGTTCCCTACAAAAGCTTTAAAATTAACTGAAATCGGGCGCGTTCAATAGCTGTCACCTTAGTTTCATGCAAATTTATTTATACATTTTTCATTTCAAAATTTTAATTTGTATAGGAAATGAGATTCTTAATGAAAACATTGTATAAGAAACAACCATCGTGAGACTGATTTTAGAGCTTCGTTTTTCTTTTAGTTTCGGTTGCAAAGATGCTTTTAAACAATCCGATTTTTAATGAAAAGGGAAATCTCTCTACCCTCTTGATGACCAAATCCCATATTATTCACTTGATTAATCTGGATTAAAATTTAAATCCAGATGAAAATTAATTTAAATCCATTCCATATTATTTACTCGTTAAATCCACACTTTAAATAGAATGCCGAATACTTCTTTTTCATATTTCAATGAATTTTTTAAAATCTTTTCGCCCGATATTTCCATTGAAATGAAAACGTGCACGATAGGGCCATATCAATATCACCAACGCTGGAAGGCGAGCAAATGGTGCTACGCTGCGTTTAACAAAAGTTGCTTGCACATGAGCTGCGAATGCGAATAAACATTTGGATCAATTTTTAGAGCAAATAGCAATTATTTTTTGTTTTTACTTTTCGAATTAATTATTGATGAAAAATTAATTATTGATTTAGAAGGCTGTATTCTGCAACGTACTGCAAGTTCTCAAAATCCTACGCAAACCGAAGTAAAAATTGTTATCGCGTCGGTTTGCGCAATGCAATGCTGAAAAATTTTTAATTTGGGGAGCTTGCTGGAGTGAAAGGGATAAAACAAAAAATTCGAATGAAAAGTGTAAATATGCCTAAATCTTGTCACTTATTTTTTTTTTATCACAGAGCAGGTTAATTTATTAAACTTTTTTAAGAAACATGAAATGCCGTCATTAGGTGTTTTCCGTTGGGCAGCAGCATATTCCATACTGCCATGTACTTCTGGCTGTAGTCAACTACTTCTATTCTGTGGCCATAGTAGTTCAAAGCACTTAAATAATGTAGTTGCAAATTCTTTCCACGCAACTCATCAGTAAAAAGAAATCTTTAACCTTCTAATATATAATATTCATCATCTACTGGGAAGTACTAAAAAGTACTTTGCATGGCCCAATGGAACACACCTATTAATTTATTTTGTCAAAAAAAATTAATACTCTACCAACACACCCACGGTGATCGCCACCTGTTATGAACTAGTAGAACTCTTTCCATTTTAAAACAACTTTCAAAAAGATTCATCCATGTAAAATAAATACATGAAAAAACAACTGAATCGAAGACAACCCCACTTCCAATGGAAAATATTCATTTGTAAATTTTAATCGTTTTTCGCAGTGTTTGGTAAATCGTTTGACTTGACAGAATGGGTAAATTCGCGTGCATCGACGGCGAAGCCGAATTAATTTTTCCATCTGAAAATTTCAAGACTGCATCGCCTGACATCAAACGTATCGAAGTGCGTCATCGTTTAAATGGAATAAAGCAATCAAACGGCACAATTTCAAATGGGGTAAGTCTAAAAAAAGACCATTTTTTTTCATTTGTCGGACACTATCCCGTGACCCTTTCCCTTGAGTTGCCAGCCTTTCATGGTCAACATAGTCATCTTTTCTATCAAAAGAACGAAACGAAAAGAAGAAACCTGCCTGAATTTGTGTTATATTCAGCAGATTCACTGCATTGAGTCAGTAGTCGGTGGTGTGGTCGCGGTGGCTCCGGCGTTCAGTCGTTCTTCGCTGCTCGTCCTCCGTCGCACTAGACTAAACTGGGATCCCATAAACTGGGTCACACGCCCTCAAAAAGCAATCTCTTTTCCTGATCATCGAATCCAAAAAAAAAAAAAAACATTGTGTTTGTTGATTTTAATTTGTGGTGTTTTTTTGTGTGCACCCGTAAGTGTACTCCAAGGGCGACAATCCCGCCAGCCAATTTCTGGCATGGATGTCATCGTGTAGACTGACTGACGGTTCCTGTACACAAAATCATACATGGAATTCGACCATGAAAGGAGCTATGTACATAACAGCAAAACGTGATAATCTAACATTTACACCTAACTAATTATGCAAGCGATAATTAATGTAAATTCCGAATTTATAGTTTCGAGTCAGTCAGAGTGAGCTCAGTGCCTACGCAAGGCCCACGAGCACCAACTATCATGATAACATTACCTAGTTCACAATATAGATAATCAAGTTGTGAGAATATTCCGGCGAAATTACTCATAAGTAAAGTGTTTGTTATCAGCTGATGATGGAAGTGCTTCTTATCAGTACATTCTAAGTACATCACACGACCGAGTACGAGTCATATTTTGTGGGACTTTGCTTTAAGCAGCAGATTGACGTTTAGGTGCACTGAGTTTAATTTTTTTTTCTAAATTAATTGTTTAATTGAAAAATGTTTTCTAAGTCAATGAATGGGTCTACCGACGCACGAAGTTCGTTGTGTGATTTCAATCATTTCGTCAATTTAATTTTATCTAATAATTAAACTAATTGAAGATATGGTTAGAAAGGTACCTACATATTATAAACTTATGTAGGTATACATACATACACATTTTTCTATCTCTCTATTTCATATTCATATATTGATAGTTTGCTTCACACCCACCAACCACAAAACAAAAATTATAAATTAACAAAAAAAATTCAATCATGCAAAATAACTCGACACGTACATTTACATCAATACTTTCCATGTGCGGCAGTCGGCAGTTAATTTGATTAGGTGTTCTCTTCTTCTTATTGAGATTGTGCTGATGTGTGAGTTATAAAGTGTGCAACCCACGTTGTATTAAATAAAACACAAACAAAATATTGTCGTTACTGATGTTTCCTTTAATGTTTGGTTATTCGTCAAAATCAAATAAATAATTAAACTTATATTAAATAATTACATCGTTAGTGGTGATATTAATGTTGTTTGCAAGAATACGTGAAACAATAAGTAAATAATTTTTGGAATTCTTCATTTTAAGGTTATCTATTAATAAGATTTGTAATTGACAGAAGTGAAAGTGTCTTTGAAGGTTTTCGCGCTAAATCATTTTTTCATATTATTTTAGTCTGGGCACTGGCCTTAGACATAATAATTCTTATATTTTGTTTTATTCGAATAGGGTGTCGAGAGGCGCTCGTAAGTTATTGATCGTCAAATATGTAGTTTGAATAGCAAGTGCAGACAACCCAGTTTTGATTTTGACGTAATAACAAAATGTCGTTGATTTTCGTTACCATATACACAAGAAAAAAAAAGTTGGTGGGGCGACAGCTTGTTTAGAACCAGGGCATAGTGACTTACAAACTCTCAACCATTCATGTTTGCATATTATCGGCAGGAATAGAGCGACCTACAATTTTCTGCCGAATCCAAACGTCTAAGGTGAGAGGAACTTTTTAAAAGTGATACTTTTGGATGATTTGTCAATTCCTTCAAGTAAGTAGGTTAGGTACCCATGAAAAAAACATTTTGGTTTTTAGGTCGCATAGGCAAGGTTTCGATAGATCACCATACTCATGTTTTGGTTATGTACAGCACATAAAAGATAGGAAAATTATAGTATTATACCTTTTTCTATAAACAAAAAATTGAATAAAAGTGTTAGAGGTACCTACATTACGTACATATGTATGTACGTAATATTCTGTAACTTTGTGTTCCATGAAGATTAGATTTGTATTCAAAGCTATCATTTTCTTTTTGTAATACCACTTGATGACACCTGATGCAAAAACTACTTGAGATATTTTAAATTCAACATAAAACTGATAAAGTTTAGCTAGCAGCTTCGATAATAAAAATAGATGTAATAAGTTTCCATTGAACCACGACGATATGTAGAGTAAAATATTGCATGGTTTGCTTTTTAGCTAAGCACATACACGGTACAAATTAATTTATTTAAATAAATCAAATTTTCAATCCTAAAATGTTCATTCGCTAAAAAACCAATACCCACTTTTAATGACGATAAACTGTTTTAACTGTTATAAATTGGTATTTCTCTATCTCTAGTTCTAGTTCTATAAATAAATATTTATGTACATGTACATAATATGTGTGTTTTATAGGATGATTAGATAAATAGACAAAATAACGCTAAGTCATTGTCACTGTCACTGTGATAATAAGTAAAATAGATTAATGATGACTCACTATGTTAAATAGTTTAACCTCGGACTTATATTATTATTATTCTTTGGAATTTTAATCAAAAAAAAAAATAAACGTCAATATTTCCACAAAAGGTTTTTGAAATATTAAAGAAAATTTACATACATTGTAGGTATATCTATCTAATTATTCAAAAAAAGGATTCAAAATTAGTCCAGAATTGTGTTGCAATAATTTATCGTAAAATAACAAAAAAACTGAAGTAGGAAATTTTGTATTGAAATACTTGTTTGTTATATTTGTTTTAATCTAATATATACTTTTTGAAAAACCATCTTTCTTTTACCCCGAATCTTTCTCGTTGTAATCTGTTTTGAATGTAAGCAACGGTAAATAAATTTAACAGTCATTTCATTAATATCAGTGATGTCAGTCAAATATATAAAAACAAATATTAAATACCTACGTTTGCTAATGGAATATGGATTACTTAAGATGATATGGGTTGAGGTAGATCTTTGTTATTCTAAGTAAAGTAGGTACAGTGGTGATCCAGTATGACGAATGATATAATGTCCAAGGTACATCTTGTTTCCAAGGCAAAATCAGACCTATGGTCTAAGTGTGTGTGTCAAGCTTCTAATATCTGCTGACAGACACGTAAACCCTCCAAGACACAAATTCGTTATTTGTTCCTTATAAAGAGTACCTACCTAATGGACTTGAAGAAGAGTGTTCATAGGTAATTCGCTATACTGGAACACCACTGTATTAAGCACTATTAAATAACTTTGTAATTAAGGGAAGAAAATTACTACGCTCTATTCCGAATATTAGGTATCAATAAAAAAAAATTAATAGGCAAAGGCAATATTTTTATCTATACATCTATTCCCTCATTCGTAACGCCTATAAGAGGATGCAAATAAAACAGTGCAATAAAATTACCCAGACCTGCCAACCATGCAATTAATTGACTGATTATCTCAGTGATGAACTAACATTAGTGTGCATATGGCACATGATGCCTCTCATGTTAATAGGAGTGTCATCAAAACAAGCGACAATATTGGACATCATGCAGGCAATGTTATAAAACTAATAAGCTGCAACTATCATGATTTTTTAATGCTTGTGTTTTATATATAGAAGTTGAAATGGGAAATATCATTTTCAACATCGATACCATTTCTAATGTTAACTAATTATGGTGGCATAGCTGTGTCAGGTCTGTCCATTACCTCTACTTTTTGGGAGATATGTAGAAACTAATTTGTGACTATGCCAGTATATTGTGCTAGGTTTACATTCATCATTGATAAATTGGACAGAATTTTTTTTTTCAAAATGGTGTGGTGTAGGAGATAATATACAACAGGTGTAGGAGATATAACAGTCAAAGTGGCTCGTCTTGCCTTGTAATTGTTAATTACAAAGGACCAGTTAAAACCTGGAATAAGTTTCATCTTACTAACGGGTGATTTTTAAGCTGGTTTGGTTTTGGCAACACTGGTTTTGACAGCTGACGTGTGTTTAGTACCTTGTGTCACTGTCAAACAGCTTCAGTTTGGTTTGCAATTTAACCATGGATCGTCTTACAAATGAACAACGCTTGCAAATTATTGAATTTTACTATCAAAATTCGTGCTCGGTTCGAAATGTTGTTTATCGAAAAATTGTGTTCAGCGATGAGGCTCATTTTTGGTTGAATGGGTACGTAAATAAGCAAAATTGCCGCATTTGGAGTGAAGATCAGCCAGAAGCATTGCAACAGCTACCAATGCATCCCGAAAAAGCCACTGTTTGGTGCGGTTTATGGGCCGGCGGCATTATTGGGCCATATTTCTTCAAAGATGATGCGAATCGCAGCGTTACTGTCAATGGTGAACGCTACCGAGCGATGATAACAAACTTTTTTTTGCCCGAAATGGAAGTTCTTGACTTGCATGATATGTGGTTTCAACAAGACGGTGCCACATGCCACACAGCACGCGAAACAATGGCGCAATTGCGAGGCGAGTTTGGTGAACAGTTAATTTCACGTTTCGGGCCGGTCAATTGGCCGCCTAGATCGTGCGATTTGACACCATTAGATTATTTTTTGTGGGGGTATGTCAAGGCTAATGTCTATAGGGACAAGCCCGCTTCGATTAACGCACTGGAAGCCAACATCCATGCATTCATTCGTGAGATACCGGCCGATATGTGTGAAAGAGTATGCCAAAATTGGACTCAGCGGATGGGCTACCTGAGACGCAGCCGCGGTCAACATTTGCATGAAATTATCTTTAAACATTAAATTGCAAGGTTCAAACTATCGATTCAAATAAATATTTCATTCTTTTTTCGAATTTTTTGTGTTTTTTTTTTTTAAAAAAGTTCTAAACCTCTTAAAAAATCACCCATTATTTTGTACTATGAAACTTATACTCAATTTATTTTGGAAGTCGCCAAACAGAATAAGGTATTTTTGGGCTTATCATAACACCATCAAAGTAAATATGTCATTTTTTTTATATCAAAGTCTTTAAAAAAAATGTATCACAAAATAACTTGCTACTTTTATTTACATATATTTATAAACGATTTATAAAAAAAACAACTCGTCACTCTGGTATTTTGCTTGAAACAAAAAAAAAAAATTACAAATTCCATGTGATGATTAGATAAAATAAATTAAATTTCATAAGTATTACTTCAGCTTAAGTCAGAGAAGAATTTTGGTATATATTTATATTTTAGGTACATAAGTACTCGGTGGTCTAAATCATTTATGAATGAGAGTCATGCTCATGACAAATACATTTTTTTTTATTATGAACATAAATAAATATGTAGGTATGCTTTTTAACAGTTTATAGTTGTTATCATAAATAATAAATTTCATTTGCCAAAAAAGTTGTTTATATTTTTGAATTCTCATTGAACAAATACAAATATGAATGAATTTACCACCGCTTTCGTCGTCATTATATTGTATAACTGTATCAATAATGCTTTTCTTTGCGGAATCAAGATTTTATGATAATTTTTTTACTTTGTTTTGAAATTGAAATTGATTTAGCGAATACTGTTAAGCTCAAAGCCTTCGAGAGATAATATTAGATTATAGCCCTAAAATATTTTAATAAGTATATAGATAGTAAACAAGCAGTGAATCAGGTCATCCATAGAACACAGTAGAGCAGGTTTTACTGTAAACAAGCAGTGAATCAGGTCATCCATAGAACACAGTAAAGTAGGTTTTATTGTAAAGTTCTTGAACGAGTTTATAAATTTCAAGTTACATTCATATAGATATTTGCATTATTAACTTTATTTAAGTTTATTTGAGTTCAACAAATAAACAATTATCACGTGGATTATACTTCCTAGACGTAAAGTCTTTCGAATAAAAAGATACAGGGTGTCCGCCGGGAAAGTATACTACTTTGTTTGTTTATAATTTTTGATTAAATGAAAGATAATGGATCTTATATAAATGTTTTATTTAATGTCGGCAATTATGTATGGAATACAATATCAGGTAAATGTCCGCCTCTGTTAGTCTCACAAATGCGAGCCCTTTTGAGCACATTTTTCATTACATTCTTACACATTTCACGCGGTATTTCATTAATTTCATAACGAATATTTTGTTTGAGTTGCTCAAGCGTTTCTGGTTTGTTTGCATAAACCTTGCTTTTCAGATATCCCCACAAAAAGAAGTCCGGAGCAGTCAAATCATGCACCGTGGAGGCCAATCAACATCACCGTTTCTTGAAATAACTTGTTGTAGAAAGAGGTTTCGCAGTAATTCCATTGTAATCTTGGCTGTACGCGATGTGGCACCGTCTTGTTGATACCACATGTTAATCAAGCCCAAAGCATGCAGTTGTGGCGTTAAAAAGTGGCCAAAGTTGTTCTTTGAAGAACAAGCTCCTGAGCACGGCGTCGAATTGAGGTTGATGGATTGTTTTGAACACTTCCTTGAGCAGCAGTAATGTTTTCAGCCGATCTTGCAGTACGTTGTGGTCCATGCTTGGGCCTATCACCTACAGACCCTCTTTCTTCGAAATCATTCGCTACACGATAAATAGTAAATAGATAATCCATGATTGATTTTGATAAAATGTTTTAACGATTAAAACACGTTTGTTTATCGAATATTTTTCCATAATTAATTTGCCACGTATCTACTTCACGACTGCCAAATATGAACTATCAAGACTAATGTTTACCAAAATGGCGGCAAAACAAAGTAGTATACCTTCCCGGCGGACACCCTGTATAAAGAAGTTAAAGCTAGCAAGTAACAGCTAGAAAATACTTTATTACTTATTTCATAAAATCATCAAATGATTTATAGTTGTCGCTTGACAATTCATTCCAAAAGTACAAAATTTTAGTAGCTTTTGGAAATTTTTGCGTACTTTTTTTTTTTGGCTTTTTGCAAAAAATTACAAAATAGAATAGAATTACATTCATGAGTCTTAAACTGTAGCCTACAATAAATTAGTGATAGCATGCTTAAGTTAAGTTTTTTTTCCAAATTGTTGATTTAGAATTTTGGAATCATTTGTTCGTTAACGTAATTCCAAAGTTTTAGTTTATTTATCTATAAACAACCACACAAACTTTTTATCTAATTCGTTGAAGAAAGTCGTTTTAAAAAAAAAAATTAAACCTGATTATGTGTTTGAATGATTAATGCTTATTAAAAAAATCAGAAGTAACGAAATTTCGGGTGTAATAGTTATTTAAGTTAAATCATATTTTGTCAAACTTCATCACATTGACGTAGTAATAACATATAATAGCGGTATTCATGCAACGTCGTAAAGTCAAATAAAGGTAAAGGTAAACTGTCAAATGTTCATACAAATTTGATAGGTGTACGCAGCTTACAACGACTTAAAACCATTGCATGAATACCCCTAATAAAATTTAAAGTTGATAATAAGCCTACAACATTTAAAGTTTATTAATCTGTCCAAATGTCTGCAATAAAAAAATAATAATACAACTATTTACTAGATAAGGCAGATCATAATCATAATTCTTTTTTATTTTTTTTTTTTTTTTTTATTGAGTTTTATTTTATTTTATTTTTTCGCACTCAAAAACCACTTGAGCGTTATCCACGTGATAGTCACTTGTGACTTAACTTATCAATTTAAACTCACATGAAATTAAATTAAATTATGGTAAACTTAAATGATCGCTTAGAGCTATTAGTGCCATTTGAATTTTGCTATCGAAATTATCATTGTCATTTTTAGCTGATATCAATATTATTGGTCATGTGCGTATTAATTAAGACCAAAGAAAGAAGTTTTATACATTGAATATTCAGGTCCATGAAATTATTAACAATACATTATTGCTGTTCAATGTTTTAGCATTTTAAGATCCCACAATGTATGTGTCATGGTAAATGTTGTATATTTGTATGAAAAAAAAAACTAATTTAAAAAGCATAGGTGTATTTTTTTTAAATTTATTTATTCAAATATTAAATAGGCAGGGTACAATTAAATTCTTTTACATAATACCTTTTATACTTTATTATTTATACCTTTATTGTACATAATTAACGTAATTTTAAATTAGCGAATAAGATAAAAACGGTAAAAATCATTTTAAAAAAATCTAAAATAAAATACACATGAAAAGATAAGAATTAATTTATGAGCGTGGGTTCTTTGAATTTTTATTTATGAAATTTGATGAAATCGTAATATCCCGTTCTCGTGTTACTATTACCTTGGCATAATCAGCCTTTGAGTTTCAGCCGAAAAATATTTAACCTTAAAATTTTTTGTTCGCCCGGAACTTTAGAAGCTATTGTGAATTTCGTTCTCAATGGCATTACATTTCGCCCGAAATGAATGTTCACAATAAGGGGAATTTTTCAAACATGAAATTTCGGATGAAACATGAAATAGGCGAACAGTGAAATTTCAAATTTTTCGGGTGAAATTTTGTTCGGGCGAAACTCACAATAACTCTGAATGTCTCGATGATATTTCAGTTTATTTCTGACATCTGCCCCAAATTCAAGCAAGAAGTAATGTTGATAAAAAAAACATGAGGGTTTAATTAAAAAAATATTTTTTGTTTTATTTGATGCATAAAATATATACAATATAGGGTTATGTTTGGAATAGAATACCGGGTAAATGAAAATGGAACTGATTTTGTTTAAAAAATCACCGCCAAATATTCTTTATTTTTTTAAACTGCTGCTTAAAAATGACAACGCCTTGTTCTTTCGTGTAGTGGGCTCTATTTTTAATAGCCCTGAACTTTCAGCTGTCAAGCGGGTTTTTTTTTTTTATTAGCAGTACTTTACGGCACAAATGGCGTGAAATAAAAATATTGCGTGAATTTTTGAATACCCTTTACATATTTCATTTTAGAAATAATAGCGCAAAATTTTAAACGATTTAGTACGATGTTAAAGCATTTTTACTATGACAAAATGGCTTTAACATCGTACTAAATCGTTTAAAATTTTGCGCTAATAATTTTTTCTTTACTAAACGAAGTCGAGCAATTTTTTCAACGACATTAAATAAAGTCATTTAAAATTAGTATTTCCCCCTACGAAATTAGTTTTTGCTAAATACAGTTAGGCATTCTGCACATAAAGCGTCATGTTATGGATAAAACACTAAACATTTCCACACAATTTTATGTATGTATTGACATTGACATTTCAGCAAAATGTTTAGTAAATACGCCTGGCTACTGACATTGCTGTAGGTATATAGGCAATTGATTTATAGTTTTTTTTTTGCTGTGACGAATAAGTGCAGCTTATGCTTCGTGTGCGGTTGTTTGTTACTTTGTATTTATTATTACCTTTAGCTTATTTATAAAAGTGAAGCTATATCCAAAAGAATCAATCCTTTTGAAATGTTCTTGCACTCTCTAGACATAAAATGTCCAAGTTATTAAATATCACTTTGAATATAACCTTATGAATTTACATTCGATTTTAATGCGACATTACCCATGTAATATGTACATGTAAACCTTACAGCTACTAAACCAGCAAGAGTTTATCTAAAGGCTCTGCGAAATCAACGCGAAGTCTTCAGAACCACAACGAAACTTTCGCCTGTGTAAATTAATTTATATGGTTATTAATGAGAGTACCCACACTGGCGCGCAGTGCGATTCTTAGGAAATTCTTCGGTCGTCGCATATTCGCACCTTAAGTTTCGGGCCGGTTTGGTAGAGCTTTTAGATAAATTCAGGGTTTATTTGTTTTGTGATAAGATGCGGGTGGCCCCGGCGGCGCAGTGGAAGTAGTGCTTGACTGCTAACTTGGATGCGTGAGTTCGATCCTCAGTCTAGTCAGCATTCTTTTCTATATTCCCTTAACTGAACGCCACCCCTGGGATTTAATGAGAAAAATCAAAACCTAATTTCTCAATCCACTGTGCCAACAAAAATCTATCCTATCCTTCTATTCTTCTAACATTGCCTAATTTATAAGACCCCAGGTCTTACTGGCATATATATGTTTGTGTTTTTTAAGATCAAGCTAATTCTAGTTACTTCAAAATACTTGAAAATATCTTAATTTATAAAAGAACCCCATCTTTTTACAAGAAAAACCCCGACCCAAATGGCTCCTAAAAAAAAATATAATAATTTCGGACTGTATTTTCAATTATTTATACCTTTAATGATGTGACGAATCGCTGCAATTCTCCCCTCACTCCATTTTCAAATTTATTGGCCGTTGTAGTGAATATTATGAGACATTATGAATAAATCTGCATTTAAGACACGGTTATCTTAAAACAGCTCAAAATATTTATGTATATCGCAGAAGAGAATGATATAAGTGATGTACTATCGTGTCTCCAAATCATCATAGAGCAACTAAAAATATTAATAATCTCACCCAATTGTTTTCAAATTCAAATTCACTCAATGCATTTCAGATTCCATCCATGAGAGTTCAATAGTCTATAATTATTATACAAGAGGCGCGCCTTCCTCAATTTTTTTAATCACTTTTCTAACCTTGACATTGATGTGACGCAATATTTCTTTTAATCGTTGGCGTCTTCATATCTCTAATCTCTCAGAAAAATCGACTCACAATTTGCTGGCTGTACACTGGCTACAGTGCTACGTAATCTTTAGGTTGTCATAAATGCCTGAACATGCACAGACACACACACACATCCATACATATGTTATTTATTTTTAAAGAATGCAAGTTTATTAGCTTCGTTTGTGGTGTTTATAAAAATAAACTGCACGAGTGGATTATATTCTTGAGAGACATGTGCTTGCGACCAACAACAACATGCGCCAACAAACAAATAATTATAATCGCCCGAGTTAGATTTTTATTAATCTGGTCAGAGAATAGAAAATATTAACAAGCCAAGACTTTACTTATACTTTATCAACCAACTCGCGTCTCCCCTCACATAGTAGTTTTCTAAAAATATTTCTCAAAAGAAATAAATTCAATTCTCAGTTCGGTGTGTTCACTATTCAATGTGCACTGATTAAGGGGCAATAAAGAGGTTCCGGGTGTGGACAACTATTGTTGTTATGCTTATTGTCTCCTAGACAATTGAGAGTTCAAAGTACAGCCGAGGAAATAAATTAAATTAATTTCAATTAACAAGACACTCACTCACTTTCGCATCTATTTCAGATTTTGCCTGTCACAAATGGAAATGTCAAGAGTAAAACGCCTTCGCCGTCGTCGATTGCTATTACCCAGACTGCAAACGGAAACATATTCAATGAAGAGGAACAAAAACAGTGCACCGGAAAAGGAGGTTTCTATGATGATCCTTCTCGGAGCAAATCCTCTTTTGAAGAGGTTCCATTACACACAGCCTGCCTAACATATCTTGGCTTTTACCTGCTTATGATATTGGGTTACATAAATAAATTGATGTGTTCCCCAAAGATATCAAAAGAAGAGAACCGAGAGGTAAGAATATGGAGTAAGATGCAATTGAATATTGAAGAACTCAAAATTATTGTGACCTCATTTTTCAGGGCTATGTTACATTATACGATGCCTTCGAGAGTTTCTATTCACGCTATGTCTATCGAAGAGTTCGAGATTGCTGGAATCGTCCCATTTGTAGTGTACCCGGAGCAGAGGTCACTTTGAAAGATCGCATAACTAAGGATTATGGTTGGACATTTGAGTTCACTGGAACACAAACAAAATGCTTGAACCTGGGATCGTACAACTATCTGGGATTTGCCGCGGCCGAAGGCCCGTGTGCCGATCAGTCTGAAGAGCGTTGCAGAACAGATGGTTTGGCTTTGGGAAGTCCACGTCGAGAACTGGGAACAACTCAATTGCACTTGGAACTTGAAGAATTGACAGCAAAGTTCGTGGGTACCGAAGATGCTATTGTATTCGGAATGGGATTTGCAACGAATTCACTTAATTTGCCAGCATTACTTGCACCTGGATGTTTGGTTTTGAGTGATGAGAAAAATCATGCATCGATTATTCTCGGTATTCGATTGTCAGGAGCCACAGCTAAAGTATTTAAACACAATAATATGAAAGATCTTGAACGAGTGTTACGTCAAAGTACAATTAATGGCGATCCAAAAACAGGCAAACAATGGAAAAAAATTTTAATTATTGTAGAAGGAGTTTTCAGTATGGAGGGATCTATTGTCCGATTGCCTGAGGTTATTGCTTTGAAGAAAAAATACAAAGCTTATTTGTATTTGGATGAGGCACATAGTGTGGGTGCCATGGGACCAAATGGCCGTGGAATTGTCGACTACTATGGCGCCGATCCAAAAGATGTGGATATTTTAATGGGAACATTTACGAAAAGCTTTGGCAGTGCTGGTGGTTATATCGCTGGAACAAAGGTAATAATTCTTTTCAACTCTTATCTCGACTTTTTATATCTTATTAATAATTTTTTTGGCGGCCTGCTAAATATTAAGACTTGAAAATCGATAGTAAATAGGATGGGTAGTAAACTCACCCTCTTCACTATCGATTTGCTCGTTACCTTTTCAGTTTGACCTTAGATAAAATCGATAAGTCAGACGATAATAGCATGCGAAGAACCAATTGCTGGTGTCTCACCTTCAAATATAAAATTAATGGGGCTGTAAGTCAAGTTAATTTTAGGTATAATTATCAGCAGTTTGTCAGCCTTTAAATAAACCATGTAACATTTCTTTTCTATTCAGTCATAAAAAAATTCGAATGAAATGTTTACTCGTTCAAGTTGAAGTAAAATGGGTTTAAAATAGCTTATAACGGTCTTTTATCCAATTGATATTAAAATTAGGGCATTACCATGTATGTTTTTCTTAACTTATATTCTATTATTTGATAAAGTTTTTATCTAAATTGTTATGAGCCTTTATTTACTTACTAGATAAATGGCGATACAATTCGCAGTGAACTTTTGCCTCAACCAATAAGCCTCTTTATCTTCAGCTAGTCCAGTGCTTACTAAAATCTTTCGGCGAGGTCTTCCTCCGATGCGTTGTCACTTCGGGATTGATTCGAAAATTGAAGCTGGAGCCTTTGTGTTCACTCGTTCGCTCTACATGCGCTAGCTAACGTGCTATCTGGTGATGCTACTACAATATTTCCTACTTCATATCTACAGGTTCCTGTTTGGGCTTTGTTCTTGAGTAGCTCTTCTTTATGTAATAGATTATACGTTTCTTGTGCTCTCTGCATTTTTCGCCAACTAGTAAATCTAGGGTTTTATTGGTTTTAGCGTGTTTTTAATTTGATTTTAAGAAATTTTTTTTCTCTTTTTTTCAGAAACTAATTGATTTTATTCGAGTAAATAGCCACGCCCACTGCTATGCTAATTCAATGTCGCCACCAATAGCACAACAAATCATAACTTCAATGAAAATGATCATGGGCTTAGATGGTTCGGACATCGGTCGTAGAAAAATTGAGCAGTTAGCTCGGAACACACGGTATTTCCGCCGACGACTGGCCCAAATGGGTGTCATCACTTATGGCCATGAAGATTCTCCGGTTGTACCGATGCTGGTCTATCTTTTCTCCAAAATTGGGTATGCAATTTTAAGATTAATTTTTTGTTTAAACTGTTTAATTCTTATGTTTTTTTTTTTATATTACAGAGCCGTTGTTCGCACCCTCACTTCCCGTAAAGTAGCTGTTGTTGGGGTTGGTTTCCCTGCCACTCCAATCATGGAAGGACGCATACGTTTTTGCTTATCAGCGGCTCACACCAAAGAGCAGCTAGATTATGCCTTACAAGTTATCGATGAAATAAGTGATTCAGTTGGCTTAAAATATTCACGTAAACCACGAGATCCTAATCCAATTATCTATTAAGTTAAAAAATTTAGTTTTTGCTTTCATAATGCGAAATTTTTCGAATAAGACCTTAGATACAAAAATACAAACAAACAAAAACACGTCATAATTTATATTTATACATATTTTTGTGAAGCTAATTTTCCCTAAGGAAAATCTCTTTTTAAGTTTAAAAATGAGCAGCAAAGCAAATCGTGGAATATTTTTTTTTTCTATAGAAATTAAGAATAGATCAAATCATATAAATGTAACAGAATACAATTTGCAATTGCTGCTTATTAAATATAGTATTAATACCTAAGAATATTTTATAACAAACAAAATTAGTTATATAATTTATGCTTTTAATGTTAAAATGTATTAAAGAAAAAAAGATAAAAAAAATTATTTGTTTACAAAAGATTTTATCATAAAATAATGTAAGTCACAATACTTCTTATTATGTTTTTTTTTTTATTTAATTAAAATTTTTAGTTGAATTCCTTAGTACATACCCTATTTTTTCCTTTCGTAAAATGCCTACATGTCTTCATTTTCTTAAATTATTTCAAATACATATTTATATTATATCTCAAGAGGAATAATATTATAGGTACATATTTATATAAAAAGCAACATGGGAACTTTTTCTGAAAGTTTAGCTAAACAATAGTTTCTCAAAAATATAAAATCTAGAAAAAAACTGCAAAATAAGCACTTGTATCCGGGGAGAGTCAGGGGCATCATATATTCTCAAATTGCATTTAAAACCCGTAAATTGTTCTTACATGTGTCTTTTTAAATGCTGTTTGTGTCTAAATAGTCATAAATCATATATGCCAACGAAAGATGTCAAACTCGCAATTTCTGGTGTTATATTGGGAACGTTATGAGTACATAATGTACTTTGTAATCGCTATTCCAAAAAGTTTATTGCTTCGTTTTAGAACTCGGCAAATTTATTTTTACTACAGTTTTTATGATTTTGTACACTTTGTTGCGGGAAGTTTTGTTTTGGACTGTCTGGAAACGAAATTCTTAGTGATACTTAATATAACACTTCCTGGCTACTAGTTTTTTTTAAATAGCTTGCATAAAAAAAAATTACAGGGGCCAACTTCTCAGCAGTTCACATTGACTAAGTTATCCCAGATCATATTTATTGTGATATTTTACATTTACCCTCATCGTGACCTTCATAGCATTTGTCGTATCATCTTTCTGGTTCCCCACAAAAAAAAAGTCCAAAGAGGTCAAATTGCAGCTCTGAGCGCAACAATTGTTTGCCAGCCCAAATCGTTGGTATGTAAAATATTTCTCCCACTTTTTTAATTTTGTGTTGAAAAATGTACTTTATGCTTCGCAGCTTGCTTAAGCTTTTCTAATTCTTAAAAATACACTTAAAAGTGTCTTTTTCTTCACGAAGTTGTTGAAAATTCTCTTTTTATTTTTTCTTTATTTTTCAGTAGAAGGATCTACGTTTATGTTGTTCTCTCCCACCTCCTTGCACTTAAGACCCTCCCGATACACCTTTAAGAAAATGGCTTCTTTTTTTTATTAACTTTTGTTTAAGAAATAAAGCCTTTACTTTTGCGGATTTGAAATTATTCATGAACAGCTCAGGGCTTCTTACAAAATTAATCTTATCTAGAAAATTATCCCTCTTGCAAGTCAAAACGATAATAATCTATTGCACCCCCTTGACAAAAATTCAAGAGTACCAATCCATCATCCATTTAAGTTCATTTTCTTTTTTATTCCCTAACAATAATCTTGGAACTAGTTAAAGGACTAATGGAGTTTCATCTTCAGGTTGATTAAAAATCTCATACCTTATTTAGTCGACTTATTATGTTAGATGTTGTATGTTGTTCTGATTGTTAATTGGTTGTTTTCTTTGAACCTTTATGTTCCATTGGCGAAAATCTTTTCTATTCTAGCTGTTGTTGAGAACTGTTAGCTTTTTATTTTACCAAACACACATTTGAAATCTTTAATTAAACATCCGAAAAGTGGGTGCAGTTGAGGGTAAGGTTTTAGACTTGGATTAGACAATTCTGTACTAATATATTTTCTGTTCTTCACTGTATAGAACAGGTTCATTAAACACACAAAATCGGTCAACTCTATGGGGATTTAAACCAAGTTAAAAACGAGTAGATTTCTTCTTACTACTTTTGTAGATTTCTGTTTTAAAAATTGATTTTGGACGTAAGCGCGGTTTGAATTCATGATATTTTTTTTTCCCCGAAAAATTGTTATTTTTTTCCCTCATTAAAAGTAGAAAAATATTGCTTTACGTTTTCAGAAAGGAAGTAAAATTGTCTAAACTTTTTTTGCAACTATTAAAGTACTGCTCGTCTGATATCCATAAGGCAATTATATGTATAATTCTGATCCGATTGTGGAAAAAGTTCGTTTGAAATGTTTCTTACTTTCGAAAATTTTCTTGAATTCATTGAAAGAACAGAATTTTAAAAAATGTTAGTAAGTAGAAATAACGATCCGAATAAAATTAAACCTACTTACATATGTACATACATCAATAAGCTATTAAAGATAATCTATTACTTTCGAAATTCTGAAACACGAACTAATCACGAACAAAAAAATCAAATAGCCTAATTCAAAAAATTAGAATAAAACCTGTGATAGTGAACCCTACCGTAATGGGCAAAAAATCTCTCACCGAATTTTGTTCGTAATGTCAGTATTAACGGGATATCACAAAACGATGGATTTAGTGATATCTTTTTTTTGGACTTCATACAAATTTTCCGATTGCAATAAAATTCGTGTTGACAATGAATTTGTTCTCCTAATTCGTACCGGATTTTCTATGAGATGAAGTATATTATTCAAATAGGGTTTGTTATTATTTATTCAAATTAAATATTTTTGATTATATATGAACCTTTTCAATAAGAGTCCTATTATCGTAGTCCAATGGAAATTCTCCAAGTTCATTTTAATTTTGAATGGATTTTTTGCTGATGAGAATTTGGAAATGTTTGAATTAAGAATATTTATCTGTAATTTAGAAATGAGCAACATAGGACATAGGGCGCTTTTACAAAGCTTATATTTTGATATACGGTTGTGTATAGTGTATTTGCGAGAGGTATTTAAATTTGGTTATTTTTTTTTAACTTAGTGAATTTTGATTGAACGACGATAATATTATAAGACAACAAAAAGGATTGTGCGTTTAAATATATTCATTTACATTTATTAGATATTTTATTTCCAATTATTAAATTTAATTCATATATTAAATGCGGACGTAAACACAAAAATAAAACTTTAACATTTCTACAATTAAAATTAAGATAAGTAAATAAAGTCCTAATACACAATTTTAAAGATATTTATACATTCCCCCATAAAACCTCTAAAGCTAATGAAATACAGGGTGTTGCAGTAGAATTATAAGCAATAAAAACTACACAATAATTGTTAATAATATTGTAAAATATTTTTCACAAAAAAGTGACGAGTTTAAGAAAACCCATTAAATGTACCACACCAAAAAACAAACGTCACTAATATCACAATCCCTATAGCTTTTACCATAAAACGGATGTCACTGCTGTTAGGTACACTCAAATCACTTTATTAAAACAGTAAAAAATGCTTCTCTTCAAATCAAATTTCAAATTATAGTAAGTTAAGTAATTTAAAAATATTTAACAAACAATTTAAATATATGTATGTATATGGATGTAGGTACTATTAAAATGATTAATAAAATAAAAATACAATTGTCGCTGTTCCTAGCAGAGTTTATATATTATGTAGTTATCAATAGTGCAAATAATCAAAATACATAGAACTTTAATATTAAATTTCGTTTTTAGTTGAAAAACACCCTGTAAAAAAATATAGTTAAACATAAACAACAACAAAAAAAACAAAAAAAAAAAGGAACAAATAATTATAAAAATGCCTTAAAAAAATCTGATGTGTTTAAAGCAAAATACATATAAATATATAATAATAAATTATAATAAAACATTATCATGAAAATACAAATTAGGTATAAATTAGTTGTTCTAAATTTTATGTACAACGCAACACAATATTATTATGCAAAAATTATACAAAACAAGCATTTCAAGTGTAAAAAATTTTATCTTTGAACTCGAATTGCTTAGAAACAAATAAAATTGAAAATTGAAAAGAAATTGAAACTTTATTTGTCGAAATCATTTCTAATTATTAAGGAATTTTTCATTGGCGGGGATGTGGCGGCGCAGTGTGGCTTTACGTGGAAGAACGGAGAAAGATCTTTCGTTTAGTCATCTTCATCAGTGTATGAACCAATTTTATTCAGGGAAAAAATCGGAGTTTTATTTGCTTAGGTCTTTACAATTTTTATTTTTCGGATGAAATTCACAATACGGCTGAATTTTTTTTTTTTTTTTTTTTATATTATGCGTGCACACAAGGGGTTATGAATACCCTTATAATGTTAAACACAGTGCGAGCAATTAGGAAAGTAGGATAGGATTGGAAAGGAGATACCGATGCACGTTGGTTTTGAATGTCTGCACACTAAAATGAGTGGGAAACACTGAGCCGGGTAAAGAATTCCACATTCGTGTAGTGCGGCTAAAAAAAGAATCTCTGTACTTGACAGTACGTCCAAAATTGGGCTCAAGGGTAAACTGATGCGCATTCCTAGAAGTACGGGTATTACGGTTGAATAGTTTGAGGGGAGGAATGCAACTGGCTATTTCATTAGAGCACTGTTTATGGAAATAGCGGTAAAATAATGATAAATACGATTAGGATGATCTTTCAAACCTATCGCGAAAGAAATTTCCCCAGAGTTTTTTTTCCCATTTTTGGGAAATTTGGTATCAGGAATCATCTTCAAAATTATTAGGGAAAATATTTCTTTCACCAAAATGGCTGTCTTTAATAATTTTTCTAGGGAACTTTTTCCTTATATCAATGTAAACATTTCCCACAGTAAGTTTTTGGGGAAAAATTATTTTGCGGGAGATTCTCGATGGGAAGCCAGTCTTTGCCCGGTATTTTTTTTTGTTTTTTTTTTTTACCGGGCAAAAACAGTTCCCATTAGATTGACGATAGGACTGATTAGTGATTATCTGTACTTTCCTTACTGAAAGATTTTTAATTTTTGTATACTTTAAAATTCCTGTGCTATTTTGACTCCATAGGTACAAAATTTAATTTCAAATCAATTGATGAAATTTGAATTATTTTCACCTGAATAAATGTATTTTATATTCTCAAACAATTATCGGATCAGGATTTAAAATATGGTTTTTAATTAAATACATGCATTCGGAATGCAAAAACCAATTTTGCCTGCTAATGGCAATTACATCCTATATTAGAAAAAAAAAAAAACATTTCAAATGTGTAAGTGCTTTCGCTTAAAATATTCATATAAATATTTAATTCAATAATTATGGTTGTGACATAATATGTACCTATACGTATGTACATAATATAGGTATGTATATCTAGCGTGTTTAATTTATTTTGTTATTATTTGAACTGATAACCACAATAAATGTAATCCTTCTTATCCAATATTAATCTTACTAAACCATAAAATTTAAAAGTATGTTTGTTTGAAGATTTGTCCTTCAATGGCTTTCGAACAACGCAACGGCTGGACGATTAATGAAATCTGACACAGAAGTCGATTATTGTAAATTTATACTGTTTTTTGAAACAGAATTATTAATTAGAACTAGACATTTTAAATTAACTTTCTTTAGTCTTTATTGCAGGTGTACACGCTAATTTAAATTGATGACAAAATTTGTTACGAAGTGGATGTCTGCGAGTTAGTAAAAACGACTAGAAAAAAAGATTTAAACAAAGCCCCATTTATCAGATGCTAGCGTAATGCGGTAAAATACACTCTTGAATGTTTTTTTTTTTTAAATGTTGGCAGATCTTAAACCATTTACACGGTAAAAAATTTTCTTTTCATGGCTAGAATTGGCATTTTGTCAGTCATGTTCATTAAGCATACTTAAATACTGATGTCTTTTTTATACGGGAAGTTTTATTTTCTTAAAATCGATTTACTACTAGACATAGTTTTAATTTCCCTATTTGTTCAATTGAAAAAAAAATCGATTTTATTTAAAAAAAATTTGTAAAGTGAATCGAAATCACCATTTCATCTACTATATGTGTTTCCTGAATAAAATCCATTTTATACTTATCTTCAGTCTCGTACAAGAAAACTTCAAATGTCAAATGCCATTTTCGCACAAAATTGAAATTTGAGCTTACAGCCGGGTTCAACTATTTTAACTGCTCCCAGGAGGGCAGTTTAAATTGAATTGGATTAAAAGCGACACGGTTTAGTAAAATGGGTATATTTCCAGGTATAACGAGTGAATATTATGCTTTTGGGTTTAAATTTTCAGATAAATTTACTTTTAACCTAGATGTAAATTTAAAACCGATTAAAGTCAGTGAATAATATGGCGGTAAGCGACTTAATATTTTTAGGTACTACTGAGTTTAAATATTTAATATAAATATTTTAGAATCAGTATTTTTGTCTTATTTATAAATCCTTGAATTTATTATGTATATTGTATATAATGTCCTTAAAACAATATTATATATATGTATATGCAACACATCTTTACAATAAAAGAAAAAGAAAACGTAAGGGTAATGCATTCGCATTGATTTAAATGAAAAGAGGAAACATTAAGTCACGCAAAAACCATTCCATGCTCACTTTACTACAATTTAATACAATTTTACATCCAAGATTATCTATCCTAGTACTATGATGTCCTTGTTTCAAACAAAAAGCCATTTCTCATCCTTTTGCATAAGGATGAACTTTTTTTTCCGCTGCTGCTGCTGCCGCCGTAGGTATATCAATCATCAGTTGAAAACATTCAAATCAATACTTTAAGATGGGATAGGGAAATACAGGAGCGGATTTATGTGAATTTTAAGGCGCTTAAAAGATTTTTTATGGGGCCCGTTTTACATTTTATGTTCAACGAGTAAAAATGAATAACTAATAATAATTAAGCATGGATAATTACAATATGCTATAAGTTTTATTTAGATTAACATAACATTTTCTTTATATGACTCTTACAAACTTACTTACAAACTTCCTCGAAAAGTTGTTGTTTTAAGTTTAAAGTCTAAATCAAGTCATCAATCAAGAGTCCCTGAATTGTTTTTGATTTCATAAAGAATCCTAGAATCCTATCTATAGTTTTAAGAGTTTAAGTTGGAAATTTCTTTTTTATAGCTCTGTTCATAGGAGTTTTCGGCGAATAGTGAAAAGTGGGTGAGATATTCAGTACACCCAAGCTCTCTACTGATTATGCATGTAAATTAAACAAAAAATCATTTTATCGTGGATCATAAAGGGAGGGGACATAAATCTGTATAAAATTTTCCGTTTGGTCATCTGCAATTAAATTCAGATGGAATGAATGGTCTAAAAGATTATAATCGATTCCGACAAACGATATTCGAAGTAAATCCGTCACTGTAGCTCCTATTCCTAGTTCGAAGTTTTCTTTTTTTTATGTTGTATTTCTTCAATTCAAAAATATTTACATCCCTAAGCTAAAAGAGGTGGAAGAGTAGCAAAAGGGGTTGGGATTGGAATTTCTGGCAGCAAGTTCACAATATTGACGCCTTATCCTTTTTTCGAATGTGGATCAGATTGCAATCGAGGGAGTTACGTGATCAATTTGTCACTACGCACATCCATTGATGCCAAGGGGGTGATGTACTCTTCGCTGTTTTGCTTCCCATGAGAAAAGTAAAATTCGATGGAGGGATGGTTAAGGGGCATACAACAGGAAAAGCAATATTTTTGTTTGTTTTTTTTTTTTTTTTTTTTTTTTAGATACTGCCAGCGTTGAAAACGAGATCTTTTCTGTTTGGTTGCTCATTGTTCAGTTATTTTATTTTTATTTCTTTATTTTTTTTTCGTTTAAAATGCTGTCATGAACGATTTCAATGGAATCAGTTAAGCTTGCAACAATTGCATACCACCTCCTCTCAAATCTTTATAAGAAAGGATGAAATGTTTAACATTCTTGATATCTGTGTACTTAGATACACATAATGCATAAGCTGAGCAAAAAAATAAAAAAAAAAAAAACAAAATGACTGCGCAAAGAAATTGAAAATGTCATTGTGTCAAATTTAATATTGAATGATTTTTTTCTCTCTTTTAAATGAACGCACACACAAGCTGTGATTGATTTATGCTTTGAATTCGAGACAGATATATGTATGTATCTTAAGAATACGATACGAGTGTACTGTACAGTGTATACACTAACGGACCATTATTGAAGGAAAATGATGTTAATATCTGATGATTGTGTTTTATTGAAGAAAAAAAAAATCAGATTTTGGACAGATAGATGATCAAAAAATGAAAGTTATGTACATACATACATACATAAGGACATTCACACACGTCGTCGTTAGTATAATATAAGTATTATATACATTATACTATACATAATATTACATACGTTCTTTCTTAGACGAAATAAAATTTTGGATAGCTATTTGACATTATACATAATAAAAGTTTCTTTTTAAAAATGCAATAAAATGAACAAAATTAAATTTTGTTTATGTTTCATGGCTTTATTAGTATAAGAGCAAATATTCCCATTAATTATGGCTGGCTTCGCAGTAGCGCATTCTGTCACTACAATTTTCTATGACCTTGTTGATGGTTTCGGGCTATAGCTCAAGGATTAGTTGGATGACATTTTGCCTTAAGTGCTTGAATCGTTTCCGGATTGTTGGCATAACACCGGGCCTTCACGGTTCCCTACAAAAAAAAAATTCTAAAGGGGTCAAACCACAACTCCGAGGCGTCCAATTAACATCGCTAAGACGACTGATAACACGATTTGGGAATTTGATGCGCAAAAGATCGATTGTAGCTAGGCGCGCCATCTTGCATGAACCAGAGGTCGTCCAAATCCATGTCTTCAATTACAGTAAAAAAAAGTTGTTTAACATGGCCCTGTAACGCCCACCGTTGACCGAAAAATTTTCGAAGAAAAACAACCCGCACCAAACTATCACTCTCAGTTGATGCATTGGCTTCTCGACAATAATTTGCGGGTTTTCCAAGCCCCTTCCGAGCCACTTTTCAAAAAACGCACTGTTTGGGCTACACAGCACTCACTTTGGAAATAAGTTTTCAATATTTCCTAACGTTGTTCAAGCGTAAAGCCACTCATTTCGTTCCGCGGAGGTATGATATACTGACATTCTGTCAAGATTTCGAGTGGGAAACAGCTGTCAGTGTCAAAATAACCTATGATTTAAAAAGAAACCACTAGATGGCCCACCCGTTAGTAAGGTCATCAGGATAGTGAAATTCGTATACGTCTTAACAAAGAATATAAATTTATAACTTGTTGTAACTTTATATTCTTTGGTCTTAATTAAGGTTGGTTGATTATAATATGGATCTTCTCCATTATATTTGTTTTCTAAAAAATTCTGTTTGCGGTATCATAATTGAAATCATTTTCTCTTTAATACATTTACTCGTACGTTAATTAAAAAAGTGGCTTTCCTCAAACCGAGACATAAAACATTCATCGATTAACTTTAAATGTGTAGCTCTCATATAACGATTTTGTTTTTATTTTATCAAAAATGTCTCTAACGATTTTAATTCTTGTATGTTCTGTCACGAGTATCATCTAAAAAAATGAAACTGCATTAAAAGTCAAAATTTTGTATTGGTCAGAATTTGAAATTTCTATTTTTCAAAATTCTTCTTTTGAAAGTTTTTTTTTACAAAATTTATAAAAAATATATTTTTTTCAGTTTTTGACACTTTACAAGTATTTACATATATGTATGTACATATGTACAGTAGTTAGTCAGAAATTTAATCACAAATTGTAAAACAGGCCCTTAGAAAAAGAATTTTCACGACTTCTGGGAAGTAGAGTGTCAAAGTACAGGATTCCTTTGAAAACAAATCAATCCATAGAAGGGACATAATTCCATAAATTTTTCTATGGGTTTATGTCCCACTTGGTTCGGATGAAATTTTTTTATTGAATTGCGGATTAATATAATATGTACTTATATTGTGTTGAGTTATGTCCCTGCCGTTTTATGACGAACAAAATGCAGCTCATGTGAAATGGTATTGGTTCAAAAATAGGAATTAAATATGATTTTTCGTTCATTCCAAAAAAAGAGAAAAAAAAAAATTAAAAAAATTAAAGTTAATAATAAAACAACAAATAATACTTAATAACGTAAAATTTGAAAAACCAGTTTCAATTCTTTGTTGGGAGTGTAACGAAATCCCGAATCACAAAATCCCGCCGAAAAAAAAAAAATAAAAATCCCGCCGAAAATTTTTTTTATAAATATTTGACGGGATTTTCGCTACTCTTTATAAAGTACTTTTTTGTACTTTTTAAAAAAATATTTCTAAATTTATGTATGTTTTTTGACAAAATATTAAATTTTATTGAAATATTTTTTTAATTATTCTTAGCCAATCAGAACAAATGGGCTCGACGACGGCAAAAATGTCAAGAAAACGCATTTCAAGCTGGATTTTTTTTAAACTCTGCAAAATGGCTTAATATAAAATTTTTTTTTTTTCGCTTGAATAAAATTTTAAGCGTTTTTATTTAGGGGAAAAATATAGAGGACCCAAGAAGGGGGTTGAATATTTTTGCTACCCGCGCAGCGAGCCAGGCAATTGTAGATTTGACAGCAAGAATTTCTTCATTTATTAATTATTTATTTTCTTAAAAGTTTTGGAAAAAAACTTTTTTTACCAACTTTTGATTTAGCAGAACTGGCACTTCCTAGGTCACGAATATGCATTTTTGAAGTCGCTAAGTCTCTTAGTTTAGCCGCAAATTAAGTTTAAAGGTGTCAACTTTGATACCTCTAGCACGTCTAGTTTAGCCGCAAATCGTGTTTAAAGATAAAAGTCGATTTTTCATATAATGAGGTGCATCAGTTTAAAGAAACTTTGCATTCACCCAACCCCGCGCCTGTTTTTAGTCAGTAAAAGAACAATTTACAAATTAAAACCGCTTAATCAACGTTTTAAACTAATTGAAAAATTTTATATCTCTTTACAAATTTTTGTAGTCCTTAAAAGAACTTTTTTTTTTAAATTTTATTTTTTCAACCTCACCTAAACCGAGCACAATGAAAAAAGCCAATATCTCTCAGTTGTGTCTTACTTCTACCGATTTCTAATAAGAACTGAATTTTACTGTCGACCGAATCCTGCTTATATACTTTTTTCAAAAGGAGGAGGAGCCGGGATTTTGTGATTCGGAATTTCGTACCCAACCCCATTTCGATTGTTATAATTACATAGTACCTGCTCCCGGGGTAAAATGTACACTTAATTTGAAGAATTTAAACACAAATTTGAAAAATTTGTTAAAAGGACACTAGGGCGTATGCGTAATATTTTTTTTTTAATTAAAAAAGAAAAATACTTACAAAATATATTTTAACAAATAAACAGCATCTGTAAAATATGACGTAATGTATGTATAAATGAATGTATTTGATGAATTTTAACTTAAAAAATGGTGAATTACAAATTGCAATAATTAAAGTTTGGCTCCCACTAAATATACTCGAATTCAGATTTGTAAATATTATGTTACAGCCCTATTCTGCTAAACGTTCGCGTGAATTTTCGTACTCTGCTATAAATTGCGATTAAAATATAATCTTAACAATCAGATTCTCTCAAGCATTTCAAAAATAATTATTGATAGATTTTTGAACTCGAAAGATTGAAGAGTTTAAAGAATAATCTGTGACAAATTAAGTGAACGATTCACGTGAATCGAAAAATTCGATTGGAATAGGGCTGTTAGTTTCAATTTCTTTATATAGAATTCAGATTACTTGTACATATATTTCAAAACATCTTAAGATAAACAGATTAACATCATTTTATAAGCTTGACCTATTTCATCCTATTTAGTATAATAAACATAAAAGCTATATATAAGCTTCTTCAATAAACTATAACATTCATTATTATTCTTCAACAACTCAAGGTATAATTACCTTGTTTATTCGTATGTTTACGAACAAACTGAAATCCCAACGGCATCATACGTGTAGGTGGTTAAAACAAGCCCTTTCCACATTTACCGAAAATTTGAACCTTTAAAATTCACACGTAAACCTGATTTCCGCGTGAAAGCCTAAAGACAACATAAAATATCCTTCCATTGACAAAACACGTCTTATCTTATCAGAACCATGCCCCATCCATGCACCATGTAATTTTAAGTGCGGAGTATCCTTTTTCACATCATCATCATGAAATTCCATAAAGAGGAAGCGAAGAAACGAAGCGCGACACAACATTTACCGCCACTTTAAACGCAGCAACAAAAAAAGAAGAAGACAAAAAAAACAACATATCAAATCTTCTTAAATGGTAATTTGTATCGAGGACACGTTTTTCCTCTTTTTGCTTCACCTGTGTAGGTAATATTGTGTAGTGTTGCGTAAAGCATGAACTTGGTGAATAAAAGGTGAGAGTGCGGGTATTCGTTTGTATATTTATGTGAAGAGCCACCTTTGTGTCAAGTGAATAAACAAAACACAGGTGGTAATAGTATTTTGTGCGTTTTGCTAACACAAAAATTCAATTTAATGAGTGAATTTTGTTAAGTCTCATTTAAATCAAGAAACAACCCGAACATATCCTCCTTGGTATCTTCTTCGTCGTCGTTTGTGTTAGTCATTGTCGTCATTGTCATCTTTGTTATCACCACTGCTATCGAAGTTGCTGAATCCTCGCATGTCCTTAAGGATGAAATTAATTTTATACTGGCTTTTTACATCCTAATAGTCTCCATAAAGTGCGTCATAGCAGAAATTATTTTGCCTTAAGGTTCATTTTAAGAACTAAATTTATCTATTTACTTTGGCGTTGTTAAGAGGAATTTCTTCAGGAAAGAATTTGCTGTACAAAATTAAAGATTTTACTTCATTGTTGGGAAAATTAATTACTTTCATTTCACCAGTTCTGTTGATGTGTATGTACCGAAAAAAATAAATTAATAATATTAATTAATTATTAATTAATAATAAATTAATAAATTGTTCAGCTCTCTATTCACTATATACTCTTGATTGGTATAAAATGATATAAATGAATAGCTCTGCCACAATACTCTTCTGGTATGCCAATTGGTATAAACTTATATAATTAAATATTTTGTTAGGTTTTCGTATTTAGATAATATAAAAAGACAAAAACTTAGTATTTAATATAATTTTGTTCATTTATGAACTGATTGGTATAAACTAGTCTAATTCCCAAAGGGAATGATGTCAGCAAACTTTAAACCAATGATCTGAAATAATATTTTGTTAAGTTATTTTTTGATGGAAATGATGAAATATCTGTGATCAAATTATTTTGATACTGTTAAAAGAATTTAAGTCAAAATTAGACGTGGCTTTTCTTTAAGTTTCGAAAAAAAAAATTGGATTACATATTTCAAGTGCTTCCAAAAACATCTTTCAATCTTGAACAACTCTAAAACTTTTTTTTTAATTGGTGAAATTCACCCCATGGCCACCCACAGGCAAATAATTTACGATAAAATGAGATGATAGAGATTTAAAAGGAATTAGAGATTTAGCTTTAACATCACTGGCTAGAGCAAATGAGATGTCAAAAACGTCAACAAGCTCACGTACATTATAACGATTTAGATTTCAGATTCGAAGATAAATGTTCTGCGAAACTAGCTACATACATATATACACATTATTATTTCGATTCTGATTGCAACATCATGAACATCTGTCGATTTTCTTTAAATGAAAAAAAAAAAAAAATTTTTTTTCTGCTCTGTTTCACCTGTATATTAGCACAAATATAAAATCGATGTATATTATGGTTATCCTTTTTGGATTGCAATGCTTTGACCAAGAGGATGCGCTCGATTAGGTAATTTTCATGCTTGACTTAACTGGAAAATCTTTTTCCTATACAATATTGTTGGAAGTATAAAGAAAGTTACCTTCTTAAAAGGAGAGATTTTGAGATTACCATCAAGTACTTATAGTTAAGGTACCTACTTATGGGAGTTTTGTCCTGTTACGTTATAGGTAAATTGTAAGATTTACGAAGTTGGTACATTATATCCATTAAGTATACACAGTATGGGTTTGCTAAATAGCTACTTGAACCAAATAGATTTAAGCTATTTGATGAGGTGGTGATAGAAAAAGTTTGGTCTATTCTTTGTCATTTGTTGAGTTGTTGTAGTAACGATAAAGATAATTCCTACCAATTGTTAAGAGTTAAGGTAACTTTCTTTAGAAAACAAAGTATATACTATGGAATGGTTTTTTTTGTTGTCTTTGGAAATAATTGAGAAAACAAATTATCCCTTTATTTCTCGTGAAAGATAAAAGACAAAAAAAGGTTAAATTTAAATATTTTTTTTTTAAATTTAATATCTTGAAAACGATTGTATGACTTTTTATGAAATTTTTCTCTTAAGTTGTAAAGGGTTTTCCAATAAGGACTTGACAACTCTTCAATTAATCGATTGTAAGGTGTGTTGTGTGGCTAGTGGGACCATCCTGTTGAAACCACATGTTGTCCAAGTCCATATCTTCCAATTCGGGCCAAAAATATCGGTAATCATGGCGCGATAACGCTGGCCATATACAGTAACGTGACGATCGTTATCGTCGACGAAAAAATATGGCCCAAAAATGCCGCCGCCGGCATGCAAACCGTACCAAACAATTATTTTGTGTGGATGAATTGGTGATTCGTGAAGCAAATGTGGATTTTCACCCGACGAATAACGTATATTTTGCTTATTGACGAACCCATTGAGCCAAAAATGAGCTTCGTCATTAAAGATGATTTAAAGATGAAATTCATCATTTTGGCGCATTTTCTCCAGAGCCCAATCGGAGAACGTACGTCACTTCATGGTCCATGATGAAAATATTGAGTTTACTGAATAAATTGACAATGACAGTTCGATGATTAGTGAAAGGGTGCGTTCACAAATTAAATTCAAAGTTGTCAAGTCCCTATTCGAAAACCCGATACAAAAGTTAAAATTGGCCCATAATTTTAAATTTATTTAATTAATTGAACATTAAAAAAAAACATTTACATACATATCCATTATTATATGTACAAAGTTAATTTTTAAGAAAAAAAAACGATTTTTGTATTTTTTTGTCTAAAAATCTTTTCTATTTGTTAAAGAAATAAGATGGAATTTAGTTTTTTTTTTTAGCTCAAATAAATATGTTTAAGTATGTAATTATTTTAAAAATGAATTTAATGTTTTCGAACATTATTTTCTGGTTTTAGCCATGTTTTCACGTATTGAATATAGGAGCAAGTATACGGCGTATGACTCAGTCGTAAATTGTATTTTTTTCTGGCCCTGCGGCTGTTTGCAAAGTTACAATGTGCTCAGAATTCAGCCTTAGCCTATATGTAACCACGTAATTGTAACGCTTCTCCATCACGCAGAATGTTGTGTGTCGTATTATTTGTAGAAAGTATTTCTTACTATTCAGTTTAACTAAGAGAAAAACGTTAGGTGCACTTTCCCATATAGGGTTGCAGAAAACTCAGAATGTTATAAAAGATTTCAATAACATAATATAGCCTGCCTAATAAAAGACGCACAAATTATTTTAAAATTAATGAACCTCATAAATTGAACGGTATGGACTTAAGTTGTTGGTGTATTTACGTGCAAATCGATTTGCTCCGATGTCGTTTTTTTCTTCAATTCTTTATGGACTTGCAAAAAAATACACCTAATGTCATTTGCCAAAATATTACCAATTGGAAAGTGGTATTGCTCATTTTAGAGTTCATTTTTATTGGAATAATATTTAACAAACAAATGCAAATGCAGTTTTTGAACAAATTATTGTTTTGAAAATAAAATTATAATTTGTCAAATAAGCAGATAATTCCGCTTCATTTGACATCCCATTTATTAAAATCGGTGTAGTATGAGAGTCGGAAAAGTGATCCAGACTATAGAAATAATTAATAACATTATACTTGTAGTTAAATTAACACCGCACTATTATGTCAAATTGTAGTATATTTTACAAGATATCAATTTGTTTTGTTAACATGAAATTCTTGTAAATATAATATTTTCAAGATTTTAACATGGCCGCAGTGTTAATTTGAACTTTGTTCATGCTATTTTAACACTCTATTAGTAAATTTTAATTTTAATACATGTACTTGTTGACTTAAAGTTAACTATGTTCCACTGATTTAATATGGTAAGGCTACAGGTTCATAACACAGGTAGGTAAACATTGTTTAAATTACACCTTTTCATGCTTATTCAGCCTTGTTCTTACGCAAACTAAAATAACTATTGGTTTTATTAAACTTTGAGTTTTGAATATATATTATACTGTCAGTTTAATAATATAGGTGAAGCTAATTTATTAAGATTGATATGTTGATTTAACAGGGTTATTTATATAATTTAGTGTTAAGCTTACAAGATCTCATGTCGAATTTAAAATTAACTTGTGTTGAGTAACACGCTGCGGCATTATAATTTGTTATACTTTTAAATTATGATAAACTATGTAGAAAAATATTAAATGTGCTCATTTGTTAATATTTCTCTATATTTTGTTTTTGAGTATACAGGGTGTTTCGCATAAAATGCGAAAAAAAGCTGAAGTATGGGAGAGGGTCTGTCTATTTCCCTCTGTTTAGACGTGAGGGATAATTTTTGTTAAAAATTGACTAGAAATAGAAAAAAATAATTAAGGGCTAATGGCAACACTAACACTATATATAATATATTTTTTATGGAGCTAAAAATCAATTCTCCACTTCTGTTTTTAAATCAAATTGTTTTAGTGAATAGTTTTGGAAAAATTATATTTTAAACTCAAAATTAAAAATTTAACTAATTTTCTTCAAAATTTTACATTGGGCCCTATCGGGAATCTCCCGGGGAATTTTAGTTCCCACGGAAAGTTTCATTCCCAGGAAATATTTCTAGTTATCGTGAACTTCCCTCGAAATAAATTTTTCCCAAGGAAAAAACTACCAACATTCAAAAAACAAAATTATTTTCGGAGATCAATTTCGAATTGTGTGCTGTGTTATCAAAGGATCATAATTTAAAAAAAATAAACTTAAGTTGAAATTCCCTTTACAATAAAACAAAATATCCCAAACAAATTCCCCATCCATGTGAAGAAAGAAATATTGGGTGCGATCATTTCAACTGAATTGTATAAAATTGCATAAAATTGTCCTCTTCGATAACTTGCTAGGGTGCACAACAAACAAAATAATTGAATTTTTTCATGTTGCCAATTAGATTTTTCCGTTTGAACGAGGTGTTAAATTTCGCAGAAGAAAAAATCACTCCATCTGAAAACACTGTCCACACATCGTCAGGCTTAGTGCATGTCTGCGTTTTTTTTTGCTGAAGGAGGGTACCAAAGAGGAGTCGGCAAGGACCACGATGTAGGTCTTGCCCAGTCAACATTCTCGGAAGTATTGTCGACAGTGCTGCCACTCAGAAATTTAAAAAAACATAGTAAAAAAACATGATTTTAGTTCAAAAAACATGATTTGCAGTTCTGAGGTGGAAAACAGTAAAAGAGATATTAAAAACCACATCGTAATAAGTAAAACAAATATTTTCAAAAATTAACTTAGAGCATTTATTAAAAAAAATACAAAAATGGACGGAATAAATAAAAATAAAATAAATTATTAAAATTTATACATATTCATGTGTGCTATATTATTTTTTTCACAATTTCAGGTACATAGGTATATATATATATAGCACATTGAAAATCAAAAATATAAATAGTATAAATATATTTTTTAAGTTTTTAGTTTTCAAAAAAGTGTGTGTGTGTGGTGAGTAGCTAAAATGATGAGCTGTATAATAGTATGTATTCCTTTCTTTATGAATTTCTGTATGGTGAATTCACATATATTCACAGACAAGAAATTATATTCCAGACACAAAAATCTAGTTATGCATTTGAGTCAAAGGGTCATTTTAGCTATGTTTGTGTTTGTAATGTTTTCGATTTCCGTCGTTTCAGGTTATAATGTAGCTTAGACATGTTTTTTTTAAGCGATTATAAAAAATAACATTTTTTTTTTTTGAAATTAGAAAAATCATGATTTTGGACTCGAAATCATTTAATCATTTTTTGGGTCCAAAAAACATGAAAATCATGATAAATCATGATTTCTGGCAGCCCTGATTGTCGAACTTCCTTAACATCTTCGAGGAAAAGCTTTGTCCAGAATGGATCAAAATTCAAACCGCGGAAGAGCAAAGAAAGAAAAATTTATATTTTTTCGAAAAATATAAACTGAGTGATCTTTTTCTTGGTTTTGCATTTTTCGTTTTTTGCTTCAAGAAGGTAATCCAAATAAAAATGCATTTCGGCCAAATTTTGCCAAATCTTTTTACCCTGTAGGTAGTAAATGTAGTCTCTATATCTGTATTCTTTTCCATAGTACTGATCAGCAGTTCTATTTGGTTTTGATTTGTTGAGTTCGTCCTATAATAAAATTAAAAAATTGTGTTTATTTATCAAAAAAGTTTCAATTTCTCCGTCTCGCCTTAATTTCTCCACCAAAATAAATGCGGAAAAATTCCAGAGAAATTACAACAAATTTCCAATGGAAATATTGTTCACGATAGCAATAAATTCTAAGGGGAATTTCGAACACCATTCACGATACGAATTTTTCGAACGTGGGAAATATTTCCCGGGAAATGTCGTTCGCGATAGGGCCCATTATTTTAGTAGTACATATATTTTGTTTTAATATTTAATTATTATAAATATTATGTCTTCTAGTTTTTGAGCAAATTGGATTTTGAAAGTTAGAGTATCGAGACGGTATTTTCTTAGTATTATCTCGGTCTCCTCGTGTTTTTCTGTAGAAGAAATATCGAACTAAAATTTTAAAAAATTGTATCTATAGAAGTTTTTAAAATTTGTTTCTCAAAAGATTAATATATTTAAAAAAAATATCAATAGAATAACATATCATAGCACCTTTTAAGTTTATACAAATTCAAACCCATGTTTGTTATTAGAACAGAAATCTACTGACCCTTCATAGAAGGCTAGTACTATTATGTTAATCATTCATTTGTCACTGTCACTTCTAAAACCCATAAACCATGTCTAAGTTTTATTCAAAATTAAAACAAAAAATAACTTAAAACTCATATACCTACCTCTAGAAACTTTATCACAATATCTCTCTCCATTTCAAGTAAATAAAGACACAGCGAAGAATTGTATGAGAACAAATCAAATGTCTGAGTGCATGATGCAAAAACCCCAAGTAAGTTTAGCTACTACTACTACTGTCTCCATTACACATTATCACCACAAAGAGCTCAAGACCAGAACTAATAACAAATATTTCCCATGTAAAGAATGGGGCGTGTGTGTCCTTTACGGTGTGGTTTGGCGTGGTGATGCCTGGGAAGATGAGGTGCAAACCTTGCAGAGAAGTCTTTGTAGTTTTCGTAGTAGAACAAAACAAAAAAAACAATATTCTCACAACCAGAGTCCATTCTTCATCATGGAAAAGATAAATTACCTCCTGAGAATTTATCCCTATCAACTGAAATGGCACATGTAAGCGTGGTGCTCCTCTTCAGAACTATATAAGCAACACTAAGGAGCAACGAGAAATCGCCCCAAAAACGGAAAAGACTCGTACATGCACCAGAGCTTCTATACTTGTTACCCGAATAAAAGGGTGATATGCCCCCCCCCCCCCCCCCCCTTCGAGCATCACTTCACCATCCAGCAGTGTGGAGATTGTTGCCACTATCATAGCTCGACTCTGCTAAACAAAGCGAATTTACGAGTATAGCTGAAATGGCGTCTATTTCAATAAATAAGTAAAACCGTCACTTTGAGTAATGAATGTATGCTGTAGTGTTGGATTTTTGGGGATAAAACAAGGAACTTTATATCAATACCTATATATCTACTAGTATAATCGTGTTAGTATACTGGTATCTATAACAAGAACAAGATGGAACAAGGACACAACATCACAATTCTAGAGTCGTTGTCGTTGCAGGAAATCCATGCAATGTTGAAGTGTCTTCCTGTTTTTTTGAGGAGCTTGCTGCTTGGCAATGGAATAAGAATGACATTGGTACTTCCTTTGGCGTATCCTTCTTCTTCTCTTTCGAAGAAGGATGCTTTGCTCGTATATATTCGAGCTGCCCAGCATTGTGTCGTTTTCTCTTATAGGTATATATGGGATTGGGATATGCTCTGAGATTAGACACTCAACCAGCTGTCAGCGCAATGGACGTAGTGAGTATGATTTATCAAACCTCAAGTTAATTGAGTGGATGGTAAAGAAGAGTGAAACGAAGAGTTCCAACAGCAGCAAAAGCACTAGCAGCAGCAGGAGCAGTAAGAAGAAGAATTGTTCAAATGAAATTGGGTTTGGAGTTTCTTCTATATTAGGAAGAGGAAGAGACATTTCTAAACAGTCTCTACTTTTACATACAGAATTTGATATGTGAACAAAGTATCATTTTTGAAAAGAAGATAATATCTTCTTGCTAAATAAACGATTTAGCAGTACAAGAACAAAATAAATACATTTTGATTGTTAAGTTGCAAATAATAACATTACTTCAAATGGTATAGATATTTCTATAAATATTCCTAAAAATAATGATAAGACTGTCATGAGTGTCATTGAGTTCATTAAGAAATGAAAACTAAGGAAAAGTTACAAATATTTTAAAATACCAGAGATACCTACCTGTATTTACTAAAAACTTAAGAGGAATAATGAGAATATAATTACGATTTATTGCTTCTTTAAATTGTTACAAACTCATTTTTAAGTTAAAAATATTTCTCATTATATAATCTCTTTAAGAAAGTTTTGATAAATACTACAGTCAGTTTAAAAATACGTAGTTTTTTACAGAATACAGTCGGTTAGGTCGCAGTCAATTGACTTAAACCTTTAAATAATATTTGAAACTTCGACTTATAATAGGCACTATTTTATTATTCTGGCTTTGCAATTCACTATAAGGCAGCAGCAAAAGCTTGACTTCAGAACTCTTTGACTATTTCTAGTCTTCTATAGTCACTTAAATGTCAAAAAGAGTGGACAGACATTTCCAGAATGAAGTCAGTAAAGTAGCAATCAATTGACTAAACCTTTGAGTTGACTAATATTTAAAATTTCGACTTAGAAGACACTTTAACTTTAATTAGAATAAGCAGTCAATTTTATTACATATTTTGACTATGCAGTTAATTAACGCATTCAATTGATTAGCAGTTAATTAATAAGTTAACTGCAGTAGTCTTTGAGTGTTTCTAGTTTTTATAGTCACTAAAAAGTTAGATTTAAATCTTAGTCAATTTTGACAGTCAGCAAGTAATTTGATTGCAGTCTTTTAACTGGAAATCAATTAAAAAAATTACTGCAGTCAACTAAATGCTAGCCAATTTAATGCTTTAGTTAATTTCCAAATCAAAATATTGAACACGACTATTGGCTGTATGTTAAAAGTTTAACATAAGCCTCATTGGGTAATTGACTGCATTTGTAGCCACAATAACGGCAATTACAGTTTTAATATCTTTGTATTTGAGAATATTGTATATTTTTAAGGAAAATATTACTAACAACAACAATCAGCTTGGTTACTTTATACCGAGCTGTCTCCATTTTCGCAAGCCGAGTCGAAGATATTTGAGTCGCTGTCTTCATCTTCTGTCGCAATTTGAAGTTTTTCTTCATCTTATTTATTAATGAACTAATTTATTTTTTTTTGTATAATTAAATTTCATTATGTATTTCATTTCATAATTTAATAAAGAATTCCAGCAAAGAAATTAAGCATCTTTCTCAGGTCAACTGTTCTTTCTCGGGACCTCTCCTCTGTTTCGAGATTTTTTTCCAATTAAATCTACTACTTTTTCAAAATGTCATTTCGTCACTTGTCTTTTTGTTTGTACATATATGTCACAGCTGTTGATAATTATTTTGTTTGCGTTTGGAAATTAATTTTAAAATTTTGAGAATTCATATTTTGATACATAAATCGTCATCCAACTTTAACGAACTATTTTTTTGTCAAATCGGGGTATTGTGTCATAAAATCGTTAAGTCCTTTTTTGCGTTCTTTTGATTTAATTTAAATTCATTCAAAGTTTTGTTGATAAAATTGTAATTTTATTTAATTTTTTTTAAATCAAAATCTTACATTTCTTTTAAATCCTTACAATTGTGAATTTTTTTCTTGTTATTTTGGCAACAAACCATAACGTTAACTAACCAACAATATAAGCAATTTTCTTGTTTGCCAAATCAATAAGTCATTGTATAATCCTCCACCACTAAAGACTAAATCTGTCAAATAAATTTTAGCAATCGTATTGCTGTGCCAAGTGAATTAATTTGTTTTTGGCAATGAGATCTATATATACTCAAGGACCAGCAACAATATATGTACCTTCTACTCTACACTCCTGGAAGATTTTTTTTTTAATTCCAAAAGCGCTTCCTAATTTACTCTATTAAGACCTTTCTCTGATTCAACATGCATATACAACAACGTCGTAGTCGTCGGTTGGTATCTTGGACGAGTTTCAAAAAAAAATTAAAAGCCTAACAAACAGTCTGGCAGAGGCAACCAAATAAATTTCATTGGTGCTGCCGCTTGAGATTTAATTGATTTGAAAAATTAAAATTAACAAAGCTAAAAATATTTCTTAAAAGCTTCAGAGTGAGAGAGAGAGAGTAGTGTGTACTATGCGGTGTCGAACCTAGCTATGCACAGCTGCTCAAGAGCTAGCTAGAAATGTGGTAGGTTAAAACACTCTCAGAAGGATATAAATTCTCCCCAAGTGTCAGGGACAATTGTGGCTATGCTACCACACTACTGAAGGCAAAAAAAAAAATACACGAAAAAAAAGAAGATGCGACACTAAAAGGCACAGGACTTTAAATTATGCTTGCATTTATTTGCCAGTTGGGCTTCTGTTTTTTTTTGTTTTGTTTTCAATTCTTGGTCCTTAGGTTTAACGTTTTGTCCTTTTGGTGTGCCTGGAACTTACGGGAACTAAATGAGGCATTAATATATTAAACCAAATGACCAGATGGCTGTGAAAGAGCTTAGGACCTTTAATGGACAGTGAATTAAGTATTGGTGTCTATTTAGCTTTTGTCTGGTAAAGTACCAGACGCAGTTGGCTTTCGACAAAAATTATGTGCATCATTGAGTAGAGTAATTTTAAAATGGACGATAGGTAGTCTGTCGGAAAGACATTTAAAAAAAATTGAAAAAAAAACTTTTTCGCACTTTAATTTTTTAGTCTTTCTTTTTTTTGGGTTTTGTCGAACTGCAAATGGTCTTCGTTACGAAATACTTTGGGCACTTTCCAATTGGAAAATTATTGAATTTTATTTAATGCAGAACCAATTAATTGAAAATATGCATATCGAAGGTTTCCCAAAGTGACTTGGACATGGGAAGCTGTATTGATTTGGTTCTGTTTTTAAAATAAAAAAATTATTCAAATTATATGAATCTTACTTAAGAAATGTGCTTATACGCAAGTTTTTTATTTTAAATATAATTTCCTGTACCTTACTCTGAAGGTTTTTATTAGAAAACTCGATAAGCATACTGAACAAATTGTAGAAAATTAAATAAAAAAAAATATTATTAAAATTTAATTACATATAATAATAAATAAATGAATACTCTTTATTTTTAAGTTAAATATAAGGTGCCGCTTATTTCGGATAATGATAAAAAACCGCTTAGTAAAAATCGAATCAAATTAAATTGAACTTAATAGGTATAAAGTAAAGCACCATTAAAGGAGTTTGATGATCGGCCTGGCGGTACACTGAAAAAATTATGTTACATAATATTTATGAACGGCGATCATCAACCGAAAATCATCAATTTTTATGCAAAAATCATATATATTATGCAAGAAATCATCAAAATAAATCTGCGTTTGATGACCAAATCATTATCTGTATGAATTCGCGTTCATCAAAACATTTACATGATAGTTGTTGTTGCAAAATCCAAAATAGAAATTATGATGAAATGTTTCATACGAGTATGAACAAATCATCAACATTTCATAGGGGCTTTTTACATCATTTGCATGAAAAAAATCATCCTATGTATGAAACTACTTTCATAAAAAAATTTTGCTATACAATTGTTGTTGGAAAATCCAGAATACAAAAGTTGATGATCCTAATCATATTAAATATGAAAAATTCATACACATTTTATGCAATATCTCATGTTAGTGATGAAACTTTGCATACTTAGTATGAAAAAAATCATCGGATGTATGAAACCGCAGTCATACAAATGTTTGCTTCTGAATTTTTAGGGGAAAATCCAGAATGTAAAAATGTATGATCTCAGTCATAAAAAGTAAGAACATTTCATACAAATTTACCGCGACGTTTGATGAAATATTACTTCAAACGTTTGAAAGTATTCATCGTTTGTATGAAAAAACTTTGCACGTATTTCAGATATGCATTAGATGAAACATTACATCAAAAGTATGAAACTATTCAATGTTTTTATGCAATTTCATTGCACGTATATCAAACTTCAATAGAAAATTGTTTCCACTGAAATTGTTGTTGGGAAATCAAAGTCCAAAAGTGTATGAACTTTTTCATCAGAAATATGAAAATTTCATACAAATTTCAATCTGACGTTTGATGAAACATTACATCAAATGTATGAAACTATTCAATGTTTTTATGCAATCTCATTGCACATTTATTTATAAAACTCCAATCAAAATGTTTGATTATATTATCTTTTTGATTATTTTCAGTTTTAGAAGTATGGTTTTGAAAAGAATTATTATTTAGTTTGTTATTTACTAATTTCAAGACTAAATTTACAAATTCCACCAGAAAACTTTGTAAAACAGAAAATGAAAATCGCGCGATTTTTACTTATTCTGTTCAGTTTTGCAAGTTTAGCCTTGAAAAGAACTATTTTTACTATTTTCAAGACTAAATTTACAAATTCCACCAGAAAACTTTGTAAAACAGAAAATGAAAATCGCGCGATTTTTACTTATTCTGTTCAGTTTTGCAAGTTTAGCCTTGAAAAGAACTATTTTTACTATTTTCAAGACTAAATTTACAAATTCCACCAGAAAACTTTGTAAAACAGAAAATGAAAATCGCGCGATTTTTATTAATTATGTTCAGTTTTGCAAGTTTAGCCTTGATAAGATCTATTTATTGCTTGTTTTTTACTACTTTCAAAACTAAAATTCTATTTGCAAATTTCGTAAGAACTAAATTGAAAATAATTTTTCAGTCAATATTTTTAGTTTTGCAAGTTTAATATTGAAATTAACTACTTTTAGTTGGATATTACTGGTTTTGAAATTTTCACACAACACATTTGTGTCCCAACAAGAAAAGTCGCGCAATGTAAATCCCTTTTGCGAGTCCAACGTGATTGGCTACCATTCAAAACGACGCTAACTCAACTCGACTCGAATGATGTAAAAAAAGCCATGTGGCTTATAAAAGTATGACAAAATTCATAAAAAGTATGATTCTGTTCATACATCGAAAGATTGATGTTTTTATTTGATGAATATTTTCATACAAAACGTTCTTTTATGATTTTTTTTCATATTTCTGTATGTAAATTTCATAACTCTGTATGAACGTTTCATAAAAGAGAATGCTATAACTGTAGTTTAATATAATGTCTCGTAACTTTTCTTCTTTTAACTACTTAGAGAAAAATCGCGCGATTTTCCTTGCTTAGACAATTTTAAATTTTCAAATTAAAATTTCTTGCATATTGTAGGGAATATTTTGAGTGATTTACTACTTTTAATAAGAAGTTTACAAATTCCAGCTGCAAACTCGTAAAACACTAAAATAGAGCTCACACGTTTTTCATTTAATATTTAAAGTCTTGCAAGTTTAATCTTGAAAATAACTATTTTTTTGCCTGTTATTTACTATTTTCAAGACTAAATTTACAAATTCCACCAGAAAACTTTGTAAAACAGAAAATGAAAATCGCGCGATTTTTACTTATTCTGTTCAGTTTTGCAAGTTAAGCCTTGAAAAGCACTATTTTTGACTGTTATTTACTATTTTCAAGACTAAATTTACAAATTCCACCAGAAAACTTTGTAAAACAGAAAATGAAAGTCGCGCGATTTTTATTAATTATGTTCAGTTTTGCAAGTTAAGCCTTTAAAAGAACTATTTTTGACTGTTATTTACTATTTTCAAGACTAAATTTACAAAAAAAACCAGAAAACTTTGTAAAACAGAAAATGAAAATCGCGCGATTTTTACTTATTCTGTTCAGTTTTGCAAGTTAAGCCTTTAAAAGAACTATTTTTGACTGTTATTTACTATTTTCAAGACTAAATTTACAAATTCCACCAGAAAACTTTGTAAAACAGAAAATGAAAGTCGCGCGATTTTTATTAATTATGTCCAGTTTTGCAAGTTAAGCCTTTAAAAGAACTATTTTTGACTGTTATTTACTATTTTCAAGACTAAATTTACAAATTCCACCGAAAAACTTTGTAAAACAGAAAATGAAAATCGCGCGATTTTTACTTATTCTGTTCAGTTTTGCAAGTTAAGCCTTTAAAAGAACTATTTTTGACTGTTATTTACTATTTTCAAGACTAAATTTACAAATTCCACCAGAAAACTTTGTAAAACAGAAAATGAAAATCGCGCGATTTTTACTTATTCTGTTCAGTTTTGCAAGTTAAGCCTTGAAAAGCACTATTTTTGACTGTTATTTACTATTTTCAAGACTAAATTTACAAATTCCACCAGAAAACTTTGTAAAACAGAAAATGAAAGTCGCGCGATTTTTATTAATTATGTTCAGTTTTGCAAGTTAAGCCTTTAAAAGAACTATTTTTGACTGTTATTTACTATTTTCAAGACTAAATTTACAAAAAAAACCAGAAAACTTTGTAAAACAGAAAATGAAAATCGCGCGATTTTTACTTATTCTGTTCAGTTTTGCAAGTTAAGCCTTTAAAAGAACTATTTTTGACTGTTATTTACTATTTTCAAGACTAAATTTACAAATTCCACCAGAAAACTTTGTAAAACAGAAAATGAAAGTCGCGCGATTTTTATTAATTATGTCCAGTTTTGCAAGTTAAGCCTTTAAAAGAACTATTTTTGACTGTTATTTACTATTTTCAAGACTAAATTTACAAATTCCACCGAAAAACTTTGTAAAACAGAAAATGAAAATCGCGCGATTTTTACTTATTCTGTTCAGTTTTGCAAGTTAAGCCTTTAAAAGAACTATTTTTGACTGTTATTTACTATTTTCAAGACTAAATTTACAAATTCCACCAGAAAACTTTGTAAAACAGAAAATGAAAATCGCGCGATTTTTACTTATTCTGTTCAGTTTTGCAAGTTAAGCCTTGAAAAGCACTATTTTTGACTGTTATTTACTATTTTCAAGACTAAATTTACAAATTCCACCAGAAAACTTTGTAAAACAGAAAATGAAAGTCGCGCGATTTTTATTAATTATGTTCAGTTTTGCAAGTTAAGCCTTTAAAAGAACTATTTTTGACTGTTATTTACTATTTTCAAGACTAAATTTACAAAAAAAACCAGAAAACTTTGTAAAACAGAAAATGAAAATCGCGCGATTTTTACTTATTCTGTTCAGTTTTGCAAGTTAAGCCTTTAAAAGAACTATTTTTGACTGTTATTTACTATTTTCAAGACTAAATTTACAAATTCCACCAGAAAACTTTGTAAAACAGAAAATGAAAGTCGCGCGATTTTTATTAATTATGTCCAGTTTTGCAAGTTAAGCCTTTAAAAGAACTATTTTTGACTGTTATTTACTATTTTCAAGACTAAATTTACAAATTCCACCGAAAAACTTTGTAAAACAGAAAATGAAAATCGCGCGATTTTTACTTATTCTGTTCAGTTTTGCAAGTTAAGCCTTTAAAAGAACTATTTTTGACTGTTATTTACTATTTTCAAGACTAAATTTACAAATTCCACCGGAAAACTTTGTAAAACAGAAAATGAAAATCGCGCGATTTTTACTTATTCTGTTCAGTTTTGCAAGTTAAGCCTTTAAAAGAACTATTTTTGACTGTTATTTACTATTTTCAAGACTAAATTTACAAATTCCACCAGAAAAATTTGTAAAACAGAAAATGAAAGTCGCGCGATTTTTATTAATTATGTCCAGTTTTGCAAGTTAAGCCTTGAAAAGCACTGTTTTTGACTGTTATTTACTATTTTTAAGACTAAATTTACAAATTGCAGCTGAAAAAGCTTCTTAAAAACAAAATGGAAATCGCGCGATTTTTCATTTATTGTATTCATATTATTTCATTGTCTAATCAATAGCAACGTCTTGCAGTGTAAATCCACGCTACGAGTCCAATGTGATTGGCTACTATTAACAAAGACGCTATCCTGATTCATGTCGTTTCATGTTAACGAGCCAGAAAATTATGACGAATTTCATAAAAAGTATGATTTTGTGCATACATCGTAAGATTGATGTTTTTATTTGATGCACATTTTCATACGAAACGTTTTTTTATGATTTGTTTTCCATAATTCATATGAATCATTACATCATCCGATGTAAAATTTCATAATTTTGATGACAAATTTCATCAAAAGCAAAACGAAAACAGTTACTATATAGATAAATACAATAAAACATAATCGTAAAATTATTTTGGGTCTGCACAAACCCAAAGCCGCGTAGTGTAATCATTGAACAGAATCAAGTCGCCGCGTCGTTAACTTATATTTCAGTCGTGAATGTATCCTCCTTCTTGAAAGTTGTTTTGTGCCCGTGCGTGCCGTGCTCGAAAAAAAATTAATGAAGTCTTTTCCGCGTGCGCCGGTTTTTACAAAAAATTAAATAAAGTTTAAAGGATTGCCATTAAAGTTAAGGTAAGTTAATAAAAGAATAGGTAATGTCGAATTTCTTTGAAAAAAGAATCAATTTTCTGAGAAAAATCTATCAATTTTATATTTACTTCACACAAAAATTGATACTTTCTTAGAAAGAAATTCGATATAATTTAAAGCATTTTACCCATTTATATCCGTATTAAAGAAAAGTGAAAACAATCAACATGCAAAATTAGAAAAAATTTAGAAAATAATCAAATAAAACACACAAAAGCCCATCTCCAGTGGAACGTGAAATGTTCATGTCCAGTGGAGACGTCATTTTACCGAGAATACAGTTTTTTGTCATGCCGCCGCCGTCTGACGGCTGTACATTCTGTGCTTATTGGTTTCTTACAAAATAAATTTAATTGGAAGACTTCTTTTTGAAATAGATTATTCATTTCATTCGGGAAAGTTATAATGATCGTGCAAAAAACAAAATAAAAGGTGGCTGTGAATATATTTCCCATTAATAAAAAAAATTTGCTTGGTTTTGCTTATACTTTAAACTATTTAAAATTTAGATACAAAGTTAAAATTTTATTTTTATATTTTATTTTATTTGAAAACGTGATCTGGAAAACCCAAGCCAAAAACCAGACCCCGAAGTGACCTGCCACTCTGCCAGTATTATAAAAATTTTGGAGGTAAGTTATACTAATCAAAATAATTATTAAACTCCAATTCCCTTTATGAAGAGAATAATTCTTTTATAAAAAATACTTTTACATTTTTTACAGAAATTTAGTTAAAAATCGATTCTTTTATTGAAAGTCATTCGACATAAAACAAAGCATTTATCCCAATAATGGTAACAAAATATGCTTATTTCATGCTTTCGTTATTTAACATTTTTAGTTTTTTACCTGGTGGATACAGCAACCAAGTATTTGTTTAAAAATATAAAAATCAAGTTTTAGATACAAAAATGTTTGTGTTTAACTAAACACACATCAGCCTAAACGGTTGGATTTACATTCATCTTAGTTTTTAAGATTTCTTAAAAACAACCCATAAATATTTCATTAATGATATTTATGGCTTTCAGAATAATAGTACTCTAAGTGCATTTAGCATAATTTTGATTTTTGAAACAAAAATTATTTGAAAATAATTTAAAAAACACATAATTACAAACTTATTAATCATAAGCAATAAATTTAAAAAAAATTATTCGGGAGGTTTATTTCTTGAATTAATCATTTTATAGATACTGCAAGTAGATATTAGTTTCGTATTGAAAGCAAAATTTTGAAAATTCTTAACAAAAAACTTTCAGCAATCATCTGTTTTGAAACTCGATAATAACATATCAAAACGAAACATTGTTTTGATTTGTTAGAATGTGTTTTTAATTATTTACAATATTATATAGAATATAGATACATACTTATTATTTTATTTTTACGTTTTATTTTATTTGAAAGCGCGACCTTCAAAACTCAAGCCAAAAAAAACAAGACCCAGACGTGATCGTGCCGTGACCCGTGAAGTGACCAGCCAGAATCATAAAAACAAAAAAGCGGGCTTTGAGTTGCCTGTTTAGTTGTGAAGGTAAGTTAAAACAATACACAAAACATTTACTATTACCAATTATTTAAGTTATAAAGCTCACTTATCCATTTGTTACCAAGGTTTAGTTAAAAATCGATTTTTTATTCAAAGTTATTCGATATAAAACAAAGCTTTCGATTTTTTTATTGAAAATAATTCGACATAAAACAAAGCATTTAAACCAATAATAGTAACGAATTTTGCTTGTTTCATGGTTTTTTTATTTAACATTTCTAGCTTTTTAACTGGTCGATACAGAAACAACGTATTTGTTTTTTTAAATAAGAAAGATCAAGTTATAGATATTAAAATACTTGTGTGTATTTAAACACACAACTGGCTTAAGCGGTTGGATTGATATTTATCTCGTTTATTTTAGAATTTCTACTTAACAACTCATAAATATTACATTAATAAGACTTGGAGCTTTCAGAATAATATTGGTCTAAGTGCGTTTGGCATAATTTTGGTTTAAAAAAAAATAATTTGCAAATGTATCTTTAATTTCAAAAACACATAATCAAAAACTTATTAATTCAGCAATAAATATTAAAAGATTATTCTGAAAGCTTATTTCTTGATTTAATCATTTCATTTGTACTGCAAATATTGGTTTCGTATAGAAAGGCCTTTTTTAAATTTTTAACAAAAACCATTTCTAGTAAAAATCGATTCGTTTTAAACTAATAAAAAAAACTGTTCAAAACGATGAATTGGCTTGGTTGTGCTTTTAAAATTTTGTTCTTAATTATTCAAAATATTATTGATATATAGTTTATATTTTGTTTTTACATTTTATTTCATTTGAAAATGTGACCTTCAAAATCCGAGCCAAAAAAGGAGTAATCGTAAAAAACTTATCAAAACGAAGCATTGATTTTACTTGTGCTTTGAAAATTTATTTAATTAATTAACGATTCTTTTCTTCTTTTGCGACATAAAAGTACTTTTTCGATAAATTTTGGAATCATGGATTCCTAATTTTATATTTTTAGCTTTTTACGTGGTCCATACAGCAATCACGTTCTTGTTTTTTAAAGAAGCTATAGTCTTGCCTTACTAGAAGGTTAGTTTAAATGCTATACAAAATAATTATTAAATTCGAATTCGCTTTAAGTCATACTTATCCATTTTTTTTATCAAGATTAAGTTACAAATCGATTCTCTTATTAAAAGTAATTCGATATAAACAAAGCATTTAAGCCAATAATGGTGATAAATTTTGCTTGTTTCATTGTTTCTTTATACATTTTTATCTTTTTACCTTGTCCTTACAGTAACCACGTATTGGTTTTTTTAAAGAAGCATCAAGTTTTAGATAAAAAATACTTGTATACATATATGGATATGTATATCAGCCGAATAGATTAGATTTTTTTCTTTTTGTTTTCTAAGGATAGGATAGGAAAGGAAATAAGTTCCTTTCAAATCTATATAAATGGTGATTATTTTTGTAGAGGAATTCGATAAAATCAATTAAAACACACTTAAAGCCGGAGCCACACCTATAAGAAGAAGAAAACACAAATAATAAGATAATTATTATTTTTGTTTTTGTGGACCGTATTGAATGAAATTCAAAATAGTTTTTGTTTTTGTATATGCTATCAAAATATCTTTATTTAATTACTAAATACTGGTTTTGCTTGGTCAAAAGAGCAAGTAAAGGTTTCGCGTGGAAAAAAATCAAAGTTTTGAATAAAGTAAAAGTAAATTAGTAACTTGAAAAATTATTTTGACGCGTGGTTTATTCATTGAATGTGGACTTATTGATGATTTGACTAGAAATTTTTGGCTACACAAAGAGTTTCTGTGAATACCATACTTCATAATTACGTTTTTTCTGGTTTATTATATTTTATTAAGAAATTTGTTAAATTTCGAATACCTTTCATAAAAAAGAGCTATCGATTTTCTTAAACGAAAAATTGTTCGGGTTCAAATCAATTCTTTTTGATCATTCAAAACACAACAATATTTTTGCAAATGCTTTTTAGATTTTATTACTCAATTATGAAAAATAACTATTATTTTGTTTTTTAAAATTTATTTCATTCGAAAACGTGGCCTGCCAGACCTGATTCTGCTATAAAGTGACCTGTCCGTGCCCAAACCAACTAAGAGAACCAAAGAAAAAGGTTGAATACTTTTCCCTGTCGTGTCGTTGTAAAGGTGAGTTTAAACATTGTTTAAAAACAGTTTTATATTTCAAATTGCAAATGGTATTATTTTTTGGAAGAAACATTCAGATAAAATGTATTTCAGTTTTGAGATAGGTAGGAGATCAATTTTTTTAGCTGCCTTTTTTAAGGAATTCGACGTTACAAAATGCAACATTCAATTCAATGATTGGTTTTGCTATGCTTTGGAGATTTCTTTTTCAAGTTTTTATTACTCCTTTGGCTTTTCTGTAAAACTAAGTTTTGGTATATTTTTGTTATACTGTCAGCATTTCATGTAATTCAATCCGTAAATTTTATGTTTGTAATAAATATGAAAACGGAATAAATGTATGAAGTAGGACTTCGAAAAAACAATAAGCAAACTATAGATATTTCATTTTAGTTTTTTTTTCTAGGAGTAATACAAATAATTTTATTAAATTATTTTGCAGAATTTTATTATGAAATGCTGTGTTTTGTTTGCAAAAAAAAGTTTGGCCACATTGATAATCTTATGCATCATCTTAAAAATAAACATGATCTACGCTCCTGCAGTACTTTTCGTTGTTTTGTTAACATTGTTCCCTAGAATTCGTCGAGTTACAAGAGACATATAACACGCTGTCACGTCAAAATCTTTAAATCTGAAGAAGTACAAAAATCTGTTGCAAATGTTGAAGTTTTAAATAAAAGCGTGGACTTGAATCATATTGAGATTTCTGTTAATAGCATATTAGTTCACCCACCTTCGATTCATAAATTTGTAATAATGTATATACATATATTATATTTCATATATATATTTTATTTATATATATTTCATATACATATACATATATATTGTATTTTTTACCATTGTAACTTTAAAAAAATCTTTGCATTCTTTTAGTTTCTATTGAAATAACTAAACAAGAAAAACGATGGAAAGCAGCACAACAACTTCAGATGATGAACAAAACCCTAATCAACCTGTATCCATTTCTTACGTAGAAATTCCACCCTCGTATGGAAGACCCACAATACAGTCTGTTGAAAATATATCGTTTGTAGGGTTAGAGAACATTACAGGATCTTTCAAATTCGTGGATCTTTCCACAATAAATTCTTATAAACAGAGTGATGAAGACAAAAACTACCATAATTTGACCCCCCCAAATTTTAAAATAGACCATTCGAAAGCAGCAGAAGAAACATTCAAGCTACTTCTTAAGTCCTGGAATTTAGAACATCTAACAGAATTTTTAACATGTAAGTGGTTCTACTATAAAAGCAAATAAAATATTTCTATATTGCTCACACCTCTATTTAGATTATCAAACTAATGACTTAAATACATATCCACATTATAATAATATTATTAATATATATTATAATACACAATTAATTTTAAAAAAATTCAACTTCATTGATAACTATAAATTTTCATTCAATTCACAATGGTCATTTGAATTCTCAATAATCAACACCATAGTCAAATGACATACATAAATGTAAATATCAATTGATAATTGGCTATCATAATAGTGGTGTGAGATTTTTTTCCATGCATACTTCTCGATTCTCTATTGGTTTCGCATACATTAACTTTTATTATTTTCTTTGTGTTTCACTAGTTCACATTGAACTAAATTTGTGTATTTGTCCAAGATCAACTAGAACACATAATAAAACAAACGAAAAAATAATAGTTCAGCAAAAGAGAATATGAAACGTTTCATCAACTTTTATAAAGACAGTATATATGAATGTATAAATCCTGCTTCTCCTTTTCATTCGTTTATTTCTCTTTTTTATAGCTGAGAAAATAAACTTCGATATTTTGAAAATAATTAAACGACGTCACATTAATTTGCTTTTCAAAAACCAAAAAATCGGTGATCTGGTGATGTTCGAACAAAGTTTAACAGAATGGCGTTCAAGTTTGTCATTGTTCGTAGACGAAGAGGAAAGCCAATTTATTTCTGAAAAAGGAAATCAAAAGCCTTTATCAAATGCGTCATACAACTCTTCACCGAGTACCTCAAAAGGACCTGAGTCACCAGAACCGAACGATGTCTTTATATCATTATCGGACATAATAAACAACAGTGAGAAATCAAAAATTGTGACAGATTACTATGAGCGGTATTCCAAATTACTAGATGAACATAGGACTATGTTGATAAGCATAATTTGCAATTATTTTCAAGAAAACTATTATCACATGTCCTTGGGCACCAGTTATAGGTTGGAAAAAGAACTTCTTAATCGTTTCCCCGGAGAAAAACTGGAATATTACCGTGTGGATAGAAGAGGAAAAATATATGCCAAAGCTTGTAACGCCAAAAGATGCTTTCGGTCACTCCTCAAAAGAACATTAGCTCCGGATGAGGTCGATGAGGATACCTCTGACACCCCTAATGTTGAATCAACAAATCCATGTAAACAATTCAGTGAGTATCTACTTATATTTAAACTACATATATTCAAATGTAACTGTAGTCAACATTTTTACAAATTATTTTAGAGTTTAAATAGTTCCAAAATTATATATTAAGGTTTTAGGTATATGTTCTTTAAAATTGATTAACTTGCTTAAGCTTTTTACAAAGCATAGATTAGATAAAAGATAATAGTAACAAGAACAGGAATATTGCGGAACAAAAGAAGCGAATATATCAAAAAATTGATATGGTGCTTGAACTTCTTAATTCCAACTCAAAAAACATTAAAAAAACATGTTCCTGTTTTTAAACAACACAGTTCAAGAAATAAACGACCACATTACATTTTAAAAAACCAGATACGAAAACATGATAATTTAAAAAAACGCAATTACTAGCCAATAAAAGTTTCAAGATATAGTTAAGTTAGTCTATTTGTCGTTATATATGAAATAATCTAGAGATTATTTTTCACTTTTGTGTTCTGTGCAGTTCGGATTTAATTTTGAACCAAAAAAAATTTGTTTGCGTACAGGTTTGATGACATACGAAATTTATTAGTGACCTCTTCGTTTTATAAAGATGGAAGTTCATACTTAATGCTGGTTTTTTATTGACCTGAGCTTGCTATATGAACTTCCATTTCTATAAAGGTGATAACTTCACTTTCATGGGATTAACAATAGTAAATAAAAAATCAGTGTTTTATTAACTTTTGTTTGATAATGTAACGGGCAAAAAGCTCTACTTCATTTTTTTGAAACTTTAGAGAAAGTAAACATTTTTATTTTGAACCTTAATGTTTTCAACAAAACACACATAACTAATATAAAATTATATTTCAGTAATTTTGTGCATAATAACACAAATGGCAGAATCAAATAAAAAGCAATCCCACAACCTTTCAATCCTTTTACTTTCTTTGTTTTTTTTATTAAACTAATCACTTTATATTTGTTTACCCAACAGGTCCTGAAGGTGATGCAGAGGAATCTATTCGAAGCTTAAAGTATGACAATTTATCGGCTATGGAATTTGACAGCTGTTGGCAATCATGTAGTCAGTATAGAATGAAAAACATTCAGGAAGCCAGTTCTTTGGAAAGCATATTTGCAAAATGGCCAGAGTATAAAGGCCTAACTGGTTATCGTTTAGTAGGTTTCATTTGAATAAATATTCTTATCATATATTAAAATTAATAAAATTGCATTTATATATGTACTTATTTAAAAAAGCATTTATCAATTATTATAAAGTATAACTAATTATTAATTTACATTAAATCACTTAATTCATCAGATTGACAAGGATTTTGCGGTAATGTACGGAAGTCGTCCGGGAATACTTATAAGATGGCCGGAACAAGCAACTGCGTTGAAAAACTTTCTCTTGAAGGAAAACCACTTAAAGGATAAACCAATTAGGGAAATGCTTCAAAAAATTGGGCAAGCAGATATTAATAATGGTAATTAGTTTTTTTCTCATTTTGTTTTTATTAAGTACATCATATTATGCTTCTGAAGGTGACCTTGTCTTAGAAAACGAAAATGTCGTTTTTGTTTATGAGACAAATTATTTATTAAAATTTTAAACAGTTGCTTAGTTAAAGCTGCAGATAAGTAACCACCATCGTTTTGATTGTGTTACATTTGCATATTATGTAGATAATTATATTACTTCGATTTTAAGTATTTATAAACTTAATAATTAATAAGTTATACCTATGTATTTATCTATTTCGCTCCTATTATTATTTGTCATTTTATATTAATAATTCTTTTTTTCAATTCTAATTACAGATACGTCAACAGCAAAATTAATGTGGTGCTTGCACTTCTTTTTAATACCAACTCAAAAAGCTGTTAAAAAGGACAACACAGGAAAAAAGAGTGTGGTTAAATTTACAGTCCGCAGCTCACAGCAAGCATTCCTGTTTCTTGCCAACTCTGTTCAAGAAATGGATGACCACATTACTTTTTTAAAGTCGAAAGGCGAAAATATTCAGCCGTTTATACTTGGTCTAGGTGACACTAATTTTAATAAAATTTCAAACTTTTATGTATATTTAGACGGAGTTAAGTTCCTTTTCAACAGCCTCTTAAGGGCTGTTGATATTTGTTTTAAAACTTTCCATTTATTTAATTTAGAATATCCTCTAGCCTGCTCTCAATTTTGGTCATTTATAGAGAATCACTTTTATGACATGAAAAGTACAAAAAATACATCTTCCAAAATGTTCGTTCTTTCAGAAGAGTTAAAAGGCTCTACTTTGTAAATGTTATTTCATTTTATATAATTTTTTATAAAATTATTCACAAATTGGATTATATATTTAAATCTTTATTATGTATCAATAATATCTCGTTAAATTAAAAGCCCTTAATGTATAAATTTTTTTCTTAGAAAATAATAACACGTTTAAAATTCATAAAAAAGTTTATTGTTTTTAATGAAGGATTAAAGATTTTCAAATAATTCATCCGGAAAAAAGGACAAGAATAAATCTTATGAAAGGAAAGGATACAGTCATACTTTTCCAGGAAAGAATACATAGGTAAGCTAAGAACTATAAATACATTTAATGTAATATTAATTTTCCATAAAATACTTGAATATATACATAACGATTTATTAATGTTTTCATGCGATTTATATTTTTCCTTCATAGAATTTATGCAATTTAATTTTTTTTTTGTATGTAAGACTACATAAAAATAATGTAAATTTTCATAAAAATCTATGTAAGCTTTCATAAAATCTGTATGAATACATTCATATTGACTATGAATGTTTTCATACGATTCATGTTTTTTTCATATAATTTACGCATAAAAGTTCATAAAATCTATGAAACCATTCATATATTTTACGAACATTTATGCATAAATTCTATAAAAAAAAACATGAATCGTATGAAAACATTCATAGTCAATATGAATGTATTCATACAGATTTTATGAAAGCTTACTTAGATTTTTATGAAAATTTACATCATTTTTATGTAATCTTACATGAAAAAGATGAAAAATTGCATCCATTCTATGAAACAAAACATAAATCAAATGAAAAATTTCATAATCGGTATGAATAAATTCATAAATTTTATGTAAAATTACATCATTTGATGAAATATTACATCACTTGTATGTAGCTGTACATCAAAAAGATGATCAGCGTCATCAATCGTATGGCAGAAATCATCAATCGGATGACTCTATTCATACATTTTATGCAAAATTTCATCATTTGATGAAATATTACATCACTTGTATGTAGCTGTACATCAAAAAGATGATCAGCGTCATCAGTCGTATGGCAGAAATCATCAATCGGATGACTCTATTCATACATTTTATGCAAAATTTCATCATTTGATGAAATATTACATCACTTGTATGTAGCTGTACATCAAAAAGATGATCAGCGTCATCAATCGTATGGCAGAAATCATCAATCGGATGACTCTATTCATACATTTTATGCAAAATTTCATCATTTGATGAAATATTACATCACTTGTATGTAGCTGTACATCAAAAAGATGATCAGCGTCATCAATCGTATGGCAGAAATCATCAATCGGATGACTCTATTCATACATTTTATGCAAAATTTCATCATTTGATGAAATATTACATCACTTGTATGTAGCTATACATCAAGAAGATGTTCAGCGTCATCAATCGTATGACAGAAATCATCAATCGGATGACTCTATTCATACATTTTATGCAAAATTTCATCATTTGATGAAATATTACATCACTTGTATGTAGCTGTACATCAAAAAGATGATCAGCGTCATCAATCGTATGGCAGAAATCATCAATCGGATGACTCTATTCATACATTTTATGCAAAATTTCATCATTTGATGAAATATTACATCACTTGTATGTAGCTGTACATCAAAAAGATGATCAGCGTCATCAATCGTATGGCAGAAATCATCAATCGGATGACTCTATTCATACATTTTATGCAAAATTTCATCATTTGATGAAATATTACATCACTTGTATGTAGCTGTACATCAAAAAGATGATCAGCGTCATCAATCGTATGGCAGAAATCATCAATCGGATGACTCTATTCATACATTTTATGCAAAATTTCATCATTTGATGAAATATTACATCACTTGTATGTAGCTGTACATCAAAAAGATGATCAGCGTCATCAATCGTATGGCAGAAATCATCAATCGGATGACTCTATTCATACATTTTATGCAAAATTTCATCATTTGATGAAATATTACATCACTTGTATGTAGCTGTACATCAAAAAGATGATCAGCGTCATCAATCGTATGGCAGAAATCATCAATCGGATGACTCTATTCATACATTTTATGCAAAATTTCATCATTTGATGAAATATTACATCACTTGTATGTAGCTGTACATCAAAAAGATGATCAGCGTCATCAATCGTATGGCAGAAATCATCAATCGGATGACTCTATTCATACATTTTATGAAAAATTTCATCATTGGATGAAAGATTACATCATTTATTATGCAGTCTTACATAAATTGGATGTAAGTTTTCTTCAGAAGGCTTGGAAAATGTATGAATAATTTTCATCATTAGTATGCAAAAATACATAAAGAATATGAAAGCCTGCATTATCTGGAGGGGAAATAGAATTTGCTCGTTTTATGAAACTTTCATAAATTTGATGACTTTTTCATCCAAGTATGATTTGAATCATCAACGTATGAATGAGATTTCATAATCCGTATGAAAAGTTACATTAGCGCGAAACACATGATTTTTTTCATACGGATTATGCAACTTTTCATTTATATTATGTACATTTTTGGTTCAGTGTAGTGAAATAGCTACAACTTGGTGGTAGCTCACAAAAGTGTTTTTTTTTTTAATTCACATCTTCAACAAAAGTCGAAATATTCCAAAACACTGAATACTTTTTTTTAATCCAAAAAATATTTAACGAAAATCGACCCATTCATTCAAACTGTAACTGAATAGACAGATAGAATTGTGAGACCAATTTCTTTCAAATTTCTCATCATCGCGATGTCCAGTTCAATCAAAATCTTGAGTTCGATTTTTTGACGAATCCATTCTTTGCCATATAGTTTATCTACTTAGTATGGCAAACATAAATTCTAGATCTAAACTAAGTAATAGTTACGCTTGAATTTAAAATTATAAATTCGAATTTTCTTTAGTTAATAAGTAAAAGCAACTATTTTTTTCATTAAGTTAAATATTTTAAAATTTTTAAATATTTTTAATAGCAACCTTTAACACAGAGGTTTAATAAAAAAAACATAAAAACAAGTATATAGCTTTTTATGCATTTAGCATTAATAAGAATTAGCAAGGTGGCTTACGAGCAGTTCTATACTTCAACAATATTATTTTATTTAAAATGTGAAGGCAAACTGTGTTATTATGACAGTATAATAGTTTCAAGTTTGAATTAAAGCCAATTTAACTTTCATGGCCGCGATAACTTTGCATCTTTTAATATCATTTATGCAAATGAATCATCTTAAACGTATAACTCAACTGCAATTACCAATAATTATTATCAGTTTGCTATATAAAGCCATTTTCATTTTAATTTCTTTTCATTGATTTTAAATTCGAACAATTTAATTGGTGAAACATATAAAACTCACATGCAGTTCGTCTGATAACATTGTTTTTTTTTTCCAATAATAAAATTTTTATTAAATTAAATATTCAAAGTGCCTACTAACTTTATAATCCATTAGATTTAATGATTTATTTTACGTTGGAAAATAACATTGGCCAATAAAAGTAAAACACTGAGCTGTTTTTTTTTTTTACATTTATCTGAAATTAATTTCTTGTTTTTGTTTTGTACAATTCTGAAGCTATTTATCGTACGTCCATACTAGTTTGAGTAGGTATACCTCCTTGCTTTCACATAAACAATTTTTTTATTATCATTTCTTTTAAATTTGATTGACAGCTAGATATGAAGTCCTCAAGTGACATTCTTTTTTTTAGAAAATTTTCTTAAAAAAAAAACTATTATACCCTTTTTTTTTTGTTTTTACTCAACAGACTAATGTTTTCCTTTTTTATCTACAAAACAAAAATAAAAGGAATACTTAGTAGTTTGATTTGTTTTTGTTTAGCGTTATCTGAAAAATGAGTTATCTGAAAAATGAGTGTCATAATTTTAGTTGAATCCATAACTTGCCATACCGCAATTAAAAATGTTACATAGTTGAGTAGTTATAGATTTTAAGATGACCATCAAACTTAAGAGTCCATAATGTCCAAAAATTTTGTTTTTATTTACATCTAGAACACACTTAGCTTATTTTTAACTCTAATGAATCAAATAAATGATGCGATAGACAATAACCTTGACATAGAAACGAAAATAAAACAATACCATCACCCATCAGCAAAAAGAAAAAAAAAACAGTTTAATAATAATTCTAATTCATTCAATATGACATACAAAAATTGTAACTCCAATAATCATTATTAGAAACCATATTATTATAAACATCACACTATTTGCCCTTGGCATCTTTTTTTGAAAATCAGATAATTTATATTATTTGACAGAAATAGTTGATTTAACAAATAGTTAAATAATTAAAAATATCTGATAAATGAATGTCGATTTTCCAAAATAATAAAAAAAAATAAAGTAAGTCATTGAAAACCGAATCCCGTGATCTGATAAAAAATCTAAATAAATATTTATTGCATCCTCCAGAATTTATTTAGTCCAAATTCATCTCTGTTCATCAGTTGACATTTTATTACTATTTGTTAGAATTTGAATTTTAATACACCAAAACGTGGTGAATAAAAAATATAAGCTTTTTTAAACGTGGAAGTAATTCACCTTAACACTAAAAGCAAAAAAAATAAATTAATCGTGTTGTTATCGGTCGATACTAAACTTTGAAGGAAATATATACATATAAGTCCAAAGAAGTAAGTTAAACTTAAACCAGTTTTGTTTGTGTCTATCTTGTCATTGATTTCACGGCGAATTCATCTCAAAGCCATCAGCTGTTGATATCACACTTTAATAGAGAAAAAAAAATTTAATTTTTGAACAGAAAACTTTAACATTTTCTGTTTAATCATAAGTCCGTTAAAAGAAAGTAAAGAGCCAAAAATATTTTGTATCTGAGAGATGCATACTTTGTTGCTTAAAAAACAAATGATTTGGTGTTGTTGTTCTTTTTTACCTGTAGCCAGCGGCGCGGCGGCGGTGGCGGCAGTGTGTATCTTTATGTTGAACAATATAAACATTCGGATTGATTATTTCAGAGTATTTTTGTGATCACTTGATCAGTCCATCGAAGTTATTCACCGAATGAGCTCTTGCCAAACGGATCAAATAAAGGAAACGTGCGTGCGATTTTTGAATTCTTTAAAAAAAAATTAAGGAAGTTACTTGCTTTTAAAATTAAATTTCAAGCACGAAGTGTCGCTTATCGTTTGTGAATTTAAATTGAATAATTTTGTGTTAATTTAAAACAAAAAAAAAACAAATATTTTACGAGATATAATTTCAAAAAAAGATTTATTTAGTTTTGCAGTTAAATTTTTGTCTAAACTCATTTATTTTATTCACAAAAATGAGTACTGCATTGGATAAGGTAAGAAACTTTTAAAACATTTGAAGAGACGCATTGTGTCGGTTAAATAAAGTGGTTCACTTTCCATTTGCTGCACTTTCACAATTTATAAATCGTTGTTGCTTTATAAAGCAAAACAACTTGAGAGTTGATTGAACTGAATTTTTTATTTGAGATAAATTACATATCTACTTGTTTATTTGATTGACAAGATAAATGTTGAGGTTTTTTTTTATGCGTTAATTAAAAAGTATAAGAAACTCTTAAGTGTAATGTTTTTGTTAGGTATAATAAGTTTTTAGGAATATAAGTAGGTACTTTCGGCAAATAAACTTTATTTATTCGTTTATTTTTTTTTTGTTCAATCAAAGGAAGGCGTGACATGAAATATTATTGTGAATTTTGATGAATTATTATTTTTTTAACTCATTCACTTGACAAAAAAATATTTATTTATTTATTTTTTTTACTTTCAACTTTTTAAACTTAAAAACCATGACAGTGCAATTCTATGCAAATATTTATTTTTTAAATTTTCGATGAAGTGAAGATGTTATTAAGGGGTATGATGTACAGAAATAATGAGTGCCTAAAAAGTTTGCAGGATTTTTTACATTATTATATGTTTTTCCCCCTGAAAATTATTTGGCTCTGTTCAAATTTTAAATGAAGAAGTCAACACATTTCCCTGCTGAACGCACTTCAAATAGAAACATACTTGAATGAACTGAATTTAAAGGGGGCTTTACGTAATTTTGTTTTCTTGACTGCAACTGTATAGCAGCGGCGTTACATTACGCGACGCTTCCTTTTCTTGTCCCCAGAATTGTTGTATATATATGTTTATTACGTTAGTATTCCGTGCAGTTTTATTCCTTGACCGTCGATTTATAGATCTAATATTAATCACACCTGAATGCTTCGCACATGAATACTTCATAAATTATTATTTTTAATGTTCATATCTTAACGAATCCGTCAGAAGTGTAACGTGGGTTTGGGATTCGTTTCGGTCAGAAAATTAGTTTTTTGTTTAAATCTAGTTTTTTTTAACCACTTAATGTGCCTTTTAAGAAATCATATACCATATACTAAATCTTTACGGAAAATATTTAACAAGGCATTTACTCTAGAGTTGATTAATGTGACCTATTTTAGCTGTGTGTGGTCAAGGTCAGGTCACAATCCTCTGGTAAAATAATTTGATTGTCATGTTTGAAAGCTGATGGTACTTAAAAATGATAGGGCGCAAAATTCTAAACAACCTGGTGTTAAGAATTATCCTGCCTTAAAATTTTCTAACTTGAAAGGTTCTTAAGTAAAATTTTTGTTATTTTAACCACTTTTTGCCTAGTGTCAATATATTTTTATTTTCTTAATGAACCTCCACTGAAAACGCCTAAAACAATGACAGTTCATTAAAAAAATAAGGAAACATACCATTTTTGACATTTTTAAATGTTAAAGTGACATTTATGTGGATTTGAACTTCAATAAAATGCTTAAAAGTTAGTACGAGGTTAAGCTCGTTTCAATTTTTTAAAATACTCTTTTTAACTTATTTTCATTATAAAAATACTTTAATAATGTTTAAAATCTTATACAAAATTTTTTAAATTCTTAATTCTATATAAAGTAATAAAACAATATAAATAAATAACATACAAAGAAAATGAAAATAAAAGTTAATTGTGAAGGCATAAATGTAAATGCCAAGATGGCGGTTTCGGTGTCTCTTATGACTTTATGAGCATTCCTTGTATTTCTGTTTATCAGGGTATCCTGCTACGTACATATGACGTGGACAGAAAGGAGCTCAACAAAAAACATTCAAAGCTATAGGTAACATTTGATGCGTAATCTAACAAAATAAAATGATCTCACGTATGTTTCAGTCAGAAAAATTAGATAATAATCAACTACTTTTTAAATAAACGATGAACTCATTTTATAATATTGTTCACGATCGATTCTGATGAATTTTTAAACAAAAATTGAATTAATTTAATAAATTTAATTTAAAAATTTACTTGAATTTACAGTGTCTTCTTTAAGTTTTACAATGATTTAGTTTCGTTTGAATATAAATCATAAGTTTTGTGGTATTTGATTCAAAAAAAAATTAAATGAATTGTGTCAAATATTAGCGTGCTTTGTCTTTCAGAAAATATGTGGTAGATAACAGTGATTGATTTATAGTATTTTTTTTCCAATCCATACGAATTACGGTTTTTTTATCGCTAGTTTGTATGTAAATGTTACTTATTTTATTTTTTCTCTGATATCGTTGCTAATCCCTGATGTCGTTTTTTTTTTAAATACTCGTGTTATAAGTTATATCATAAGCGTTTTAATTTTTGTTTAGATTTGTGCATCTGTCAAAATCGAAGAAAATGGCGGATCCCTCAGTATAAGAATTCAATATACCAATATTTATTTTTTGTTTCTTAATTGGGTGTACAGTTTTTGTGGGCACTCAAACATCCATTTTTGATTTCTCACATTTTCAACTTTGAACGCAATTTTTTACCTTAAATTTGTGTACTGTGGTTTTTTCAAAAAATCACACTAACGGCCATATTATTCACTTGATTCATCCAGATTAAAACTTAAATCCGGATGTAAATTATATAAATTCAATATAAATACATCTGGCTTTAAGTTTTAATCTGGATGTATCGAGTGAATAATATGGCGGTAAGTGTTAGGAATATCGAGAGAACTATTCTTGATGAAATAATTATCATCATATTTTTCAGAAAATAAATAAATAATAATATTTTATATATGACCAACCTGTTTAATTCCGTTAAAAGCTAAATTTATTTTAAAATATTAAGCTTGTAAAAGTCATCTGTTTTTTTCTCTCGAATAAGTAAACGCTTCTAAATTCTTAGTTTGACATTGTCAACCTTACCTCTTCTTCCATTTTTTGTTAATATTGTGAATTTTCAAGAATCTAAAGTCGAGTCACTTAAATCTCAAAAGCTATAAATACCGCGGAACCAAGTTTTATTGAATTTATTTTTAATTATTTTGGTTTATTTTAAGATTCTGATATTATATGACTAAAAACATTTGCCCATCATTGGAATTTACTGGTTATTTGTTTTTTATTGCTTCCTGTAAATAATTTTATAAGTATGAAAAGTATTATGCATATTCTGCTGTTAATGTTTTAACTTTTCGCTGACTGCTGAAAGTTTTCGATAAAACTTTGACGTACGACGACCACACACTATATAAAGAAATCCAATTTTTTGGTGTTTTCCAATCATTCTAATAATTAGATTTAATTAAAATATCACTTTTTTGTACATTAAAACCAATACTTGAGTCATTATTGACAGCTGAAAACAGATCCACTTAAGAATGAGTAAACAAGAGTAACTCTGCAGTCGGTAGTAGGCAGTGTTACCGCAGTTAAAATTATTTATGAATCACTCCGAATAAAAAAAATGCAAAGACTTTAAAAATGTCTGAATTATCAAAGTTTTTTTTTATAAAAAAAGAACAAATAAATATTGCCAAAAAATACAATAAAGCTGTACTTTTCATAAAAAAAACTTAACATTCTTGTGTCCTTTTTAAAAAAAATCCATCCCCGAATACCACAGCTATTAAAGGAAAGAAATTTTTCCATTACAATGCCATTCACTATTATGGCTTTTGTGAGTAGGTATGCATAATATTATTTTCAAATATGAATTTAAAATTAACCTTAACCGTTTACTAAAATAAAATTCAGTATAATCTTCCCGACAAAACCTATCACTCACAAAAGCTTTTCAATCTTCCAAAAAAAAAAAAAACATTTCTGAATAAATTCGTTTTCTAAAAAAAAAATAATAAAAATGTTCTGCCATTCCTACACACAAAGGTTAAGGTTGCATTTAAAACAGCTCATTTAAATAATTAAATACATATTTAAGAAAAAAAAACTGTCAAGCTTATAATTGTTACCCCCATTAACCTGTAGTAGGTTGGTTGAAATTCTCTCTATGCATTTAAAATGTAATTTAAGAATTCATATACAATTTAATTATATAGTTTTTTGTAATGCCTATCTTGTTTTTAATTAAAAAAAATAAATTAATTAGATTCTTCAATTACAAACATCATAAATTTTAATCTTCTCAGTATGTATAGTAATTATATGTGTATTCTTTTTTTGTCATTCACACACAATATCCATCTGCTGAACAGGGCCGCAGATGATATACCATCAAGGTTCCTTAATTTTGTTCCGGTCTGCATATGATTTCCGCCAAACAGTTAGGTAGAGACTATGAATTCGAAACCTTAGGTTAAATATTTTGTTATTTGTTTTTTTTTTTTTTGAATTTTTCAACAGATTATTTATTATTAAATAATAAATGAACTACCGGTTCAGTTTGGTTTGAGCTCTGAATAAAGGCCATTCAACTATTAGATATAATAATGCAAGAAGATGTATCTTTGATTTTAATAGGTAGATACAACAAAAAAAAAAATACAACAAAATTATGTTGCGCTCTGTTGCGTGTGGCGCCGCCTCACGGAGTTTGCTGATAAATGCGTCTTTTTAAAGCCGGCTGACCTTTAACTTGAACTACAAAAAAAAAAAAGAAAAACGATCAGCAATGTCATTGAAGAGATTGTTTACGAGAAAGACATGATATCCGCGGCCAGCAGTTAATTAATCAATATAATGTCAAACATCAAAACCAGTGTGATTTTATTCTTCAAAGAATGATAGTTTGTTTCTATAATTAGGTGTGTAGAGAGAATCAATATATGTATATTGATTCAATGTTAAAATTCAAGAATAATTTATGAGAATCTCAGAAAAGTGATGATACCTTTTTGAAGACAAATAACTGAATAATAAGAAATAAAGTGGAGGACACACTATTTTTTTATGGATGGCAAGATCTAAAAATTAAACAATGAATAATTTTAACACAGCATTAAAGCATTCTTTATAACAAATAATATAAAGCTTAATTTTCCTAAAAAGTCGGGACCTTAATTCTCAAATATGAACAAAACATATTTTCGTTTTTTTTTTTTTTTTATTATTGTTGGACGTTGGTACATAATTGCACAGCCAGTTGTATATTTGATGCATTTATGGTTGTATTTCTGAAAAGTGGCATTTTAAGCCCAAGTGGGGGCGTCGTCGTCGGTCGGTCGTTGCTATAAATGAAGGCTTAAATCGCTTAAATATGTTAATATTTGTTTCGGCTTCCTACAACATATAAATCATTTAGACAACGCAGCGCAGGGACATAACTCCAAAGGAAATAACATAGTGTAATTACTTTTCGAGGTGGGATATAAGTCCATTATGAACAACATATAAATCATTTAGACAACGCAGCGCAGGGACATAACTCCAAAGGACATAACATAGTGTAATTACTTTTCGAGGTGGGATATAAGTCCATTATGAACTTGTGTCCAGCAGAGTTATTTCGCTGCACTGATTAAGGCATCAAGTCAAGCATCGAGCAATTCCATTTGCTCGATAAACAAAAAAAAAACGATTTACGACCCCGTCACTACAATTATCACTAGAAGTGAGCTTTTGGACAAAATATTTTTTAGTCAGATGAATTTAAATTCAATTTAACTGGATCCAAAAGTCAAAAATGATTATGAAATTATTTCTCGTAAGCGCTTTACGCATATTACGCACATATTATGTGCGATGGCCGCCTCTGACATTTTGCGAAGGTTATTGCCTCACCGGTTTGACGTAAGCTGACGTTGTAAATCGTTTTCCTGTCAGTAGTGTGAGAAAAGTGGATCTGTTCACTACCAACTACCACGCCCTTGTAAATCGAACATTGGAATATGATCGGCGACGATCTTCCCCATACATTAATTCAATTTTGTAAAACAAAAAAATTCTTATTAAACCAAACTTATATATAGGTACTTAAACGTATTACAATTTATATTCAAGAGAAAAATATAATAGAGTTAATTGAAGTGTTCATCATATATAATTATTCTATATTTATCTCCTTGGTTATTTCTAAAGTTAATAGCATGAATATAGGGGAAATGCATGTTTTTGATTGAAAGTTCTGCTTGTAAGTGCGTTTTACGGTCATGTCATACGTGACTTAACTCACCTAGTCTATTTCTGTGAATCGTTTAATCATATAGTTGTTATATGTTAACATACCATAAATAGAAATAATATACTTCTTCTTTAAGTATAGAACCAGTTGATGTAATTTATCGATGCTAAAATAATAGGTATTTATGTGTCATACATGTGTGGTATAGATGCTACATATGTATGTATACTTCAATGCAAGTATAATCTATAGGTACCAACATATATTTATACAGATTAATTGCAGCTTGTACGTGAGTTGGAACCTTAATCGATATAAATACTCGATAGCAATATACTTGAGTCATGCTCGTATAAATGTAGTTCAAGGATATCAGGATAAACGTATTATAAAAAAAGTATTTTTAGTTTCTTCACTTGAAATGCAAATGCAACATCGTAAGTTTAAAAATTGTGTAAAAAGATAAGTTCACACAAATGTTTGCATGAACCCCCTATTTTGGTTAAATGATGTTTAATTGAATCTGCGGTTTGTCAAACGTCAAATATTAAACGTCAAAAATTGTTTTTGTTTACAAAAATTATTTCGTTTTCTATAAACTCGTAAAAAAATGGGATTCAAAGATGCCAAAAATAAACAAGAAAAAAAAGAAATTTATTCTTATATATGAACAAATCGTTTTAATTCTAAAATTGCCTCATTCTAAAAGTCACAATGACGTTTGGTTAAGTTTATCGAAAAAATTTGGTAAATTTTTCGCAGCAAAATTCAAATTGTGTAAATTATTTTTCATACAAAATTTGACAATTCATTACCCAAACGTAAACTTAACCAAATGGTAAAATTATCATAGTGTTTTATATCATTGCATGAAAATACCCTCAATATAATGATTAAGTAGAATTAAAATTATCTTATAGCTCACACTTCTAAAAGAATATATGTATTTTCTCTGCGGTTCTAAAAGATGTTAACTGTTTGCGGAATTGTTTAGTCATACTGGAATTTTTATTTATTTCGTTTATACGGCAATATTTAAATAAAATCCTATATCTTTAACTGTTACTGTGTGTATTTGTGGTTTTGATTAAGTGACTAAGTCTAGTGTAACGAACAAGGCTTCAAATCGTTCTGATTTATGTTTATAATTTAATTTAATAAATCGTCGTTTGTTGTTATCGAAAAAAAAGACAACTAATCGTTATTTAAGCATCTATACAAGAGATCATTCCCAATTGTGTATCAAATCTCATATAAAAAAATAAAATTTAACTAAAATTGGCAGCCATTGAACGACATTTTTCAGACGAACAGAGCTAATAAACATGAGGTGCAAAAGACACACACTAAACATTGCCAATGTACGGCCACAAATTATAAAAGAGGAAGAGAAAACGAACATTATTCCGTATAGTTGGTTTTTGTTCTATTAATTTTTCTTTCTCTGTTGGCCCTAAAACATTTTGACAGATGCGCAGAACTGAACAACGATCTCATCGACAAAGTACACACTCCGTTTCTGAATGGACATTTTTTACACGCCACTTTTCCACGCGATGTAGAATTGTAAAAAACCAGCTGTCAAATGGTATAGTTTTCAAAAAACACAATTTGACAACAAAAAACAATAAACAATGCACAGAACAGTTCCGGCTACTTTTCACACTCCACGCCGGGCAACTACTTTGGCTTGGTTTACGAACTGCTTTATCGACGAATTTTCTTTTCACATGACCAAAAACCTTGCTGAGAAAATGGTACGGTGAGGTATTTCGTTGTGTGTTAAAATAAGTAGGTACCTACATATGTGTGAAGTGAATGAGTGGAATGAACGAAATATACGACCTGTCGTTTATTTGAAAATTAAAACGATTCATATTAGGATTGATTGTTACGGTTTATGTTTACCTAGGGTGTATAACTTTCATAATAAATGATAAATGACAAATGTCAGATTTCCATAAAAGAAAAACGCAAATATTTGCAGCGCAAATGTGTAACTGTAAAAACTCACATGCAATCTGAATTTCTTTTTTAAAGAAAGAGACAGGTATAGTATAAACGATTTCCTTTCCTTTATTGTTTTTGACATATGACGCAAATCAGAAAAAGTGTTCATAAATGCAGCGTAAAACACATGCGCAAATATTTTGTATGACGTTAATTTGATTGCAATTTATCGCATGTACCTAAACAAAGCAACCATGCATTTACGAAAGCACCCCTACCGTGATTGCAGGACAGTCAAGTAAATCTTTCTTTTTATTTTTAGTGGATAGTAGGTAGTTGGTGAAATAGGTCCTACTTTCTGAATATCTCGAAAAACGATCAGAATTGAAAAAAAATTAAAAGAGTTTTTCATTTTTAAGTTTATGTTTGTTACACGCAGAAATTAAGGCCTAACAGATATTCGCAAGAAAAACTCTTTTCAAAGGCAAAAGCAGTGTTGAAAAAATATGAATTCATAAAAACAAAAATTTAGAAATCGTTAAAGCAGTTTTTTTTTTAAAGTTTTTAGTAAAAAGTATAAATTTTCGTGTAATAGCATGTTTGATTTAAGTCTCGTGTTTGATTTTTTTCACGACTCCAAAACCTATCTTATATATTATCGCTAATTAAAAAATATGAGGGGAGAATTAAGGACTTGATGCCGAAACGAATTTTTTTTTTTAGAGAGACAGGTCCGTGACGCTCGAATTTAGCAAAAATACGTTTTTTATCAACTTTTATATTCAAATAACTCAAAAACCTGATTCAATTGGACAATTTTGACGTCAGATTCGAACTTGAGACATACAAAATGCAAAGAAGATGATACATATGTAATCTGGTTCCGTAAACAGATATTGTTTTGACAGCTGTAGGTAAAATCAAACTAAAAAAAAAAAACAGTTGAACGAACTCGATTTGAATTTGAAATTTTTTATATTTCCAAATAATCAAATTAGTTATCATTATGGAATTTCATAATAAATTCATAACTTATTTGTTAGTACAACCACCTTTATTTAATCTTTACTTTTTTTTTTTTAAATGACGTATATGCACTCGGTATAAACTTAAACAACACCAAACTCTTGTTGATATGAATGAGATTCTATTTTTATAAATAAAATACGAGTATGATCAACTTTATTTAAAAAGCTTTTAAATTAGCTCAAAACATGACGTACATACAAAGGTACTTAATTTTTATTAAGATATAAATTAAAATGACTCACCATGACTAAACCAAAATTATATATTTGTCTGCACTTATTAAATGTAAGCACTCGAAGACAGAAAGATCAACAATTTAGAGCTTATATATTATAGACTTTCATCTTGTAATCTGGTCTTAAGATCTTAAGTAGATATAGAAAATTGATTATCTACAATAATATTTGCTATAACCAAGAATCCGCAAAGAAACTATACAATTATTGCTTCTGTTTAGAATTGAATCCATTGCCGTGTGAATCAGAATTTTATAAATAAAGAATTATTCATTTAATTTGTATGTAAATTGCAAACATCAGCAGTAAGATCCTTAAGTTGGTCAATAAAAAAAAAAAGATTTATTTTAGAAAGGATCTCGGATTATTGATCTTAGAAAATATTACTTTAAATCTTGAAAAAAAAATCAGAATAGTTTTAAATAAGCAAATAAAATTTAACGCAAAAGTTGTTTTTAATAAATCCCCAAATTAAGTCTCACCACGTGCCGTAACTTGTAAACTCCACTTGTAAACTCCACATCATTGAGATTAAGGTCTCAATGAATGAAAATTTTTTTTAGTACTGATTTAAGTCTAGAAAACTACTTGAGATGTCACAAAAAATCGAATTATATTAAATAATGTGGATAAACGCACATTAAACCAAGAAGTCATATGTTTTATAGCAGTTGCGTTTCTAGTCTCTAAATTAAAGAGTTGACTAACCTCATTGTTTATATAAATAAATGATAAGAAAATTAATAAGTATGTCAGCATTATGTCAAAAATCATCCTTCAGTTAATCAACCGTTAACTTACTAAATATTACTTCAAGTTAAGTTCAAATCAAAATTGACTGAAAACATATTTCAGGTGATTTAACTCCAGTTTAACACTGAAATTTAATCTTATGATTAAAAACAATAGGCCCGCTTAATATTGTAAATAAACAGCTTTAAAGAATATGAAAAGTTTAGATTACTCTACCTCCATAAAAACTATATCGAAATGAGTCAAAATAAAATAGAAGAATAGAACCTATTTAATTGATTCGTAGTGTTCATACTGAATTAACAAGCAAAACAATAAAAAATAAAACTTGATATTTATCATGAACTTCACCTCTGATATGAAGTTTGAACACAAATTAGTTTAAGACTCCCAAATAAAGTAGGAAGTATATTATCTAATTTGAAACAATCCCCGCCGAAAGCAACAAGAAAAAAAATAAATAATATTATGAAATAATCAAATATTATAAATTACCATATATTTGAAGAACACAAAAAAAGCAATGAATATCATTTTTGGAATTTGGTATCATCTCCTAAATGAATTCCAAATAAATCTTTGATGATGATAATAAAAAATATTGACATAATGACGACTCTCTGGAAGAAAAAGAAAGAAACAAACAAGATTTATTCAACGCGAATTTTTTTTTCTTACATTTCATTTTGATTTTGATTTTGGTTTGCATAATATTTTGGATTTGCGAAATATTTCACTTTCTTTTGGTGTAAAGTTAAGTCATCCGCATTGGTGATTTGAGTTGTTTTTTTTTTTTTTTTTTTTTTTATTCAAATTATAAACACACATTTGTATTATTTGGTGAGTAAGCCTAATGTGGTTTTATTATTTTTTGCATGCCGCATAACCTTTTTATAGGTTAATCGTTGTTTACATTACTTATTAGGAGGTTTTAGGAGGAAATAATATTATATGTTGATATAGAAAGGTGAACTTAATACATATTATTTTTGTCAAATAAAAGTACGCCGAGGTACGTTTATGACAAATGCTTATAGTTTGTTTAAAGTGGTAGTTCTCTATGTATATCACTACCCAGCTTGAAAGGCACATTAGGCGTGTTTTTTTGAAGGTCCGGGGGGAATTGAACGTAATAAACGATGTCGCCTGCGTCACGTCGTCGGGGCTTAGCCATTTGCATGTTTAATGCAAAAACAACAAATGTTCTGATGCGAAGTTTGGCTCATAGCTTAACACATAGAATTTTTGGAGGTTAAATTAAACGCTCGAAAAACTCAGTTACCGGCATGAATTACATACATGTTATCGATAGTTTGTATATGATAACTCCATATAAGTCGTGAGCCGGGGAGAATTTGTCAAAAAACCGACCACGGGGACTAGCGACGCCATCACAGAAACAAAATGGAGTTTTCATACAAACTATCGATGCAAGTGTGTAACTCATGCCGCCGCCGGTAACACAGTTTTTCTGTGCGCTGAAGTTAAGCCCGAAAAATTCTTAAGGTTTAGCTTAATCCAGAGGTTATTAGTTTGTTGTTGCATTTAAAATGTCGATTCTTTAGCCCGAAAGCTCGCCGTTTTTTTGTCGGATTCCCCTGGGCATACAAATGAACACGCCTATCATCGGGCTAGGGAATTACTCGGTAATTTCCGAGGTATGTAGTTCAAAGTATTTTTTTTTAGAGTTGTCATGCTAGCTTTATAATATAACGGATGGGCCCTCTAGTGGTTTCTTTTTAAATCGTAGGTTATTTTTTAAGCTGGCAACTGTTTCCCGCTTAAATTAAACCTCCGCGGAACGAAATTAGTCGATTTACGCTTGAAAAACGTTGGGAAATATTGAAAATTTATTTCCAAAGTGAGTGCTGTGTAGCTCAAACAGAGCGTTTTTTTTTTTGCACTTAAGGCCAATATCATCCAAGAAATCTGTGAGCTACAGCCGAAACCATCAACAAGGTCTTGGAAAATTGGAGTGACAGAATACGCAAAGCCAGCCGAGGCAGCCACTTGAACGACGTTGTGTTTCATAATTAATGGGAATGTTTGCTCTTACTAATAATACATGGGAAACAAAATAATTTTATTGTGTTTTTGAAAAAAAAACTTGTATTTGGCCAACTCTTTATTTACGAATTTTCACTTTATTATAGAAATTTTTTTCTTTTTTCAAAATAATTCGATTTTAAATTCGCCAAACAACATTCAAATTGGGAATAAGTTTTCAATGTTTCGAAACGTTGTTCAAACAAAGAGTTTTCTCTTTCGTATCTACCGCGAGGAAATATAATATCTTTTTTGTTTCTTTTATTTCTTTGAGAGCAAAAAACCAGTGTAATGTGAAATCAAAAATAAATTAATTTCAAAAGGCAACTATGTAGATGATTGTCTATACCTCTTATTATATGATCTCTAGGAAGACAACATTTTATTTATTTTTTCGATTGTGACAATATTAAAAAAAAAAAAAATCGTTAAGCACACAACACAATACACTTTAAAAATTATGCAAAAAAAATCACCACAAAATAATCTCTATAAACCTTTCACGCATAAATAAGCTTTGAAAGTCAAAATTAGTACACAAATAATATTAATTTTTTTTTTTGCCGGCCGGTGAATGTATTCACTGTATGGTATGTGACATGCTTATTAATGTATGACGTCATAAAAGCTTCAATATAAATATATACAATATAATAATTATTATTGTTGCATGAAAAGCAAAACAAAATTACTGTGTGTACAAATGTTTATGAATAGTTAATAACCTGGAAGTAAAAAACGAAATATCGATCCAAAAATAATAATAGTGTAGCCTCTTTTTTTTGATTTTTTTGATTAATATTTTAAGCTGCTGATATGAAAAATGAGTAGGAATCACATTCACAACTTTAATAGAATATAATATATTAACATCATATCCAAAACTGGATTTAGAATAATTTAATTATTCAAAATGTGTTGTCATATTATTAATAAATTATTTAAGAACAACTATTTCTATATACGGAACAACAATGTTATTTGAAATAGCGAATGTTGGGGCATAGTCGGTATATTCAGTTTTTTTTTGTTTAATTTTATACATTTTTTTGAGGAAATGCAGTACTTAGCTAGCGTTTAGATGATGAAAAAGAGACAAGCTTTTTTTGATGTATTTGGAATTACTTTCCGAAATTCTGTTAATCCCCTATTCTGTTTTTTCACAATTTTTCCAAAATGTGTTGTTTAATTCTGTACAAAATTTGGCATAATTATAACTACAACCCTAATTTTTTTCCAATTTAATTAAAAAAAAATATGTACTAATGAATTTCGAGTGCTTGCTATTGTGGTTAGCTGCTAAAATGTAGCGACATATCTTATATTTAACAAAAAAATGTTAAAAAATACTATTTAAATTTATTTAAACAAAAAATCGTTTAATTTTTTTATTTTTCAAAATTTCAAAATGCAATTTATTGTTTAAATTATTCAAAAGCTTCCACCTAAAAAATTATAAAAAATCGCCAAATTCGTGAAAAAGCCATACCTACATGAATTATTCTAAAATAGGGAAATTTTCTCAAAAATCATAAAAACCCTATTTTCGTTATTAGACTGTCAAAAACCAGAAACTCAGTTGAGCATATAAAAAGATTTATCAAATTCGCTAGAACAAAAATTCGAATTTTTTTCTTTAGGGAATCACATGCCGTACCAAATAATGTTAAGTAAATCGGTTCGTTTATTTTATTGGACGCACAGACGGACTTTTTCGAACTTTCCCATCATGGTTGTGTTAGTTTCAATTAAAACTCCAAAGTCCAAAATTCTGTATTCCAATTTTCTGTAAATCCACAAAGTTGGTTGCCCATTGCTATGTTTTTACCCTAACTTCCCCTAACAATTGAATTTAACAAAATCTCATTGACCCGGAAAATCAAATTAACTGAAGAATTTTTAAACCCACAAATACGAAGACGCCAACGACGACACGAGAGACGACGCGGACGTGACATACGTTCACTTTAATTCAATTTCCATCTGATACTCAATACAAACACACACACAAAAAAAAAAAAACACAGTAAGCCACTCACACACAAATTCGAAACAATTTCGAACGATCAAAACTTTCGACTTCACTTCAGCCTGCGCGACTGAATTAAGGTCAGAAATATCTTCAAAGCATACAATACGTAGGTTTAAACGAAAATCCATCGAGAGTGCAACAAAGCTGCTTAAGAACCTAATTCCAATTGATTTCTATATGCTATGAAGCATGGAGCTTGGAGAACGTTTACCCTGCTGATCCCAATAGGTGCAGGTTTTTGGTTTTCTTTAGATACACACATGGCCTTGTGTATTATAAATATGTAGGTAGTTAGGTAGGTAGCTAGGTATAGAAGCTGTTTTGAGAATTCTGGCTTAATCTTGTACTTTGCAATGTACATTCGCACAGTTGAGTTCATAGATGCAATTTGATAGTTTCTCTCAAAGTTCGTTCGGGGTTTTCTTTGGGAGAAAAATTAGTTAAAGTTAAATATTTTTTTTTTACTGAACCAAAAAAAAATGCATTACAATGATGTAATTTTATTAAATTTATTTTTAAAGGATTTCATTTAAAATTTGTTCTTTTTTTTTTTGTGTAGTTTCTTATAACGGCAATGGATCGATTTGTTTGGTTCATCTTATTGATCGTCACAACACATCTGGTGACGGAGTTTACCAAAATAAATGGCTACACAAGAGGCGAGCGCCGCAACATGATTCCAATAAACGAGGTGAGTTTCAATTTTCGTTTGACCTATATTAACTTGTTCTTTATTTAAAAAAAATAATATAAATAAATTTGAATATAAATTTCAGTCAGCTTTTCTTAATGCAATCGAAGTACCATATTGGGTCCAGAATCCAAATCATAACCTAGATCTGATGCAGCCAACCAATGAGGCAAATAACGAGGAGAAAAGTTTTAGTCTTCGGCCTTTGATTGATAGTATTTTCGAGGTAATGTTAATGTGGCATTTTGTAGGTTGTTACTTTTTACAGTTTTAATTGATTTTTTTTTGTGTGCAGATTCCTTTAACGGCTTTAAATGCAGTTAATCGTCTTGTACAAAGACTTACAGCTGGTTATTCTGCGAGTGATGCAACTGCAGGATATCCGGAAAAATCAGCAATGAGACAAAAGAGTTCGTGAAAAAGTTGTAAATACAAAATTTAATTAATTTATTTTTTTTTAAATATTTTTTAAGTCGATAAAACAATTTAATCTACTTAAAGAAAAAAAAACTAAAAATCAAACTTGTTGTAGAGTTGTAAAAAAATATGTTTTAAGTAATTATCTACATAGATATATATATATATATTTAACTTTTCTTTTAAATTAAGATATTTTTATATATTTAATTTGTTTTTAATGTGTGTGATATTATTTATTTATTTTTTGATTTAGTTATAGAATTTTATTTAAGGAAAAGAAAAATTGTTTATGAATAAGAATAATATTTAACTATTTTGTGAAGATAATAAAGAAATTAAAAACAAATAATTTAATTTTTTTCTGAAATATTATATGAATTTTAAAAAGTTAAAATATTTATATTTATAAAAAGGGGAAAAAATCGATTGATATTTTTAAACAAACTGTGAAAGTGTTTTATAGTCAGTGAGATAGCGTTGTACATTGAAACTTGATATACCTATCTGGTTCAATACAAAATACAAAAACATGTAAAAAATGTGGGGTAAGTGTGAAAACTAGATTTGAAATTTAATTTCACATGGACCTTACAATTCACCTCACACAATTTAACAAGTGCTAATACAGGAAAAATTATATGATTGATTTTAAACCCATTACACGTATTTGTGGTTATGTCAAAACCAGTTTCTTCGGGTGCAAGTGTGGAATACGAAAAACATAAAAATCATTCTTTATATAAAAGAAATAGACCTACCATCTGAAAACATTTTTTCTTGTTTAAAATCAATTTACCCTCACTCTAGCCTTTTGTCGCATCTTAAATGCAAAGCAACCTTTATATTTCAAATATGAAATAAAATAAAGGGTGGTTAAATTTTAAGGGCCGGTGTTGATTTTGAATAAAACACAAACTATTGTCATTTCTTTTTATTATGATAATATTAGTATGATTCAATTATATTTTATACCAATTGCCAAAACCGTAGTAAGATTTAAAGTAATATTTTAATATTTGTGAGTACATAAAAATTTACATAATGCATGCAAGGAAATTGATTAAAAAGTTTTAGAAATTTTATTCTATTGGAACAAAATTTTAAAAATTCTTGGAGCAGTTTTTTTTTTTGAAAAATAATCTTTGTACATATATCTATAAAACTTTGTAGACATTCTAAAAAAATTGGTACATCAACAACTTAAAATTAGTTTATTTATGTGGAGGTACAAATTGAATTTCGAAAAAAATCATGAATAATCTTTTGAAATAGCAAATTAAAATTTTTTTTGGAGAATATTGGTTCGCAATAATATGTTAACTTTAAAAAAGTTGTACAGCACACGTAAGGTACCTTTATTTTATATGATTAATATTTGTCTATAATCAGCTAAATAATGTTAAACACAACTTATTGTCTGGTTTAATAAAATTCGTTGAGAACAATTTTGAAATATGCATTGAGTTTTCAAAAAAAAAATGTTGAATTTTTTTTAACACTCCGAGAAAAATATTTTGGAAAATTGTGGTGCAAAATACTTACCATTAAAACTTTTAAAAACTGTCTAATATATAAAAAAATGATCGAAATCAGTTGAACTATTTTCGAGAAAAACAAAAATAAATTCTATGGGAAGATCAATTCATAAACATTTTTAGGATTTTTTTTTCTTACAATCATTAAAAAAAATGAAATAATAATAAGATTTTTAAAAAACACCTACTAAGAAAATTTGTATGTCAGTAATCTATACGAAGAGTACCCAATTTTGAAGAAAATTGAGATATACGACAAGACAGACAGACAGAAGACGAAAGAATTGCGAGAACAACTTTTTTCGTCTTCTAGGTATGTACATATGAACATATATCATCGAAATCTCAAGTGTGATCAAAATCTCGAGTTGATTTTTTTAGCAATCCATAACAATGAGAAGTCAAACCATGTCCTAAGATGACTTCCCGATCTCTGCTATTGTTTACCATTTTTTTTTTATTAAAAAAAAAGAAATATGCTAAAAAATATAATCCATAAACTTATTTTTTAATTAATTATTCAAAACTGCATGAATAGAAGAAAATTCTTTGAAAATTTCACGCTTTTATCGTTAAAACAGGGACATGCACATCAAGAGTGAAATAATGTCTGACTTTTGAAACCGTTGATCTTTAAATAACGACAACGATGGACAAACAAAACACTTACGTTTTTTGGAATTGGAATTGATTCCAGCAAATTTGTATAAATATAAACCGTTAAAATTTGAAAACTGAAGAAATTCACAGGCAATTGATAAATTGTTCGTTAAGAAAGCTTTTGTTTTGAATTACTTCTTAAAATTAATTTAAAACAATCAAAGCCCATAAGTATGCAATAAATAAAAAAGTAACAAAAGATTTTTTAAATGCTAACGCTTGCTCCCAAAACAAAAAATTCACCCAATGCATGACTATAGGAATTTTATGAAACTTCAGCGACATTATGACAATGATTTTTAAAGGCATAGTTTTTGGCACAAAAATACCAATTGGATATAAAAATTTATTGTCCAGGAGAATTGGACAACTTCGGATCTTCAAACAATTATTTAGCTTTGTTGCCTTATTTTTATCTTTCATCTACAAGAAGTACCCTTAATTTGGACCAAGATTAGAAAAGATTTTAAAACATTTATAACCCTGAGGCCACACGAGTGAGATACATATATATATTAATATGTATATAGCGAAGAAAATAGTTTTTCAAAATTATGTTTTTACAATTTATTGGCATAAGCTATACAAATTATGATCGTCACATTTTTCAAAAATTTAATAGTTTTCTAGTAAATGAAATAAAATGCACGACTGGGTCGCACGAACTTGCTCTTATGTGTCACACAGTAGTAATAATAATTTTAAAAACTTTTCATCTGATAAAAGAAATTTATTAATTATTGGAGCCTATATATTTTATGCCACCTGCTAAAAATATAGCCTAGCTTAAGGAGGAATTATTATGTGAGTACATAAATATGAACAATATAGCACCGTGCTGTCCTGCACTTCGCACATATATGCATGGAATTTACAGTTTAGACTGAAAAAATGTTAAAAAAATCAATAAAATTATTAATAAATTGATTAAAAATATTAAATAATATCTGAAATTTATTTGACACCAACGCAATGTACACTGAGTGATTTCTTACAAAAATCCCAATTTATGAGAAAAAATAAAAAAAAAAAATAGTTGGACCGGTTTTTAAAAAAATATTTTTTTATATATAAAATTTTGAATATATTTTTAAGAAAAAAATTGCTACGCTAATTTTTAATACTTATTAATGCGGGGTTAAAAATTCAAAAAAAATCATTCACCCATTTTCGAAATATCGAATTTTCAAAAAATAATTTTGAAAATTTATTTAAAAATCCAAAATTCAATTTTTTGAAAATTTTGATATGGAGTATTATTCAAACTTATTAATAGCTTTTGTGTAAAAAATTTAATTTTAATTGGTTCAATAGATTATGAAATAGTTGAAAACCTAGAAAATAATTCTATGAGAGGTACCATTTTTAAACGATAGATACATTTTTTTCCCAATAATATGTTAGATCGTTCTAACATAATTTCATACAAAAATTTTAATTAAAATCGTAGGAGCAGTTTTTGAGAAAAATGAGATTTTCAATACCGGTTTTTAAACATTTGTATGGGAGGTATCGTTATTTTTGGTTATAAGAATACATTTTATTTAAAATCTGCCAGATAATGTCAAAAAACTGCTGGGTGCTAAGTTTAATAAAAATCTGACTAAGTAGTTTTCGAAATATTTAGTTCCTAAAAAAAAAATTCAAACTTTTGCTAAAAATCAAAAAAAAAATTGAAAATTTTGTTATACAATATTTTTAAAATTATTGTTAACATTCTCTATAAAAAAATATATACATATCTATATTGAAATTTAACCACTTTTACCATTCCAAAAATGTATGCTTAACTTAATGGTTCTTTTAAAGAAATGTTTAACTCGTTTAACAAATCTTTTCCCCAAAATTCAGATTAGTCGGTATTTCCACGAATGTGGAACTCCTTACCCAGCTCTATTTTTCCTTCCCAGATCAGTGTCCAGACATTTAAGACTAATGTACATCGTTATCTCCTACTCAATCCTATTTCTGTTTCCTAAACGCTCGTACTATGTTAAGACTTACCATATAAAGGGTAGTCATAACCCCTTGAGTGCGCGTAAATTATAAAAAAAAAAAAAAAAAAACCTGTTCCATATCTACTTTCATTTACCATAAAATTTGCTACAACTTGTTTTTCAAGCCGGTAAATTTTTCCTCTATCAAGACCGACCATGCGTTTTTTCATTAAAAAAATGTTCATTGGTATGAAAAGCAATCCGACTATTTTTACTTGGAATGTTTTGTTGGTTGGTCATGGTCAATCTTACTTTTTCGTATCAATTAATTTGGGCAGTTCTTTTCCCTTGATATGCATTCGTATATAGGCGGCTTTAAAGTCTATACACAAATATATTATAAAATGTATAGTATTTTTTCTTAAAAGGTGTTTTTCCACACCCATTTTGGAGACCAACACTTGGTGGGCGAATAATTTATATATTTTTTTTATAGGAAGTCTAAACTTCTTTGATCAAAAATATCTAAATACATTAACTTTTAAAATGATTATTAAAATATTTTTTGTTACTTATTATTTAACCAAATAAAATTCTAAAAGCTTTCCATTGCATAAATTATATTATTATTGTTCTTATACCGGTTATCTTAAAAAATAATAGCAAAAGCAATTCGATAAAATTGATTTTTAATTACATAAAATATACAAAGTAAATATTATACAATTTAATCAAAATACACAAAAGTTAAATAAACTAACAAGTGATTGACAAGTGTGTTTCCATATGACAATAAAATTAATCACTATTAAATTCTCATGTAACATTAAAGCCGAAAGCACGTCAGAAAAAAAAAACAAAATAATAATAATCCGTTTAATTAGATTTAAGAATTATAACTATGTGAATATAAAATTAAATACAAATTTATTCATCTGTAAAATCGCCATTTTATTGGTATGATAAAAAATAGATAAACAGAATAAAATACATATATGTAGGATGATCGGGAAAAATGTAATAATCTCATAATATGTATAAGTGTGGCAACCTTTTTTGAATCAATCTGAGGTGTTTTTTCTTTTTTTAATCAATTAATCTTCCTATAAATAATGTCAAATAACCCCAAAAATGATTCATGACTCTCATCAGATTTTAATGAATTTAACTTCAGATTCAATATAAAACTATATACCTACAGAATTTCAATAAGCTTATAACCAGTTGGGGGGTTCAGGTAACCGGTATGTTATAGGTGTTTGTTTGCTAAAACAATTGGAACATTTTGTATAAAAACAAATCACGAACAAGAAAAAAAAAACATACACACACACTTGAACAAAAAACTTAACAAAATAAAATGAAATAATAAAAAAAAAAAATGTTAAACTTTTGAATCGGAAACGTGGCGGAATTTAGTAGTTTACATTTTGTCCATTTAATTATTATGCTAATGAAAATGCGAATTAGAAAAACAAATAAATTATTTAAACAGAATAAATAAAGAAAAGCTGATTTGAGTTCATTTACCTTAAAAAGTTAAGCTAGGCGAAGACGACTCACGATGCGTATGGAAGAAATGAATAATTAGATATCTATTAACCTAACCAATCAGAAATGCAGGCCTAAAGAGGAACAACATATTATTTGCAAATGCACGTAAAAAAATTACGGAAATCTATTTGTTGAAACAAATAAATACATTTTAAGTTCGATATAATGACTTAGTCTCTATAAGACTGAAAAACATTACCATTTAAGTTCAACATTATAAGCACATATGGGTGATGATGGGGTAGATGCTAGATTCTTTCTGTTTGTTCTCTTTACACGGATAGGCTGAGTACCTAGAAATTTTTGGACATTCCCCGACAGCGTTGCCGCCCAACAAGTTTCCGTGCCACATTTTCTAAAAAATCGTGTCATTGTCGTGTCATATGAAAAAAAAAACAAAAATTCGTATGTTAAAAAAAAATATAAATCCATTGAGGGGTGAAATACAACAAAAAAAATAAAAGAAATAATTTGTTCTATGAAAAATAAGAGTTTCTGCCAATTTTTCCTCCATTTGGAGCAATTTTCTCAAAATTTCTTCAAAATTCGCTTTATTTGGAGTAAAAAATGGAAACAAAAAATTGATTGATTGATATTGGTTTTTTTCGTGCCATGATAAAATTTTCGTGTCAAAAAGGCACGATCGTGCGACTTCGGCAACACTGCACCCCGATACATTTGTTTTATTTTATAAGAAACAAAAATATCCGTACTTTAAAATATTTTTTTTTTAAGCAATTAATACAAATCTTTTTTTTCTCACAGATTTGTATAAGAAAAAAAAATTAGTAATTTTTGTTACATACATATGCACCATACAGAGATAACTATTGGTAACAAATATTTTTCAAAAAAATGGTTATTAATGGCACCTTTCGAAATATCATTTTTTTATTTCTTATTTTCTTGAAAATGGGTCAACTGATTTTAATTAAATTTTGTATAAAGAATGTTTTAAGAGGTTTAAATAGTATGTTGTTTACCAAATTTTGAAAACAAGTTTTAAAATTTTGTTTTTATAAGTTAATATTTTAAAAACGACTTGTTCGTTTTTTATTAAACAAGGCACAAAGCAATTTTTGAGAAAAATCTAGCAGATTATTAACAAAAAATCCTCTTATAATTAAAAATTATGGCGCACTTTCCATACAACTGTTTATAAACCGTTTAAGAAAATAATATTTATCTCGAAAACGTTTCCAACGCTTTTTGATTCAGATTTTTCTGTGGGCTCAGATTAGTGTAATTAACTATTTAACAGGAATAAAAATTTAACAAATTTTTAAAGTATACCTTTCCCAAAACATTTCTCTAATATTTGACTATCTAATAATCTATTTAACCGATTTAAATTAAATTTTGTATGTAAAAGCTTTTTATGAGTTGTTTTTTTGAAAATTCGGTATTTAAAAAAACAGGTTGATTGATTTTTCACATCCACATCAATAAATACTAAAAATTGGCAAAACATTTTTGTTTAATGTTTAAAAACTAAAATGTTTAAATAATATTTTTTTTTTAAATATAGCTCTAAGGATTTAATTTTTTTGTTTTACATAAACTAAGATTCCTTAAAGAAATAAGAAGTAGCAATAAATGTCTAAATTTCTTTCAAAAATTTATTATTAATTATGTTGATTGTTGATCTCATGCTACTTAATCAGGATTTATCAGCAAAATTTCGCAGTTTTGCTGCCGAGAATCTGAGGAAAAAAAAATTTGTATTCACTTAGACTTCACACTTTTTGTCGGAGTGAAATCTCTGAGATCTCAACCTAAGTGTGGTCGTACATAAGAGCAAGTAATTTATTTAATTTTGTTGGACATAAATATCTGTACCTGCCTCATAAAATTATTTAGTCGTTAAGAAAAATATTATTTTTTTTTCAAAAATGTTACACTTAAAATATTTAATATTAAACCTTAGTAAATTTAGAACTTGGCGTATTTAAAAATCTCATTACTGAATAATATTACTGATGTCAGGTGAGATTTTTAAAATCCCGCCAGATTAAAAAAAAAATCCTACAATTTTTGTATTGGAAGAAAAAAAGACCGTACTTTTTCTGACATTACTTTTATGAAAATTGAGAAACGTAAATGTATATATGTAAGTGCTGCCACTCAGAAATTTAAAAAAACATAGTAATAAAACATGATTTTAGTTCAAAAAACATGATTTGCAGTTCTGAGTTGGAAAACAGTAAAAGAGATATTAAAAACCACATCGTAACAAGTAAAACAAATATTTTCAAAAATTAACTGAGAGCATTTATTAAAAAAAATACAAAAATGGACGGAATAAATAAAAATAAAATAAATTATTAAAATTTATACATATATTCACAGACAAGAAATTATATTACAGACACAAAAATCTAGTTATGCATTTGAGTCAAAGGGTCATTTTAGCTATGTTTGTGTTTGTAATGTTTTCGATTTTCGTCGTTTCAGGTTATAGTGTAGCTTAGACATGTTTTTTTTTAAGCGATTATAAAAAATAACATTTTTTTTTGAAATTAGATAAATCATGATTTTGGACTCGAAATCATTTAATCATTTTTTGGGTCCAAAAAACATGAAAATCATGATAAATCATGATTTCTGGCAGCCCTGATATGTAGGCCTAGAACGCCACTTGCGATTTCGATCGCGCGATTATTAGTCGAATGAAATGGAACACATAAATGACCGCACATAATATCAAAAAATCGCAACGCTTGAAAGACTGAGATTTATTTTATTTTTCTGGCGACTTAACTGTCGAATGTTAAGAGAAGAACGAAAGTCTGTTGCTCTTAGTAAATTTATTTTTTTAAAATAATAAATGTGAAAATAGGTAAGTTGAGGTTATGATAAATATGATATTTTCTCCTCGTAAAAATTTGTTTGGAATATTTTCCCACCATAAAACCCACCATTAATTTATTCTCATCATTATTCTCACCTAAAATATTTTTCCCACCATTTTGGTTAGAAAACTACCAATCTGGGAACACTCCTAATCTTTTCATTTTGTATCCAGGAGAAGTTGGATCTTTTTTTTTTAAACATTTATATTTTATTATAGCCGTGTTTTGGTGAAAGTGTATAGCAACCCAGCAAAATTTTTAGACGCAACAAATAATTTATTTATTTTGTGTACAAACAATAACAAAATATTTATAATAACTTTTAATTGTTATTGTTTACGTATAAAAATTTTTCTGAGCTGGCTATTCACATTTTTAAAAACAAGACGAAGTAATTTAAAATTTTCTTTGAATATTTACCTCAAGTTCAATGTTCCTACTTTTTATTTAATCAATTGAAAATAATATAAATATTATGTAAAACGTAATGACACTGGACCGATAGATTTTAAAAGATGACCTCTAAATTAATTTGCAACCTTAATAATATTATTTTTATGGCTGTGAATGAATTGGTTCTTATTTTAGAATTTATTCATAATTTTTATTACAAAATTTACATAAACGTTGGCTTGAAATTTTTAATAAGTTTTGTAAAAAATATTATTGAATATATTAGAATTTTGAAGAAAAAAAAATATGCAAATATGGTTCTTGCCGTTTTATAAAATTTAATAACTACAAGCTTTCACTTCTAATGGGTAGCCTAACCTAATTTCTGAAAACTGTTGTTTTTTTTTAATTTTTAAATATTTGAGCGTGCGGTGGCATTTGTAAACATTGATGAATGTCCAAATTATCTAATTTTTGCTATAAAATCGAAGTAACATATGAATACAAATGTCCTGATTAAGTTTTGAAGGAGAAATAATTCGCACCTTCATTAAATATTCTCTCTTTCAAATAATTTTTTTGTTGAATTTTATAAGAGAACAAAATTAATTTCAATTATTTTGGATTTCTATAGATTGGAGGGCTAGCTTTAAACTCTCAAAGGCGTGTTTATTCTTACTAACACCATTTTTTATTTGAAGCCAATACATAGGCACCTTCACAACAACTTTACATTTACATTTCAGGACAGGACATATTATTAAATCTGAATTTCTTCACTTTTTGCGTCTTGCGTCGGAAGAAAAAATATGTTTAAAGCAAAACAAGTTTATCCATTAGACGTAAATATTATTTACAAATGAGATTCAGGGTATATTAATAAAATACAATAACCCTATTAACCATAACCATAAATATTATTTTTAAATAAAATGATTCAATAAAAAACATGGGTTTTTTCTATAAAACTAAATTTACAAAATTTCCAGAAAAAAATATTATTATTTTAAGATTTTATTTTAAAAACTGGGTTATTTTATTAATTAAAATAATAAACTGGAATTTAAATACCGATGCCAAATAGAGTTATATATACATCATTAAATTTAATCGAAAGAAGGTTTTGCCAGAGAATATAATTTTATTTTGTTAACCTTGAATTAAACTGAAATGTAGAAATTTAAGACATTAATGAGAAAACCCAAAATATTTTGAAGCTTCACTTAAATCAAATTTCTTTGCAATAAAAATAATTGAATTTTTATTCTGACAGTAATTTCATCAAAACAATTATAAGCGATGAAGAACAAAAAAAAAATAAAAACAAAACAACAACAAACCGCATCATCTCCCCTAAATTATTTTCCCTTCTTTTTGGCACAATTTTTGTTTTGGTTTATCCGAGGCAAATTATTGAGAGTTACAAACCAACCGATAGTATCCACCTGCAAATTAAAAAAAAAAAAAAAACGAAACGAAACATCCAGACAGAAAAACACTTTTTCACAGTTTCATACGATTTTATCGTATCGCATAAATAACAGGGCCGCATTTCAAAATGATTTAGTTGGGCAAAAGCTTTTCTTTAAAATATATTTTTTTTTTTTTCAAATTAATATTTAAATTATTTTTTTTTATGTTAAGCTTCAAAAGGAAGCAGGAATGTTTCGAGATTTCAAATGAGATATAAAATTAAAATCCAATGTGGCGGCCCCTCAAAAATCTTAAAAAGCCAAGTTTATCCATTTTTTATTAAATAAATAATAGTACCGCTTGAAAAGGTTGGAACTTTGTTGGACAAGCCATTAATAAGATAAACCTATGAAAAAACAAACCCAAAGGTAAGGGCATTTTTTCAATAACCTGAAAAACTGAATTTCCAATTGAATTCAATTTTTTGCAGAAAACCTAAAGTGCAGTTTTATTACATTTATTTAAGGAATTAATTATTATAATTTTATAAAAATCTATGCAGCCGTTAAAAATACAAAAAACCAAATCGTTATAAATATGGGAGCTAAAACAATAAAAATTTCCTTTAAGAAATTTCAGGCCCTCGTAAATTTTATACTTGAATGCGGGGCCCATCATACCCATCCAGGTGCCCCGTGAAAAATATTATTCAGAACCATTCCTCTGAGGTATTTTTTTATAAAATAAATAAATAACAAGTTAATGAATTCTCTTATTTTTAAAACATATGCATTGAAATTGAAACTATTAAGTGCTAAAATACAAAAAAAATTATAAAAATAAAAATTCTTAGATGTGTGTACAAAATTGTATATTGTTTTTGTTTTTTTCTTTTTTGCTTGGCGTCCTTCTACCTCTGGCGCCCAAGGTGGCCACCCGTGTCGCTCTTCCCTAAAGCCACCACTTTCTGGATACAAAGATGAACCAACTGACACACAGCAAGAAGAGCTTAGGAACCTCAATTTTTCAAAGCTTGTTTCTGAGACTAATATTTAAATTTTACAAAATCATTAATTTTTTAAACTTTTAGTTTTTCTTGAAAGGATTTTTTTGGCGTCCCAATTTTTTTGAACCTATTTTTATCAAAATATTAAGATAAGTCTATTTTAGGAGGCAATAAAATAAATCCACCCCTTCGTACAGACCAAAACCAGCTTTAATTCCGCTCCATCTCATCTCAACTGAATACAAAAAAATATAGCTAGTTACTTTTATTGCAAAAACGAAAAAAAAACAACAAAATATTTCATATCGAGAATTGGTAGCACGGACTTCTTGGCTAAGTCAACTTTTCTTGCTCAATTAAGATAGTATCTTCAAGCTTAAAAGTCAGTCAGTTGAAGTTGATCATTCGAGCCCGTAACACCTCTTATCATTCTGATTTAAATCCTAGTTTTGAATTTACGATTTCAAAATAAAAGAATTTATTAGATTTTAAAATTCTAGTCGCGTGTGAGAGCATCAGGCGCAGTGTTAAAAAAAAAAATAAAATAAATAATTAATATATCCATAAAGATATTTTATTCTTTTCAATTTCATTAATTCTGTTGTGCTTCGATAAAAAAGTTGATTTCTCGAGAACTTCGAAGATAGATATAAACTGACAAAAAAAAATTAGCAGTCAAGACTGAACAAGGAAATTAATTATGATTCAATTGTTTCTGGTTTACGCCTTAGCTGTTAGCTCAATCACAGCAGCTCCACAGGTAAAAAAAAAACAAATAAACATAAATCTAATAAAATTTTCCGTTATTTTTATTTTAATTATTTAAATTTTTTGTGGTTAATACTTTGACCGTAAAAAAGATTTATTACAAATATAAAATAACTACATACATAATTTAGTAATGAAAATTAAATTCTAAATTATATTATGTAGGTATGTAATTATTTCCTAATTTTGACTATTAAGTAATTGCGCACTTTATAATTTAGTCTTTTTTTTTTTCAAAGTAATATAGGTACAAAGTTTGTACACAACCACGACGTAGAAATAAATTAGTTCAATTAAAAAAAAAAAAATTTATTTTTACCATGGATTTTTCCATAGATTTTATTTCCGCTTGAAAAACTTTTGTTGTTAATATGTTTGTGTTACCAAAATGTCTATTAAATGACTACACTTAATTTAATTCACTGCTTATTTGCGTAATTAAATAAACTTGAAGTTAGATTTAATTGATATTTAAATACTTATAGACACAACAATTTTTATGACGTTAAAAAAAGGCAGTCGAGTACGAGTTTTTTTTAAATGTAAAAGGTCACAATAAATTTGAAATAAAAATAATATAATCTGATTTACAGGGTGTCTTTGGAATTAATAGAAAAATTTACTTGAAAAAATAATCAGTCACCTATTTTAAATTTCATATGATTTTTTAAAATTTGATTCGAAGTAATTATTTGCTATTGAGAAATTTGTTTTATATAAACAAAAAAATGACCACCCTGTAAAGATCTTTTAAATCAAACTTGTTCTTATTTACTAATTTATTTAAGGTTGTATTTTTCTTTGTTGATAATTTTGTTTTTAATTTTAAACAAAACTGTTGATTAGAAATCGGACAAAGAATTTTTAATTATTGTGGACCAATAAATTTTGTATTGTATGCAATTGGTGTATATTTTTTGCAAGCCAATACATAATATACGATTGTAGAATACGAATGTAAATAGCCCCGTAATTATACGGGATTAATGGAGTTTATTAATGATTGAATGCTGTTGTACTTAGATGTATAAATAAAGGTTAGTTTCACAGTGCACACTTATCAGAATAAGTGACACTTAAATCTCCAAAGTTTAGCACTTTAGTGTCACTTACTCAGACTATAACATACGGGCTTAAAGTGCTGATATTAGAACTTTAAGTGATATGTATTCTAGTAGGTTTCTAAAATTGTAGCAAGTATCTATATAATTCCCAGGAATCAATATTATGTATGTATGACTGTTCCAGGTGCAGTTCTCCATGCAGCAGAAAAAAGAAACATACATATATTGCATTCCAATTGAAAAATTATTGTCAAAAAATATTTCTTATTTACGTCACCAAATTGTATAAAACTGTTCTTTTTGGCTATGGTTTAGTTTTGTTCCAAGTACTTTTTTTTTCCACTTTTTGTTTTTAAAACTGCATTCCTTTTTTTTTAGTAAAAAGTATATTTGACAGCTGACAGATAATTTGTATTAACAAAGAACAACGTTCAAAATTGTTACTGCCGATATACGGCCGTATACGTAATTTGAGTCAGAACCTAAACGGGTGGACCGATTTGCCTCAAAATTGGTACAGAGCATTTTTTCATGATTTTCTAGAGGTTGCATACAATAATTTTTTTTTTCACAATTTCTCTAAAAAAACGGCTATAACAATTTTGGGTAAACTTCGTATTTATATAAGTAATGACTAACTAAAGTTAATCTAGTATTATTATTATTATTTTTCTTTATTTTCAAATAAAAATTACAAAATAAATATTTTTTTTTTTTAAAATATATATAAAAAGAATATATGAACATGGCAAGTTGCCGTCTGCTAGATAATGACATTTCAATATCCAGAACCCGTTTACCGGAGTAAAAGAAGCTAACTAGCTTATAATCGTATGATTAAGTAAATCTATAGCGAAACCTCCTACTGCAGACAGCTTCCTTTAGCGAACAATCCTCTTGAGTGAACAAACACTCACGAGCATCTTGGACAAAAAATTTTTGTAATTTTTAAATTTCATTTCAGCATTTATTTTCATTAATACTTTCGCATAATACTCGTATATCTTCTCTTGCATTAGATGCACAGATGCGAACGATAAATACAAATGAACTAACTAAAACAAAGAAAACAACAAAATTGCAATAACGTAGCACAGTGTGTGTGTGGTGCATGCCACCAAATCATTGTCTGTGATCAAATGCATAACGGATTTTATTTCTGCTACTGTGGTCTGTTTTTGTGTCTTATTTCTTGTATAACTATTTTTTAAATAGGTATATAGTAGGCGTGATTTTTTGCAAGCCCGTTGGGAATTGCAGGAAAAACAACGAAAACAGGGATTAGTGACAGCAACACAGAAACAAAATGGAGTTTTCATACAAACTATCGATAGCAAGTATATAATTTATGCCGGTAACACAGTTTTTCTGTGTGCTTAAGCTAGGCCCGGAGAATTATCTGGGTTTAGCTAAGCCCGTAGGGGATTAGTTGTTGTTGTATTTAACATGGTGATTGTTTAGCACCGACGTTGTTTTTTTCGACCAATTCCCTCTGGGCTTACAAAAAAACACGCCTAGTTTTGTCTATTAGATGGACAAAAGTGTTACGATCATGGCTGTCCGCCTAAGGGAGTTCTCACTGTATAATAAAAATGGGTTCAGGTTTTTGATCAAAAATTCACACAACAGAAATAGGTTTTTGAAATTTTTTGAGAAAAATAGACTTATTTTTAGATTATTATGTATATTTAGCTTTGGGTACGTTTGGTATCAAAAACCCGGCACTCAAAACGTTGATATTAACATTTCTTAACCGTTGGTCCCGTCACTCCCAACTTTTTTTTTTGTACTAAAGTCATAAGTTTTGTTTACTTATTTTTACTTATTTTTACTGATTTTTCCTTTTAAATATCTCAAAATAAAAATTTTCAATGATGAAGCAAGAATTTATGTCTAAACTTTATGTCCGATAAAGTATAAATTATGTATTAAGAACTAATTGTGTTATTGTGTTATTATTCATACATTTGTTGTAAATGAACCTAAATAATATTTTATTGATATATATATCAACATTATACTCATTCATAACCAACGATGTTATAATTACATCACGAATTCTTAATCTGAATTTAATTTTTTCCTTCAAACTAACTTTATCTTTTAATTTAGTCACATACATATTAATTAGGAATTCATTATAAAAAATGAGTAAATGATGCATGATTAATAAAAAAAAAAATATTAATTTATAATAATCATATATTGAGGTAAATATTAAAATATCAACTTTGCAGCAAAAAATACTGAGTTTGTTTATAAAGGATAAAGTTCAAATATATTGATGTGGTTCTGGTTACCAATTATTATTCAATTATATAATGACTAATCATATAATGACTAATCAGTAAAATAGAAAAATAGATAATTATTCCGTCAAAAGTTGTTTAATTATAAGGAGCAAGATATAGTTATCAGTGAACATTTCAATTCTAACTCATTATTTGAATTTTTTCTAAATTTGCTCAACGAGCAAATTCAGTGAACATTTCGACGTAATAATAAAGTTGATGATTATATTCATTCCGGTCAAAAATTTCACATAAATTGTGGAGGATATCTTCTCAGTGCATCTTGTAGGGTGAAACAGAAATAGCGCTGAATTTTGGCCCAACCTTCCACGTAAAACGACTTCAAAGTTTTCAATGATCAATGGTAAGGTAGTTCAATCATTGAAATAATGAAATTCGTTTCATGTCAAAAGTTCGGCTAAAATGAAAATTTTGTTTGGTAAAAATTTATATTTGAGTCATCAACTTTATATTGACATCAAAATAATCACTAATTTTGCTTTTTAAGTGCCTCAAAAATTAAAAACAAAAATTCCAATGATGGTTTTCAATGATAGCTATAACTGGCCACTAATATAGGTACTCTATGGTCTATTCAATGATCCAAAAACTAGTACTTTCTTTTTATTATTATTATGGTAGGTATGTAGATAAGGTAGTTTAAACTGAAGTGCAACGAAAAAATACAGCAAAGACATGAAAAATTTATAAAAAAGGTGTGGTTATATACCACTGGCTGTTACTGTGATTTATAGAAATATTGTAATTAAAATTTGTTAAAAAATATTTTTCCAAATGAAGAAAAATTGAGTAAGTAGTATTTAACTACAAAAGAAAAGTGCATACAAAGAAAACAGGATGTCACAACAGCAAATACATATAAAAAAAAATCACAAATATGTGCTTAAAAACCTACCTTCCTTGGCATCCATTTCTCACCATGAAGTGGAGGTGAGATAAAGTACAGAGATCGTCAGAAAAGTCAGAGGAGATAGTCTTATTTGAACAGCGTTAATTAAACAAACTACATGTCTTATTTCATACCATTTGTTACGTCTGATACATTAGGTACATAAGGCGTGTTTTTTTGCAAGCACGGTGGGAATTGCAGGAAAAAAACGACCACAGGGATTAGTGACAGCAACACAGAAACAAAATGGAGTTTTCATACAAACTATCGATAACAAGTATATAATCTATGCCAGTAACACAGTTTTTCTGTGTGCTTAAGTTAAGCCCGGAGAATTATCTGGGTTTAGCTTAGCCCGTAGGGGATTAGTTGTTGTTGTATTTAACATGGTGATTGTTTAGCACCGACGTTGTTTTTTTTCGACCAATTCCCTCTGGGCTTACAAAAAAACACGCCTATAGTAATATTAAAAGTGACATTTCACAGATCATTTGACATTTGAATTTACGTCTGCTACATTTGGCGCGTTCAGAAAAATTAGATATCAGAGATTTTTCTCACTTACAAAGTGAGCAAGCAAATTCAAGGTTTTGGTCGAGTTCATAAATGTAGAAATGCAGCAGTACTGTAGGAGTTGCGTTCAAAAATTAAAATAGACTGCATTAATCAAAAAAGCAAGATGACAATCACAATGCCATCAAGTTTGCACTGCTTTTTGTTGTATTGTCGTGTTGCAGGAAGATGGCGGAAGAAAATATTTCTTTTTATTACCGCCTACTTACGTTTGTGTTTATGAGCCTTTTTTTGACAATTCGAAGCTGCCGCTTACTTGCATCAGTTTTTCGGTTCATAAATGCATTGAATAAATATTTTTTGCATGGCATGTGTAACAATAGGTTCGTTCGTGTACTCGCCAGAAACTACCCAAAACTACCACATTTCGTTTAATTTCTGGCAGAAGAGAGTGCTCATGAGAGAGAAAATTATTTCCCCTTCCTGCCAGTTTTTACCCGAGAAATTTCTTCGGGCACAAACTGGTAAGTTCTGTGTTTTGTCAGACGTCAATTTGAAAGTTAAAGAACAACAACAAAAATAAAAAATGGCTGCTGTTTACTTTTTGTTTTTTTTTGTTTTATTTTAACTTAAAGCAGTGAATTTTTTCTTGTTCGTTCGCGTAAAAAAATTAAACTATTTTTAGTCCGGAAAGTACCCAAACAAACCTAATGTTGCAATTATAAACTCAACCTTTTTTCTCGGCATTTTGACAGCAAGTCTGAGTCTGAGATCTCCGAGATCGCATTTTCCTGAACTTTCCTATTCGCTACATTTTGATTCATAAGATATGTACGTAGCAGATTATAATTTATAACAAATGTATTTTTTTTTTAAGTGAAATATTTTCAGTAAAAACAACATGAAAATTTCTGCGAAATTATCAAAATAATTCCTACTTTTCCTTTTATGGATTTTTGTCAACTGTGATGTGAATCTTTTTAAACAAACAGTATGTTTTCTGTTAATTTTTATTGATGACTGAGAAAGCGGCAGTTCAAATAACTCTAATATCTTTAATAATATTACTAATAAATAATGAATTTTAATTTTTTTGTTAAAACATAAACATAATAATATTCACATAAATAAAAAAATAAAAAAAAAAACAGAATGTTTTACTTAAGTTCTTGTAAAGAAAATAATTTTATAGTCTAAACCAGATCCTGGCATACTATGGAATGAAATTTTAACAAATTTTTTATTAGGACCTCCAGCAGTTAAAGTTGCATGACTTGTTGATGATGAAGGTGAAAGGTCAAGTGCTTGTACAGCAGAAATTTTAAATTTGTTAATTCTTCCCTAAATAGAAAAATACAAAAACAAATATAAATATTATATCATTATACCAACATTTTTTGAAAGCAAAAATAAACTTACACATCTAGGAAATTTATATCTTCGGAAGACTCCTTCACTGGTAGAAATATTGGCAATATGTTCAGTAAAGAAAACCCGATCCTTTGCTTTTATAATACCCCATGATGAAGTAGAAGCGTACGTAGTTACAGCTAAGGCAACTAAAATAATTGTAAATAAAACTACTCTGATGTTATTCATGACGGTTAGTGCGGACGATGCTGGTTAATTTGTTTATTTGTATTAAATAATTTTTCATAATTCACTTCCATATTTATACCGATTTCACTTACAATAAAAATGTATGTTCCATTAATTTTATCTCAAAAAATATTTAAAATTTTAAAAAAATCTTTTAGATTTATTATTCATCAAAGAGTTTCATTAGAATTGTTAAAATTTTTAAGTATTCAATGTTAATGTTTCAATCAATATAAAAAGCAACTATTTAAAATGAATCATGTCAATTTGTCAAAATACGATAAACTCAAGAGGTTAAGATTTTCTTACTCATATTTATATACTCACACATTAGATATTCATGCCACCCAACCGGTTAGTCGATCACCGGTTATATGACCAGTCACTCATAGTTGTGGCACAATCACTCATGTGGTATATGTCCGAATTCGGAACAACGCGAGGCACTCGTGCAGCATCAAGGGACCAATCTAGAGAATCTAGAGAACCAATGCATAGTAAGAGAAAACTCTCTTAATTCTCTCTTTTTTTCCTATCGGTTAATCTGTGTGAATGGTCGACTTATGTGCCAGAAGCAACAAAAAATGAAAAAGATTTACAAGGCGTGTCTACTAAGTCGTAAAGTGGAATAGGTCCCATTTTAAATGCACGGGACCACTAAAACAAGCTCATCGAGTAGAATACATTTTTGTATAAAGGCTTATTGGGTGAAAGAGAACAAACCCATTAAGTCGGTTCTCTAGATAATAATATGTAATATGGGACCAACATTACAATCGAGAGAGTCTCTTGAGAAGGGAAGAGAAGAGAAGAGAAAAGAAGAGAAGACAAAAGAAGAGAAGAGAAAAGAAAAGACGAGAAGAGAAGAGAAGAGAAGAAAAGAAAAGAAAAGAAAAGAAAAGAAAAGAAAAGAAAAGAAAGGAAAAGAAAAAACAAGACAAGACAAGACAAGACAAGACAAGACAAGACAAGACAAGACAAGACAAGACAAGACAAGACAAGACAAGACAAGACAAGACAAGACAAGACAAGACAAGACAAGACAAGACAAGACAAGACAAGACAAGACAAGACAAGACAAGACAAGACAAGACAAGACAAGACAAGACAAGACAAGACAAGACAAGACAAGACAAGACAAGACAAGACAAGACAAGACAAGACAAGACAAGACAAGACAAGACAAGACAAGACAAGACAAGACAAGACAAGACAAGACAAGACAAGACAAGACAAGACAAGACAAGACAAGACAAGACAAGACAAGACAAGACAAGACAAGACAAGACAAGACAAGACAAGACAAGACAAGACAAGACAAGACAAGACAAGACAAGACAAGACAAGACAAGACAAGACAAGACAAGACAAGACAAGACAAGACAAGACAAGACAAGACAAGACAAGACAAGACAAGACAAGACAAGACAAGACAAGACAAGACAAGACAAGACAAGACAAGACAAGACAAGACAAGACAAGACAAGACAAGACAAGACAAGACAAGACAAGACAAGACAAGACAAGACAAGACAAGACAAGACAAGACAAGACAAGACAAGACAAGACAAGACAAGACAAGACAAGACAAGACAAGACAAGACAAGACAAGACAAGACAAGACAAGACAAGACAAGACAAGACAAGACAAGACAAGACAAGACAAGACAAGACAAGACAAGACAAGACAAGACAAGACAAGACAAGACAAGACAAGACAAGACAAGACAAGACAAGACAAGACAAGACAAGACAAGACAAGACAAGACAAGACAAGACAAGACAAGACAAGACAAGACAAGACAAGACAAGACAAGACAAGACAAGACAAGACAAGACAAGACAAGACAAGACAAGACAAGACAAGACAAGACAAGACAAGACAAGACAAGACAAGACAAGACAAGACAAGACAAGACAAGACAAGACAAGACAAGACAAGACAAGACAAGACAAGACAAGACAAGACAAGACAAGACAAGACAAGACAAGACAAGACAAGACAAGACAAGACAAGACAAGACAAGACAAGACAAGACAAGACAAGACAAGACAAGACAAGACAAGACAAGACAAGACAAGACAAGACAAGACAAGACAAGACAAGACAAGACAAGACAAGACAAGACAAGACAAGACAAGTGTTTTAGGTTTTTTCATCAAATATCGGAAATGGAGTATTTTTTTTTTAATTGCCCTTTTTTGAGTTATTTACTTGGTTTTTAATGAATCTACCGATTTTCTCATTATTTTGCACAAAAATGCTTCTAAATAGTTTAAAAATTCTTGCATCTTTTTTTATTTTTAGTTAATCGATTTTTAGTTAATCGACTTTAACAATGGTGGTGTAGGTGTTAACTTTGGTGGATATTCAGCTCGAGCTGGACTTGGTGGTCTCTTAACCGGAAACGCAGCCGATGGTGGGCTGAGTGCTTCTGCTGGAACACCATTCGGGCAGAGGGCCGTTGCAGGACTAGGTGGTTCTGTAAATGGTAAGTGCTCTTCAAATTCTTCATTCCTGCCAAAGTGCCAACGAACCATAGAAAAAGAAATGATGGGTTGGCTACCACCTGCATTTAATTTAATTTTGTTTTCTTTTTTTTTAAGGAAACGCTGTTGGAGGAGCTTTTGCTGGAGCTCAAGCAAGTGATGCCATTGGTGCTAGTGCTGGACTTGGTGGATCAACTGGTTCTCAAACATCTGGTTTCCTAGGTGCTGAAGCTCATTCCAATGGTAATGGCAAATCAGTCACAAAAACTTTGATTCAAGACTCATCGTCACCAGCTCTTACTGTCCCAACAACTGTTCAGAAGGTAACGACTGTTCAAAAGATCAAGCCACCAAAGAAATACGTCGCAGAAACTAATATCGAAAGTGTAAGTTCTTTTTCTCAACATTATTGTATCTATGGTTTTTTTTTTTGTTTTCTTCCTTGAAATTTTTAAATAAATTTCAAAAGCCAGTAAAAACTTATCAGGGATCAATTGATGTTGTTAAGGTACCTGCAGTGACTGTGGTTAAAACTTATAACCGCCCTGTTAAACGCATAATTAAACACTACAGACCAGCAGTACCACGTGTTGGTTTCTTTAAACAAATTTCCTTTCAGCCAATCGTTAGTCAGGTAGGTTTTTTTGGATGGAGCTTTTATAGGAATTTTGTAATAAAACTTTACCTATACATTGCTTTCTTTCAAGTTCCCAACCAACTTTTTAATTGAAAAAAAAAAAAAATCAGAAAGTAAAAAAAAACACATCGGCTTATTCAACGTTTGCTTTAACGTTTATAGAACTCTACAAACTTAAAAGTTAAAAAAAAACTTCTCATAAATTCTTCATGTAAATGTCCTCATAATCTTAAAAACTTAAAAAAAAAAATCTCAGATTGTTAACTGGCTTCTGCCAGATCTAAAAAGTTTTAACATCTTTTCTTTTTCTATCAAACTATTGGAAGTATACTTTAAAAAACCTTTTGGCATAAAGTTCAAAACCTATGTTTTAAAAATTTTTTGATTTCATGACCGGTTTTTTTATATTCCTTCCTACGCTTTATGGTTAAAGATATCTTAAGATTCGTTATTTCGTTATTTCAAAATACTAATTTATTTTGAACTTCTATTATTATATTATTCTATTCTATACTATCTATTTTTTTTTGTGTCATTATTTCAGAGATTTGGTGGTGATGAACAACAAGTTAACGTTGTTAATCCAACAACTTATAAAACCGTACAAAAAGTCGAATATCCTGTTGTAACCAAGCAAGTTCATTACAATCCGAGTGTATTCTTAAACGTAAGTTTAATAAATTTTTTATTAAATCAATTCAATTTCAAATAACAACAAAACTCTTTTTATCAGATCCCAATTGGAATTTTGAAATCGCTCCAAGACAGTTTGCAGCCAATTGCTTATTCAAAACAAGTTTCAATCTCAGGATAAATTTAAATGTAAATATTCTTGATATAGTTTTGTAAAGAAATTCGAACAATAAAACAAAAATACTTCAAAAATTTCCTTTTTAATTTTAGTTTACAATTTTTTTTTTTTATTAAAATTATAGTAATTTTAGCAGTGTGTTGCCAGTCATGCCATCCTACCATTTCACAAGAAAATTGTCGTGTAAAAAATCACGATCATGTCACATTGGCAACACTAAGTATATACATAGTTGATGGTATGAGAGAATTAAATAACTGCTCATCTGTTAAGAGTTCAGAGTATGCGCTCAGAAGCTTAAAGTTCTTCTACACTACGTGTTGTTTTTTCCAATCCCATCAGGGACAATTAGATTAAAAAATACGATAACGGGGATAAGCCACGCGATCAAAGAAACAAAATGGAATTTTCGTACAAACTACCGATATGTAATTCACGCTGGTAACACAGTTTTCCTGTGCACTTAAATGAAGCCCCAAAAATTCTCTAGGTTTCTAGCTAAACCCGCAGAGGATTATTTGTTGTTGCATTAAACATGGCTTAGCACCGGCGGCGGTGACGTCGCTTTTTTAGTTAAATTCCTCTGGGCTTAAAAAAAATCACGCCTTATCTCACTAAATAGTGAGAATATACATAAACGATGTGTCGAATTGAAAATGTAAAAGAACTATTTGTGATGTGATGGTAAATGATTTTCATATTTTGCTTGGGCACAATAAGCTTGATTAGAACTCACGAACTTCCTCTTTCCGGAAAAAAATATGTCAATGAATTATATGTTTGAGTTTTTTTTGTTTAAAAATATTCAAATGCAATATTGTTTGAAGTTTTTAGAAGAACCGGAGTGCAAAATTTAAACAAAATCTATCAAGAGTAGTGTGGGTTTATACCGATTTCAGCACAGTGGAGCGGTGGAATAGTCGGTACTGTAGTGTTGTAGAGCTGTAGGTATTGTAGTTGCGGGTTTTAACCTATACTTAGCAAGTAAGATCACCAATGATTCTAGCAAAAATGAAGTTGCGATATTGTAGTGATGGGTGTGGAGCTATACTTAGCAAGTATCTCACGTATCTCATTAGTAGGATATTCAACCAGAAAACAATATCTAAGCAAAGCAGTATAATCTTGAAAACTAGTTTTCATATACAAAGTTATAATTTTTTGTTTGATGCAATGCCTTTTTTGATGCACTAATTATAAAAAACATTTTTTCTATAGTCAAAAATATGCCTCTTTATATGTAGAGTAAGGCTTTTTTATTTTACATAGACACGTTTACCCATATTTGTTCTTTTTTTTTAAATAACGAATACCTTCTCATTCATACTTAAGGCAACTTTCTCAAACTTCTTATTTTTCTAACTTTTTATTAATTTCATTTGAAACATAAATTGAAGAAATGTTTTGCGAATTAGCAACTTTTATGTTCCAATTTATTTTGATATAATATATTTTTGCCCTGCAACATATGCAATAAAAACTACAAAAACTTCACTATAATATCCCAAAGGCCTAAATATAATGGTCACTACTTACTATTTGTCCTTATATATATTATATAGAAGGAAAACATGTACCTTGTTGACTTTCTCAAATGCAAAAACTTAAGAAAACTTTTTATTCAAAACCAAAAAGTCCATCATGAAGAAAGTTAACAGAAAACATAGTTTTTTTTTATTTTTTTATTTGAATAACCCTCTGAGATAACTTATGAAAACTTGTCAAATATTATCTGAACCACAAAAACTATGTAAAAGGACTTAAGTTTGAGTAAAAAAGTTTTTCTTATTTTTGTGGAAGCCACATCGACAAGACAACATACTATAACCATAAACTTCAACACCGCGAGACATAAATCCGAAGAACCATATCCTTTGGTTCCCACGACAAAAGTGCACTTTGTTATCATCGCATAAGTATATGGGGTAGGTAATAATATGCGCATATGAAAATCCTTTCAAAACTTTATGCTTTTTCTAAGTTTAGTTTAGGTACTATATATAATAACTACTTCCCGGAATTCATATATGTAATGTACAAAGGTGGTATAAGAGGTAAATATATAGGTATAGTTGGTTTTTTTTTGTATATGAAAATTTTATATCAATTTTTAGATTCAAGTAAGCATAAATGATGTGAGTTATAAACTTATTATACTTTGATGGATTTTAGGTTTTAAAAAATAATTATGCTTTGATTTGAATGTGTTTTATAAAAATAGGAGAAAATGGGGGGGAAAGTGCTATGGAGAAATTTTAAAAGTTAAAAGAGTTTGATATTTAAAAGAGTTAAAAAATTTGTATTTGTAGGTACATGATTGATGAATGATTCAAATTGAGTTTGAGTTAGTTGCTTCGATTTCCAGGAAAAAATTGAAATAAAAATTAATTGGAATTTGTACCAACTCATAATGAATGCAAAGTGCTAGGGGAAAAAAAATACAAACAAGGAGAATTCTCCGGGGAAGCTGCGAATTTTTTTCACAAAACGATTTTGTGTGGAAGGAACCATGCTCCAATTACCCAACTATGTCAGCTATTGCAACAAATGAGGTGAAATATGCAACTAGGGAATAACTCGAATCAAATCATTTCAAACGTGTATATATCCTACGAGTCTCAGCAAGAACTTGCGATATCATGTGATTTCTTTTATCCTGTTCTAGAGCATATAACGCGCGGGCAGGCGTTAACACGCAAGATATTTTCTGCAACAAATATGACCAATCCAACAACTCAATACCAAGAAAAAAGTTTCACATTTTAAATTTTAAACTCATGTTTAATCTCGTGACTAAATGTAAACACCAACGTTTGTACTTTCGCTTTCGCGCATTTCCACAGTGTCACACTTTGATTTCAAAACATATATGTACATTTTACCCTGAAAAATTGCTTCTAAGTTAACCCGAGTTTAATTTATTTGTAAGATTCTAGCTTAACTCAGAGTTAACTTAGCCACTGAAAAACAGGCAATCTGTGTTGAGCATGCAGTGAAACTGAAATTACCTGACAATCAAAATTCCAGCTGTGCAATAAATTGCTATTGGCATTGTCATTTGGCATGTTCGGCAAAATGAGATCTTGGAGATCTTAGCAATCTATATTAAATGAACTGCTAAGATACTGAATTATAAATTTTTATTTGCCTATAAGCTAGAACTGTCAGATGTCACATAAGAACTGTCAGATGTCGGATAAGAAATGAGAGAGTATGTGTAAAAACATGACACTCAGAAAATGGGGATTTGCTTTTATATTAGGCGTGTTTTTTTTTGCAAGCCCGGGGGGAATCGGCGGAAAAAACGACCACAGGAATTAGGGACACTATCACAAAAACAAAATGTAGCTTTTATACAAATTATCGATATGTAATTATCGGTATGTATTTCATGCCACTGATCTCTATATATCTATATTAGATATCAGTTATTCACAGTTTTCTGTGCTCTTTAGTTAAGCCCGGATAATTCTCTGGGTTTAGCTTAGCCCATTGGGAATTAGTTGTTGCATTTAACATGGTGATTACTAAGCACCGACGTTATTTTTTTCGTCCAGTTTCTCCCGATCTTGCAAAAAAACACGCCTTTTATTGTTGGATGTTTGTTCATAAACAAAAAGAAATTAGTACGAAAGATTCATATATATCTTTATAGATCAGTGTCTTTGATGAAAAAAATTCCTCAAATATGCCGTTGCTGTCAAAACTCTGAGGAAAAGAAAATGTTGGATTCCCTTGTTCACCTTTTGAGTGGGAGAAATCTCTGAGATCTCATATTTCTGAAATCACCAATTGCCTCAAATATTATTAATGAAGTAAGCGTTGACTTTTAATTGTCAAAAATCTATTGAAATCACTACCACTATCACTATCGAAACAGAGAGGGCGACACTACATGGAGGTACTAACGGGTGATTTTTTAGCTGGTTTTGGTTTTGGCAACACTGGTTTTGACAGCTGACTTGTGTTTAGTACCTTGTGTCACTGTCAAACAGCTTCAGTTTGGTTTGCAATTTAACCATGGATCGTCTTACAAATGAACAACGCTTGCAAATTATTGAATTTTACTATCAAAATTCGTGCTCGGTTCGAAATGTTCATCGCGCGCTGCTTCCATTTTATGGTCGGCATTCTCGACCTTCTGAGCAGTCTATTCGGAAGATTGTGACCAAATTTCGCACCAAATTTACTTTGTTGGACATTAAACCACCAACACGTTTACGTACTGTGCGTAGTGAAGAAAATATTGCGGCCGTATCAGCTAGTGTGACAGAAGACCGCGAAATGTCGATTCGGCGCCGTTCCCAGCAGTTAGGCCTTTGTTACAGCACTACGTGGAAAATTTTGCGGAAGGATTTGGGCGTAAAGCCTTTTAAGATACAGCTGGTGCAAGAACTAAAGCCAGCCGACCTACCACAACGCCGAATTTTTGGTGAATGGGCTCTTGGAAAGTTGGCCGAGGATCCGCTTTTTATCGAAAAATTGTGTTCAGCGATGAGGCTCATTTTTGGTTGAATGGGTACGTAAATAAGCAAAATTTCCGCATTTGGAGTGAAGATCAGCCAGAAGCATTGCAACAGCTACCAATGCATCCCGAAAAAGCCACTGTTTGGTGCGGTTTATGGGCCGGCGGCATTATTGGGCCATATTTCTTCAAAGATGATGCGAATCGCAGCGTTACTGTCAATGGTGAACGCTACCGAGCGATGATAACAAACTTTTTTTTGCCCGAAATGGAAGTTCTTGACTTGCATGATATGTGGTTTCAACAAGACGGTGCCACATGCCACACAGCACGCGAAACAATGGCGCAATTGCGAGGCGAGTTTGGTGAACAGTTAATTTTACGTTTCGGGCCGGTCAATTGGCCGCCTAGATCGTGCGATTTGACACCATTAGATTATTTTTTGTGGGGGTATGTCAAGGCTTATGTCTATAGGGACAAGCCCGCTTCGATTGACGCACTGGAAGCCAACATCCATGCATTCATTCGTGAGATACCGGCCGATATGTGTGAAAGAGTATGCCAAAATTGGACTCAGCGGATGGGCTACCTGAGACGCAGCCGCGGTCAACATTTGCATGAAATTATCTTTAAACATTAAATTGCAAGGTTCAAACTATCGATTCAAATAAATATTTCATTCATTTTTTCGAATTTTTTGTGTTTTTTTTTTAAAAAAAGTTCTAAGCCTCTTAAAAAATCACCCATTATATAGAATAATGGAAAGGGTTATTTCAAATAGTAGAAATTTCCCCTTTTATTGCGTGTTTATATAGTGTTTTAAGGTTTTAACACACACCTGTCAGAAATATTTATTCAGTTAATCCGAAATTAACTCAACAAATTAAACTCGGAGTTAAATCAGGATGTAATTCGAATGGAAAATCTGAAAGTTGATATCGTACTGAAAAACTGTGTCTAAATCTAATAAAAATGATTTTCTTGCTAAGAAATCAAGATTATTTGGCTTTAATACATTTTTCATTCGCAAAAACAATATATTTTTTTTCAAGATAAAAATTTAAAAAATAAATTCTGAAATTTATAATTTCAAAATACACTTTTTTAAAATGACAGTGGTACATATTTACAAAAAAAAACAACAACATTGTATCTCAATTTTAATTCTTTTCATTGCAGGAGTTATCGCTCATTATCCTTCAACTACATTATATACATATAAAGATAACTCCAACTTAAAAAGGATATAAATCATAAGTCCTTTTTGGAAAATCTACCGTTGCGATCTGGGTTATATAATATATAAACGAGTAGGCTTAAAAGTACCAATTCATTCCATTTAGTCATCTGGGGTTAATATAGGACAATGCGGTTAAGGACCAATGGCTTAATGTAAATCCATAATCTCGCCACTTATCTTGCTTGCCACTAACAGGATATTCTCATCATGGAGCGCACTTTGAGTTGGTTTGTATATACATACATAGTTACTTTTTCTTTTTTTAATTTTTCTTCCTTGAAATCCTTTCATCCTTGTTCAATTTGTTCGGAAAATTAATTCTTCAGACAAAGTAACACAAACACTTGTGGGCAATTTAAAGTAGGGAAGGTTAGAAGGGTGTGGATAAAATATGTGAAAACTAGGCGAGGTCCTTAAAATTAATTCGATGATTTCTTGTTGCTGATAAATCCTTTAGTTTGAACATGAATGTGTATATGTAAAAACTAAATTTATTGTCTTGGCCAGGCGACATATCCTTTTTCAATTAGAAAACATATAGTTTCCTTCTCACAACCAACTATATACATATATATGTCTATCTTAGGATCTAATAGAATCTTATACTTTCGAATGGATATACATATTTATACCTACATATGTGGAGGATTGTTTTTGTTTTTTTTTGAATGGCACTTCTTGTAATGGCCAATGGGGAATCACTTAACACTATGCAAGGAAAAAAAAAAAAAGAGATGTAAGTGAATGGGGCTATGAAAAAAGAATGTATAAAAGACAAAAGAAAGAAAACAATGACATCATGTTCAAAAAGGATAATATGGATAAAAGAAAATATTCACATTCTTGGCGTTGTGTTAGGTGTCACTGTTTCACACCATTCAACACTCGCTCCTCTTGTCTTGATGTTTTCTTTTCTTTTTTTTTTTTTTTTTGTAAATCCTTCCAAGTCATGGTTGGGATGCATGATGGGCCTGGAGGGCGTACAAAGTGAATGTCCTCAAGGACTATAAGAATGAATGTTGAACAGTGACATTTATTTGCAGATTGCAGTTGTAATGATTATGACCGTCATCACCTGGTGTGGAAGACATCGTTTAAACGTCACTATTTATATACCTATACCTATATAGAGAAGGTACTTATGAAAACAAATGACCCAAGAAAGGATGTTGTAAGGAATTGTACTTGAGCAATAAAGTCTGGAAGAAAGTGCACCATTAGATGTCAGTGCCACCGTATAGGTAGGTAAGTTATATATGTATATAAAAAAAGAAATAACATTTAAGAGACATTTTGACATATTTGTAGCATTCTAAATTGCTGATTCAGAGATAAACCTAAATGGTGGTAAATTATTTCCTTTTGGCGAAGTGAACATTTTTTACAGCTCAACTATTTTGTTAGATAAATTTTTACCTAAATGAAATTCGAATTCTTAGGAAAAAATCAATTCTCATTTTTTTAACTCTGTTGAATTTATTTTTACAAATATTCGTTAATACATATACATACCTACTTATCACTATAGTCTCATTAAATTTTATAACATATGACATACCCATAGTGTGCTAATTCAGGACAACGATAGAAAGCTTCTATTCTATTGGGGTTTTTTTCTTTGAGGAAAACTCACTGAAACCTACATTTATGTCTTAACTTCTTCATTATGGTTTTAGCAGAAGTTTATTTTTGGATCAATTCTTTTTGCCAAATAGGAAGACCTTTATTTATGATAAATCTCCGAAAACTATCGATTTTTTTACCGTTGAGTTATTCTATTTAATTCACCAACTCGTCCCCATATCTATGTATGAGTGTAGAACATAATTATCAAAATTCTGTCCGTGGACCTATTACATAAACATCAATGCTATCATGATAATGATCTAAAATGTTTATACTTATCGTTGGGTAAAAATTTACTGAGAAGGACCAGATGCAATGATTAACGTGACGAAACTTTGTAAAATAAATGGTTAAAGCATTAAAGTGGCCTGCAGCGGTGTCATTGTATGTACATATTTAAATAGGAAAATATATGCTTTATAATATTACCAATCCCTTTTATATCATGTTAAGTACAGTTAGTCTAATGTTTGTCTTCATATCCAATATACCTTCAGATAGATATAGATTTTAACATTTAATGGCAGCCATGTTATTTTATCTGTTCTTAATTTTTCTGCTTGAGCAAGAAATCATATTCAGTGACGATGTCCATTTTTGGGTAACCAGGGTACGCCAGCAATCACAATTGACAAATTTGGGACGGTTTCAATTTACAACCAAGTTGCGAGGCATTCGTGGAATTCATTGATTGGTATGAACTGTGGGTCAGCGGTATCTTCACCGACAATGAAGATGGTATTGCCAGAATTTTTAATACGAAGGTTACTAGGGGTCAGAAGTGTGAAATCACATGTTAAATTATATAAGTTAATTCAGTGCTCGAAACGAATTGAAATTGTGTACCAACATGATTTTCGACACATTAGAAGGAATTATAGAATATGTGAGAGAGACTACCTCAGTGAGCTGCCTTGCCACAGATACCAACAACCCAGTATTTCTAGTAAAATAAAAAGCAAAAATTGGTGTCTAATTCGCCGAAACTTAGGTTGTAGTGATTTACAACTCTTAATCATTCCTATGTCTATGTTCAGAGTCGGCAGAAAGGCATTAGTATCGTGATATTATCAAAAAAGTAGCAGAAACTATTAAATCTACCACCCTGTAGAATGAATCCATGCGAAAATGCTGCTGCGAAAAAAACATCAGCAATGGAAGTTAATTGAGCTATTTGATGTGGGAAGAAGTTAACCATCTCAATAATATCGAAGAAACTAGCAGTTAAAACAACACTTAACCTAGGAACTTGCTGCTAGTTTTAAAACTGGAACGCATCATCATATCGAAGCAGAGAAGGAAACACAACCGAAGCACAGGAATGGTGGATAGCAGGGTTTCCATTAGCTTTCAAACAGTCATCATGTAGAGACAGTCACAGAACAAGAAGAGAACCCAACTATTCCCTAGTTCTTCAACCAAATAAATAAAGAAGAGATTGATTTAGCTCATAGCTCAAAAAAAAAATTGGTCGGCGCGACTGCTCGTGTAGAACCAGGGCCTAGTGAATTGAAACTCTCAACCATTCCTGTGTGCGTGTTGTTGGCAGCAATGCAGGGGACCTACCATTTTCTGCCGAATCCGAACGGCAAGGGTGAGAAGCATTTTTTTATGATAAGATATAGTCTTTCATGATTTGTCAATTCCTCGCAAGAGGCAGTAACCCGTGAAAAACATTTCTGTTTTTAGGTGCCATAGGCTGGGAATCGAACCCAAGACCTGTGGCGTAACAGTCCAACGCACTAACCATTACGCCACGGGCTACTACAGACCATATAGAGAAACGACTTAAGGGGTTGTTCTCTTTCACCCTTCAAGCTGTTAGTTCATTGATGTCAACTATTCCTTTTTAAAATCGTAGACACGCTTTGTAACCCTTTTTCATGTAAATTATGATAAATATCATTTTTTGTTTTTTCTGGCACATAAGTCAACCATTCACACGGACTCACCGATATAAGAAAAAAGAGAGAAATAAGCGAGTTTTCTCTTGCTGTACTCAAATAAAATTAGCGGATGTTTTAGGCAAGGGGGGTACGAGTCGGTTCTCTAGGTAATATATGTAGGTACTCTATGACTCAGACAGGGTTTGATATCTTTTAGGTTTTTTTTTTTTTTTGCCATAAAACAGCCCCAAGCTCTGCTTTTTTTTTTGTTATTTGTTGGTTTTGCAAGACTTTATTCGGCATCTAAGCACCAGTGTGGCTTCTGGCAGAATTAATGTATATTTCTTTGACAGTTATTATGGTCAAGTATTCTAGGAGCTTAAATGGCGAAGATGATACAACTGGGAACTCTTTAAGCTTTACTCTCTCACTCGGCCAAATTCAACAAATGAAGGAAAATGCTCGTGGAAAGAGAATCTATTGATCTTTATTTAGCGTTAAAAGCTTATTAAGTCATATTCTCTTAAATAAGTTCTTAAATAAATTTAGGTTCTCCAGTTTTAAAAAAAACAATCAATTTACTGTATTTTTGTCATTAAATTATTTAACCTCACATTTTTGAAGCTTTTAGTTGCTTTATCTATTTTTTCATGAACTATGTAACTAAAGGGTCTTCCAATAAGAGGTTTAATTTTGAATAGTTAACGAAGACATACCGCCACAGATGTGCGAATTGGTCATGGAATATTTCATGAAAAGGATATGATGCTGCAACTTGCTCTTTACAATGAAATACACATCCATTGATTTCTCTTAAAAAATATCATTTTTTTTTCAATATCAAAATGAAACCTCTTATTGGAAAACCCTTTGTATAGAAAAGTCCTTCTAAGACTCCTTATTCAAAATACGATAAATGAGAAGACGATGATGGTTTTAAAACGGGGAGCTTACAACAACTCCAGATCTTCCCCTTCCGACCTCGAATTAAATCATAACAAAAAGTTTGCCTATTCTGACATCAGATTAACTGTACTTTAAATATCGCCTGCACACAAAGGTCTAAAGGGGATTTGTTCACAATTATATGAGCCCCCTTGTTGTATGTATCCCATATAAATGTACATATATTCACACTCTCATGTTTTCATTGGCAAAACAAAGGACAACACAGGGACTTTAATTTGTTTTTTCATATTTAACACAAAGGAAACACACAAGGTAAGCACAAAACAGCACTTCTGCGTTCTTTGCATATTATAAAATCCTACATGGAAGTGAGGTGTGAGTGGGAGAGTCATTTTCTCATCATATTATACCATCAGGATGATATCCCTATCATTAGTCATTTTAGATATTTTACAAATGTGTATCTTTTGATATCGTGTGTAGTGTAGGTAGGTTTACTTGGTTGTGGGTATATATCCTGATCTGACTATATACTGACTCCTTTAAATGAAATCCATGCTTGGTGTTCTTCTTCTGTTCCTTCCTGTTGCAATGGTTGAATGGTTTAAATGGCTTGAATAAAAATACAACCAAACATAAATGAAAGCTTTCCTACCTTAAGGGTTATTTCTATAAATGATGGAAAACAATACGAGCCCGAACCTGAACCTAGAAAAATATATAGGACGCATTGACTAATGGACATATAATGAAATATCTTGTATTAGCAAAAAGGAGGAAGCGGAAATGGTAATAAAATGAAAGACATTATAAGTTTGTGTTTATGTGTATACCTAACCTACCTACACCACATACATATATAATGGCTATGGGGGCGAGTGCATAAACCATCATGGAGCTTAATTTTACTTTGGCGTTTTCATTTATCATCGAAGAGGTTAGAGGTGGAACAATATAACCTACCTCTACATCCTACATACATATATACTTGCAACATGGTAATTGATGAAGATTAGGTATTCATTACGCAAGCAAAGTAATCGTTTTAAATAAATTTGCTTTGCATATAAGAAACGACGGTTATAATTTTAGAAAAGTATGAAGTCATTAAGATATTGTTATATGTATGTAGTTGGTATGTATGTATTTTATTCCCATGAAAATGGAGTTGCAATTGCACAAAGGTGGTTGTTAAATTTATGGATCGCATGACGGTATATTAATAATAAATTTTAAAAGAAAAACCATTTAAACTCCCTTTAATCTGCTTACAACAAACGGAAATGGTTATTTAAATAATAGAATGATTTACTTCCTTTGGACGACAGGGATATCTACAAGTACTTTTTATTGCAGAAAAGTAATAAAATTAAATCTCACTTACTGAATAATTATCAACAAATAAGAGAAAGCGTTTTTTACAATTAAACACTAGCTTAATGGGGGCAGAACCTGCAAAACATGCATTTGCCTAGGGCGGCATTTGTCTATTCGTTTTAGTCGTTAAATACTTCATTCAATTCACAATTTTTATTTTGCAATTTACGTTTTTTTTTTTTGTCATTATGTTTTATAATCCATTACGCAATTAACATTCGGTCTTTTAATACATATTTCCCTTTTTTTCAAACATATCTTCAATCATTTCTAAAAAGTCATTTGGCAATTTGTTGTATAGTTTTTTTTTTTTTTTGGGCATCGTTTGTTATTTGGCCAAGTATTTTTTTTTTGGTAAAATAACAATTTGCGGCGCCGCCGTCGCATTATTTCGATAATATCACAAATTTCGCGCGAAATTTTAAAACGTAAAATGCGAAATGACGAAATGCGAAATAAAAAAATGCGAAACGAAAAACAGTGAATTCAACTCCCGTGAAGCATTAGTTTGCCAGACAATTTTTGCGAAACATACCATACCCGTTTTTTACTTGCGATATATACATAGGTAGGTACTATATGAAAAGTTACGCATCCTTAAAAAAATAGAACTCTAGATTTTGATCAAAAAAAAAAAGTGGGTCTCGCAATTTTGTCTGTCTGTCCTTTGGGCTGTAGCCTAACCGGGTGGGTCGATTTTCTTTAAACTTGGTACCTAGAGTTTTTTGGGCATTCCCCCACACGTTTTTTTCATTTTAAGACAAAATATAACGGTACCTGCCGTAAAATTTTTTTTTTAGCAAAAAATGAAATCTTTATTTTTTTCAAAAAAAGTGCCCACAACTTAAAAAAAAAATTTAGTGATTTTTTTTATACAAAAATGCAACCATTTTAAAAACAAAAATTTCCGGGAAAACGGTTTTAAATGGTACCTCCCATAGAACCATTTTTTGATTTTCGATTTTCTCAAAAACGGCTCAAATGGTTTTGATCAATTTTATTTTATAGAAGTTTAACAATAAGTTTAAAAATATTGTGTACTTACCACAAATTTGTTTTTGGATTTAAAAAGAAATACATTTTTTTATTTAACAGATTTTAAATACAATTTATTCTTATAACCAAAAATAACGGTACCTCCCATACAAATGTTTTAAACCCGGTATTGAAAATCTCATTTTTCTCAAAAACGGCTCCTACGATTTTGATTAAAATTTTTGTGTGAACTAATATCAGAACGATCTAACATATTATTGGGAAAAAAATGTATCTATCGTTTTAAAATGGTTCCTCTCATAGAACTATTTTTTGGGTTTTTGGCTATCTCATTATCTGTTGAACCAATTTTAATGACATTTTTTACACAAAAGCTACTAATAAGTTTGAATAATATTGTATATCAAAATTTTCAAAAAAACAAATTTTAGATTTAAAAATTGGATATTTCGAAAATGGGTGGATGATTTTTTTTAAAACTAATTTTTTAACTCCAGTCGTGCATTTTATTATATTTATTTTCGATTGTCTTTTAGATGAAATGATGTACATATTTTAATTTTGCTTTTTTTTATTGGTCGCTTAGTCACTCACGTAACATTATATCTTGTCACAGGCGTTACAATTTAAAATATAAATTTTGAACATTTTTCCAGAATTTATAAACTTTAACATAATTTTGTCATTGACGTAACATTTTCTTGTCAAACCCGTAACAATTTAAAATAAACAGTTAGTAAGCAGTTTTTTTAAAATTTCAATTCTAATTTATAAAGAGGTATTGAAGATCAACTTTAAATTAAATATTTATAAAATAACGATGTAGAAACTGCATTAACAGTTTTCTACGAACACACACGTTACGAAGTATACTTTCCATTTTTAACACAAAAGGTAAATATTTTTCAAAATATATAATTTAATTTAATTTCAAAATATTTAATTTAATTTAATTTAATTTAATTTAATATGTAAAATATAAATGTGACTTATAATGAATCATATTAACAATACCTACGTATATTGATTTAACACGTTCTTCGTTAACATGCTATTTAATTACCATTTTTAATTTCTGGTCTTGTTTTTGTATTCGATACATTCTAAATTTATCAACTTACCTTTACTTTAACAGACTTATAAGAAACTACAAATATATCTATGAATGACTTTTAAAATTTTTGAATTCCAAGAAAATATCAAAGAAGTTACCTTTAACTCTTAAAATTGGTTATTTCTTAATAATCATAGGTCAAATATATGTACATATTTATTGGTTTTAAAATATTTGCTTCTAATTAGTTTATATAGAATTCCTTGTATGATTTTATATGATTTTGAAATGCCTACCCACCTATACATAGAGTTATATTAAACTTTTGTTATGAGCAGGTTCCTTTTGCTATGATTAGACTTCCTCCTTTTAGTCCTGTATTGATTTCTATTAAACTACTAAAACTTCCTCGTGTGGAATGCTTTAATTACTAAATTTATCTATAGATGCGAAGAAAGAAAAAAAAGAACAAAACGAAAATATATAGGACATGCAAATATCCTTCAGACATTCAATTTATTTATGTGGAATAATTAAGGATCTTATAGGAATCTATCCAATCTCAAAGTGTGACACGACACCTTATTTATACTGAGAAAGGACCCATCTCAAAATATTGCCTCTCTCACTAACTAGCACCGCACCGCACAACACAAACAAATAACAAATACACCAAAACCAAATCAACATTCGTTTCTCTGGCCGATAATAATCACATCTATTACACAAATAAACACAAACCTCCGATTTGTTCGAATCTAAATGTGGGAATCTCAGATGAGTGTCCCTGATTGGGCACAAGTCCAGAAATTAGCCCATAACCTAATAATGCGACAATAATCCTTCACAAATCGAAAGATATATAGTATAAGAGCCGAAGCCGAACCGAAACGGTATATATGAGTAAGTATACCTATACAAGAAAAGGACGACCCATCATAGAACGAATAGAATTTCAATCAATCTTGGTTTGGAATCTGGCTACATTTTGAATGGCATCCTTTGCCGTTTTTGGTCATTCTTCCACTTCCAGAAGGCTTTGTGTTGATGGCAATGGTGGTGTCGTGTCGCCAGCTGGTTTGCTGCTGCTGCTGCTGCTTCTGCTGCTGGGGGGACAATTAGGAACAAACAAAGATTTGCAGCTTACGGTCTGAACAATTGAATGAAACTTCCAAAGGACACATAAGAGAAATTGGATTGAGAAGGATCGAAGGATGCAAACATTATTCTGATCACAATTCAGATTGTAAGGAGGGAGGTGGCATGGGCGGAGGAAGGAAATGGAAATAGGAACTTCAGTTCGAAGCTGGAAAGTGAAATGTTATCATGATATAATATCCTTGATTGTATTTGAGTGAAGGAGACTCAAGTGGGAATTTCTCTCTTCGTTGTCGTCCTCGTCGTCGTGGTATTAAATGAAGACGAACGTGCGATGCTGCTGGAGAAGCATTTTGGGAAATTAGACTGGCCAAAACAATTTTGTTTCTCAGAGCTCAGGTATAAAACAGTTATATAGCATTTTATGTACCTACTGCCATCAGATTGATTGTGAGGACCAATTCAGTGTGAAATTATAAAGAGATGCGGGTCACAGGTTTGGTATTTCAAAAGATTGAAGTGGATTTGTTTTGAGATTCTTTGTACATACATAGATAAATTACCCTTGAGGAATAAATTAAATTTATATATATGTATAACTGGAGCTAATTTTAAGCTCAATTGATAAAGTTTCACAAAGTAGGTAAACACTTATATGTGTGTTTGGGCGAAAGTATTGTACAGTAAAATATACAAATATCTTAACAGGTGTATTTTATTTGATTGGTGCAATATGAAGTTCTAAGAAGAAGGAAGATGAAATTGATTATTTACTTTTGAGTTTCATCATGATAGCTGATGTCTTTAATAAAATCAGGGACAATTCTTTGATGGCGAATATTTAATGTGAGAAGAAATTCCTAGCAGCAACGAACTCTCTTCAGAACTTAACCGTATTTTTTTTTGAAAAGTAAACAGTACCTATCTCCAGGTAGTTTTCGCAGTTAAGAATAAATACATTTAGTTGACCGACAGCTCGTTGGGAATCTGCGGCCCATAGTAACTTATTGATCTTTACGGAAAGTTCCATGATAAATGATGAGTCTGGCATCTTTTCATATAAACAACCCATAAAATAGTTCAAAAAAGCTTCCAAACTTTTTTTTGTTTTCATGCAAAAATTTTAAAGTTTTATAAAGCAACTAAAAGTCTTGCAAAATGCAAAATAGCCAATAGAAATATTGATATCTTCAGTGACAGTCAGAAGGCAATTAAAGAAATTATAAAGCAGTCAGTAATTACAAAGTCAAAAATGGTGGACCGTTTGTTGCCGCAACAAGTTGAGATTACTCAGTGCACCCAAAACAGAGTTACCTTTCAATGGACCTAAGTCCCCGTTTGAGTATCAAAAACATATAAGTCCCAAATCTATTTCAAGGCTTTGTCCCCCAAAAAAAAAAAAAAAACCGTTGGATGTAATGTCACACCAAAGATTTTTTTAATTTATGTCACTGATTAGAAATAATTCTAGAATTTACCGAATTGTCAACTGTTTTCTTAGACAACAGGGTGGTCCGCTTACCAAATGCATCGTGGTAAAAATCTGGAATAAATTATGAAAAATTATTTACTTTTTGGGACTTTTATCCTTTTCGTATTATCGATGAAAGAAAACCATTTTGACTGAAACAAACTTCTTAAAATAGATTTGGGACTTATGCCCCACTTCATGACACTTCGGGACCTATGGCCTAGCGATGGTTGATATAATAATAAATAATTGTTAAAACAAATTATGTACACTCAACGCCTCTTTACATTGAAGAATATTGTTTCGATTAACTGGGTGACGTCTCGACTTAGCCATTACGGAATAGCCTGAAATTCATTCAGAATTCAGTTTTAATGTTTTTTTTTGTAATTCTTGAATTTTTTAAATTTTGTTTGTATTCAATTTTTTTTAAATTAAATTTTGTTGTTTTTTTTTTCACTTTTTTTTTGTATTATTTATTTTTTGTATAATTTTATATTTTTTTTTTTAATTTTAATTTTTGTTTTAATTTTCTCCCCTTTAGTTTCCCGTCCCTGCTATATAGTTAACTTGTAACCTAGAGTGGGTATTGGAATAGGTCTCGCCACGAGAAGAGATCCTATGAGACTTCAGAAAGTCTCGTCTCATATAACTGAGTCCCGATATCGGTCTTAACCTCGTAGAACTGAGTTTCGTCTTCTCACGGTTTCATCGCTTTATTCTGTAGTGAATAAAATATGAAACACAATAGAAAAAATATTTACAGTGAAAAGTTTAATATTTTAAATTAAGAAAATGCAATATCTATTTGTATTTTAAATATTTTTGGCGGAATTTTTTGCTAAGAATTTTGTCGGACAATTTTAGTCTCGGATGCTTTTGATGTGGTCTTCTAGAGTAACAGAGATGGAACCGAGGCTTTTCACAACCCGTGGTCATCCCTAATTCAGATCGACTGAGGTGATGCGTCTTTCCCTCCTACAACCCTTTCTAACCTAAATAACTTTACTTAACTCTTCCCATTTAGAAAACGGAATTAATCGAAAATATTAACTTCTTATAAGGCATACTGCATAACAATGTCAAAACAAAAATGGCTTTCTCAATGATATTCTAAATTCCCTTAGAAGTTTTGACTTAATAAATCTGTTGACCCATACTAATTTAAATCAACTTTAAATTATATAAGCAAAATATTTAGCTACCTACCGATTAAATAATTTTCCTTATAAATAGATTCAGTAATCCTGTTATATATTTTTGTCTATCTTTTTTTGCAACAATACTGTTACAATGCTCTATTTAGCTACGTATTTTCTTTTTAGAAAATACACAAACAAGCTTAAAATCTAAAATCTTTATTCTTTTGTTATTGAATCATCATCCTCGTCGAAATGGTATCGCGAGGTATTTTCAAACCACTGACTCAGACTGAATGATATCATAACAATAAAATTGGACCAAAATGGAATTAAAAAAAAAAAATAAGTAGGAACCCACGACATAAAAAGGTACTATATTAATTTCAATACAGAGACTTTTAAGCGAAGAGAAGAACGAACAAAAAATAAAGAACAAAATTAAATAATTCGTTCTTTTTTTTTTTTGTTCAAAAGTTTCTGTTATTTCGTTTTTTATTATTTTAAGTTGAGACTTTACTTTTAACCCTTGAAAAGTTGAGCAGTATTTTTTTTATAAAGGGCACCTTTTTACTATGGCCTTTTTTTAAAAGAACATTTCCTGGTTAGTGACGTGGAATAGTTGAGATAAAGAAAGAACACAAAAAACTGTTTCCTTCAAAAACACAAACGTTATTCATGTAAAAGCATATTTTTTCTGTTAAAAAAAAAAAATAAATAAAAAAAATATCGGAGATTTTCTCACCAACCCTTGACACGACCTTTCCACATAGTTTGGCTTTTTTCTCTCGTTTTGTGGCTGTTTTTTTTTTTTAATGTTGTTGTTTCTTTTTTGTGGAATTGAATAATTAACCAGTGTGGAGAGATATGCATCTTTTGCTTGTTATTTTTTTTATTACAATAAATAAATACTTTCTTTTGTTAGTGTTGCTGCTGATAAATAGGACCCAAAGAAATTAAAAATCTAATCTAATTTTCATAAAATATGAACCTAACTTGGTTTCACGTAGCTACCTGTCATTTGATATAAAATATAAACATTTTTTAGTTTAAAATTTAAAGAAATTAATTTAAATTTCTACGAAGTTAAGTAAAGGAAATGAGTTATAATTCTTTATATGCACCAAAATTAAGTTTACAGATTCAAGATATTTAACAGTTATTTTTAAGTTTAAAAAAATGTTTAATATTTTTGCAAGACGAAGATTATCCATTTACCAATGTTTGAAGATTTAATTCTGTATTCTGGGAACATTGAGAACTGAAAAATCTTAAAAGATTGTGAGTTTCTTGTTGAAGAAGTTCTTCAGATAAGGAATTTCGTATTTCATAGATAAATAGTTGCAAGAAAAAAAAATATATAAAGGCATGTTTTATTGGGAAGTAAGTATTATAGTTACTATATTTATATTTATAGTTATTATAATTAAATCGAGTAAAATTAACCTCGATAAACAAAAAGAAAACCAGAAGATTGTTGATAATTCAGCAATAAAGTGGATAGCTTTTGGTTTTGTTATTTCTTTCGAAGGTAAATTTTCTTGCACTTGGTTAACATTTCCAATAAAACATACACATAATTTCGACAAAAATACGTGGCAATAAAGATTAGTTTTAAAGATTTTTATTTATGCATTGAAAAGGGCAAGAACCAGCCCCTTAAACAAAATTCAAAAGGAGTCAAAAGCACTTCCCTCCATTCGTTTTTTTTTTTTATAAATTCATCAACTCAAAATAAAACAATCGCACAAGCGAATCAAAACAAAATTTGCATATCAGCTCTTTGACAGCAAAAGTCATTTATTTTCCTTAAGAATTGCATTGAGTTTTTTGACGAAATTGCTGAGAGTTCTGAAGTTTTAGAAACTTGAACTGGCTACCTGATAAACTAGTGACATGACAACCCATAGAGAGAGAATAGAGAGTTAAAAAATAATAAAAAAAAAACTAATAATCGATATCAACATACATATGTAGGTATAAATCGACTTTGAATAGATCGTTCTTTGACAAATTTTGACTTAATTTTTATTTTAACGAAGCCATACTATAACTTGCCCTATAGAACCCATATATAGCTGTTAAAAATCATTATCTACCTATGGTCTTCCTCTGCAATTAAAGAAACGACGACGAACGTTGGCGAAAACCTCTTTAACTTCTATTTTTATCTTTGCCATCCTTTGTTTGTGAATAGATTATTAGTCTTGTGGGCGAGCATAAGACTGAATGGGATGCCAAATAAGGATTCCCCATCATATATACATATATTCTTCTCAGCTGCTTCGTACATATATTTCCAGGAACTTAATATGAGAAGTATTTCCCTTTGCCAGAATGTTTCGCATGCAGGGGCATATACCTGTAGTAGTTCTAATAAGAACAAAAAATCTCCCGGAATCTGGGACATAATCATTGAAATTTTTTTTTTTTTTTTTGTGTCTGCTTGGAAGGATATTTGTATGTACCTCTACCTAACCTAGTGTATAGTATGCCAAGGTAGAAGATATAATAAATAAGGGAAAAAACATAAGTAGGCATCCGTGTGCTGGATCTGATGTGTCGAAGGATGAAAATTTACCTCGAGCGCTCGAGGTGATAGTATAGCAACTCATTCTTCTACAATAAGGTTTTCCTTGTCATGATGCTAAACTAGGTATTTTATTTAGTTTGGCAACATACAGGATACCAATGTTGATATACAGGTAGAAATATGTATCTTTATATGTATATTTTTTAATAACGCAGAGACATTTTCATCACACATAAATTATTCTCATATACATAAAAAAGAACTTGAAACAAATAATAATACATAATTGTATTTGTGGTTCTCCTTTTAATAATTTACAGACTATCTTCGTAATCTTCGTATATCTTCGTACCAGCTATATTTCGCTTTTCTGGCTGGTTAAAAGGGAAAAACTGTTTTATGAAGAATCTAGGTGAAGTGTGCGGCTCACTGTTTAAATTTTTATTACAAATAATTTAAGGGAATCAAGTTATTTAAAGTCTTTAAAGTCCAAAAATATCTCTAATGTTTTAAAATAATGCAATATATGTCAATGTCTGTGTAATATTATTTGTAACAGTAAAACCCCTAATTGACACAAATACGTAATATTAAAAATGAAGATTAGTCAGGTTCTATGCATTAATGAAGTAAGCAAAGTATGCTATAGCCAAAATAGTGGTGAATGCGTCCTTGCAGGACAACTATAACTTTTATTTCATACAACTTTTATTGCATGCACCTTTTATTGCATGCAACTTTTACTGCATGCAACTTTTGCATACAATATGCAACATTAATTGCATGCAACTTTTACTGCATGCAACTTTTACTGCATGCAACTTTTACTTCATGTAAATTTTACGACATGCAACTTTTATCATATGCTATTTCTCTCGAGTGCAACTTTTTTGGCATGCTATTTTTCCCGCATGGTAATTTTTTCGAACACTACTTTTCTCGCATTACACTTTAATAGAATGATATTTTTCTCGCATGGTATTTTATTCGCAGCTGATGGCTTTTTTATATATATATAATTTATTTTTGCTGTCACATTTTATTCTTTCTTTAATTTTTTTTACAATTTTTTTTAGATAATAATTTGTTTAATAATAATTTTACACAAATATTTACATATACAATTTTTGTCATATTTTTTTGGTTTTCATATCTTCCCACTCATGCCAATTTTTTTTTTTTTAGGTTATAATAGAGATATTTGAGATGGACAGGCTGTGACAGACAGCGAATTTCGATAACGCTACATTTAAATGCCGCGCCGCCGCCGCACCACTACCAACGCCGCCTTATTTACTGCATCCCTGAATTTCCCATACGGACCTTAAAGAAAACTCAAAAGTCAAACGACTTGTTCATTGTAACTATAGGTATCCTGAAAAACTTCAATATCGAATTGGTTTTAAAACAAACCTTAAAAAACACTTAATTTAGCTATAACAAAAATAAAATACCTGCCCCCTAGATGTTTGAATAGAACAAAAAAATTTTAAAATCAGATTTAATTCGTTTTTTGTTTTTTTTATTGCTCTTAAATCTGTATTCTTTTGCAAAAAAATCAAAAACAAAATCTATTTACATATCCACAGATATAGAATAGAAACGTTTTGCTTTCAAGAATCAAGAATAACAAAAAAAGGTTTAACCATCATAAAAGCAAGAAAGACATTGAAATTTAATGACTAACCATAGTACGAAAGGAGATTATTTCTCTTATCTTGTTTTTCTTTTTGGCCCGGCTATTATTATATATATATTTTATTCTGTTCTATTTCCGTCGACTTTCATACGTATATATGTATAAGTACTTTGTATCTATATTGCTTGGGAGCCCTTATTAGATAACTTACAACAAATAAAAAAGGGTTCAGTTTCAGACCATTGGCAACCTTATTTATGTATTTTTTGCACCCGAAAACGGGTTACTTTCATTATGACCGTAGTAAATTTTTAAGAGCTTGTAGCTTTTCACGCCTTTAATTTTTTTTTTTCCTTCATGAGCCCCAAAGTATAGATGCAAACCCTAAAATTAAGATGAAGACAACAAAAAATAAAAGGAGTAAAATAGCTCCTTAGTCAATACACCTTGGAAAAATCTGTGGGAGGATGAATGGAATGGCAGAGCTGCGGCGGCGGTGGTGTTGAAAAAATTATAATAATTTAAAAAAACAACACTTAAAATATTCCACTTGGGAGAAGACTGCTCATTTTTATCTGTGCTTTAAGAAAAGTTACATACAGTATCTATGTATATAAAGCTGAGACAAGACACATCCGCACACAAAATTTACACAAAAACACACGTTCAAAGTTTGAACAATTGGATACTACAGAATGACTTTTCCTCTTTAAAGATTACTTCTCCATTTTTAGCTGCGATCTTCGCAAATTGTCTAAGTTTTGTACAACATAGACCCATTAAAATGTCGGCAACAAGAACCAATGAGTTCTTCTTATAATGCAACCAAGTACACACATACCTTCATACATAGGTAGCAAGAAGAATTAGCGGAGAGTGGGCATATTAGGGCACTTGTGATTATTGTTAAAAAATATCAATATAAAATTACAATTCAAAATAATATATATTGTAAATTATAATGTCGATCAAATTTTAAGCTTTCATATCTGCTTTAATTTAACTTTAAGGGTTGATTCTTTTTTACTTAAAAGCTCCTCATTCCAGTGTTGTGCCATGTAGACTATAAATGTAGACTACACGATTGTCTACGTGTAGACAATTCAACGTAGACAATTGGTTATTGTCTACATAGCAACGTCGACAATGTAGACAATGTAGACAATTCATAATTTTTTTTTATTGAACAGAGTATAGCTGCCATGATTCGTTTACACAACAGATTTTATTTTATTCTAATAAAAATAATATATATATAACCTATGCCTTCGAAGACGGTTTTCAGCAGTATTTAACAATTTTTTATTGCACACCGTGCAAATAGCTGAATTGTTGTTGGCTTTTGCAAAAAATAAAGCCTAACTCATCGAACGTGTTATTCTTCGGCCTTCCCGACATTTCAGTTTTGATTTTTAAATAATACTTTGTCTTCTCCACACATTGTTCTGAAATGAATTTTATTGATTTGCAATTTGACAAATGTGACAGCAATTGTTTACATTGTATACATGATTGTTGACATTGTCGACATTGTTTACATTGTTGACATTGTCGACGCAATTGTCTACCTATAAATGTAGACAATTAAAGTCGACACGTAGAGGAACAACACTGCCTCATTCGCGCTTTTGTCTCAACTTAATGGGATTGCTTATAAAGTTTAAATGCAAGTTAGAGTTGAGATAGTTTACCAAGTTTCGTTTAAAACAGTGACTGTCTTAACTCCTCCCCCATTTTTTAGGATAAAGTTAAAAACCACTTTGAAGTTAAGATAGTTTACCAAGTTGTGTTTAAGACAAAATGAAACAACGAGCACGCCAAAAATTATGGTAAAGCAGCAAAGGCAGTATAAATACATACATTAATGTATTCGATAGTTTGAATTAAATGGAAGTTGATACGGAATCGATGATTTCCGTTTTTGTAGATCGAGAATTGAATACCTGGAGATTTTTTTATTCAAAATTCAAATTTTAACATTTTTCTTAAATAATATAATATTATCTAGCAAAAGAGAGCTTATCGAATTGAAATACCCCACTTTACCCTATTTAAAGAAAATGAAGAAAATCTACCAGGATGTCCTGTAGTAGGTATAGGTAGATATACTTATAGATGTGACACCTTCTTCTTTTAACTTCTTTTTGTTTTTATTTTTTTTTTCTTTTGGATTGGGATTGTACTTTTGTTATTGCACACAGATTTTATTTTTATCGCTTTTAACTCTTTTTGTCTAGAATTTTATTTTCTTCTTTTTTTTTTTATTCTTCTTACAAGTTTTTAAAACAAAGGGGCAATATGACGAGAGACGAGAAAACAACTGAGGACAGCTCAATGCATTTTGATGAAATCGCAGACAGGTTTAAATGCAGGATGAGGCTATTGTCATTTACAGGAACAAGATGTTTTTTTTTCTTTTTTTTTGTAAGAAGTAGTTTTCAACGAAAATGGATACTTAAGGAAAAGCAATAAAATTAGTGTTGAAAGTTTAGACATTAAAGATTAAATATAATGATGGGTTGAAGAGAAAAAACTCTTAAGCATTTATTCCAAATTTGGAGTTTGGAGTTTTCAGAACCCTCCCCACATGAAAAAAATTTCGACCCATTTTATCCCTTTAATTTTATATATCGACTTATCTCAATTCTTATTAGTAAGAGAGAAAACAAAGTATGTTAATAAAAACTTACAGTTCGAAATTTAAAAAATTTAATATCCTGGGCATAGAGTACCTATATTATCTAGAGAACCGACTTCAGCGCTTTTTCTCTTTCACCCTACAAGCTGCACTGAGAGGATTTCCTCCACAAGGCTGAATATGTGTTAGTTGCCGAATGCATTTTTAATGGAATCGCACTAACCTAATGATAATTTAATGGATATTGGCTCAGTTTTGCTCAGTGCTCAGTTCTCCCACCCAGATATGAAATACTTTTTTTAAAACTGCATTATAAACCATGTTCATACTTCTTGTAAAAAAAGTCCATCGCTGGAATTTGATCTCTCTTTTACTGAGATGAAAACAAAACACAAAAACCAACCCACCGACCCTCAGTCACATCGGAGCTGCGATGGTGGAAACAACGCATGCGTGTACGTCTTTCTTTTCTTTTTTCAGTAATGTTCGTATTTTTGTGTGTATCTTTTAAAATTAAAAGGATGGGGAGAGAAATTTGAAGAGAGATGCGCTATATCTACAATTCACACGAATTCACGGACAGGGAATTTAGGAGAGTGTTCTCTTACTGTGCTCAGATAAAATTTGCGGGTGTTTTAGGCAAGGGGGGTACGAGTCGGTTCTCTAGATAATATAGGTACTCTATGATCCTGGGTCTGACTTTTTGTAGATTGCAGTTAGTATCCAAACAAAAATAAAGGGTGACAATGTTACCAAAAATCTGTTTGTTTCTCCCTTTGACCTCAAAATTAAAGAATTTCAAGGAATATAAATTGTAGTTGCCTTTACACTTCCTATCATCTTATATTGCTTCCCTAGCAAGCGACTTTTGATGGAAAATTACAAACGCAAGAATTTGCGTAAATCTTCTTATACTTACAAAAAATCGGTAGCTGTCAAAATAGCTTATACATAGCTTCTGGAAGATACCAAGCTAAGAATTCATATTACGACATCAGAAACGTCTAAAGTCCAGTTTTTCAATGCGATATTAAAGTTAAACCTGAGTTAATTCACCAAAATTTGGTGAGATATGTAACTCTGGATTTCTGATCGTCAATAGCTGTTTTTGATGTTTACCCTACGATCCGTATGAATTCTTCAATGAAAAACTACTTTTTGAGTTTACTCGTCAATTACAACTGTCAATTAATGTATGTTTACTGTTCACAATTAACTTGTTTAAGTCACCTGGACCTTAGAAGATTTGAGGATTGTTGGTAAATAAATATCAAAGGCTAATTGATGGCAAGTTAGCAGATCACCTATTAAATACAAAGACCAGACGAACATGATGATAATTAAAATGCCAATTTAAAGTGTCAAAATGAAAGGTCAAAAAGACCAACGCCATCTACCAGACTTCGATAAGCTTTCTTAAAGCTCAAAAATAATTGACTTGCATTTGCTGATATGATCTGTGGGGGCTTACCATTAATCCGAAAGTTAAATTCGTCATATCTTGTAAACAACTCCCGTGGCGCTGATACACTTGCTTTTATCTGCCAATAATATTGATATCAACAGAATGTCAATAAAATGGCAGAATTTCAGTGATGCTTTCATAAAGAGCAGGCAGTCTTGATAAGTCTGCTAATAAACGAAGTTAAGACAAAGTAATTATAATATTTTGTCATCAAAAAATGTTATGGCCCACCTCAAACGATTATGACAGGCAATATGTAATTTCGAAGTTATTAAGGTCGTCGCAAATCTCTGTGACGAAAATGAAATCATCTCTAAAATTAAAAGGGGTTGGTAAGGACGTAATAATTTTTGAAAGTGGTCATTGCCTATCATATTCAGATTGACAGTTTTTTTCTATTTTTCCACTAAAAAAAAACCGGCTCCCATTGACAATCATCACACTTAGTTTTAACTCAAATCAAGATTTTTCAACTTCACATAAAGTCTAACAAAGCTCATTGGTAGGTATGTACATCACCATCATTTATGAAAAATAAAAACGCATCGTCTCTGCTTAACCAAAGTCTAGATAAAGTTTGAACAAAGTGTCCTCTTTGCCAATTACTTCCCCAAAAATTATGTTCCCAAAGTCAACTTCAGTGTGTGTCGTCATAAAATAGTTAGAGTTAGTGTCGATGATGGTGCTGTATATAGCATCATAGCTTTAGGTCATGTTGTTAAACTTTTGCAGAGCGTTAATGAATTTTAAATAACTGAAATCAATTGAAGTGAAAGTTTGGAGCGGCTTTTCTAAGATTTTCAGTGATGGCATCCCTGATGTGGAATTGTGGGTCTTGGGGGAGTGAGTGTACACGACATATGCAGCTAATTGAGATGTAAAAACTGATGGTGCGATGTTATATACACAAACGAACGAAGTTTAGCAACGATATCAACGATGACGACGACACGAGGTAGCACAAAACCACTACTCGACTCGAACTAAAGAACCGCCGCTGCCGTTGTTGCCGCCGTGGAATGAGGATGGCTTAAGGTTAGATTTAAACTTTTCAAACAGTTTTTGGTACCAACCAACCAGCACTTTGGGGGATTTTCGAACTTTAGCACGTGACTTTTATTTGAAAGTGGGATATGTGGTATGATGGTTTAGGAGTTTTTTTTTTTTAATTCTAGTCGGGTGGGGGTAAAGAACAAGTTTCCTCGGTAGTGATGTCATCTCTGTTAGCGATTTGTCGGTTTTGCCGCTAGGGTTCCGAGGTGAGTTCTTGTTTTGTTTTTCAAAATAGTAGGGTGCGATGGCATACTGTATTTATGTACATATTTATGTACATATAGTGACAGGATGTTGTGGATTTTTTGTGGTGTGAGAATATTTTTTTTTATTTGTACTTTGCAACGCATTGATTGCGTTTTGCGATATTGGTGTTGACTTTTATGGTTTGGTTTTTCCTGGTTTTTATTTTTATGACAAAGCAATCAACTTTGGATTTTTCGAAAAGTTCAGAGTATAAGTTGCTTAGTTTTAGTACCTAATCACTGAACTGGGAAATCAAAGTTAAAAGTTCAATTGGTTTTTAGATTGAACACTTTTTCCCTTTAAGATTTCTTAATTTTTTGTTTTTGATAGACATAGGTTAGGTTAGGTTGAAGTGGCTGTCGGTGGAAAACCGACACACTTAGACCAATTGTTGGCCCGTTGTGATACCACATGGATCTTGGAAAGCTTTTCCTTAGTCAAACCATTTTGAGCTTCTTATGAAGCGTGCAAGATTACTTATAGAAGTATTTGCTAGATCACCCGTATTGTTGTAGTAGAAGTCTCCCAGATGGAGTCTACGTCTTTGTGACAGAGCAGGACAGGTACAAAGAAGGTGAGGAACTGTTTCCTCCTCTTCCTCGTTCATGCAGCTTCTGCAGAAATCATTAGAGTGAACGCCAAGTCGCATGGCGTGCCTACCTATTAGACAGTGTCCGCTTATGACACCTTTTACGGAGCTATACTCTGTCCAACAAAAATTGGCAGTACACGTCTTATGGGAAAGCTTTTTTAAAATCAGTAGCGTGCCATATTTTTGCACCATATTAAATTGAAATAACTCTTCCACAAAAAATGTTTGCCCGCCCGTGAATTTCCAATAGCATTTGACACAGACCCAACGTCCTATTCAAGGCACATCTGAGTGTGCACTGAATTGCTGTGGCCAGTGGCGATTGGCTACTGCTTGATGTGCATTCAGAGTTACCCGCGTGCATTTGGTAATTCGTTCAGCTTTTTTTCCTTGAGTTTCTGTTAAGGTGCTTTTGATTTTCGAGCTTTAAGAAAAAGTTTTTAATGATGAGTGTTATCGTGGACACTACGACAACCCTGTGAAAGTTTTAATGAAGGACAGATTTATGCAATGCACTGTAGCCAGAATGAGAGGCAAACGTCCTATCTTGCCTACACTGCCAATTTTTGCTAGACAGAGTATAATGTGCAATCTGCTTAAAGATATCAATTGTTTAGAGCGTTTCAGATCTAGCATTGGCCAGATTTGTTTTGATAGACATACAATTAATTGGTTTGGAATTTTTAAAATAAAGATTAAAATTTTAAAAAATGAAAAAAAAAAAAATTAAGTGCAAAGGAAGACAAATTATTTTATGAATGGCAGGTATAATTTTCTATGAAGAAGGTACATTTATTAAAAGCTAAAAAGTAAAGATACTAAAGGTTTATTAATTTCTTAAATTTATTTTTTTGTAATAAAAAAATATTTAAGAAATAAGAGCCACCAAAAACGATCATTTTTTTTTCAAATTGTCTTAAAAACGTCTCAAACTCGATTTTGAATAAATTTTACTCCCGTAATTTTAAAAGAAACTGGACATATTTAAAATAAAAGGTTCCTTTTTTTTGTTTGGTTATTCCCATATGATGGTTATTTTATTTTCGATTAAATTTGTTGTCGCAGAAATTCAACGGCTTTAAAATCAACTCACCTAATTTTCATATCTAAATATTCCTAAATATAAATAATACAAATTTCGAAGACAGAAAACTAAATCAAATGGCGAAGCAAAATGTATTTGTAGCCAATTGAAATGCTCAACGACTAGCCACTTGCACTATTGCACACAAAATAGAATTGGGAATATGGCAGCCATGTGGCTGCTTTCGGACTCTGAACGCCACCACTTCACAGTCATCTATTTGGCTTAATCTGTGGCGACAAAAAAAAAAAATATTCCAAATCAATTAAAAAATTATTAAAATTTGGTACACCTAATGATTTTCAGACGCAGAATTCAGTGGTACTGGCAATTTTTTTTTGTAGTGAAAATGGAAGTATATTTATATCAGAATATGGTATGTTAAGTGGAAAGTCGTGACTTTTCAATCACAGGTATAACTGGTGACTGTGATTTAAGATTCACTGTGATATTAACATGTGTTTTAGGTTGTAAAAGGTTTATTAAAAAAATTCCACCATTCTAAAGTATTAAAATTAGTAGGCGTGGAAGTGGGTGGTTTTCTTAAAAAATCGTCTGTTTTTGATTCTAGAGAGCTTTTTTTTTTTTTACAAAAATCAGCTTGTTTGATAAACAGAATGAAGAGAGAAGTGAAAAATAAAAAGGTAGGCGTGGCAGTGGGTGGATTTATAAAAGAATTCCTCATTTCACTTAAGGTTCTAGAGAGTTTACAAACTTTAAGTTTTTTTGAATAGCAGAATAAGAAGAAAACTTAAAAATAAAGTACGGTTGGCAGGTAAAAAAACTAAGCCTATTAGTTATATTCAACCAATAAAAGAGATTCCAGTTCAAAAATGCACCGAATCGGAAAACTAAATCTATCAAAATATTATAAATCTTCAAATTTTCTTTGCATTCATTCCATTTATAATATTGGACAAAGAAAATCGTAAGAAATTACGGGTCGTGGTTTTTGCTAAAATTTTGCCCAATATTTTGAAGGGACTTGAATTTATATTTTTAAGGCATATGTTGGCATGGATATTTTTTTTTATTGAAAAATATTTGTTATGGGTAATTCTGATGAATTTGACCATTTTGACAATTAAAAGTTGACAACCGTAGTAGGCCGTGGCGTAGGTCTTGGTTTCGATTCCCAGCCTATGCCACCTAAAAACAGAAATGTTTTTTACGGGTAACTGCCTCTTGTGAGGAATTGTCAAATCCTACAAGAGTATCTCTTGTCATGAAAAAGTGCTTCTCCGTTTGGATTCAGCAAAAAAGTGTAGGTCCCCTCTATTCCTGCCAATAAGACGCACACAGGAATGGTTGAGAGTTGTAAGTCACTTGGCCCTGGTTCCGCCACAGCTAATTGATTTTTAGTACAGACATTAGGAACATAAAGATGTAGACTTTATGGAGCAAGCTACTTCCACTCAAAGTTAAACATAAATTAAATAAATCCTCAAAAAATATTTTTAAATGCATAGGAAAAGTTTATTAATCGCAATTCTGTATTAACAAATGAAAACAAAATCATCATATTCAAGGTAATCTTTCAAGCAATACTGCTGTATGGTTCCCCTGTATGGGGAAAAGCTGCTATTTGCCACATTAAAAAACTCCAGGTCGCACAGAACAAATTGCTTAAAATGATGCTAAATCTACCCTGGCGTCATTCGACTCAAGATCTCCACCAAAGAGCGAATGTTGAGTTGATTTCTGAACGAATTCAAAAACTCAATAATAACTTTGTTTATAGCTGTGATAGTTCTGATAACCCACTCATTAACCAAATACATGTATAAAATCCGTGATAAATATCTTTTCTTTTGTTACACAATTTATATGATTATCATATATTTTTTAATTATTAATTTATTTACTTATATTGTACTGCTCTATTTATTTACTTATTTATATATTTAATTATTTATTTACTCATTTATGTATTATTTGTTTGTTTGTATATTTATTTATTTAATTATTTATTTATTTATTTTTTTTTTTTTTATTAATTTATTTGTTTATTTGTTTATTTATTTATTTGTTTATTTATTTATTTAATTATTTATTTATTTATTTATTCATTCATTTATCTTTTTACTTATGCGTTTATTTATTTATTTGTTTGTTTGTTTATTTGTATATTTATTTTTTTATTTATTTATTTATTTATTTATTCAAACATTTTTTTTTTCACTTACTAACTTATTTCTTAAATTACTAACAATTACTGATTATTCATGTGTATGCTTTCTAGTCACTTTATCTTTTATTTCTTTTCATTACATTAATTCAAATTGAAGGTTTTTAAATGCATTTTCCTTCAGGAAAACAATATTACCAAAATGTATAATTTTTAATAGTATTACGATAATGTTTCAGATGTAAAATAAGTAAAATCGTATCTCTGAATTGTAAAATCTGCGGTTACATTACCTTTGAAATTGATTTGCAAAAAAAAAGAAAAAAAATATGGATAGAAATTTATTTATTCAAACACAATAAATATTAAAGCAACTAACAATTGCACTAACAATCAGTCACAAAAATTGCACTCAATATTTTTTTGCTAAGTTCAAAACAGCGGAAATCCTTTTAAAGTTACTGCATCTTGATCTCCTTATAAAACATCAAGAAAAATTTCTCCATCTTGTATTTTTTTTTTGTATTTTAAACATTTTTAATGCAAGACGTTTTGGTTGGGCGAAAAAGGAAATCGAATTTGTCAACGCTATTTTATTTTATTTTACTTTATTTTGTCGTCTCAGCTTCCTTGATGACAAAATATTTTCTAAGGAATTTTTTTTCTTTCATTTCCTTTTCCCTTTAACAAGAAAGAAAAACAGAAGAAAGCAATTCTGTTGCTGTAACAAATTCTGTGCAATCATTTTGTTTAAATAAAAAAAAAAAAAGGATAAAATTCTAAAATGACATTATCAGCAAGTTTTGAAGTTTATACTTCACCCTGGCTTGATAGTAATCTCTGTCCTTGACAAAAAAAGCACTTGAAAAACAAATTGAAACAAAATACTTTTATATATATATATGTATACATCGCGCTGATAAGACTGATTGCGTTCATATTCTAAGGCCTGAGTGTGGCTTTTATATTGTATCTATTTTCTCACAACATTTCAACCGCCAACAATCCCTCGAGGGGTGCAGCATTCAAAAACTAACGATAAAATTCCAATTGCCAGTTCTTGTTAATAACTATTCATGAGCACCACTACCACGCCGACACGCCGTCGCGTCGCACCGTCATCATGATGATGCTATCAGAAACTATGTATAGGAACTGGATACCCTATTTCAATTGCATTTCCCTTATCCAGTGCCGAGTCCTGATGACTGACATGATATAGATACCCTATTTGTTCGGGTGGATGTTTTGATTGCAAATTCCAGCAGCGCGAGGAGCCGAGCGCCACCCTCCGCACCGCACCATCGTGTGTGAGAATTTAATTGCACATACGCCACCGAAACCCATGTCCATCTCCCCGAATTATCCATCCATCAGGATGAAGTATGAAACTAAAACTATATCCACCGCCAACGCGATATCACATAACACACACACACACACACCCACGAACATGTGTTCGTGTATAGATGGCAGTGTTTTAGTCATGTCCTGAAGCGTTGTATCATTAATATTTTGTGCACTCTTTGTATGCTTACTAAATTCATGAACAAGCGAGTTGTCGTCCTCTGCAAGGATGCAAGGACAACCAGAAGTAGGGGACTTTGATCCACACCCCGCATACGAAACGAAGTATATGTGTGTGACAACTTTAAATTTGACCCGCTATGCTCGTGCTCTACCAGCCAGCGATATCGCATCACTAGAACCCTTAAAAAAAATAAATAAAGCAAGTTCAAAGCTTGCTTGCTAGTAAAGGACACACTCGCTCTCTCTGTGATGCATGTACTCGTATGAGAGAGTGTGTGGATGTGAAGAGGAGTGCTAAATGGAAAAAGGACCAACAACAAAAAAATAATTTTTTTTTTCATTCACTTTTAAACGAATTCCAGTTGAAACATAAATAAAGTTTCATTTAAATTAAATTTTGCGGGTAATTGCTTGTTGTTTAACTTTATTATTGATGTCTCTATGCGGATTAAAATAAATGGAATGAAAAACGAATTATATTATGTTCGTGGATTAGTGACTACTGGTTGAAGTGAAAGCTGCTGTGTGTTGCTACTACTGGTGGTGCCTGTGTTGCCGTAAAGTGATGCAATGAAGTTTAAAATTGCAACAAAATGACAGTAGGTACAAACAGATTGAATTATAAGATTTTTTTTTTTATTCGAGTGGAAAAGTAGGTAGATATGCTTTTGAACTTTGGAGAAAAAAAAAAAACAACACAATAAAATTTAATTTCCAACCAATATAAAATTCGAAATTTAAACTAACTTGATTTAAAATTTTAATATATTTTGGTAGCTACTTTGGTCGATATTAAATTATTTTCATCATATTTTCAAAAGCGCTCAAATACAAAGTGCTTCATAATCAAGATCTATATATAACATTGAACTCCACAAATTTTCATTTTAAATATATATGTATGTATTCGTTTTTATAAGAGTGGACGAGATCTTTTTTATGAAATTTAAGAACTTTCAATGCTAATTGGAGTATAATAAAATCTGGTATTTAGTAATCCACCGCCGAAGGTATGGGAATCGAATATAGTATTCCAATTTAAATAAAGCAAAAGGAGAACTCTGCCTCTGGCAAAGAAGTTCTTGATAGTATCTCGCTTGTCATGATTAAATGCATCGCATCCTTAGTCATTCGTATGTGGCAGAAAGTTGTTGGTTTCGTCCATTCCTGCAAACAAGAAATGAGCAAACTACAATGATTGGGATTTGTTACTCACTAGGTCCTGGTTCTTCATGTGTTGTCGCTCCACCATATTCATTTAATTTATTTTTTTAAGGACAAGTTTTTTAGTTTTTAGTTGTTTTTTTTTTGGTTTTTATTTATGGAAAATAAATAAATAAAAAAAAAGACTAGATCCCATGGACTTTTACTTTTGTGGTTAAGAATTATAATGTAGCATACATTTTAACAACAAAAAAATGTTAAAAATGTCAAAGATATAAAAAAGTGATTTTTTGCTTGATAATTTTTATTTATGTTTTAAAAAAAATATTTTCAAAACCTAAATTTTTGAACTATTCAGCAATAGATTGCAAAATATTAACAAATTTAGTCAAGCCATTAAAATTTTCTCTAAAAAAAACCTCAAAGGATATATTTCCGTAACGCTAATAATTTTTCAATGACTTTGTTCATTACAGATAAATATCGTTGTACCCGTTTTCGAAAAAAAACTAAAAAAAAAAAAACAGAAATCGTGGTATGGCAATGGCAATTACTTTTTTGAATTTTTCACATAAAAATATACTCTGTGCCAAATTTGAAGCAAATCGTCACACCCGTTTAGTAGCTGAACACATTTGATAGGGAGCTGCAACTAGAGCTGCACCTGGAATAGCTGTCAAAATATTAAATACACACAATGTTACGAACATAACACAACGCAACTGTAGTCGGTGCTGCAAGAGTTCACCAACTTTTAACTTTTCACGTGCAGCACTTTTGACGTTTCAATTTGTATGGTTATTTGTTTCGCGAAAAATATTATTAAATTTAAAAATTATTAAAAAATTTAATAACAATCCCGTGTATGTTTTTTTTTCTCTAAAATATACAAAAAGCTGTACAGCTGCATTGTGGGCACATACAAAATAGCACGTTCGACACTTTTTCACAACTGTTGCATCTCCAGTTGTAGCATATTGTGTTCAGGCAGTTAAGCTTTAGTTTACGGACGGACGTACAGACGCATAGACACACGGACACACAGATGCACTTAGTACAGGCGCAGCACAGACGTATAGACACTCAAACGCTAAGCCCTATGGACGGTATAACGTAAAATCAGAAAGCAAGGACAGGCACTTTTTACAACACATCTAATAATCCCATAAGTGGCACTGGAGTCAAGTATGGAACAAATTCCATATTTAGATTTATTTCTCTAAAATCAACGATAGCTAAGATAGTGCGTATACGCATTTTTCTGTTGAAATAAAAATTGTAAAAGTTGCCTGGAAAAATACAAAAAAAAACTGAAAGTGCTTTTTTCTATACGATTTTTTTTAAAAGCTGGCAACCCAAATTTAAGATTCGAACGTTTGATTTGAATGATTCTTTTTATTTCTGATTTATTTGCACTGTCATTTTAAAATATTTTAAGTAAATTTCTATCCCACTCTAGCATTCTCGTCTTTTTTACGTTTAAGTTTTTTTTGTTTGTTTTTTACATAATTACCATAGAAAGCTGGAATTTTGTAATTTAATTCTTTCACACATATACATATGATATTTGTTACTTCTTTGGAAATCCACCTACCTACTTTCTTCAATTTTGTAATTGAACTCTCTTGAACCTGTAAAGCATAATTAAAATAAATTGGGTGGCGTGACAGTTCGTGTAGAACAGGGCCTAGTGACTTACAACTCCCAACTAATTATATGTTCGTGTTTTTGACAGGAATGGAGGGGACCTAGAATTTTCTGCCGAAAAGCTTAAGTGAGAAGCACTTTTCAGACAAGGAATACTCTTGGCAAATTTGTCAATTCCTCACAAGAGGCAGTAACTCGTGAAAAACAAATCATTTCATTTCATTCATTTCATTTATTTATTTAGTTTGCATATAAACATTAAGATATAATATCTTATAAACTAGTTTACAGCTTCAAGGTTTGTAAAATAAAAAGAAGAAAGACTACCCTAATAACCGTCATTTAGACAAGGATTTTATAAAGATGTATTCATTTAAAAAAATTAAGAATCAATTACAAGTTTAATTCAAGTAAAAAAAAAAAACAAAAAAATAGAATATGTATATAACAAAAAAAAACTTTAAAAAGGAAGGAAAAGAAAAATACTTTAGGAACATATATATCTCCATTTATTTATTTTAATTTGGAAAGAAAAAAAAAAAACAAAACAAAAAAAAAGAACACAGACATTTTCAGCTAGACTGAAAGTAGACACGTAACTTTCTCCGAAACATGGACTCACCCCTCAGTTCCCTAACATGCCGTGGCAGAGTATTCCACAGGCGAGTAGCATTAATGAAGAACTGCCTCCTGGAAGTTAAATATTTATATCGCGGGTGAATTATTATTAGGGATCTATCTGAGGAACCAAATCTTAATCTATCGAAAAGATACCGAGGTTGATGTGTTTGAATTACATTAAAGAGTAGTATGAGGGTTCGAAAACGTAATAGATTATCTAACGAAATGTTAGAGATTTGCCTTGAAAAATTGGAGACGCTGTCATATCTTCTTAGTCCATATATGTAACGGGCAATGCTATTATAAGCCACATTAAGTTTCCTCCTGCTGGCAGAATCGCAGTCACAGTAAATTTCGCACCCAAATGATAAAATTGGTAAAACCAGTGTTTTGGTGAGCATTGAACGGCGTAACAGTCCTACACACTATGACACTAACCATAACAACACTGGCTACTACGTAAGCATTATTATGTATTACTAGCCTACCCATGCGCGAATTCTCGCAATTACATAAAAATAAAAGACGCACAAGTAATTTTAAAATGACTTAATGTCAAATGCCAAAATATTATAAATCGGAAAGTGGAAGTGTTCAATTTAGAGTTCATTTTTATTGAAATAATTTTGTAACAAACAAATGCAGTTTTTGAACAAATTATTAACATTTTGAAATTAAAATTCGTCAAATCATCAGGCAGTTCTGCTTCGTTTGAGACCTCATTTGTAAAAATTGGTCGGTTAGGCGGAAAAGGGATTCATCAGGCTATCTAGAAATAATATATAAGATGATTTTTTTTGGAAATCCACCTTCTGCCACTCCCATTTTTGAGTTTTAGTAAACACACTTGAGTTTTAGTAAACATTTCAGCGAAAATAATACGCAATATTTTTCCCGCCCACTACCACGCCCAGATTGTTCAAATTTGAGTTTTCTTCTTAAGGAGGTTTTGGAAATTTGGACGCTAAGATATCTTTAAGACAAATCACTAAGTACATTCCATGTGATTTTTTGTAAATAAAAAAAAAAAACATTATTATTAAAAATTATTAAAATACTAAATAAAATTTAGGCTCTTAAGTTATTCATGTTTTATTAATTTTATTGATATTTTATTTTCTATAAACCTTGTACTTAAATCTTTTGTCTATCCAGATCGGCCAACTAGTATTTTGTAAAATGAATTTCTTCATATTTATGTATGTAATGATACTTTTTCCACATTTTTATTTGGATCCCGGTGCTGGTTCTAGATTCAAGGAGGTAGTTGAAATGATATGACCTGGCAGTGGAGCAATATGCTCAACTCCAAGATTCTTGGCTACATATTTGGCTTCAGTTAATGGTAAAACAATTGGTGATGATGGAGCAACAAGAAAAGTGGAATAACTAAGGGGGAAAGCACCTGGAAGAACTGATCCATGGATAGCTACTGATGATGGTAAGGGAGAGCTAGAATCCTTGATTTCTGGTGCAGCTTGTTCCAAGTTGATCGAAGAAGTTGAGATGAAATGTCCAGGAAGTGAGGCAATATGTTCAGAGCCTGGCGTCTTGGCAACATAGGTGGCTTCAGCAGAATTCAAACCAACTGCTGGTACAATGAGAGGAGAACGGTAGAGATGGGTCGTTGCAGCTGGGATGACTGGAGAATGAACAATAATTGGATGGGAGTTACTGATAGCAACTTCTGGTCCATAGGCAGCAGAATATAGAACTGGAGAATTGAATGCCAATGGAACTACGCTTGCCTGAGCATTCATAGCCAAAGCACATACAACCGCAATGCAAATGAAGAACTGTAAGAAAACCGAAATTAATTAAAGGTATAATTTTTGAAAAGGTACTGGGTATGCAAATGAAGAACTTACCTTCATGATTATTTTTCTTTTTTTTTTTTAGTTAAATTGAATAATGATCTTGACGATGAGAGAAGTTAGCCAGTAATGTGTCTTCATATCAAATTTTGACACGCTTTTATAGTTCTTTATAGTTGTTTTATACTTTTTTAGTTGCACCGCCTTTGGACTTAGACAAGTTATACAATCAATGATTGTAGGTTCAAACAACTATAAGCGTGATGTTCTTGTCTAGCCTGAGGGCTAAGAGACCTTAAATGTCAATTAAATATAACAACATTGGTCGTACTTATTTCCTTAATTAGTGGAACTTTATCACAAAAAAAAAAAAAAAAAAAGTTTACAGTGGTATATTTTTTACTTTATTTCGCTCATTTTCTTTTTACAAGGCTTGTCTTTTATATCAGTGAGATCTGCGACTGTAATAAAAATAACATCGATTTTAGAACTTTAAAAGAAATGAGAATTCAGCATGTAAACCCGGGGAATCATACCCAAAATTATTGGCCTTTTAAAAACTTTGTTTATAAAGGTTAAAAAAAAAAAATAATTTCGTTATATTATTAAGAGGCCAAAATTCCATTATATCGCCACAAAAGCTGCCTACCCACCCGCAAAAACAAGCACGAGTAGGTTTTGCAAAACAAGCCCAATTAAAATTCAATCCCATGTGTGCTCCTGGATTCGTTTTTTTTTTATCTATATAAAGAAGTTTGCCACGCACGGTTGGGTCGGGTCGCTAGATGCCACGGCTACGGCCACCACCACTCGACTCGCATCCTTCTCTTTTTCAAAACAAATATGATGAAAATAAACCGTTCATTCGAGCATCCCAATATAGCTGATGGCTCATAATGGGCCAAAATGATTTAACAATTTAAATGGCCATAAAAATATTTATTACGACCAGATGGAAGGGTATCGTAAAAATGCAATTACTTCATAACCGCAGATCCTTTGTATCGCATACATGAGTAGCTGATGGGATGTTGTATTATGTATGTATGTCCTTGTTTGTGTTCATATCGTCGTCGTTGTGGATGTGGGTGGGTATTTTTTCTTTTTTATTTTGTTTGAATGAGAAAATGATTTCCCATCGTTTTGTATCATATTTTTGGCGCGTGAATTTCCTTGAAATTGCGTTGTGGCGGGCGGTGGAGAAGGAAGTCGGATGTGTTGATGTATAGGTATAGGTATAAGGCGTCGAAGTGGGTTCAACTTGAAGGAATTTCTATTAAATTTGTTGCCAATGTATTCCTTTGGGTGTGCGACATTTTTTTCTTTCTTTTTTTTTACAAAAAACTAAAAATGAAGAAGAATATTACGTACGTTGCCTGAATGCGTATCTACAATGCGGACGTTATTCGCGCAATTCGCTTTTCTCGACATGAAGATAGCGCCGTACATAACTACATATAGCGTGCAACAATCCTTGTTTGGTTTTTTTTTTTTTATTTATTTTTTGTTCCCTATGATGAAGAGTAAATTTCGTCTCTGGCTTTATTATGAGAAGAAGAAAAAGAAACCAAGAAGAAGAGATGAAAGTATCAAAGGGAAATAAAATGATAACGAATATTTTAAAAATTCTTGTGGTGTACGCTTGAGTTGAAGTATTTCGTGTCAGTAATGCGTGAGGGAAATCTTCTAAAGTGGCAAGTGATTTAATTTTAAAACAAAAGTAGGGTTTTTTTTTTGCTATACCTATATATATACACTGAAGAATATTATAAAAGAAGACGACAGAAAAAGTTTACTAAGAAGGGATGGTTATGGTTGGTATATATAGATATACATAATATGCGATTCGAAGGAAGTAGGTATGTAGGTATATATTGTTAAGGTTACTTTCAAATTTCTACTGAGGCATTAAAAATGTTGAAAGTGATATCTTCTTTTAAGTATTTCTAGGGGAGGTTCGTTTAAGAAGATTGAAGTTAAATGGCTAGGAACGTGAAGTTCAAGAATGTGAAATATTAAAGAATTTACAAACTGACTCTATATTATAGATATAAATGACTGCGCGCATAGAAAATAAAAGGATATTTAAAAAATATTATATTTTCCAATAAATATAGGAAAATAATTTAAAAATGTTCATATAATTTTGAGTGCATATTTATAAAATTTATTAAATAACTGAACCTCTTTGCCTGTTCTAAGAGGGTAATTATTTCAAATGTGGTTAATATTACAAACAAATAAAATAATAATAATAACCAAATATATGACAAATTTTATCTATACAAATGTAATATAGACTCTTGTTTTCTATATTTTGTTTTGTATTTTTTATTATTATATATTATTTATATACATATTATATATATTATATTATTTGTTATTTATATAGGTCAGCTAAATTTTAATAATACATTCTTCTTGTTATTATATAAATATTATATATCTAACTAAGTAGACATGATTATTATACGCTGATGCTTCTTTAATTCTTATTGTATCTTGTTTTGAATTAGATTTGTCTTTATATATATTTTTGTAATATATATAAATTTAGTTTATAGGTAGTTTGTAAGTAATTCTAGTTATAAATTTAATCCAGGCCATCTGAGCCATAAAGTGAACATATGTCGGGAGCAAACATATGAAATTAAAAAAAGAGAATTATCAAAAGAATTAATAAAAATAAAAATGTATGTATAGATATTTTACTAAAAACATTTATTGTATTTATAAACTAAGCTTAACCAGATATAATTGTTAAAGTCGGTTACCATGAATTCAAAATAATGTAATCATAAATTTTCAAATGTATTAATGTCTCAATAAAAACAAAATGAAAAATGAAATGATTAAATAATTGAAATATTAAAAACATGGCAAGAATTCTAAATAGCACATTTACATATATATTTTATCCAGCATCATCGAAATTCAAAGCTCTAACCTAAAACTAAAGGCTAACTTTTGAGTGCGAAAGATAAACAGAGAAAATATATTTGCAACATTTACGAATTTGGTTTTTTAGCCAATTATTATAAGTTATAACCATCGAACTTTTTTTTCTTTTTGTTTTTTTTAATTAGAACTACCTCATTCCAATTTTTTTTAAGTTTGAGTTCTTTGATACCTGAATTTTGGTTATCAGGTAGCATAATCTGAAAATTGAATCTTAGTTTGTATGAGACTTTTAGACTCAAAAACTACTAAATCAATTTTGCTAAAATTTATTTTACTTATCAAATTTTATTTATCTCCTTATTTAACATTTTACTGACACGCCTTATTTTATTATATTAAAATTGTATCCTTATACATATAACGTTCTTAGAAAACTGAAAATTTATATAATAAATTTATTATTATTATAAATTTTCAGATTTCTAAGAGCGTTATATGTATGTATGTATAGTAAAATTCTTATATGTATAAATAAAATTAGGCGTGTCAGTAGGTGGAATTAATAACACATATGAAATATGATTTATGTTGAATCTTGAGGCAAAAGCATGTATGTATATGTATGTGTATTTTTTGGAATTCCGCCTACTACCACTCCCACTTTTCTTATATCTTACCTTATATATCAAAAATAAAAACTCTTGAACGTAAGGCTTAACATATGTAATTTTTTTACTGCCTTTTACCACACCCATTTTTCTTAGGGTATATATGGTACCAAAAATAACAGTACCTACCATACCAATTATAATAACTTTCAATGGGAATTTAAAAAAAAAGCAAGGAAAATCTTATTTGGATTTTATTGCAAATTTTTAAACGCAAAAAAATTGAAAAAATTTAGAGAGAGTTGTATTCGAAAAACCTTTATTTTATATACTTCGTCTTTTTAAGGGAACAATATTTTGTTGATGATCGCTGGAATGGATTTAAGTGTCAACTTATTATTTGCAAAAAATATTATAATCTTTAAATGAGCTGAAATTATTTTTCCATAACTTTGCCATTCAAGAGTTAAGATTGAAAAACCAGTAATTTTGTTTTCTTTTTCAAAAATATTGGTATCGTTTGAATGCGAACAATCGTGGGAATGAAATGTCAATATAATTCTAGAAAGTCACATAATTTATAGAATTTACGTGAATATTATTTCAAAAATATTTATCGTCCACAAGTTATATAAGAAAAACTAACATTTTTGTCAGTATACATTTTTTCAGTCGGAAGAAGAAAAGTGTCAAAACTTTTTTTTATTTATATAAATTTGCATACAAAAATTATATTTCAAAAACTGGTTGATGATTTATTTGAAATTTAATTTTTAACTTATAAAAAATAGATACTTAAAATGAACGTACCAAAGTACAGTGAAAGCTCTAATAAGCGGACACTCATGGTCCCCCAATTTTTGTCCGGTTATGAGAACTGTCCGGTTAAGGGAAAAAAAATAGAAAAACTTTTTTTTTAACTTTATGTTAAATTTGTATTATTAAAAAATGACATCGCTCAAAATATAACGGAACGCGATGAGAAAAGGAAATATACGTTCTCAACTTAGTTACTCGGGAAATTCCCTAAAGCTATCAACATAACATTGCTCTGTATGGTTATTAGAGCTTCGGGTCCGGTTATGTTTTCCTGTTCTGTTTTATTTTCTGCTTCATTTGTTAGGTGTTCATTATGTGTCCGCGTATGGGAGGTTTTCTTTCTAAAATAAGCCAAAAAAGTGTCCGTTTATAGGAAAATAATTAGTATGAAAAATTCAACTTATTGGAGCTGTCCGCAAGTAGAGCTTTCAATGCAATTTCTTTTAAATGTTAAAACAATTTTTTTAACAAGTATTAACTGAAATTCAAAATTTTCTCGTCTAGAAACGGAATTCCCCGAAAAGGAACCACTTTTCAGTCAAAACTCGATGTTTCAAAAAATCGATATTTTTTTTTTCTTTTTTGAGATATATGTTAGAACTTTTGAACTTCGCAAAATTAAAATTTTAAAAATTGTTGTGCTACATCAAATCTTATAAGCTTGAATTGAAACTTGAATAAAGTTCTTCAGAATTCAAAACTCCAAGCGTTACGTCTTGATATCAAAGCTGTTTGTTCAACTTCATCTCTATGCAAGTTTTATTGTTTATTAATCGCGTTAAATCATCAAGAACATCACAAGTATACTGTTATACTACAACGTAGGTACTCATAAAAATTAAATTAATTGTTTCAAAAAATGTATAATATTTTTTTTGCAAAAATGAAAACTTTTTTATCTTCACTTCTATCTCGACATATTAATTTTTATAATTCATGTACAATGAAACTGTTTCTTTAATTTATGAAGTTTAAATCTTCCTTTTATTTATTCATTTTAATATAGGTCAAAGTTTTTCGCCTACTCCACTCTCAATTTTCCACACGAAATACTCCTGTTACGCAATTTAATTTCCAACAAAACATTTTACTCGTTTTTCCACTTCCGCTTTTTATTAAAAAAAAAATTGAAATTAAACACCAGTATTCTTAAGAAGTCGTCTTTCTTTTTTATTTAGTCATGTACCTACCTACCGTTTCTTTTAAAAGTTTAGTTGGTTCTTTATACTTCTTAAACAGTTCCCTTTTTTCACAACTAAGCACAATTTACATCACCTTTTCATTCATCCACAAACTTACGTTTTTTTTGTATAGAAAAAAGGCTTTTAATAAGTTTATTTTTATCTCAACTTTATATGGAGAGGCAAAGCTCTGAAAGATGTCTCATCATATTTATCATCATCCTCTTCATCATAACCAGCATCTGATGCCTCTGTCCTAAACCAATTTGCACAACTTTCCTTAACTTGTATAAAAGAAAAAAAAAAGTTTCTTTTTTTTCAATAAACACTTGTAAAGTAATAAAATCTTTATCCCCTCATAAATCATACGACTTCCTTTGACATCCTTGTGTCATGTATCTGCATAAAGTTAAAACGAAATGGATGAACAAAAAAAAAAAAAAACTGAAATCAAAGGGCACTGCCTCACCTTTAGGCTAAAACCGCATATAATGTTATAATGTACCTATACCAATACACAAACACAAGTTCCTTTTTTTTTAAGATCCTTTGAAATCGCTTTTCATATATTCGCTTTCTTCATTGCCTTCATCACATCACATCACACGACTACCATCATCATTATTATCACCATCATCATCATCATCATGATTATAGTCCTTATCCTCATTCAAAGGACTTTTTAATAAAATGAGAAGAAAAAAAAAACGGAAACTTCCATCATTTTCCTGTCACAAACTAAAGTCTATAACATATCATCCTCGAGCCTGCCCTCCCTAACTTTGACATTTTGTGGAAAAACTGACACTAAATGTATTGCAGCAGCAGTGGAATTCCCCGCACGTCAAAAAAATGTCAATCATCTCCTTTTAGCCTGGGAATTTTCACAGGAATATACAAACATACAGAGCTATATGTACAATATATATATATTCATTTTTTCTAATAACTTTCATACCCTCTCGCGTCACGCCTCACGCCTCTCGCCACCCACCCCCTTCTTCACAAATATTTAAAAATGGTTCTCATTTATTTATTATATTTGTTTTGGCATGGAAAACCTTTGAACATTTATTCATACACATCTAGATTTATCCTATATTGGATAATGTATCTATACATACATACATATATCTATAGAAAGGAAGTTATGTTGCATCCTATATTTCGTTAAGTAGCAAGGGAAGACACATATCCTGGGATTTCTTGATTTTAAATACCTGTCCCACTGCGCGTTGACATCGTTAGTTTTTGTCAACACAGTAAGGATACAAACATACCTACATCGTATTTATGAATTTATTAAAGAACAGGTATCCTGTTGGGAGGCAAAAAAAAAAAAAATTATGGAATGGACTCACAAAAATTCCTTCATTATTTAAGTCTAAGGAATCTCAATCTCAGCTCAGTGGGCTGTTTGAACAAAAGTTAAAGAGAGAAAGCTTATACAAAAAAAACTGTTCCTATACAATTTTATGCGACAAAAAAAAAGTCTCATACACAAACACACACACACAATGAAAGCCAAAGAGGAAATAAGGACATCGTGCTAAATTATTAATTTTAATATTGTAGACTTTGTTTGATAGAGGACGATGGAATTTTTTTTTGTAGACATTATGAAGCACACAGTGACATGTGACAGACATTTTTTTTTTAGGTCCCTAAGGCGGATATATTTTTATTATATTTTTATAATTCTTAAATAGGATAACATTTAATTAGTTTTTTTGTTGTTCTCGTGTCCCTGAATGGTGCTTAACTTTAAGAATAATATAAGATGGAATTTTTGGCAAGAGAGAATACCTTACCAGCAAAATATCTTTCTACTTAAAATCTATTGAATGTGTGAATGGAAGATTAAAAATTATAATCTTTTGATTTTTTTTTTGTTTTGACACTTTTTTTTTTTCTTTAACGGGATTGTAATTTAAGATGGAATTTTCACAAAAGAATTTCTTTTATTTTAGTTTAAAAATTAAATTTCATAAATGGAAATATTTGTTTGAAATAATTAATGAATTTAAATAATAAAATGCCCTCACATCGACTATAATATTTTGTTATCCTGCTGAAGGTAACAAAGACAAAAAGCCTATTAATGAAAAAAATTGAAAAATAGGAATACAGATGATGTTCAATTTAAATCTTAAGAGATATTTCGGAAGAACTTGATAAAAATGAGTCGGACAGAATCCTGTAACACCAAATCCAAAAACCAAAAATCTATAAAAAAAAGCTCAGAATCCAGAAAACAAAAAAATTAAGAAAACGAAAAAAAGCTCAAAAAAAAAGAAAAGAAAAATAAAATTTCAGATAAAATAAATAAAATTATTCCTATAAAATCCCTTAAATCCAAAATCCCTTCAATCCGAAAAATCCAAAATCCCACATTTAAAATTAAAAAAAAAAACCTTCAAATTGTTAAATAAAAAAGCCAACTCTTTAAAATCATTTATATTAAATAAAAACAAAATAACTATTTAATAAATACAAGATAACAGAAACAAAACATCAAATAAATAAAACATTATAATCAGTTACCGCAAATGTTTCATTTTATATCAATTTTCAGGTTTTCAGGTTTTTTTTTTTGGGACAATTATTCGGGATAGTGGGTTTTTGGGTTTCGGGATTTGGGTTTTCTCGATTATAGGTTTCGTTTTTTTTTTTTCTTGTAAGCTTTCTGGCGGTTTTAAATACATTCCAATAGCCAGCAATTGTGTGCGAACGAACATATATTTATTACAAAAATAGTTTTAAGGGATGTGGGATATTTGAAAAATTTTTAATTGAGAATTCAATCCAAAGCGAATATATTGGAAAATAAAGCCGATCTAAAATTTCAGTACAATATGTATTTTGGGAGGGTAAGACAAAAACTCAAAAATCAAAATTTAAAAAGCCCAAAATCTCAAAATATAGAAAAGCCATTATCCAGTAAAACCAAAAGGCCAGAATTTGTAAAAACCCACAATGTAGGACACCCAAAAATCAGAAAAGTAAAAATACCGTTAGCCCAAAAATACTGAAAGACAAAACTGGAAAAAGAGTATTGTTAAAGAAATTTAAAATAAAATTGCATTCAAAATCTTGAAAAATCATATCAAATAAAAAATATGTCATTTCGATTTCGGGAAAAAATTTTCGGGACTTAAGGTTTTCTAGAATGTGGGTTTTTGGTTTTCTGGATTATGGGCTTAAATGATTTTGGATTTTCTGGATTGTAAGCTTTAAGGATCTTGGATTTTCGAGATTTTAGTTTTCTGAATTATAAGAAACTAAATAAAAAAAAAATCTCGAGAAAATTAAATTGACTCTTTAATTTAAGATTATGCAAATCCTGTGAGTAGTTGTCAGTTGATGGTAGAAAAATGAGATTTTTGGAAATTTATGAACTCAATTTCCATAGAACATCCAAGTTAAACACTTAAAATCTGAATGATTAAATGTTACACCAAAATTTCACATTTCTGTGAACCTGCTTATGAATATTAAGAAACAGTTAAAATCTGATGAATGAATAAATAACACTTATAGGAAACAATTATAACTGAAAAAACATTCTCAAGCTCTTTTAAATTAATTTAATTGCCATGTGGTCATATTTATACAGCAGAAAAAAAACCTCACAATAAAATTTCTTAACCAAAAGCATATTGTATTACAAAGCATAGCTACCAATATACCCTCTGCAGAATAATTTCCATGCATGCAAAATTACTGCTTCGCTTATGCAAATGATTTATGGAATAAAAAATTCATGAACATCAATCAAGTTCGCATACAACATAACTTAAACGAACAAAAAAAAACAACACAATTCTCAAAAGAGACTTTTAATTTGTTTTCTGAAGAATTTCACTTTTAACCCACTTTTTTTTTTTTAAACTCCTTACCAGTCATTTGTTTAAAATTACATGGAAAGCAATTTAACGGTTTCTATATATTCGTATATAACCTGCCCATATTGTCGTACCGTCCATAACCCACACTTAAAGCTACTTACTCTCTCGGTTCCAATTCGATTCACCCCTCGATTGAGTGCAGAATTGTTTCCGAGTAATTCAACTGGGCTAAGCGATTATCCACATTGACCGAATTCGCATTCTCTGATCGGCTAATTTGAATTCATAGTAATTCCCGACATCGCATCAACGCGAAGTCGTCGTCGTCACCGTCAGTTGGTCGTGCTTCGATGCTCGATGGATGTCGACGTTATTTTTGGAGTCCATCCACTTAATCGTCCCAATTCTGAGGCTATTATGTAGATAGATACGTTTTCGTCATCCATCAAGTGTTCTGTCTGCCTGTCATTATGCATCCAATTACATGCACAATTGCAACGCCCAACGACTAACTATATAGCCAACTTAAATCCTGGATCGACTGATGACGACGACGACGACGGAACGGACGAGAACGAAAACGACCAAGGACTCAAATTGGCCAATTGATGAATTTTACGCCCGTACACACTCTCTCCCCATTCCCATTATAAATACCTACCTTTACCCACTGGCCTACCTAATGGTAAACACATAAATAAATACATACATGAACATACATATATGCGTGTTCATTCGTCCTTGGCAGCTTGAAAAGTAAATGAGCTACCGATGTAATTGTGCGCTTGTGTCGCGGGCGGGCAAAGCGAACCATATAGCAAGACTTATTTTTAACAGAGATCCTTGTGGCGTTATGGTGCCGTGCAACAATTTACATTTCATTTGCTTTCACATCCACAATACAGGATCAATAAGGATATAAAATACCTGGGTGGGCTGGTGCAGATGGTGGGCGCTCCATCTGTGTGGAAATGTGTGCATTTATTGTTTGAGTAGACTACAAATTGCATTTCCTTGCAGCAACAATAACAGCAACGTAAACAGGAGATACACTTACATTAAAAAAAAAAAAACAAGATGGAATAAGAAATTCTTATAATCTGATTCGAGTCTTATCTTAGAAGGATATCAACATCCTGTTTGTTGTTGTTATTGCAGTATCCATAGAATCTTATAGTTGTTTCATTTTTCTTATTCATCGTGCTTTTTTTTTTCTTCTATTTTGTCTTCTTCTTTTTTTTTCAATTTAATAAAAATTGAACAGTCCATTAAGATTTCTCTTACCTGACTGAGCAGAAAATTGAGCTCAACGTTCCGGTTTGGTTGGAACAGCGATAGCGACAGCAACAGCATCCAGCATCATCATCTTTTGCTTTGAACATCCTTGATGCAAGAGAGTAGAATCACCGTGCGCGGCATTCGCGCTACAGTTGGTTTCGTGCAAGTGCAAGTGCAGAGCAATATAAGGACTAGGGCCCCGATGGGACATATAGGGGTGCGGTGGCATAAGATAGCAAGAACATGGGGTTAATAGCTGACTGTTATCGGTATCAGGATCGATTGCATTGATGCTATACAAAACCCATCATGCATTGTAGTTATAGTGGAACCCAGAAAAAAGAGATGATGAAAAATAAAAGATGTATACCATGAGAAAATGGGATTCATTTATGAAAACGGATATGTGCACAGATTGACAATTTGTTCCTTGTTGTTGTTGTTGTGGTTTTTGTTACTGAAAGGATGATTTTTATTTTTTTAACCAATGCACTTTGGGTTTATCTTTGATCAATTTTTATTTGCGGAATAGAGGATTTGTTAATAAGAAAACATGAAAACACACACACACACACACACAACTTGCGGACAGTATCATTGAATAGAGCAGGTGAATGAAATTCAAGAATTGCTCATATTTTGATAACTTTTGTTTGGTCGTTTTAAGTTATTTATTTGCAGTTTCCAGTAAGCTATATGTTTTCTATAAGGACAAAGTTGCATCTACAAATAAAATAATTTATTTCATAGAATTTTCAAATACATTTTCCTGATTAATGTTATTATCAACTATCAAGAAGTAGATGCCTACGAAACAATTGTACACTGTGGCGTATACACACTTTTTATTTGTATTTTTTTTTACTTTTGTTATAATTTAATTTTCTTAACTTTTCTTTTTATTCACATTTCTTAGGGCCTGTTTCACTTTGTTTGAATAAAGTTCTGATTAGTAACTCGACTCAAAAATATCCTATAAATATAATAAAAAAAAATAGAAATTGGATACTTTGATTAGAATTTAAAAAAAATATTTTTCCCTACACCCATCTTCCAAGTAGATATGTATCTAAAAAAAGGATATTTTAAATTTGATACCATTGTTTTTTATATGTATATATGTAGGTACTGCAATATGGCAAGATATGGATTCGTTAAAAAAATCGAAATTGAAATTTGATCAAAGTTGACATTACGATGAACACGAAGTCGAAAAAAGTGGGTCTCGCAATTCTGTCTGTCTGTCTGTACTTTTAGCTGCAGCCTAAACGGCTGAGTTTAGTTTTCTATAAACTTGGTACATTGCGTTTTTTGGACATTTCCCCACACATTTTTTTTATTTTTTTTTTAAGACCAAAAATAACGGTATCTGCCAGTACATTTTTTTTTAGCAACAAATGAAAATTATATTTTTCTCCAAAACGATCCCACAACTTTAAAAAGAATCCAGCAATTTTGTTTGCAAAAAGGCTACCATTAAAAAAAATGGTTATAAATGGTAACTCCCATAGAACCATTTTTTCGATTTTCTCAAAAATGGTTCAAATGAATTTGATTAATTTTTGTGTTGCATACCAAATTTTTCAATTATTTTTTAGGATATTTGAAAAAAGTTTCAAATTTTTTTTTGAGAAATTATTAATTTGAAAAAGACTTGGTCGATTTTTATTAAAATTCGCATCTAGTAGTTTTTTGACATTATATAGTAGATTTTAAATACAAATAATTCTTATAGCCAAAAATGACGGTACCTCTCATACAAATGTTATGAAAAATCTCATTTTTCTTAGAAATGACTCCTACGATTTTTATTTAAAATTTTATGTGAGCTTAAATCAGTACGATATATTATGTTATTGGAAAAAAATATCTTTCGATTAAAAATGGCATCCTTCATAGAACCATTTTGTTTTGATTTTGACTATCTCATTATCTGTTGAACCAATTTTAATAAAAAATTTTTACACAAGAGCTTCTAATAAATTTGAATAATATTGCATATCAAAGTTTTCAAAAAAATCAAATTTTAGATTTAAAAAAAAAAATCAAAATTAAATTTTGAAAATCCGATATTTCAAAAATGGGAAGGTAATTTTTTTTCGAAATTAATTTTTAAGCTCCGCATCAATAAACACTAAAAAATGGCGTACCAATTTTTTTCTTAAACATGTTTTCAAAATTGTATGTATATAAATACATATAAAAAATATTTTTTTTAAAAAACCGCTCCAACGATTTAAAATTTTTTTTCATAAATTGAGATTTGTGTAAAAAATCAGATGGTCTACATTGCGTTGGTGTCAAAACAGTTTCAGAAGTTATTTAATTAATTTATTTTTATTATATTTTTCAACAAGTTTTCAGTCTAAAGCGTAAGTACCATGTATAATTGTACAAGTTTGTGCGAACCAGTCATGCGTTTTATTTATTTGTACCTCATTTTGAAAACTATTTAATCTTAAACTGCACTTGTGGTTTCTTAGATTTAGCCCGAACATGTTGCCAAACTGCTGGACCTATTTTGACCAAACTTTAAAGAATCACTTCAATACTAAAAAAAACTAAGTTCAATTAAATCGGAGATTTCAAAATCGATTTAATATTGCTATAGATTAGTGGCCGAAATTCAAATATTCCAACTCATACCATAGAATTCGTGTCGATATGGCAAACAACAGCTGAAGTTGACATACAAAAAAAAAGTCGTTGAGAAATTTCAGTTGATAATGAAATTGTTAAAAACATGAGTAAGAAACGGAATCAACAAATTGAAATTCACTAAAGTACTGAAACTGTTTTTTTTTTTTTAGCTCAAAACTATTTCATTGAATTAATTTTAAATATTTGCAAAAAATATAGTTTAAATTCCGCAGTAAGTTTTCTTCCTTCTTAAAATTGTTTCAATTCTTTTCTTTTCTTAGTCGCAAACAAAAAAATAAAAAAAATAAAAAAAATATTATTCTCAAATAACACTCAACTGATGCTGCTATGATTGAATAAAATCTAAATAAAAACCAATACTGCCATTCGAGTGCCATCACAATGCCAGGCAGAAGAACTGATATTGAATTACTTTGCCAGAAACAAAAAATAAATAAATAAACTTCTTGAACTTCTTGTCGTTTGTAGGTACTTATAAAAGTTCACAACTCTTGCCCTCTAGGAAATCAAAAGTCGACAAATAAATACAAAAAAAAATATATATATAAAGAAGAAAAGTCATTTTGCAAACGATCTCAATATCTGTCTCAATTGGAAATTCTTTTTTTTTATTTATTGTTTCACTTTCACAATGGCACCAAAGTATTCTACTACAATCTACAACAATACAATAGAAACCTATAGACGACTATAATACTCAAATCCTTGTATATACAGTTCTTCGATTTGGGAAACAAACTCAAGGTAAAAGTAAAATAACGCTTAGTAGGTAGGTCTTGGGTTATTTTTTTTTTTCTTTCTCAAAATGTGAAAGTATACAGCTACATTTGTGTTTTGTTGTGTTGTGTTGTTTATTCGATGGCAACGATTATCCTTTCAATTACGGTGGCGCACCCAATGCAAATTGAATTCTCCTATTTGTACCTTTGGTTGTTTTTTTTTATTTTCAATTTTTTTGTTGTATTTACTTTTTCAGTAAATACGTAGTGTACCAACCTATATCTAGTAATGTTGAAATAAAAAAAATAAGGTACAAGTTAACAAGGACAAAAAGGCCGTCCGGATAACTGCAAGGATGAGCGAGAGGTTGATATCTTAAATTTGATGATATCAAAAGTTAATCCTTGCAGGTTTTGGAGAAAAAGTTTTTATCTATTCGGAGAATGTACTCTATACATAAAATGATAAGGTAGGAACAATATATTGGCTTAGATGATGAGGGGAAGAATTTTGGAATGTAAAAGTTTAAATCTTGTATCTGATACATTACAGATTATGGTAGGAAAACAAAAGGCTAGCTACATATATGTAAATGTGTCTGGTTTTTAGACATTTTATTGATTGGGCAGTTGAGGTTAGGATTTTATTTTTATTTTATTGAACTAGATATAAGTTAAAAAAAAGAAATTTAATTTAACAATTATTTCAGTTTCAAAAGTAGACATAATTTAGATTTACTTTATGTTAACTATCTTGCGGTATAGTAACATATTTTTTTTGTTTTAATATAGTAACCTAGTAAACTTTTTCAATGACCATACAACAATTAGTCCTATTTCAATTTAAGTTAAAGTAATTGTAGGTACCTGTGCACTTTAATTAGGTTAAAACCTTCCATTAACTCGTTCATAAAAATTACAATACCTACGGCTAAAAGGATTCCAACTTTTTACTCACTCAGACTTTTTCGTTATATTGCCACTGACATGGCAATAACTAATAAAATCAGGATAACTCCTTGACTTGTGTTTCCGAAAAATTTATAAATTTAGTTTGCCCTCGTTTCGTGTGCTCGCTCTCTTGAATTTTATTGCTTCGTTTCTACTTTTGCCAGACGCATTTGCCTGCGTCCTGCGTCGTCGATCATCCTGTCCTGGTCCCTGGCTATACCTCCTGATGCTATTGCTTGGATGGGGCTTGTTGGCTACAACAGGTAATCGAGTTAGGTACAGAGTTTAACGCCAAATAAAAAAAAAATGATTTAATAGAGTAGTATTTCTGAAATTCGCGCTCAAGGACTCTTTTGTGTGTGTTCGGGTAGAGTTGGTCTGTTTAAAGCTCTATATAATTTCCAGTATTCGGAATCAGGAGTTGTGTTTGGAGAAAGTTTTCTAGCATTCCTTACTTGCATTTTCTCTCATTGCTATGTATATACTCTATGCCCTTTCGATTCTTGTAGCCTTCCTGGTTTTATGTCGTCTAAATAATGAGAGTTGTAGTTTTATTTTTTTTGGCTATGGCAGAGTAGGTAAGGTAAGGTACCTACTTCTTTTGGCATTGTTGTACGCCATTTTGGGATTTTCGATGGGAATTTAAGTTGTTTTTTTTTTTTTTTTTTTTTTTTGTACAATTCGAATTCTTCTACCGAAGAAACTTTGAGACCCGTTTCGGATGGATTGCTCTACAGCTGCTAGAGTATATGATGATGGTAGGTATTGGTGTCAAAGATCGGAAATAATTTCGCGAAATTGAGTTCACTTGAACAACATTGTAAAAGTTTCATTCTGGCTTATTCAATTTGAAATGATGAGGCGAAAAGTTAACGAGGATGAACCCATACCAACCTCTCGACCTAATTGCCTTCGAATGAGAAAAGAAAAAACTTTTAATTTAATTGTATAATTTCATTAAGTGTATATCTATATCAAAAATATAATTAAGTTGATAAGTTCTAAGTTTGTAAAAAAGAGATATAGTGTGGAATGATTTATATTCAATGAATTCGTCTAGCTCCAGATTCTTAGCAGATTAGTGAAATATCTTATAGTGTATTTTTGTGATATGTGCATTGGACATATTCTTAGGAGGAAAAAAGTAAATCTGTTTTATAAAATTAGATAAGTGTGTAAAGTGATAATTTAACAATAATTGTCAAATTTCTGACCTATGAACAAAATTTTGTAAAATTGTCGCGAAATGTTTGACAACTGTCATGACAATTAGTATCTAATAATTGTCAAGGGAAACGGCTTTTGTATAAGCGCTTTTTAAGAGGAGGAGAAGTGGGATTTGGTGTGAAACATCCCTATTTCTCGAAAACGGCTCAAATTATTTGAATAAAATCTTCCGAGTTTGTTCTGATAATTGAGGCAAAAATAAAAAAAAAATGATTTAGTAAAATGACTAAAATCCGCCCACTGCGACGCTCACCTTTATTGTTTCTTAGTTTTTCGGAAATGGCTCTAACGATTTGAATTAAATTTATATAGTTTGTTCAAATCAACGAGAAAGAGTTTTTGAAAATAAATCCACCCACTACCACGCTTACTTTTCTTAGAAATTGGGTTCTCGATAATGGCTCCTACGATTTGCATGAAATTGTCAGGGAGTGTTCTTATGAACAAGAGAAAATTCAAAAAAGGTTTTCAGGAAAATCAGCCTATTTCCACGGCCACTTTCATTGTTACTTGTTTTTCAAAATGGACGATTTGAATGAAATTAACAGCGAGTGTTATGATGAAAGAGAAAAAAATAGAAAATTGTTTTGGGAAAATCTGCCACGTTATTTTTTCCATAAATTTAGATTTGTTAAAGAAATTAAGAAATTTGATTTATGTAGGCAATCTCAAAATTTAATTCTATTCATCCAAGCCGATTAAATTGGATTCAAGGACAAAATTCGAAACTAACGTACTTAAACGATTATATTACATAAAATATTGATTATTGATTAAAAGGATAAATGTTCTTAACGTAATATTTGAAAAACATCCTCTAAATATAAAAAATAAATAAAAATCTGATATTTGCTTAATTCCAAAGTATGTTTTCTTTTAGAAAAATTTATTTTTAATTTTTATTTTCATCCCATACTCTATTGGAGCTTCAAGCGATTAAAATTTATTGAACTATATTCAATTGAATTCAGGGTGATTCCCATAAAATCTCACATTATGTAAAGCTTGGGAGGGATGTAGAATTTTCCTCCATTTAGATGGGATGTGCAGTTTTCTAAAAAAAAAAATACTAAAAATGGATACAAATATATTAAAAATAATGTATCGCATTTTCAACCCTAAAATTAAAACTCAAGAAAAATAAGATGTTTTTTTTATTCAACTTTTTCTTAAATCTACAAGAACCTTTTATAAATAATGGTATATACTAGAACACCATTTTGTTTGCATATTATAAATTTTAAATATGTCAATATGCGTATACTTAACACAAATTACTTCCCGGTTCACTGTTCATCGAGGCTATATATATAAAATACAATATACCTACATTGAAACAACCCTAACGCATCCAAACACTAACCATACATGCTTCAAGAAAATTAAATGATTAATGTTTCCTGGCATCCTGGTAGATAGTACATAGGTATGTATAGATTTCAATGAAGAGAATTTAAAAAGAAATCGAAAGAGTATTCAAGCTGTTGATGTTTTTTTTTTTTTTTTTTTTTTTGCATTGAATTTAAATTTAAAGCCTTCTAGTTTCACAGTGGGTAGGTAGTTACCTGCAATACTTTCATTTTGGCCATTTATCAGCACTTAAACTTACTGGATCTAAGACAACTTGTTGACTGCCATTTTATTTGTGGCAAAAAAGATTTTTTTGGGCATTCCCCCACACATTTTATTCATTTTTTTAAGACCAAAAATAACGGTATCTGCCGTACATTTTTTTAAAGCAAATAATGAAAAGCTTATTTTTCTCAAAAACGTGCTCTCAACTTTAAAAAAAAATCCAGTCATTTTGTTTAGAAAATGGCTACTATTAAAGAATCTGAAGAATGGTTATAAATGATTTTCTCAAAAATGGCTTAACTGAATTCGATCAATATTTTTATAGAAACATTTTCAAAAAGTTTACCAAAATATATTTTTTTTGTTTGAATTAAAAAAAAAAGTTTCCAAATTTTTGTTTGAGAATGTAATAATTCGAAAATTGATTATTATTAAGCAGTTTTTTGACATCATCTAGCAGATTATAAATGCAAATTATTATTACAGCAAAAATTAACGGTACCTCCCGTACAAATGTTGTAAAATATGTATGGAAAATCTCATTTTTCTCAAAAACGACTCCTACGATTTTGATTAAAATTTTTATGTGAGATAATATCAGTACGATCTATTATATTATTGAAAAAAAAAAATTATCTATAGATTTAAAATGGTATCTCTCATAGAACCATTTTTTTTGGTTTTCGACTATCTCATTATCTGTTGAACCGATTTTAATCAAATTGTTGACACAAGAGCTTCTAATAAATTTGAATAATATTGCTTATCAAAATTTAAAAAAAAAAAATTCAAATCAATTCAAAATTATTTTTTGAAAATTCGATATTTCGAATATGGGTAGATGATTTTTTTTTTCAAAATTTATTTTTAAACTCCGTATTAATAAACGCTAAAAAATGGCGTACCATTTTTTTTCTTAAACATGTTTTCAAAATTTTATATATAAAAAATTATTTTTTTAAAAAACCGCTTCAACGATTTTTAAATTTTTTTTCTCATAAATTGAGATTTGTGTAAGAAAACAGATGCAGCCTCGGTATATATTGGGAAGTTGGATGTATTTGGAACTCTCAGAATGACATTATTTACCTTTGCATATTTTCTTTTCAAAAATATCATTCAATATTTCAAAGCTTCTCCAATATTAAAAGTAAAGTAAAGTATACTTCTCATTTCATTTATCACGCCCTCCCTACCAATGACCCTTAAAAAAAGGGCTATCATCTCTTTTAACAGGAAAACTCATCTGCAAAAGAAAAAAAAACTGCCTTTAAAATTTAACCGTCTCTCATTAAAAAAACTTCTCATAACCACCTCATTAGAGTTCTTCCATAACATAATAATATTCCGTTAATTTTAAAAGCTAATTTAATTTTATTGCATATAAACCGTATTGTCTTCCATTTCCATTTGTGATGATGGTTAACAGATTGAGCTATATGTACGAGAATCTTTTATTCTTTTAAAGACATTCTCGTTAAATTTTTTTTAAGATCGGATGTAAAATCTAAATTGCAAATTGCAATTATCCTTTTTTGCTATTTGAACATACATATACACAATACATCTCCATCCAACAACACTTTTGCAAATTTAATGAATTCAAGCTGTTGTTAAGGTGAAGGTAGTTGTAGTTGCATTATATTATGGGTAAGGTTAGTTTTGAAACTTTTATGTGCAGTGTATTGTCTCAGTGCATCGTGGTTTTAGCTTTTGTTTCTGAGATTGAAGAAAATCAGGAAATCTTAAGGAATCCATTAACAGAGTTGTTAGGAAGTCACATAACAATAAATGGAGCAAAGAGAGAGAGAGAAAAGTGTAGGTAGATTTAGTTAAAGAGTTTATGTTTTTTTTTTCTTTTCCTTTGTCGTGGAGTGTTTGTGGAGAGTTTTGAGTATTTAAACTGGCTGTTTCACTAGACTACTGTTGTTATACCTTTCTGTCGTAGCTAATGTGAGCTTGAAGAAGTTAACGCTGATCTCGAAGAAAGTAAAGAAATCTGGGGTAAAGAACTCTAACCCATTTGCCAAATTTATTGACCGATTTTAGTAAAGTAAGATTTTTCCTCTCATAAGAGGCTCTAAGAGCTCAACGAGAGTTATGTAAGGGAGCCAAACGTTATCTGGAAGAATAATACTAGATTATTATAAAGCTGTTTAATAGCCTAATAATAATTGAAGGCTCTCACCAAAGTAGCACGATCGTGCTTTTTTGATACAAAAACTTTATCGTGATGGTGGCTCTTCTTCTTGTTTTTACTTCAAATAAAGCAAATTTTGAAAAAAAAATGTTAGGAACATTTTTCATGATTTTTGAGGAAAATTTTTCCAAATGGAGTAAAATATGGCATATTTTTTTCTAATTTTTCACCACAAAATTGAATTATTTATAAATTGTTTTAATATAAGAATTTGAGTTTTTTTTATATGGCATGACAACGTGGTACTCGAATTTTTTTAGGCGGCAACGCTGCTCTTACCTTAACTTATTCTTGCTATGAGAATGCGTCTCTTCCAATGAGATGTGCTCAAAACTTAAAAAAAATTATATCTCTCTCATTTAGCATTTTTTTAAGAAGAGGATCAAACTATTTACTTTCTGGTTTTTGTGTGTATGTCTTTTGTCAAAAAACGGATAGACTCTGCGATACATTATATTTATTGTTTTGCAAAGACGTGAAAATGGTTGGTTCAAAAAAAAACAAAGCGCCTTCAAAATAATGCATTTTTAAATTATTTTATTTATAATTTTAAAATCCTATAATATGCTTTCCAACACTAATGATCTCATTAGCATCCTTTTCAAAAACTTTTGTTATTTGAACTTCAGAAATAGGAGGTATTAAATTCAGATCCTGAAAAGGCTTTCATAGAACTTAAAATGACTAAACCCCTTAAATATATGCATTGTTATTATGGGATTAAAAAAACCTACGAAACTATGTTTAGAGCTGAATTTTTACAAAAAGATTCTTATAAGACTAAAAATTAATATAATCCTATTCCAAGAACAAAAATTGATTTAACTATAAGATTTAAGTATTTTAAAGCTACAAAATTGTTCAACTCTTAAAATAAAATAGTTATGAGACGCATTTAAGTTTTATAACAAGATAATAATTTTGAAATATAGCAATGGGATATATTTACAAGAGTCTTATGGGAGTTTTTTCAGATTTTTTTTTTTTTTTTATAAGTTCGAAAGGGTTTTATAAAGATACAATTTCATTAAAAACTTATTTAAAATAATACGGTTTTTATATAATAAAAATCTATTTTAGTCAAAAGATTCACTCAGATAAATTGAATTGGGGAAAACAGTAGGCATCTGTTTCAAACCATTGTCAAATTCACGGGAGTAAAGTTAGAGTATCGGTGTACGAATCTAATTCCACCCCGTTACTCAATAAAGTAAGTGGGGGGTAACAATATCGACAGCTACAGTTATTTTTAGATACAAATTTTGTGTTGCTGTTAAAAGAATGGCCCAAAAAATGGAACCTTAAGCTATCACAGTTGCTATGCCTGCAAGTTGAAATCAGCTGGAAATTTATATTCTGCGCTTCAAATTCGAAAACAAGAAAATCTTGATTCAATAAGCTTAGAATTGTTGAAATTTCTCGCGTCCTCCTGTTGTATTTATTTTCTGCAACGACACATGTATTGTGAAAGGCGACAAAATGATAATGTTGATTTCGCCGGTTAAAATATAAAATGATATAGGGGAAGGGGCGTCCGTATTTAATAAGCCCATAGCGACTCGAATCCGAACCTGAAGTTGAAAAAAAACTTTCAAACTTGAAGAGTTTTTAAATTGAATTTGACTCTTTTATTTTTGTTTTTTCATAGAAACAATTTAAATCTTTACAAACAAAAAGGGTTAGCTAAATAAAAAAAAATCTCTTGCTTGTTAAAAAAAAAAGAACAAAAAAGAAATACAAACTCATATGTATACTGATGACCTAAACAAACATCAAAAAATAAACACCATAAATACCTAACTACGTAGATATCCTTTTGCCTTACATTAGATGTCTCATTAGAAAGCTTAACGAATTCCAAATCCCCATTTGATTTTGTCTGCTGTGTGCAAATATAACATAAAGCGTGTTGAACTGTAGACAGCTTAAATTTCCCAACTAGAAGTGCCAATTAATGAAATCACACTGCACATTTGTTGAGCAAATAAATAAATCAATAATAAAATGATTCCAAAAGGACACATTTGGTCGTTTTTTTTTTTTTTATTTGTTTTCTTTTTTTGCTTTGTTATGTTAGACTTTCAGAAAAAGGACATTATTTTGTCTCTGTTGTTCCAGAGAATCTAAGCTCATCACCACCCCACTTCCATGTCATTCCAATGTGTTGCTAAGTGTTGTATAGCATCTCGTCATTTATGAAGTGTTCAACAGCTTTTTTTGTCATTTTTTTTGTAGGGATTTTTTTGTCACTTAATTTTGTTCATACTTGTTTGTTTGTCCCTTCCCCGCCTCCATATTATATATCCTATGATATGATCTTGCAAAAAAAAAATATTTTTTTTATTGAGAACAATACATACCTATACAATTCTGAACAACGGACACTTCTTCCATTATGATGGCTAAAGACGGACATTGAAGAAGAAGTATAGTGATGCCATCTGGTGTCCTCATCAGTTTTTTTTTGTCCTTTTTTAGATATAATTTTGATTTTGTTTTTTATCTAGGACATTATCTATCTATCATAGGGGAGGTGTGGGGATGGTCTTATGAATTTCAAAACATAAAAGTAAAACATAATAGTGATGAAAAAAAACTTTGATTTTATTTATTTATTTTGTGTGATGAAATTTTGTTGATTTATTTGCTAAGCAGATTGACATTGCAAATAATATAATATAACATTATTTTCTGAATATACAATAAGCATACATATTATAATATGTATGGTATGTATTTTTTATTTATTAGGTATATTAATTAATGAGATTCATTTTCATAGCGAGACAGATGAAGCATTTCAATTGACTAATGAAATTGCGACCATGTGTGATAATTGGTTAAATAATAATTTGGAATTTCTACAAAAGTCTATCTACATATGTCTCAATGTATGTTTATATGTAAATTCAAATATTTAACTTTGATACAATAAAGAGAATTATTGATTAGCTTTATGATTATGATGATTGTAATTATTTATTCTAGCGAAATAATTGTACATACATATATTATGCAAGTGAAAACAAAAAAAAAAAAACATTTTTTGTTTTCTTTTTTTGCTGCAAAAAAACATTAACAAATTTTTATAATAAAATATGTCATAATTTAAATAAATATGAAGGATTTTTTAGCACATATTTTTAGTCGTAATTTAAAAAAAAAATGGTAGACAATTTAAAAATAACATGTGATTTAAATTATTATTTTTTATTTTTAAATTTTGATTGATTGATCTATAAATCTATTAAAATCTCCTTATTCATTTTGTTTTATTATTAGCTTATGGATTTCACAATAAAATAAAAAATATTATACTATGGATTATTTTCAGTCCATATATGATATCCATATCTATATTTTGTAGGTTGGCTACAATTTACGATTTGTTTAATTTTAAAATTTAGTTTTGGAAAAAATTGATGACAAAATGCAAATGCACTGTCAAATAAAAAAAATCGAATAATCAAAATGCCGATTCCTAAAGTGAATGAATGATGTTCACAACCATATATTGCCATGTTATTGTCACAAACAAGATGGCTTTATTAGTAAGAGCAAATATTCCCAATAATTATGGAACACATCGTCATCGTTCAAGTGGCTGCCTGTGCTGTCTTGGCAGTAGCGCATACTGTCACTCCAATTTTCCAAGACCTTGTTGATGGTTTCGGGCTGTAACTCAGGTATTGCTTGGATGATATTGGCTTTAAGTACTTGAATTGTTTCCGGATTGTTGGCATAATATTGGTTCCCCACAAAAAAATAGTCCAAACGGGTCAAATCGCAGCTCCGAGACGGCCAATAAACATCGGAGGCGCGGTGGGTGCTTCATTTCGGCCAAAGCTTCTTTTCAAAAAACGCACTGTTTGGGCTATACAGCACTTATTTTGGAAATAAGTTTTCAATATTTCCCAATGTTGTTCAAGCTTTAAGCCTTAACTACATTGACCACATTTTGAAAATTGCAAAAGTAAAAATATTTTTTTTTCCTGCTAGCGCAGTTATTTTGTGAAAAAGAATATACACATTTTTTTTTTTAAACCGCAATTTAAGCTTTCTGCATCATTTTTATGAGTTTCCCAGTCAGAAACACTATCCCAAAATGAGTTTGAAAATGTTCACTTTTGTACTTTTTCACTTTTTTTGCCAATGTATAGTTAAGGCTTTAAGCGAATCATTTCGTTCCCCGGAGGTATGATACTGACTTTCTGTCAAAATTCCGAGCGGGAAACATCTGTCAGTGTCAAAATAACCTATGATTTAAAAAAAAACCACTAGATGGCCCACGATCGTTACTTAGAAATTTAAAAAATAATTTATTTTAATAAGAGTTCTTTCATAAAAGGTTGTAATTTTTTTTATTTGAATATTATTACATTTTTTTTTCTCACAAACGACTCTAAGGAAATAATTAAAATACCTGATTAAAGGTATAAAATTCAATCAATTGCTAAACCCATATTTTTTATATTTGAGTTTTTTCTATCATGCTTAAGAAAACTTGTTTTCGTTACAAAAGAACCGATTTATAATATTTCTTCAAAAAAAAACCTTTTTTGTTTCAACTGAGGATTGAACCAACTAGCGCCTTCAAAGTCATATGGACTACACATTACGCTACCAAATTCATGTCACCAGGTCTACCCCAATTTCGGTTTTATTATTTGACTGAACTGAATTTAAATCAATTTACTCCTTATTAAACAATAAAACCTAAATTGATATAAACATAATCAAGTGACTTTTCTAGAAATATCGAGTTTGATTTTTTTACTGATATCGTCAGTAAAAATATCCCCTTTTCATAAAATCATTTATCACAATTAAGTTATCCAATTTTCAAGTAGGTATACACTTTGACTTTATCCATTTCCAGTCAATTAGTCAATATGAAGATTTGTTTGCAAAACAAAATGAAAATGAGCAAAAAAAATCCTTAGAAATAATTCATTCATAAATTAAAGTGATTGTTATCAATTCCAATTGTATTCAATTTCTCTCTTGATGTCTCTAGTAGATATTTATGCAACAAGTAATTTCCTAATGAAGGACTTTCCGACATTAATGCGAATGCCTTATATATCCATTCTATTGTAACATACATACACAAAACCAATACTTAACTTTCGCTGTCGAAGGCTTGCTATATAATAGGCATTGGCCTATTCCACTTATATAAGCAATTTCTCATATATGCACATCGCAATATTATGCAAATAAACTCTTCCTATATACGCGTAGGCACTATTATAATTACGAGAATCATAATCAGTGCTATTCAAGGACTCTTAACTGTAACTATGCCACTGAGAATCGCTATAGGTATAGTGTTTTTTGTTTCTATTATCTATTGGTGCTGTATGCATACATACATATGTATAAAGATATCCCATGGCCAAGCTCTCGCTTTTATCCAGGATAGTTCCATTTGGATTACAATTTTTTTTTGTTTTTTTTTCTCTTGTTTATGTTCCAGATCATTAAAAGGATTTACTCGCACTCAGCCACTACTGTATCCTTATTATTACACCACACACTTTATATCCCTATATAGTGATATTTCTGACCAAAACGCAAACACGCAAAAAACCACCACCACACTCATATTCTCATACCTATATACGATACACAACGCAACGATTTCCATATATTATCCTTAAATGTCATTAAAGCCAATCGGACTTAATTGCAGAATCCTCTTTTGCTCCGATATAATACCTATAGCAACAAATGCCATGCTGCGAACTGTACTTTATAAAATGGCAGCTCTTGTGAATGGTGCGAGGTTATAATTTAATATCTCATAGAAAGTAATTCTAAAAAGAACATAAATTTAACAATAAAACTTTTCGATAACTAAAACAATTTAGAACTTCAAATAATAAAATTCTTAACAAACAATAATTTATTTAAACGATATTCCATAATACAGTACTGTGCAAGAAATTCCAGAAGAATTTTTTTTTTTTTTTTACAAAGTTAATTTTTTTTTTAACAAACCGATTACATTTTTCATTTCCCCGTGATAAAATTTTGGTTTCAGTTCTCACAAAATTCGTAGTTTATTTTTGTAGAAAAGATCAATAGCGAGAAATTACTTTCTTTTATGTGGGATTTTTTGTGCAAAAACTATGGAAATAAAATGACGGGGCAACATTTGCCGATCGAAAATTGGTTAGGTGGGATAATTTGCATATATTTTTTTTAAGGTTTTAATTTAATGTTTTATTAAGTTGATATCATGTTAACGAAGCATCTTCTCAAAACGCGGTAGTATAAATGTTCGTTTTTGTTTAAAATATTAATTCTCCGAACTTTCTTCACCAATTATTGCTTTTGAAATTTTGACACAACCGACGACGTTTCATTCGAATACGCACATATTTTATAAAGTTATTAGAAACAGCGCCATCTGTTGAACAGAAAAAGTAATACACGCTATATTGAGATCTTAGCAATTTTTTTTTTATCACAGTATTAAGAAAAATTTTGTTTGAAAAGCTTTCTCAAAATTTAACTATTTATAAGGTAAAATGGGAAAAATCGGAAAAATTTTATTCGATTTAAAAATTCTGGTTTTGTGTTTGATATAACCTGGGGGGGGGGGGGTATTGCTCTATGACTTAATATTATTAGAAATTTATGGGGTGAAATGGGGTAAAACCAAAAAATTCGCAGATTTAAAGAAATATATTTTTTGGAAGGTTATATACATATATGTACATATTTAGAGGATGGACTTCGAGATTTTTTAGTTTTAATTTAACTAAAGGGTGTTTTCTTAGAATTTTAATTGGTAACACTTTTTTAACTGGCGGCCATTTTGTCAGCTTATCGTTCATCAATTGAACAACCATGAGCTGTGGTTTCAACAAGATGGCGCAACATGTCACACAGCTCGTGCCACAATTGATTTATTGTAGGACACGTTTGGTAACCGCATAGTTTCACGTTCCGGACCCGTGAATTGGCCTCCAAGATCGTGCGATTTAACGCCGCTTGACTATTTTCTGTGGGGGTATGTGAAGTCGCTAAGCTCGAAACGATTGACCACTTGGAGGACAACATTCGCCGCATTATTGCCGATATACGGCAACAAATGTTAGAAAGAGTCATCGAAAATTGGACCTTTAGATTAGAGTAGGTATGTACGAGCCAGCCGTGGTGGTCATTATGCCAGAAATCATATTTAAATTATAATGCCAGAAGATTATCTTTCAATTAAAGTAAATTTCATGTCAATTTAAAAAAAATCATCTTTGTTTTATTCCATTACAAAGATCTATACCTCTAAAAAAAACACCCTTTATTTATAGGGTGAAACAGGGAAATGCAAAAAATAGCATCCGATTTAAAATTTTCTTTTTGACCAATCTCATGGTTATAACGGGTGATTTTTTAGCTGGTTTGGTTTTGGCAACACTGGTTTTGACAGCTGACGTGTGTTTAGTACCTTGTGTCACTGTCAAACAGCTTCAGTTTGGTTTGCAATTTAACCATGGATCGTCTTACAAATGAACAACGCTTGCAAATTATTGAATTTTACTACACCAACACGTTTACGTACTGTGCGTAGTGAAGAAAATATTGCGGCCGTATCAGCTAGTGTGACAGAAGACCGCGAAATGTCGATTCGGCGCCGTTCCCAGCAGTTAGGCCTTTGTTACAGCACTACGTGGAAAATTTTGCGGAAGGATTTGGGCGTAAAGCCTTTTAAGATACAGCTGGTGCAAGAACTAAAGCCAGCCGACCTACCACAACGCCGAATTTTTGGTGAATGGGCTCTTGGAAAGCTGGCCGAGGATCCGCTTTTTTATCGAAAAATTGTGTTCAGCGATGAGGCTCATTTTTGGTTGAATGGGTACGTAAATAAGCAAAATTGCCGCATTTGGAGTGAAGATCAGCCAGAAGCATTGCAACAGCTACCAATGCATCCCGAAAAAGCCACTGTTTGGTGCGGTTTATGGGCCGGCGGCATTATTGGGCCATATTTCTTCAAAGATGATGCGAATCGCAGCGTTACTGTCAATGGTGAACGCTACCGAGCGATGATAACAAACTTTTTTTTGCCCGAAATGGAAGTTCTTGACTTGCATGATATGTGGTTTCAACAAGACGGTGCCACATGCCACACAGCACGCGAAACAATGGCGCAATTGCGAGGCGAGTTTGGTGAACAGTTAATTTCACGTTTCGGGCCGGTCAATTGGCCGCCTAGATCGTGCGATTTGACACCATTAGATTATTTTTTGTGGGGGTATGTCAAGGCTAATGTCTATAGGGACAAGCCCGCTTCGATTGACGCACTGGAAGCCAACATCCATGCATTCATTCGTGAGATACCGGCCGATATGTGTGAAAGAGTATGCCAAAATTGGACTCAGCGGATGGGCTACCTGAGACGCAGCCGCGGTCAACATTTGCATGAAATTATCTTTAAACATTAAATTGCAAGATTCAAACTATCGATTCAAATAAATATTTCATTCATTTTTTCTAATTTTTTGTGTTTTTTTTTTTTTAAAGTTCTAAACCTCTTAAAAAATCACCCATTATGAACAGAATTTCTCGGGTAAATTGTGTTTAAAATTAAGCTGTTTAAAAGGTGCGAAATTTCACACCTCTCCCCCCTGATATCACTTTACAAATAGCTAACAAACAAGAGCTTTAAAAGCAATTGAAAGGTAATTATTTTGGGATGTAGTTCTTGGTATTTTTGAAAATTTAGCTTTATTAATAACCAAATAAAACAAAATTTTCAAAAAAAAAGTGTGAATTAGAGTTAACTCAAAAAAATGGTATCCGATTTTAAAAAGTCTTTGTTTTTGAAAATCAATATTTTTGGATCAAATTCAATGATCATTTTAGGAATAGATATTTTGTTATTTTTGTAGTGCGTTTAGTGTGTTGGACTGTTACGCCGAAGGTCTTGGGTTTGATTCCCAGCATATGGCGCCTAAAAAGATATGTTTTTTACGGGTTACTGCCTCTTGCGAGGAATTGAAAAATCTTCCAAGAGTATCTCTCTTGTCATGAAAAAGTGCTTCTCACTCTAGCCGTCCGGATTTGGCAGAAAAATGGAGATGCCCTCTATTCCTGCCAATAACACGCACACAAGAGTGGTTGAGAGTTGTAAGTCACTAGGCCCGGTTCTACACAAGCTGTCGTGCCGAACAATTTTTTTTTTTAATTTAGCTATTTATAGGTTAAATTCGGATTAAAACAAAATTATAAAATTTTAAATATTTCATTATACATAAATGGCTCATTATTAAGCATTGATTTTGAAATGTCAAACTTTGTGAAAAGCTTTAGGGTTTATTATTTTCTAAAAAATTATTTTTGTCTTTCATATTACGTCATTTATATGAGTGAATTCAAAAACAAAAATAAAAACAATGACAAAAAAAGATACAAAATATTCCATTAATGAAAAACTTCAAACTAAAGGACGACTTTCGGGGGTAAAGGAAGCAAAATTAATTATTTTTATAATTTCTTGAAAACTTTTAGTTATTTTGGAAAAAATTCTCAAGACAAAAATATTTATTAAAAAATTTTACAAGAAAATGATTAGAAAACCTTTTTTCGAAAAACAACTGATTTTGAGGAAAACGTATGAGAATACGGATAAAGATACCAAATAACCGGAGCAACGGACCCAAGAAGGGAGTTGATATCTTTTAAAACTGTGGTTAACTGTGGTGGTTAGTGGTTAAGTTAATTGTTAACATAAAACTGTCTGTCTGACTCTTAAAAATGCAATAAAGCCCAAAATTTTACTTTGAATTTGATTTCATGTGACCACATTATATAAATTCTTGACAAAGGTAATTGTTATTTATTTTTTTCAAATGCGGGATTTTAAGTTTCGAGATTTAAGTTTGAAGGTTTGTAATTACGAGATTAAAAAGAAGCAGGATTATATAATACGAGATTTCTAATACAATTTGTCAGATTTTATAATCCAATCCAAAAAAAATAGCCCTGATTGAATTTACAAAACTTTTATAATAAAGCTCCTAAATTTTTACCCAAATTCAGGTATGTCGGATTTATTTAAGTTAATCCTCTTTTTTGTATTTAAAAAAAACACTAAAACAATGTTCGCAAAATAAATCTAAGGAAAGTTGGCTTACGATATAAAAACGAAATCTTAAAAATAGTGTCAAAAATAAAATTGTTTTTAATATAATTCGGAAACGGGAATTTTGGGAATTAGAATTATAATTTTTCCAAAAAAAATTTCAAAAATTTAATTTCGCTTCCAAAATGTTTTACACAGCACTTTTATTGTAAGCATCAGTGCGTGAATCAGATTTCGAATTTATATACAAACATCCAGCAAATTACAAAACACATAATCGATATCAAAATGTTTGAAATGGCAACAATTCAAATTCAAGGGAATTTCAATTCCAATTAAAATTGGTTAATTTATAATATTGCGTTATAATGTATGTATCTCTATGTCTAGGCTATGATATGTTCACACTGATATGGTTACAAATTTTAATTACAACTCGTAATTGAATTTCTCACACTTCAACCAATGGATTTAGTTCGTATATTTAAATACAATTAAAAAAAACAACAACAACAACAAAATTTAAAAATTGAAATCCAATATCAGATTCTCTCTCAAATGTAAGTTGATTAAATAATTTTATGTAAATTATGCCTGTGGGCTATATTATTGTTTTTTGTAACAAAAAAAAAAAAAACAAAAGTGAGAGAAAATGGCTAATTGGCTTGATGTAGGTTTACGTTAAATGAGAAACATTTGTAAAAAACAAACAAAAAAAAGCTATAACGCCGCACATAAGTCTTGCTTTTAACAAATTGGTTAATTGAAATTGTAAATAAATCCGTCCGACTTAAATTTACCTACAATATTATTATAATTATAAGAGAGGAAACAAAAAAAAATAATACGTATACGCCATACGTGCTACATTATGTTGTATGGACTAGGGTGGAAAATGTTTGAGCCGATGATGTTTATTGTTGAATAAAATTTTTCATTATAAAAAATAAGTTAATGAACGTCTCTTTAAAAGGATGTTTAAGAGAAAAAGTTGTGGATAGTTGGTATAATTGATTTTATATGCTTATAAATTGATATTCAATATGTTGCTTCGGTGTGCTGAACTGGATTAAAAGGTTAAAAATACGAGGATATGCGGAATCGTTAAAGTAGGGATAGTTTTTAATTTTTTTAAGAATTTAAAAACCTTTGGACCTATAGGAACTCGGTCTTACTGAATACAGATTTTATTGATTTTAGTAATTTTTTGATACCGATTATACACATAAATAAAAATGAATGCTTTTCTAAATGAGGCTTATACTGAAAAAATTTCGATAAAAATTTAAAAGCTTATTTCTGTTAACAGCAAATTAATGTAGAAGGTGTTTTTTGTAAAATCCGCCTTTTGCCACGCCTACTACAATCATGTTTTAGCTTTCTTCTTATTAAAAATCGTTAGAAAGTTAAAATTTTGCAATGAAGCTCTCTTCAAAAGTATGGCGTGTTATTTGTACCACCCACTACTTCGCCTACTTTTTCATATCTGATATTCATCTTTACTTTGTATTCGTAGAAAATTTATGTTTATTAATTTAAGGCTATTGAACCAAAAGTATGGCATTTTTTCCTTATAAATTTTTCTTCGAAAGTTGAAATTTTGAAGTTTAAGAAATGTTCAATAGGTGGCGCAATGATAAGATGTATATAAGAATAAATGTTTATCTGTAAACTAATGAACAAATTAATCTGAAATTTTAAAAGTTTATTTCTATTACCAGCAAGATGGTTTAGAAAGTAATGTCCGCCCACTGCCACACCCATTTTGATCATATTTTAGTTTGCTCCGAATTGAATGTGTTTTTTTTTTCAATCAATCTACTTTTTATCTAAAATCATGAAATGTATTATTTGTCCCGTCCATTACCACGCCCAGTTTTCTTTTTTTGTATTTTTTTTTCGTATATAAAATACTTAAAAGCCTTAAAATTTATTACATAACATATTTTTAGCCAAAACCATGATATGTGTATAGTTTTATTTGCAAATCCGCCCACAACCACGTTCATTTTTCTTAAATCTGAGATTGCACATCCTCAGAAATTTTGTAATTTAAATCTCTTTAACCTAAAGCATGACGTGTAATTTTTTTTTAAGTCCGCCTTCTGCCACTCCTACTTTTCTTATATTTGAGTTATTTCGTTAAACATAAAAATATGTCTTTGAATGTTGAAAATTTGTAGTTTGACAAATTTTCGATAGGGGCTGTAGAGCGTGAAAAAAAAGCAGAATTTATAAAATTGAATTTTATACAAGAAAATGATTTATCATTTTTCAGTATCCACTCCTGTGGAAAATTATTTACATTTATCTGCTAGATTTTTATTTTTTTTGATAATTAAACTACCTAAAAAAGTTGTTTTACACTCATCTGGTTCAACAAATCAAATTTTCTTAATTTATATTGTATCGTAACATTATTTTTAAAAATAATAAACCAATTAATATTTAAGCTTAAACTTGTGTGTTTGAGTTAAAATTCTGCCTACAGTATATAAATGGAAAAAATGGAATAAAAAAAATATTCATGCTTAATAGTAAATATAAAGAAACACAATATTTGTGGTATGCCATCATCAAATTAAAAACAAGTAAGCTCTCTTCCATCCTGTTTTTTTTGCGGTCAAGTTCTTTTGGTTCCGTGCAATGCACGAGTAAAAATTAACTTCTGAAATAAATTTGTTTCCTCCCCCCTTCCTTTCCCCCAAAACAAACAGAAGAAAAATTCTTATATACACAAATACTGACACCTATATACATGCATATCCAATATATATTTTCTGTTTTATATGGTGCCCAGACGAAGGGTTCCAGTTCCAGTTTCAGGTCCAAACCCAAAAGTATAGGTATAGTATAAGTCAAATCATATAGAGGTCTCGCCCTTGGTCCCAAGGGGAATAAACTTAAGCGTATATGAATGAATCTTTCTTTATAGTTTTTCAATGTTGATTTTTTGTTTCCATTTCACGTTTTGGCTTTTGTTCTTTCTTATTTTTTATGCATATCCTTCATCGTTTTTTTTCCGCTCTGCGGACTTCTGATGCGGCCCAAACTTGCGGAGTAACATTGTATAAGTATGTACATATGTATAGTGTAGATTCATTCATACAAGTTTTTCCACCAATTTTCCGCAGAGCAGTAAAATAAATTAATTTACGTTGCTTTTGCCACGATGATGGTGGATAGTGGTGGTAAGCATAACAACTGAAATAAATAAAAAATTCAAGGAGCACATCCTCTTATATTCTGTCCTGTCCCAAGGCAAAGTATTTGCATCTTCTTTGCTAGTCTGATGGTTTTTGGCCTTATTTGTCTATAGGTATACATGCAAGGTGCATATACATATGTATATATTAAATGTATAGACTTATGAACTTGTATGTACACACTGTATGTTATATTTATGTATTCTGAAAGGGAAGGAGTTGGTTTCATTATATTTAATTTTTTTTTTTTTTTTTGTATACAAAAAAAGAAACTTTGGTTTAACTATGTGAAAATCTTTTTATAAGTTCTCTAGTTAAAGAAGGTCGGTTTACTTGCTATTGGAATACGAGATGAGATACAAAAAAAAAAAATGTTACTGAAGGTTTAACTTAAGGGCAGTTTCTGTAAGTAGTACAGGTAAATTTTTAAATAACCATTTTTCATCTTTTTTTCGGTGCAGTGTGTTTATTTTTGGGGCTGAAAGTAAATGACAATGACTTGTATTTGACAATTTTCTAGGTCTTTTGTTTAAGAAGCAAAAGGTTATAAACTTCTTGTTATGCAAAAAAAAAAAAAAATCTGGCTATCAGAAGTAGATGCATAAATTAAATAAATTATTATGTACCTACATACATAGACGAATACATATGTAAATTCATGTTTGTTAGTATTGTCGAATAAAAGAGGGTTGAACTTAAAAAAAACTACTTATAATCTCATTTTTTGCTACTTCTGACAAGAAATTTTCTAATGTTTTGTTGTTTTTTTTTTTTTTGGGTATTTTTTAAAAATTCTAGAATTTTCTATCAACTTTTGAATTAAGTTAAAGACTTCTAAAGATAATCAACATTTTTCAAAGAAATTTTACATAATAACGCCTGATCACTCGCTATATGATCAAAGTGAACAATTTTTATTGGTTTTTTTAATGTTTCCAGGTGTGGCTTCAATGTTGACCATTTCAACAAAGTTGATGGTACACGGACTTTAGCGATTCCTTTGATAAATTTGGTGTCCCCAAGGCAGATATCGTGGACCAATTATTTTTATTCTGAAAACAAATAACGTCGAATTTGCGATTAAATATTCGGAACTATCTATGTATGTAGATGAAATAAAAAATTATAAAGTAATATTGTTACCAAATGATTGGTTACCATTGCAGAACGATTTCGAAAATTATTCTGTTCAGTGTCAAAAGGACAATTTAGAACTTAGGGTTACTTTGTTTACAGTGGGTTAAATCTGCGCTATGAGTTTAAAAGTTGTTAATTAAATAGCGCTAAGCAAACTAATTTGGCTAATTAGTGATTTCCATATTTTGGTTACAATGTTCATTCGATAATTTACCAGTTGCAATAATCTTTGATCAAAGATGATCAGTTGTCAACAAACTGGCCCCTAATGTTTGCAAATGCCAAGTAATCAAATAGAACTCGAGGTTAAGAGAAACGGCAAAATGTTACATTATTTCTTTCACTTAAGCGAGTTTTTTCACTTAACCGAACCTCGCTTAGATGAAAAAAAAAAAATCACTTAAGCAGAGTCCGAATAAGTGAAAAAAAATTCAATAAAGCGAATTTAAAAATTCCATTAAGCGAAAATTTAAAGCTAGAAAAAAATTGATTAATCTTTGGAGTTGCCTAGAAAAAAATAAAATAAAATAGATAATAGATAGATTAAATAAAATTGTTGTGACATATCAGAAAATGTCATTTTTGGGGTGAAAATGGTGGAATTGAAAAATAAAAAAGAAGTGAAAGCGTTCAGAAAATTTTTTTTTCTATTCGATTCAATTTTTTTCACTTAAGAGATTCTTTTTTTTTCAATGAAAAATATAAAATTTAACTGAAAATATGTGGTAAAACCCACTTAAAAGAAACTCGCTATGTATAGAGAAGTCTAAAAAAAATTGGTCTCACAATTTTGTCCGCCTTTCCGTTCAACTGTAGCTTAAACGACACTTTTTTAATTTTTTTTACGTCCAAAAACAACGGTATTTTTACCTTCGCACACATTTTTTTATAAACTAATGAAAAACTTTTTTAATTCAATTTAATGAAAATCTTATTTTTCTCAAAAACTTGCCCAAAAAACAATCCGCAAAATTATTCTTACAAAAGACAAGAACCGTCAAACTGATTTTGATATTTTTTTAGGGAGAAATCTTTATAAAGTTTTTAAAGTATTGTCAAAATGTTTCAAAAATGTAAGTTTCAAAAATTACGGTACGAAGTACAGGTTTTCAAGAAACGTTAAGAAAAACGTTATTTTTCTCGAAAACGACATCTTCGATTTTGATTAAAATTATTTTTTTTCTTTTTTTGAATATTCGATATTTTGAGATTTTTTACAAAATTAATTTGCTAACCCATCAATGATAAATACTTAGAAATAGTATAATATATATTTTTTTTTAATGTTAACAAAATTTATGAAAAAAAAATATTTTTCAAAAAAAACCGCTCCAACGATTTTTTAGTTTTTTTTCTAAAAAATTACGATTCCTTAAAAAAGTTTTGATTAAATAAAATATTAAATTATGTATGTTGAAACATTAACATTAAATTAACCAATAATCAATTTTTTTGTAAAATTTGTTTTTTCTGTCTCGTTAAATATTGACATAATACAAAAATATATTTTCTGCAAAGTTGAAGGTCAAGTATTTTTCCAAATGATGATGCAGCGTTTGCTTCATTTTCATTTTATTTGAATGCTTATCAATTCCTCCTGAAACAAAATTGAGTATTTATAACCTAAGGAGTTCTCATTTGTTTGGCAATGAATTCAACCTTCAACTTTGTTGAATATCAAACTTGCAACATACATAAAACCATATGTACCTACGTACAGTCCATAATGTCCATAAACGGATAGAGGCACAAATGAGTGTCCTTTGTCTTTGTTATACAAACAAACGTGGTCTTCTAAAATTATAATGAAACTTTTTATCGATTTTACCAAAATTGTTTCTATAAAACTCGTCCTATATTTAATTAAGTTAACTATAAGGTCAACTCAGATTTAGGCATAACAATGTTTGGATTTAATTTGATTTTCTAACTGCTGTATTTAACTGAAGTTATGTTAACAATGCAAGAATTTAAGAAATAATAAATCTGAAATATTTCAATTTATATGTTAATATCTTTTTCTATATATGTATTTGTATATATTTTCTGAAGATCTTAATTAAATTCATAAAACTTTTCAATATTAACAAATAAAATCTCTGTAGGTGGGTAAATATTTTATCAAAACAAAAACGATTAACTATAGCGTCAGCATCCTCATTAACACTCATTCCCCAAAATTAAATCAATTACCTTAAACTAATCTTCAAGGCGGCTGACCAAATCTAACCAGAAATATAAAATAATAAATTATGAAATTTACCCAAATTTTTCACCACAAAAACCATCACCCTTTTCAATATTCCAACAAAAACCCAAAACACTTAAAACCACAAATGTCACCTTTGAAATAATGTCCGACGACAGCAAAAAAAAAAAAAGAAAGTATTTTCAAGCCTTTTTGACTTTTTGTTGTCATTTTTTTTTGTTTGTTGTTGTTGCCCCATGACCAGTGAGTGAGTGGAGCCTGTAATGCTTTTATTCCACTTAAAGTGGCAAACGTTGACAAAAATAAAAAAAAAAAAAAAGAAAAGACCTTTCTGTGAAATATACTTCAAAGCAAATACAAAGACCACAAACGTATCTGTACTCACATACAACTGGTACATACATATATATATATCTACGAGTACGAATATATTTTTATATTTTATACAAAAAGCCTTTTCGCACAGCGAAAGCCTTATACCTCAACTTATACATCGCATCGGTAATAGCACCCTTGAGGATGTTGGTATTGTTCAGTGAAAGGGTTTGTTGTACAAATCGTTTCACGTGTTTCCTGTAATTACCTAAAGTCACAACTCAAACACACAAAAACGGTGAATGGCCGTTGAGACATGGTTTGACTAAATAATTTTCAAAAAACAAAAAAAAATTCTAACATGAAAGAAAAGCCTCTAAAAACGTCAACACACTAAATAGGGGGGTTCCTAGAATACAGGTCATATATTATGTAGATTTGTTTATTTTTTGCGCTGTGAGATTTTTTATTTTTTTTTGTTTGTTTTTATTTAAGAATTATTATGTGTGCAAAAAAAATGGATTTGTAATTTCTATGTTTTGATAACGAAATTGTAACAAAATAAGATGCAGTTTTTGATTTTCGAAAAAAGTTCTGCGCATAATTCACCTTGTATAAGATTTATGTGGGGAAGTGAGTTGAATTTACTTACCATCCTGATGGGGGGAAAGAATTCCCCTTTGCTATAATATTTTAGTAAAATAAAGACATTTTCGATATCTATCTATGCCTTTTTCTACTTTCATTCAACATGACACAGGGAATAATATTTTGAAAAACATTCAAACTTTAACTACACACATTGGTAAGAGGTTTTTGAAGAAAAGGCGAGGAAACTAGATACGAAGTATTTCAATCCTATTTTGATGGATGGATGGATGTGGGTCAATTAGGGTAAATATTTTTTGTCTAACTATATTTTGATATTCTGTGTGTAATAATATGTTAATTTTATTCTACATCTGCATGAAGTGTTATTTGATTTTTAAATTTAATTAAGAAATAAAATTTAAACCCCATGGTGGGTGTTTGAAATGAGATATTATCCTTAATTTGAAGCATACAGCGGCGGCGGCGTATAAAAGGTTTGTTTTATGAAAAATCAAAGGAAGCAGAAATATGATGATTGTGAATTATGCAGTTTAATAATTTTGAATTTCTGATTCAATAGTTTTTGGAATATATTAAAAATTATAAAGGGAATAAATATAGAGGGCTAGATTATGCCAACTAGACGTGTCAATTAACAAAGTTACCAGTTAATGGAATATTGTTGAATACAAGAAAAATGCATAGGACTTAAAAGAAAATTCTTAAAAAAAGAGAAATACCTTTAAGTCGAAACGATATTATTGTAAATAAGATTCAATAAAATAATTTGACCACTAAAACACAAACATGAAAATTCCTGAAATATTGTATGAAAATTTGCTTATACAGGAAAGGTTGTTAAAAAAGAAGAACATTTCATAGCTTATCAATTAATTGTTGGAAAATATCACAATGAATGATTTATTTAAAGATATTTTTTTTTAAATAAAAAAAAGTGAAAACATAAAATTTTATAGGGTCTGTATTTTCATAAAAAAAAAACTCTTTTTTAAATAATTTTTTTGAAGGTAACATATTTCTTTCAAATGTTGATCGTAACTATCCGTTTACGTTGTTCATTTGTGCTAGTTGATCAATGACGCGAATAATGTTGGTTTCTGATTCCTTAATTGTACCCGGCTTATCCATGTAGACTTTGAGTAGTCTCAAAGAAAAATTTGTATAGGAGTCTGATATCACATGATTTTGGTGAAAAATATTATATGTATGTAATTCAAAAAAAACCAAAACACATTTGGAAGAAATTTCCAAAAAAATGCAATTCAACAAGTCAAAATACTCACAAGTAAATGGCACACTACAAAATCCCAAATCAATATTTTCTTTTGCAAAAACCTTTAAAAATCTTCAATAAATCCCAAAATATGTAGTGAATTATAAGAAAATATTCAATTGTTATATGAAAAAACAAAAAATTATGACAAAAATATTTAAGAGACGTTTACCTTATATTTTTTTTTCTAAGAAAACTGTTGGTGCCTGCCTGGCGACTAAACGTGAACATACTTAGGGTAGGCAGAGAAGCGGGGTTGTATGTGCGGAAGAGAGAATCCAATCCTTGGAACTCGTGAAGTGGTCCACCCAAGGTACTAGTTATTGTTATTCAAGAAAAATCTAGAATTTCCCAATTTTGTATTAGTATTACAGTAACAAAATACAGTAAAACCCACTTAAGTAAAAAAACCGCTTACCTGAAACATATTTTCAGTTAAATTTTATATTTTTCATTGAAAAAAAACTCTTTTAAGTGAAAAAAAAAAAAAATTTAATTGAAAGCTTTCACTTAATTCTTTTTTATTTTTCACCATTTTCAACAGAAAAGTCTCCAAAAGATAAATTCAATTTTCGCTAGCTTTAAATTTCCGCTTAATGGAATTTTTAAATTCGCTTAAATGAAATTTTTTTTCACTTATCCGGACTGTGCTTAGGTGAAGGTTTTTTTTTACTAAAGCGGGGTTTCGGTCAAGTGAAAAAAAACCGCTTAAGTGAAGATTAGGTTAGGAAGGTTACTGTGAAATTTTGCCGTTCCTCTTAAGCGGGTTTTACTAATAATTACATTTTATTCCTCGATTCACTACTTCTTCTTCTTTTGGATTTTTTTTAAATATAATATAAACATCACTAACTTAATCACCAATTCAAAGCATGAAATTAAATGCTACCAAATAGTTCTCACTGTTAAGACATAATTTACACGAGCTTTGTGGCAAGTAGTACTGCTTTGTTTGAGCCAAATCACGGGCTGCAATTTCAATGTGAATTATGGGGAACGTTCTGGCAGAACTTATGTTTTCAAGAATAGTCAACCGATTTTCCCACCGACCTGTTGAATGAAAAATGGCGGAATTCGAATTTTTCCATCGTTGGATGGAAGTCAAATGCTGATGAACTGACGATACAGGTAAATAGAATGAGCAATCGCGAATATTTTGGCACATGGTTATAAAATAACCATCCATAATGAATTTTTAAGATGGATTTTTGGAAATACAAATTTAAGACATTGATTTCAGAAAAAATTATCAAAAATTACTAAAACAATTTTTGTTTGTTTTTTTTTTTTGGTTACAATTTGTTTTTAAACATTTTTAAATGTAATGCAGGGTGGCGCAAAATGAATCACCGGATACAAAAATTGTCACCGGTTGCAAATGGTGGCAAATTTCAATGACATTTGTGAAGTAATCAAACAGAAAATATTCATCAACAAGACATAAATGACTCAGTCCTAAAAAACACGGAATAATTGTTTCGATTTTGACATTAGGTGCGATTTGCAAAACGCACTTGGTGATTAATTTTGTGCCACCCTGTATTATAAGAACTAGTAAAAAGTAATCAGTCTTACTATTGAAAATATATTGGCGATTTAGTACAAAATATGACCATTTGCTCAAAAAGCGTGGCTATTTCCGTTAAGTTAATTTCCCGCCAGAAAATATAAGTGCAGTTTCCTATAACTACTTTGTTTAATATAAGATGTGAAGATTTATCAAAAGCGTTGCAGCCGTTTTTGAGAAAATAGAATAGAAAAAAATCAGAAATCGTTTAAGATGCGGTCTAACATTAGTTTTCTCTTAATAGCGAATCACATAACAATATGCTCCATACTAAAATCGAATTAAATCTGTTGACGTATGTATTAAGACTCTAGCTCAAAAAACAGTTAATGTATGATTAAACCCTTCATCGTAGTGTACATTTTTATTTTTACATAAAACCAACATCGTGTCTATCAAATAAAATTCATTTTAATAATTTGAAAGAGTGCACAAATACAAACTACTTATTTTTTTATGTTCCTTCGACTGAAACAGCCGCCAAAAAATATATTAAACATTATTATTATGATAATAGAATAAGCTGCTTATTATAAAACTATTATGTAACTAAAAATGCAAGTAGTAAAACAAATTAGCAGAATTTTAGCAATCATATGGGCGTATACGTAATTTTTATATTTTATTTAATTTTAAAACTTTTTGAACTGAAACTTTATTTTTCTAGGATTTTTTTTGAAACCTTGCAAAATTGCAAGCACAGATTATATGGAAACAAAATTTATAACGTCCGCTATACTTTCAAATATTTTTTTAAAATCTTGTCCTTTGGAACTTTGCTTTTCGACACTCTGTGCTGATTTAATTAAAAACTACTATTTTGGACTTTTACACTTCATCAAGTCACGTTGATTGCCTTATGAATTTGCAATCAATTAGGCACTGAAAGTATGATATTTTTAAAATAAAGACTTCAGAATTTTGACCTTGACGAATCTTGGTAGGTTTATATCGGCATTATAGAGTCTTAAAAATAGTTCAATTCCAAAAGCAATATTAAATATTCTACACAAATTGTCTTTTTTAATTTCAATTTAAAATAGAGTTCTGATCAGAATATCAAAAAATCACCAACAATCTGTAAATATAATTATAATTATTGTGAAACATTTTCCCTACATCACAACAATAAATCTCCCTCTGTTGCTGTTCCATTATTAAACTTCAACCCATCAAATATTCCTTCTTCATGTTTGCCAAATTTAAATATTTGCATAGATGTTACCCTTCTTTCCCTGCTTCCTTTTACATTCCTTCCTTCCTTCCTTCCATTTTCGTTCATCAAAAACCATCAACTTCCCATAACCAACAAAACCGAACCTTAAACCGCACATCAAGTTGCCAAAGTGCGTACTCATATAAATATCTCCCCCCTTTTGTCGACGATAAAGGAAAAATCAAATTTATCTGCTGATTGCAGATATTTCATCCGTAAAAACAAAAACATATTCAATGTGATTTCCTGTGTCCCCCAACTCCAGTTCTCATCAAACGAAAACCGAGATACCAACAAGAGAAAACAAAAAATAATTCAAACGTAGAATCTTTTTCGAAAGTAACTTTTGTAAAAGCCCACCCATGGATTGAATACATCTTCCGTATACATCTTTTCACATATACAGTCAGAAAATGAAAAAAAAAAAAAAAATATATAATAATAAAATAAAATTTAAAACAAACTGAAAAATTCTTCTCCGCCCGTTCATTCGTTCGTTCGTTCGTTCCGTTCCGTCCTTGTGACATGATTTGAGTGACGGTATCCCGCTGAAATAAAGTCATTAGGTTTCCATGAAAGAAGGATATAAATCTTTCTCTTTTTGCTTTTTCGTTATCTAAAAGATAAAGATACATATTTCGTCATTTTCCGACATTCCATACGATGAATGCGTTTTAATGTTTTTTATTTTATTTTTTTATTTTTATTTTATTTTACAAAAAGGTCAAAGGAAAACAAAATAAAATTGAAAATACAATAAAGGAAAATAATTTAAACAAAAAATTTAAGATCTCACATTTATGAGAGAATCCTTGAAATTTCAATTCAAATTTGAATTGTGAAAATTTATTTCAACATGGTTTAGCTTCGGTTTTTCCGATGCCGATGCTGATGCTGATGCTGATGCCAATGTTGATGCTGACGACGACGATGACGATGGTGCTTTGTAAGTTCTTAAAATCACACCCTCTGTTGGAAAATTATTCAAAAATTCAAAACATAACCACATAATATAGGGGAATGTTGGGTACAGAAGATATTTGAGGGGCCAATGGGATATTTATTTTGATAATTTAAAATGAACATTCACATAAATATAAAGAAATTATTTTATTATTTCTTAAAGTTTAAAAATTTAAAAGTTTAAAAAATAAAATAAAAAAACTAAAAACTTTTCATCTGATCTGAAATATATTAGTTATTGGAACCTATATTTTATGCCACCTGCCAAAAATATAGTCTAGTTTAAGGAAGTATTATGTGAGTACATAAATATGAACAATATAGCACCGTGCTGTCCTGCACTTCGCACATATGCATGGAATTTACAGTTAAGACAGACAAAATGTTAAAAAATCAATAAAATTAGAAATAAGTTTATTAAAAAAATATCTGAAATTAATTTGATACCAACACAATGTACACCATCTGATTTCTTACATCAATCTCAATTTATGAAAAAAAAAAAAATTTAAAATCGTTGTAGAGGTTTCTAAAAAAAATTAATTTTTTATATATAAAATTTTGAATATATTTTTAAGGAAAAAATTGGTATGCCAATTCTTAGTTCTTATTAATGCGGAGTTAGAAAATTATCTTCCCATTTGTGAAATATCGAAATTTTAAAAACGAATTCTGATTTTTTTTTTTTTTTTGATCTAAAACTTTAATTTTAGAAAATTTGAATATGCAATATTATTTAAACTTATTAGGTGCTTTTGCGTAAAGAAATTCATTGACATTGGTTCAACAGATAATGGTCGAAAACCAAAAAAAAAATGGTTCTTTTAGAGGTACCATTTTTAAACGAAAGATACATTTTTTTCAATAATATGGAAGATCGTTCTGATATTAGTTCACACAAATTTTAATCAAAATCGTTAAAGTCGTTTTTGAGAAAAATTAAATTTTTAATACCGGTTTTCAAACATTTGTAAGGGAGGTACAGTTATTTTTTCTTAGAAGAAGAAATTTTATTTAAAATCTGCTAGATAATGTCAAAAAATTGCTGGGTGCTCAGTTTAAGTAAAATCAGCCAAGCTGTTTTCGAATTATTAAGTTCCGAAAAAAAAAAAATTTTTTGATACTTTTTTTTTAAATCCAATAATTTTTTTTTTTGAAATTTTTGGTACACAATATTTTTTGAATTATTGTAAACATTTTCTATAAAAGAATTGATAAAAATCAGTTGAACCACTTTTGAGAAAATCGAAAAAAAAAAATTAATTTTTCGGAAATTTTTTTATAAAATGGTTGACTTTTTGTAAAAAAAATTACTGAATTAAAAAAAAAAAAAATTGTGGGCACGCCTTTGAGAAAAATAATATTAACATTTTTTGCTAAAAATAAATGTAGGTCAGGTACCGCTATTTTTGGTCTTAAAAAAAATTAAAATAAACGTTTAGGGGAAATGCCCAAAAAAAGCTGGATACCAAGTTTAAAGAAAATTGAGCCACCCGTTTAGGCTACAGTTGAAAGGACAGACAGACAGAATTGCGAGACCCACTTTTTTCGACTTAGCTATCATCGTAATGTCAACTTTGATCAAAGTCTCAAGTTCGATGTTTTTTACGAATCATAATTTGCCATATAGTAGATATGTATTTATGTATCTCAAGTAAAAACCCACACGTTGACACATTCCGCATTGGCTCTTCGTAATTGCCGGCTAAATTTTGTTTTTTGTTATGTTTGGTTTATTTAAAATGTATCCTTGAGGGTTTAGATATTTTTAAAGTCTCGCCCAAGTTCCCTTAAAAACAAACAACTTCAGTTACTAATTTAGGTATTTTTATTTCACTTACTAATAACTGCGTGGAATGAGCGTCTAAATAAAATTATTAAATGTAGGTTCGGTCTCCATGGATAGTAGATCTTTGTCTATATATGGTAGAGGTAGATATTATGATAGGTATATATGTATGTATGTTCCTTGATCTAAACCTACTAATAAATTCCCTGACATATTATTAATACAAAGAACAGTTGTGTTGATGTTGAGTCGGTCTGTGACTATGATTCTCCACATTTTGTCGCATTAACATTCACTGTCTCGTCGAAAACACCACCCACCACCCACCACCACGTCATCCTTGCTCTTGTTCATCGTCCTCGTCTCATCTTCTCATCAAGCCGTGGCATTCCGCTTAATTTAAATCAAAAATTATTTCAAAACATTGGAATCCTCAGCGATGTACTATAATATGTATGTATATCTACTTGTGCTAGACCTGGATGTCTCTGCTGCCGCCTCGCTCTCCTTTTCGAATATCCCTGAAATATAGTTCTGTGCTTCTGTGTATCCGTGTGAGTGCTTCAAATGAATATTTATGCAATTAAAATTGCAGATATGGTTGTAGGGAATATATCAATCACATAAAGTGCACCACATTTCTACGGCAAGCGCATTCAGGATTTTTTTTTAAATTATTTTCTCACATATTCTGATATTCATATAGTTAAAGGTTCATATGTAGGTTTTAGGTTTTATATGTGGTTTTGTTATGTACCTACCAACATAGGTACCTACATTATGTACATATATGTAGATATGTCAAAAATGTCCCTGTCGATTTTATTCAACGAAAATAGGATAATTTATGCACAGGAGGGCGAAAAATATGTTTAATATTTAACAAAAATATAAGCAAAAAAAAAACGAGGAAATACAAAATTATCCTCATTACCGTGCATAAAAGGACTCCCATGACGGTTTAGTTTGATTACAGCTAGCTCTGTGATGGCAGAGGATAATTTTGAATTACAATATTCTTTACAATTGAAATTTGTTAATAGATTTATTCATTGACAATGCACATACATAGTTATTTTATGTATAGGTTTGTGCGTTTTGTGTATAATATATTCGATTGGTTTACATTGTAAATTATGTTGATTGAGCTATTGTATTTCATTGGGCATGAATAACACGTTGAACGTTTGAAAAATAAATATATATTTTTTTTGTGTGTTGTTGTTGTTATTGATCGGCGAATTCATATAAATTTTAAATTAAAATAACAATATTGAATTATTGACCTTTTGTAATTTTTTTTTTTTAATATTCTTTTTTTTTTTTTAATAAAATTATATATTGTTGCAAATTGTATTTAATTAAAATATAAAAAAATAATCAGAAAATATTTTTATAAAATATATTTCTGAAAGCTACTTTATTTTAAGCAAATATTGGAAACCTGAAATGGGAAAAATTCATATATCAAGTCAATTTGATGTAAACAAAGAAATGCTCAGAAATAAAATTTAAAAATGTTTACATTTTAGTTTTACCCGAAGTTTTCATTTGGTGGCAGAAGTTTGGCAAGGATATCAGCAGCAGGACAAACTATAATTATCTTCTTTTTTTTTCAGAAAAATTAAATTCAGTGAATTCTTCTTTTTCACATATCATCATTGTTTTCGCAACTGTATAGGCTTTAATTGTGTATTCACAAATCCTTTTATAACAAACAAACAAACATCATCAATTTACCTTATTATTAATATTATATAATCTATGTACTATATTCTAAGAATTATATGTATATTCTATATCTATATTATTTAGTATGTACCTATTTAAATAAATCGTACGATCATGCGCATGCAACATTGTAAATAATATACCTAAGTAAATTGTATTCTACATGCAAATGATAAAATAAAGCTGAGTTCTTGTCCACCTTTAAGACTAATAAGTTGTCTACTTTTTGTGTATCTGCCGTTTCTCCTGTTGTCCACACAACAAATTTGGTATTTAGACATGTCCAAATGTGCCTCTTGTCTACACGTCCAAAAGACTTATACAATTACTTTCTAATAACATCACAAAACAACTTAATTATTTTGATTTTTTTTTTTAATCAATCCAAAATTTGTTTTTTTTTTTTTTTTTTAATTTTGATATGCAATATTATTCAAATTTATTAGAAAAATTTGATTAAAATCGGTTTAACAGATAATGAGTAAATCGAAAAAAAAAAAAAATGTTTCTATGAGAGATACCATTTTTAATCGATAGATAGATTTCTTTCGAATAATATAGTAGATCGTACTAATATTAGCTCACATAAAAATTTTAATCAAAATCGGAGATGTCATTTTTGAGAAGAATGAGATTTTCCATACCGGGTTTATACTATTTGTATGGAAGGTACCATTATTTTCGGCTATGAGAATAATTTGTATTTAAAATCTACTAGATAATGTCAAAAAACAGCTGCATACCAAGTTTAATAAAAATAGATCAAGTCGTTTTCGAATTATTAAGTTCTCCAAAAAAAAATTTTTAACTTTTATTAAAAATCCAACAAAAAAAATTCGCATATTGAAAAAAGTATGCAATACTTTTCAAATTTTTTGAAAAATTCTCTATTAAAAATTGATCAAATGCAGTTGAACCATTTTTGAGAAAATCGAAAATCCAAAAAATGGTTCTATACGAGGTACCTAATATTTATGAATATTTTTCGGATTTTTTTTTAAATGGTAGTCTTTTTGTAAAAAAAGGTACCATTAGTTTTGGTCTTTAAAAAAAATGAAAAAAAATATGTGTCCAAAAACCGCTAGATACCAAGTTTAGAGAAAATCCATCCACCCGTTTAGACTACAGTCGAAATGACAGACAGACAGATAGAATTGCTAAATCCACTTTTTTCAACTTCGCTATCATCGTAATGTAAACTTTTATCAAAATCTCGACTTCAATTTTTTTTACGAATCCATAACTTTTCATAATAGTACCTATGTATATATCTCAACTAAAAATGTGGTAAATCGTACTGATATAAGGTATGGTTATTTTTGAAGAATAACAATAATAACCTTCAAGATAATTTAAAAAATTTACAGATTTCACTCATAGAGTAACTATGGGGACATTGAAAATGACTTGTATTACGTCAATAAAACAAAAACATGCCTAATCTTAGAGATTTTTATTTTGTATACTATTGTTGAATTATAACTTCACAAACTGTCTTAGAAACCATTCTACAGTCTAAAGTTCCAATTTGTAAATTTAATGTCACTTCCCAGTTGGCGGTTAAATTAATGTTGTTAATTTTTTTAATAAGGTGAATCTTAGTTTTAATTGTAGCTTAACTCGCAATTATACAAACATACTCATTTTCATCCGCACCGGTACAGCACTTATACACGAAATTAAAGTTACATACTGTCTATCTTAACGTAAATCTAGGTATTTGAAATTTTTGCATAGCTAACCATTGCAGAAAGGTAACTAAATTATTACAGATCGATTAAAGCATACATCATATACGGTTCAACTTAGTTCTCGACTCAGTCGGTTGTTGTTCAAATCAACCCGTGTCTTGGCTTGTTATTTGATCAATTTGACGGTTGATGAAAAAATCAAAAGATTTTGAATTTTTTCAAATTGATTTACAAGTATTTCAAATCATTGAACTATGTATATTGTATAAAGCCAAGACATTTGATTTACTGTCCAGGTAAACCTTTCTTAAATCGAGACAAAATTTACAAAGAATTTGATGCGAAGCCCAACCTCACTGCTAATTGTTTTTATTCTATAATATTTTATTTTAAAATATTTTGAACCCTTCTTTTAATCAATTTAACAATATCGAGTCGCGTAATTTTTTTAGATAAAAATAATGTTTTTGACACTTGGAGCTGTATTCTTTTAACTGAGTTTATGAAATGTGTGGCCGAGCGGCGAGCATCAATTTAGTTGACAACCAAATTGAATAATTTATGGTCTACTTTAAGATGAAGCCTAAAATTTTATTTGCATTTGAGGACCTTAAACTTGAAGATCTGACCATTAGGGCTTAAGTTATAAGTTTATTAAAGAGGTTCACGTAGGTAGCTATGCAATATGCATGTTCTAGGTTAAAAAATAAAATTGATTTAGAAGTTAGTAAAGTTTTTCCCCAAACGTTGTCTAGCATATTCTAGGTTCTTTAGGTTGATTTAGAAAAAAATCAACTTTTGTCACATTTTACCTTAATTTTGAGACCTAAACCTCGAACATCCGATTATTAGAATAAAAGTTAGAAGCTAACCAAGACCTTAACCTTGATGATCTGGTCCTTAGAACTTAAGTTATAAATTTGTATGAGAGGTTCAAGTAGGTAGCTATGCATATTCTAGGTTAAACAATCAAACTGATTCCGAAGTAAATCAAGTTTTGTCAAAAGCATTTTCTAGTCTGTCATTTTACATTCATTTTCAGACCATAACCTCAAAAATCCGATAATTAAAACAGAATATATCATCTTACAAAATCGACTCTTTTCGATTATAATATTTCAATTGCTTAACTAAGTTAATTCTACCTCTTGCCTAATTTACCTAAACATACCTTAACCTTGAGCATCTAGCCCTTAGAACTTAAGTTATATACATATAAGATATTCAAGTAGGTACCTATGCATATTCTAGGTTAAACAATCAAATTGAATTAGAAGTTAGTAAAGTTTTTACCCAAACGTTGTTTAGCTTATTTTAGGTTCTTTAGGTTGATTTAGAAAAAAAATCAACGTTTGTCATATTTTACCTTATTTTTGAGACTTTAACCTCGAACATCCGATTATTAGAATAAAAGTTAGAAGCTAACCAAGACCTTAACCTTGTTGATCTGGTACTTGGAACTTAAGATATAATTTTATATATGAGGTTCAAGTAGGTACCTATGCATATTCTAGGTTAAACAATGGAATTGATTTAGAAGTTAGTAAAGTTTTTACCCAAACGTTGTCTAGCATATTCTAGGTTCTTTAGGTTGACTTAGAAAAAAATCAACTTTTGTCACATTTTACCTTAATTTTGAGACCTAAACCTCGAACATCCGATTATTAGAATAAAAGTTAGAAGCTAACTAAGACCTTAACCTTGTTGATCTGGTACTTGGAACTTAAGATATAATTTTATATATGAGGTTCAAGTAGGTACCTATGCATATTCTAGGTTAAACAATGGAATTGATTTAGAAGTTAGTAAAGTTTTTACCCAAACGTTGTCTAGCATATTCTAGGTTCTTTAGGTTGACTTAGAAAAAAATCAACGTTTGTCATATTTTACCTTATTTTTGAGACTTTAACCTCGAACATCCGATTATTAGAATAAAAGTTAGAAGCTAACCAAGACCTTAACCTTGTTGATCTGGTACTTGGAACTTAAGATATAATTTTATATATGAGGTTCAAGTAGGTACCTATGCATATTCTAGGTTAAACAATGGAATTGATTTAGAAGTTAGTAAAGTTTTTCCCCAAACGTTGTCTAGCATATTCTAGGTTCTTTAGGTTGATTTAGAAAAAAATCAACTTTTGTCACATTTTACCTTAATTTTGAGACCTAAACCTCGAACATCCGATTATTAGAATAAAAGTTAGAAGCTAACCAAGACCTTAACCTTGATGATCTGGTCCTTAGAACTTAAGTTATAAATTTGTATGAGAGGTTCAAGTAGGTAGCTATGCATATTCTAGGTTAAACAATCAAACTGATTCCGAAGTAAATCAAGTTTTGTCAAAAGCATTTTCTAGTCTGTCATTTTACATTCATTTTCAGACCATAACCTCAAAAATCCGATAATTAAAACAGAATATATCATCTTACAAAATCGACTCTTTTCGATTATAATATTTCAATTGCTTAACTAAGTTAATTCTACCTCTTGCCTAATTTACCTAAACATACCTTAACCTTGAGCATCTAGCCCTTAGAACTTAAGTTATATACATATAAGATATTCAAGTAGGTACCTATGCATATTCTAGGTTAAACAATCAAATTGAATTAGAAGTTAGTAAAGTTTTTACCCAAACGTTGTTTAGCTTATTTTAGGTTCTTTAGGTTGATTTAGAAAAAAAATCAACTTTTGTCATATTTTACCTTAATTTTGAGACTTTAACCTCAAAGATCCGATGATTAGAACAGAATATATAAGCTTACAAAATTGACCCTTTTCGATTACAATATTTGAGTTGTTTAGCTAAGTTAATTCTACCTCTTGCCTGATTTACCTAAACATATCTTAACCTTGAGCATCTGGCCCTTAGAACTTAAGTTATAATTTTGTGTAAGAGGTTCAAGTAGGTACCTATACATATTCTAGGTTAAACAATTAACTGATTCAAAAGTAAGTTAAGTTTTGTCAAATAGATAATTAGATCAGAATATATCAACTTACAACATCGACCCTTTTTGAATATACTATTTAAGTTGCTTAGCTAAGTTGATTTTCCCTCTAGCCTGATTTACCTTAGTTTAAATACCTTAACCTCTCGCATCTGGCCCTTAGAACTAAAGTTATAAGTTTATTAAAGAGGTTCAAGTAGGTACCTATTATGCATATCTATTATAGGTTCAACAATCGATTGATTTAAAAGAAAGTCAACTTTTGTCACATAATTTCTTTAGACTGACATTTTACCTTAATTTTAAGACTTAAACCTCAAACATCCGATTATTAGCACAGAAGTTATAATCCAAACAAACCAACCAAATCCAAACTTTACGATTTTATTATTTGTAAAATAATTACCTACTAAAAATAATGTTCATGCACATACCTACATATATGTATGTACATACATGCATATCTACATACCTACATAATGTATATCATTTTTGTGCCCGATGCAAAGCCAGTTTTGTTTGCCACGTGGTGTTTTTTTTTTATTGCACACACTCCACCGTCTTCTCCCTTCTATCAATACATTCTTTGTTGGTACGTACCTACATACATATGTACTTGTACATATTTTGTTTGTTTTTTTTTCTTTTGCCGTGAAGAAATTAGTTCTAAAAAGACAATTTTTCAAGTTTCTAGTACGAATTTTTTTACGCCTTTGCAAAATTTTTTATGCAGATTTGTAGCTTGCCATTTAAGCTTTAATTATCTAGCTTAATATCGAACATCCAATAATTATAACCAAAGTTATAGGCTTCTAAGTGGGCTCAAATCGAGCATTTTTCGAATTTAACATTCCTCCACTGAATCTCGTCCGTTGGCGATGATCAAAATTTATGTACGCTGGCTGAAATTCATCACTTGTGTTTTTTGCTTCATTTTATTCATTTTGGTAGTTTCTTTGGTAACACCAACCAAAAATCCAATCGTTCTCCCCCTATACGCTAGAGTTCATTCTATATCTTTGTTCATTTTGGTAACACCATACTTTTATCAAAACGACCCTATAAACATTTTCAATGTTAAAAAACTGCTGGGTGATAAATTTAATAAAAATCGATTCCGAAGTTTTAAAAAAATGTTAAAACATTTTATAAAAATCAAAAAAATAAATAAAAATATAAGTACATAGGTATACAAAATTAATAAATAATATTTATAAAAAAGAATTATAAAAATAAGTTGAACCAGTTTTGAGAAAATCGAAAATAAACAAAATAATTCTATGGAAGGGACCTACCATTTATAAAACATTTCTTTGAAATTGAATTAACACCATTTTCAAGAATATTTGAACATCTTTTTGTTTGTTTTTTTTGTTTTGTTTTTTTTTTTTTTTTTTGATTTGCCTAGGTATATAGCATAAATTCCGGATTCGGCAGAAGCTTTAAATTTTAAATTAAAAAAAATAAATGTTAGATATGTACTTATAACGTCTGACTTAGTAATTTATAAAGTTATCTTGGTTTGAAAAGCAGAATTTATTAACAAATTCGAAGTTAAATTTTATGCTTATCTTAATAAGTATAGTAATTCCAAATTAGTGCACTATAATACCTTTTTCTTATAACATTGTTTAAAATTTCAGTTAAGCTCTAAACAATGATGGTATCTACTTTTATTCCTATACGCACCATAAAAGGATTTATTATGTAATTTGGTTGTAAAACTGACTTTTGTGTACCTATACATACATAATCGAATTACCTATTCATCATATTAATCAAATTAATAGCTCAAAAATAATATCCCTCTTAAAAACCACAATCTCTTTTATAGATAAGAGCCATTGTAAAAGTATAGAAGAAAATAAATCCTAAAATCCATATAAAGAAACTATTATAAAACGTGTCCTTTTGAAAATACATACAATAGGTAATTATTTGCATCCCATCAGCCACACAACCACCACAACCGCTTGTATAAATATTGTAAATACGCTCACATCATCTCGTCTTTTGTTGCTTTTGTGTTTTTGCGGTTTAAGTGTCAGTGTAACTAAAGCCTGAATTAAGTACACATTTTGCCTTAGGAATTGCAAATGAAAATGAATGTTAAATTACATGGAATTAAGTTCAATTAAAAAAAAAAGGATATTTTGGGTGAAATATTTTCTACCCTCTGCAAAGTCATAATATTGCTTTATACTGGTAATACGCGAGTAGGTACACATAGTGTTGTTGTCATCCTTTACCTCTACAATATTTAGCAGTGGGTACAAGTTTAGCAGTGTTCCTTACATAACATATGCAAAAATGGAAATGAATAAATTGTAAAACACAATTTCAGCTACATTAACCCATCTGAAGACATCCTGTGTACCTTATAATACATACGTAGATATAGGTATATGGTCGGGTGTAATACTTCAACTTCAGAGCTATTTACTTGCTTTACCTTATTCCCAGTCACACCAACACCGAGGGCGATGAAAACAACATTTAAGGATACATCATAAGCATAGTAGAGCTTGTAACACTTTAAAAGACCCGCGCTGTATTATGTTAAAAAAAAAAAAAAAAAAAAAATCACGAAACTTGAAGTAAGTTCTTTTTTTTTTTTTGATGCCTTGGTAGGTAGGTATTTAGCTGTGTGTGCACTCTGCTTGAAGCGCGGTGTTGATGTTGATACACTACACTACACATACAACTTCACTCCCCAATCCTCACATCACATCCACCAGCAAACATCTCCTCCATAAATTGAATAAGGATCTTCGAAATGAAGGATTTACTTTAAGTGATATTCTGAATTCAAATGGAGGAAGTAAGAGAACATACATAGCTCGTAGAGAAGAAGAGTAGCTGATTTAGATCGGATTTTGGATTTCGTCTTATTATTTTTTTTTTTGTTCACTCCTGTTTTTGAATTCATATATTCAAGTCCTTGAAGATTTTCGTAGACTTTTACGCGCTTGGATTAAAGGATATAACACGGATTCATATATTCAATTGGTGATATGTTTTTTTTTCTTTTTTACATTCTACATATCTACTACTGGGGATAGCTCTATTCTGATGGCACATTCTAGAAGTATGAGGGATTTAAAGTATTTTAGAATTTGAATGAGTTTTAAGGATTTTGAGGAGAATTATAAAACAGAAAATAGATGAATATATTTAGAATTAAAAGATCTATAATGTGTATAGGGAAGTGTTTTTTGCTTGGTTGTTTTTTTTAATGATGTTGCTTTATGATTGTGCTAAGGTATGGCATTATCTCTCTGTATGTATAAGCGAGTAATTTAAATTTATTAGGAAACGTATGGTTTTAATTTGAAATTGATAACGTTTCAAATTCTATTTGATTTCAAATAAGGCTTTAAAAGGTTTCACAGGAGCTTTGAATTTTTAATTAAAAAAGAATACAAGAATACAGGGTGCCACAGAAGCAATTTTTAAATTTAATTTAATTTATTAATTTATTTTTTGTAACATTGGAGTATATCATACAGTTGTAATATTTTTCTTTAGCTTCTTTTTCAAATCATTTGGAATTGAATTTGATTAAAGTGGGACGTATTATTGCGTTCCACGGTTATTAATTGATTGTTTTTACCTTTATATCATTTTTTAAAATTAACGCAATTCTTATTTCTTTTACGAAATAAGGAAATAATGCAAAAAAAAAAAAAAATTAAATAGGGCCCCAAACTTTTGCATGCAAAACAATAACAATGAAAATTCGCAAATGTTGGGTGTTATTTAATTTTTTGGGCCCTTATTTATTTTTTTTTTTGTTGGGACCTAATTTCATACTGAAATAAAGCCCCAATGAAACATGACCCCAACATTAATTTTGGAATTTTATTTAATTTAATTAATAAGAAATAAAATTAAATCAAATTCCAAAATTAATGTTGGGGTCATGTTTCATTGGGGCTTTATTCCATTATGAAATTAGGCCCCACCAAAAAAAAAAAAAAAATAAGGGCCCAAAAAATTAAATAACACCCCAAAATTTTTGAATTTTCATTGTATAATGAAAATCGGTTAATCGAGGTGTTAGAAGCGCATTTTGAATTTTTAATAATTTATTGAAAATTTATAAAGCCAAAATACATACATTTTATAAAGTGGACTGTATAATAGATGTGAAAACCGCACTTGTTCCAAAGACGATTGAAGATGGAATGAAAATCCACGAAGAGATCCTCCTTCAGTAAAGCGTTGCGTCATGATTTTGTTGTTGTTGCTTTCTGTTGCTCTCGTTTGGTCGATCGAAATATAGCTGGTTGTTGATAACTTTTATTTGCTCGCGCCACTGTCAGTTACCGCTGTTTGGGACCGAGAATGATAAAGCAAAGTTCTAATATATTTTCGTGTGCTTTGAGTTGCGGCCGGTGGTTGAGAAGTTTTGTATTTCTCGGTCCTATTTTTGGGACCGAGATGGTAAAGAACATTATTTAATTACAATGAAGATAGCTCGGTCGCAGCTGCAGCTGGTTGTTGATTTGTTTTGTAGATCTCGGTCCGCTCTCAGTTACCGCTATTTTTGCCCGATGGTTCAGCTCGTTGACTGTTACGATGATGGCCTTTTATCGTAGCTCTAATTTTTTTTATTTTTGTGCGCACGTGCACATATTGAGGCCCTAACATGAGTATTGAGTAATGTTGGTTTTTAATGCGTCTTAAGTTCAGGGATTATTTGCGTAAACACGGTCTTTTGCGTAGCTCCACAAACAAAATCTAACTGTGTCAAATCGCATGATCTTGGTGGCCAATTGACGTCGTTAAAACGTGAAATTACGTGACCAGGCAACTTCTCACCCAATAAATCCATAAATGGTCGTGTTGTGTGTTGTCCAAGTCATGATCTTTAATCGCCGTCCAAAAAAAAATCAGTTAATTGCTGCGAACGCAGGGAAATCGATAAATTCGTATCATCAGCAGCACTTGCACTTGCAGCAGCAATATCTTTGACTTAGCGTGCATTAGCCTTACGAAATCAGTAACGCTTCCACTTTCTTCAAATTTCTTCACAATTTTACCGATTGCTTGCGTAGTTGGTCAATTATGACGACGTAATGCGCGAAAAGTGGATAAGTTTGAATAACCACGTCTGTAGTAAGTTTTAACGCGTTGTTCGATTGTTAAGCGTTTCGTAAATGGCAAACATTCAACTAAAATTATGACACTTCAAATGACAGCTAAGTTTGACAGGTGTCAAATGCCAGCGCTACCAACTTAAAACGACGAATTGAATGAATCTATAGTATTTCAATGAAGTGTCCTTAAATATTGATTTTTTAACCTTAATCGTAATAAATTTAAGACTGTTGTTATATTTTATTCACATTTTAATATTTTCTCTTGGAGGACTGATATCTCTTGGCTGTACCTAATATTGCTTGTAGAATAAAAACGAAAACGGCTCTATCGATTTTGATTAAACTTTATACTTATAATAAACAAAGTAAACTCCATTTCAGGTTTTTGACAAAAAATTCGTATTACGAGATAGGATTTTGATGTTTTTTTTTTTGTTGAAGAACTTGCTTTATTTTTTAGTTATTCGCATACAGCTTTTGAGTGTCTTAATCGATTTTGTTATAATTTCATAATCGGATGCTTCCTATCATTTCAAACAATACTACGTTTCAAAATACTTTGAAATAATTTTTTTTTATACAACAAAAAAAATCAAACATAAATCTTTTTTTTTTAGATGTTTGACTATTTTTTAGTTTTGTTGGTTAAAATGTAGCTACATTATTCTTCGCTGTTAACGACATGGAATAAGTTTGAGCGATCGAGTCGTGTATATTTTTTGATTTAGTTAACCTATAAAAAAATACTTTATGTAACAAATACCTGCACAAGTATTCGTTTAATTTGTTTGTCCACTTAATGTGATATTCCACTTCTGATATGTAAAAGAAATCTCTTTAAATTGTTATGGAATGGATATTGAATTTAAATGCTACATTATACCTACCTATGGATAGGGATAGGGAAGGGAGATAGTTGTTGTTATTGGAGAAACCTATATTAATGCACTTGAACCAAGCAACCAACTAAACTATGTAACTCTATGGCCCAGGTCCTTTATATGACTTTGTGATCCTTGTCAGCCTCATCAGAGAATATTTAAAATTCCCTCTTTTGGATTTTGTTTTTTTTTTTTTTTTTTTCCTGTTGCCTTTTTGTGTGCGATTTTCGTTTTTGGTACATTTTGTGCATTTTTAATTGGAAAAATTCCAAATAATTGGAATTTATCATGAAGCGCCCTTATAGTCTAGGTATAGGTATATAGCCACAAAAGCCGAAAACTGGAGACACACACAAAATTTCCTAAAGAATTTAATTTTACCAGTCACAGAAGAAGAAGAAGAAAAAAAAATGTATATATATAAAGAGAGAGGAAAGAGGCAAAGGCGGATTTGCAATAGTAGTACCATCAGTTACCATCGCATCGGGTGCCAACAACAAAATTCTGGAGAAACGAAAAAGTAAATTCTAAAAAGCAAAGGACCTCGATTTCGATTCTGAACCCAAACCGAATCGTATCTAATTAGTGGTTTCTGTTGACTTTGAGATGTGAAATGGTATTCTGTTGTGCTATAGTGCTATGGGACTACGACGACGACGATGATGATGATGATGGGTAAAAAGGACACAATTAAAATTTAAATTCGAAAGGGCCATGGTCTAGTGGTTGAATAAAATCGACAAAGGTTTTTCTTCGTATACCTATATAATGAAAGACTATAAGGCTCTGGCTCTTCTCTGCAAGAGGGAAAGGTTGAATCGCTTCATTAAACGATTGATCAATCCTCTTTTATAGATATTGGTTCTAGGTAGGTATACTTTTTCTTTTTCTTTTTTTTTTTTTTTTTTTTTTTGTCATCTTAGCTTGGCTTTATTCTGAAAGGGACAATAATATGGCTATATGATGAAGTTGAACTTTGGGATATTTTTTGATTTTAGTTCCTTGACTTTAAGGATTTTAGATTTTCGTTTTTAGAATTTTTTGTTTGGGCTTTAGAAAGATTTTCGAAATTTTTTTTTATAAAAATAAAATGGCCAAGCAATATATTTAAAAGTTGTATAAAAAAATAAAAAAAAATAAAGCTATAACAGTGTTATCTGTGTTATAACTGAAAAATATTCTTTGTGTATTTCTGCAGCTGAAATTTGAGACCGATCTTCTAGTTATAAAAACTACCTCTATCCACTTTTAATAAAATTTACAAATCATGCTCATATTATGCAGGTTAAGAGAGGGGCCATATTCGCATGTCAAGACGGTGGTAACTGGTAAGGTAAGGTCCTTCATTAGATGCAGGGCTCATATAGGTGAAAAAAATCCGATAGAACCGGTCCTTATTTGCTACCGGAGTCCGTTGAGAGCCTCCCTACCCAACGCCTCAACGGAAATCGCCCTTGTAAGGTTTTATTTGTAAACGTTAAGACCCTTTCCAAAAACATAAAACCACAAGACTTGACTTCTATCTCAAAGACAATAATTTGAAATTCTATACCTATACCTCAGTCTTTTTCTTTGTCTAATTACAGATCAATGTCAGGTCAAAGAGCGCGCGAGCATAAAATCCATTAGTTATAATATGCTAGTGTATAATATGATTGCCACCCTTGCTCGTTGTTTTCACACATAAGCTTGAAACTTTAATTAAAACAGAACTCATAACATTCAAGCATACGTAGTAATTTGAATATAGACATATATTATGTAGAGACAAGTCATATTATAAACCATTTAAGAAAGATGGTAAAAGCCGGTGACAAAGAACAGCATCTCCACTCCATACACTTAGGAACCGCACTCGAGAGCCAACCTTCTCCCTTTTGTTCAGGATATTAAAAACAGACTGATGTCGGTAGAAGGAACTAAGAAAACTTTCCATTTCATTCACAATGGTATAACGCTGATCTTCCCTGTATGTAGGTACTAAATATGTATATGTGACTTGGGTTGAGAATATGTTCTGCGGAGGTGTTGCATTCTCAGAGAAAAACAAACAAAATATATATTAGGATAGGATAGGAATAGGGTTTTATGTATGATGCACCTCCTAGGATATTTTCTTATGTTTCACAAGGATGTGATGTTATTTTAGCTGGAGTTGCTGTGGGTTGGAGGTTAACTATCTATGGTGAAAGTCTAGCTTATAAGCAGAACACGAGCAGTCAGTGAAGCACTCAAGTAATATATATACAAGCTATCTTGATGCACCTCTAACTCGTTTACATATAGATAGCTCATACTATGTGACTTGACATACAATTAAGATACGGGTATTGCATTTATGTAGAGACCCGCTTGCCCGACATCCATTTATTTTATTCCGGATTGTTCGTATATTCTATGGTACCTGTAATACCTGCTATTATGTCAGGTTAGAGGTTATTATGGTGGTAATTTTAAATATATATACAGTCTAGCTGACAAAGTTCAGAAGGTTTTGTGTTGTTATTATTTTTGCATTTAAACTTTTAAGACTTTGGAAATATTCAGAGTGCGGTTTATGCGTATTTGGATGAATTTAACGGTGCTCCCTGGGACAAAGTTTTGTCTAAGTGAGTTGAGGTTTGAGTTTTTAAATACAAAAGCATAATTTGGAATATTAGAGAAGGTTTAGGTACCGTTCGTCAAACTTTGCTTTAATCTATGATGATTTATATATTTTTATATTTTACCTAAGCTCAACACATACCTACGTTTAAAATTTTTGAATATTCGTAACGATATTTTGCGAAATATTTTTTAGTGGAGAAGATATTTTTAATTCTTATCGTTGTCGTACTTTATATGATTATAAAAATCTTGGATTTCAACAATTAGTTCCTTGCACACAATGGACCAGCCCATGATCTAAGAGTTTGAAGCGGTTCTGCCTCACAGCTTGTAAGCCTTACTCTTGCAGGATTTCTGCCATCTTTATTTAAAGACCGAATTCATTGTTGATCGGGAGGTAAGGAATTTTTGATGTGTAAACATCTAAGCCTGCGGTATAGACTAAACCAAAAACGTGGAGATTTCTTGTAGCACATTACGATGTGCTGTTACACGTTACTTTACATTTTTGTATATTGGGTGCGTTCAATATTGGGTCCGTTCAATAAGTCTGCTTTCACACGAGGAAACTATGTTTCCAGCTAATTTCAGTTTTTAGGTTAGAAGGAAACCAAGTAAGGGGAATGAACGGTCTAAGATTGATGGAGATCAGAATTTAAAAGAAACCGTCAAAAGATCTCCAGCACCTTATTTCCTGTGACTCTTGTGTATGGGGACAAAGAATGAGATTTGGGTTGAAAGTTGGTTGAGAATTTCTTATCACATAACATCTGTGTTTAAACTTAAATGAAAAAATTGAAGCCTGAATCACAATGCGACGAGGAAACAAGACGAGAGCTTGACGTGAAACGATGTCATCTTTTTCTCCTTATAAAATCGTTCCCCAATTACCAATGCGACGAATTTCTTGACTAGTTATTTGATGCGTAAACATCTATGACGGCGTTGTGCTGTTACTTGTTACGATACGTTGATGTATATTGCATATGTTCAATATTGGGTACGTTCCTTCGAAGCTCAAACTAAATCGAAGGATCGAGTTGAGTTTGGGTTGAATTTGGTTGCCAGTTCAAAATCACAGCGTTCGGTGATGTAAAATCAGAACTTGAATAATTATTTCGATGTTTACACATCTTAACCGTGAGTCCCGTGAGTCCCTTTTTTTTCTTGTACCTACATATGTGATATATTTTTGAAATTTATAAATAAATAAATTGGTTGGGACGACAGCTCGTGTTATAAGTAGGGTCTAGTATCTTACAATACAACTCTCAAAAATTTCTGTGTTTGTAGTAGTGACAGGAATAGAGAGGACCTACAATTTTCTGCCGAATCTGAACGGTAAAGGTGAGAAGCACTTTTTTATGGCAAAAGATACTTTTGGAGAATTTGTCAATTTCTCGGAAGAGGCAGTGACCCATAAAACATTTCTATTTTTAGGTGGCATAAGCAGGGAATCGAACTCAAGACATCCCCTAAAGGTGGGATGGACAAATTTAACAAAATTACATAAAATAGAAAATTAATATTAAAAAAATAACGGCAACACCTACAAAAGCGTATAGCTTTTTTAAAGCCAGGAATTCATTCTTTAATTATCTTACTTTAGTGCTTAGTTTTTAAATAAGTTATTTTTAAACTCAAAATATTGTAAATAAAATTCGAAAAAAAAAAATAATCGTTAAAATTTAATCAAAATCGTAGAAGTTGTTTTCGAGAAAAATAAAATTTTTCTTTAACAGATTTTCAACATTTATAGCATAAATTTCGGCCTTAGTAATATCTGAAACAGTTTGGATCCAAGTTTAATAAAAATCTATTCAGTCATTTTGTAATAATTGAGTTTTAAAAAAAAATTGTCAAAAAAAAATTATTAGCATGTTTTTCTTTAATCTGTGGAAACATGTTTGAGAAAAATAGGATTTTGCAAGAATGCTACAGAAAGCTACAGAGCTTAGAAAACTTTAATTAGAGCTTTCTTTTTCAAAAACAAAAAATTCAAATTTTATCAAAAAGATAATCCGTTCATTTATTTAAGTTCTAGTATAGTTTCAGACATATACTCCGACGCGACGGTGGTCTGGTTCGGAGACTTAAAGGATTTTTAACTCCATTCCATTTTATAAATTACGTTGCTCCATTTAAGGTACTAGTAATAAAAAAAAAACTTTTGCCTTACAGGCGCCTCCCTAGCGACTAAATAATACATACATATACCCTAAACGCTGTTGCGTGAGCGGCATATAGGACCGAAAGACTGAGTATAAATTCTTTTAGCCGCAAAGCTGGCCAGCCATTAAGTAGGTAGTAGGTAGTGTTGTCCAAAAAAAAAATAAAAATAAAGTAAAAAAAAAATTAAATATTATTGTATCACTGGTCTGTATATTATTCCTTTCGATATATGCCTATGCTTCTTAGAAGTAACATCTATCTAGAAATGCCTATTTAAGATAATAAGATAGTACCAGTCATTTTCGAAAAAATAAGATAAGAGAAAAATAAGATTTTTTTAACGGTTTTTAGACTTGTGTCTAAAAATGCCAGTAAAAAAATTCAATTCTGTTGACCCTAGTGTTGAACGTTATGCTTCAACTTTCTTACTTCCACTGCTCTTGTTATTAAAAAAAAAAGCAGTGACTCAAATAGGTGACTAGCTAGTCAGGAATCAGAATTGAGTCAGCCTTCACCTGGTTGGCATATTACCATCATCCAAATTATAGCAAGTTGTAAGTTGAGGGTGTCGTCGTGCGTCGCGTCGTCGGTATTGTCTGCGGTTTCTTTGGTATATGTAAAAATGAAAGTTTAATGAACGGTCTTTTTCATACCTACAACTACATAGATATACTATAGCTCCCATCTTCATGGCCATGCCACATTTATAGCCCCAGGAAGTTGGCTTAAGCACCTTTAGCAAGTTGATTGCTTACAAGATTATGATAAAGTATATAAAGAAAGACTATATTATTATAGGGGTGCAGTCTTGAGCATAATAATTTAATAAAAAGTTATATTCACTTAAATGCTAACGGTAACGTAAACGCACCCATTTTATATGTTGAAAGTTATATTCGTATAAAAGCTACTGCATTTTGATGACCCATCGTACCGTTATCGTCGTCTCATCGCCAGGGCTATATAATATGGTGGGTCCTTATAGATATAAAGTCGGGTGGTGCGTATAGGGTATATATCGTGGTAACTGGCAGTTACCATGGCTCCATATTATGATTTTATCTTTTTTGTTTTGGGTCTTTGGAATATGCATTTAGCTTCCGTATATGGTAAGTGTGCATGCATGACACCAAAATGTCCTTGGCTTTTTGTATAAATAGTCTCTATGCCATTCTATAGGTACGAGTATATGTGGAAAACACTGATGGCTTGCGGGCTTAGGTTCTTATAATTTTTGCACATGGCGTGTCTCATGATTAACATGAAGACTTATTTACAAAAATATCACTGTGTGCTTAGTTTGGATTAGGGTTTTTGCTCGAAACCATGTAGCCAATTTGTTTTGGGGTATATGCATACACTGCATAAGTTATAGTTTCTTTTTTTTTTGTTGGGGGCGGATGGATTTAGGGGGAGCTAAAATTTTGATTAAAATCAAGGACAGTTTAAACAAAGTGGCGGTTTTGTGCAGCAAGATTTTTAAATATGTAAAATGCACAATGTATGTCAGTTGTTTGTTGTTATGTTTTTTATTTAAAAAAGAAATGATACACGAAACACATTAAGGTGGTGTTCTATTATACTCTCATCTAAGGCTTATTGAAGTCGTGAATGAAATGCTCGTGAAGTTAAAAAGATGTTTTGGACTATGGGAGTTCATCAAAGCAAAACTGAAGTGATGTTTTTTTTCTACTAAAACGCAAATTATTTTTATTTTAACAAATAAATAAAAAGTTTAAAAGATTTTTTTTTTTTCAAAAAATTCATTTTTTTTAAATTTTATAAAATCATTGAAACAAATGCAACAAAATTGATAAAAGCGCATTACATAATCTTCATATAGCTCGTTTATATGATCCGTTTTCCAAATTAGAATTTTTATTTGGATCCTGGTGCTGGTTCTAAGTTCAAGGAGGTAGTTGAAATGACATGGCCTGGCAATGGAGCAACATGCTAAACTCCAAGATTTTTGGCAACATATTTAGCTTCAGTTGGTAAAATAATTGGTGCTGATGGAGCAAGAAGAAGTGTGGAATAACTTAGGGGAAAGGCACCTGGAAGAACTGACCCATGGATAGCTACTGATGATGGCACGAGAGAGCTAGAATCCTTGATTTCTGGTGCAGCTTGTTCCAAGTTAATTGAAGAAGTTGAGATGAAATGTCCAGGAAGTGAGGCAATATGTTCAGAGCCAGGAGTCTTAGCAACATAGGTGGCTTCAGCAGCATTCAAACCAACTGCTGGCACAATGAGAGAAGAACGGTAGAGATGGGTCGTTGCAGCTGGGATGACTGGAGAATGAACAATAATTGGATGGGAGTTACTGATGGCAACTCCTGGTCCATAGGCAGCAGAATATAGAATTGGAGAATTCAATGCCAATGGAACTACACTTGCATGAACATTCATTGACAGAGCACATACAACCAGAGCGCAAATAAAGAACTATATGGAAATAAAAATTGTTTAAAAATACAATTCTTGAAGAACATATTGCTTGGGATGTAAATAAAGAACTTACCTTCATGTTTACTGTTTTTTTTTTTTTTTTAATTTTAAATGTTAAGGATTTTGATGATGAGAGAAGTAAGCCCCTAATGTGTCTTTAAATCAGAAATGTATTCGCTTTTATATTAGTTAGTTTACCAACGTGATCACTGATCACATATTAATTTATCTGTATTAGTAGGTACTTTAAATTAATTTTATTACCTTCGGATTAAAACAAGTTTAACTTCAAAATGTTTATTCCCTATACACAAAAATATGCTTAATGATCTTGTTACCATGATATGCCCTAAGGCCCTTAAAAGCATAAGCATACTTATTGTGAAATTAATCGAATATGTAACACAAATTTTTCTTCGCAAAAAGTGAACTGCGGTAAGTTTTCTCAAAATAAAAAAAAAGTTCATAAAATGGTCTTACATATAGATCAGGGTTGCAAAAGATTAAATCACTTTCTAGCTTAAGCTTGGCTTTAATTCACAAAGCTAGTGGGTGGACTTATGAATTAAAAAAAATTTAATTCATAAGCTAATGGGTGAATTCTGATTAGAAAAATTATGAATTGAAAAATTAATTAATTTTGGATTTGAAAGCTAAAAATAGATTCAAAAGCTTTTTATTCAATCGGATTATAGGAACTGCATAAACGGTAACTCACACAAAATTTAAATTAAATAATTATGTAGTCAAAACAAGCTTAAGAATTTCCAATCCACCAACTAGCTTATGAATTGAATTTTTTTAAATTCATAAGTCACTAACTTGATCATCACTTAATTTTTTAAATTTATAAGTCACTTAGAAGATTACGAATTATTTTTTTTTTTTTAAATCATACGTCATTAATTCGCTTATGAATTATTTTTTTTTTAATTTATAACTCACCTACAAGCTTATGACTTAATGTTTTTTTCATTCAAAAACTCGCAACCCTGATAGATTCGTAACATTTTAGCAAAATCGTCAACAAATACTTTATCTGTAGCAACTGCTTGATTTTTAGGAAAATCGTGATTTTGAAAACAAAAATTAGAACATTAGAGCACAATTTTTTTTGAAAATAGAATAGACAAGTTAAGGGTCTCAGGTTCTCTACACCAAAGTCACAATCCATATCTTGAACCATTAGAAAAAATATTGCTGATTTTTCATCCCATTTTATATCATTCATTAAAATTTCATGAGTGATTTAGTTTTTTATTGTTTTTTTTTTTATACTGTCCCATATCTATAAACTGCACCACTGTGCGTAATTTTTCAATCCCTACTGAATTGAGCTTCAAATAGTAAAATTCAATGTAAATAAAATCACACTTAAGCAATTCTTTTGTTGTGATAAAGAAGTTCAATAAGTTCACTAATTGACGGCTAAGGAAATTTAGTAAGACCTATGTCGCGGTAGGTATACAAGAAGAATCTATACCATTTGAGAGCCCTCAGGCTAACAAGAATATCATGTTTATAGTTGCTTTTACAAAACATTGAAAGTAACTTATTAAATTCCGAAGGCAGTAAAATTAATGACCATTATTTATAGAAAGTTAACTAAGATGAGTTTGTATTAATCAAACTATAAAAGCGTGTTGAAATTTGATTTAAATACACATTGGTGGCTTACTTCTCTCATCATCAAGATCCTTCCAGTTTAATATTTAAAAAAAAAGCAGTAAACATGAAAGTTAGTTCTTTATTTGCATACCCTGCAGAAATATGTTTTCCAAGAAATGTATCTTTAATTAATTTCGATTTTCTTACAGTTCTTCATTTGCGCTCTGGTTGTGTATGCTTTGTCTATGAATGCTCAGGCAAGCGTTGTTCCATTAGCATTGAATTCTCCAGTTCTATATTCTGCTGCCTATGGACCAGAAGTTGCCATAAGTAACTCCCATCCAATTATTGTTCATTCTCCAGTCATCCCAGCTGCAACTACCCATCTTTACCGTTCTCCTTTAATCGTGCCTGTTAGTTTGAATGCTGCTGAAGCCACCTATGTTGCCAAGACCCCTGGCTCTGAACATATTGCCTCACTTCCCGGACATTTCATCTCAACTTCTTCGATCAACTTGGAACAAGCTGCACCAGAAATCAAGGATTCTAGCTCTCCCGTGCCATTATCAGTAGCTATTCATGTATCAGTTCTTCCAGGTGCTTTCCCCCTAAGTTATTCCACACTTCTTGTTGCTCCATCAGCACCAATTATGTTACCAACTGAAGCTAAATATGTTGCCAAAAATCTTGGAGTTGAGCATGTTGCTCCATTGCCAGGCCATGTCATTTCAACTACCTCCTTGAACTTAGAACCAGCACCAGGATCGAAATAAAAATTCGGGAAAAGGATCATTAGCTTGAGGATATTTTGTGCACTTTTTAAACAACATTTTTTTATTCTAAGTTTGTTCACACTCAAACTGAAAACTGTTGTGACCCATACATTTATCTACCTTAAAAGTTCCAGACATTATGCATTCTGACTTAATCTTAAAATAATCGATTTGTATAATTCTAACACTCTCTATTAACTTTGACAATTAAATTGATTCTTAACCTGTAAACCTAACCTTGTAGTATTAATTTCAAAGTTGAGTCCATTTGAATAGGTCGTGTTAAGGTGTATTTTGAAGAACATTGAATCACTTAATACAAAAGGTCAAGGCTAAACTATATAACATTTATTACACAATACAACACCACACAACACACCACCAATTATTACAAAATTACGAGGAGGACAAAAACTTTAATATGACTTTGGCATTTATTAACTCGACTCGACTCGAATCGAATACACTAAACGTTACGTCAATAATTCAGGTGTCTCCACTCCATAATCAGAATCCTGCCTATTTATTCATACTCATTCCAAATGAAAATCGTTAAGTCCTTCTCTCTTCTATTTTATATAAATCACCTTAATTGCCTTCCTGAAGGAGCTCTGTAAATCGTTTAGAAAATTCTCTTCAAGTAAAATGCTCCCCCGCTCCATTACGATAATTACTACGCATTTCAGGGTAATTGCTGCAGAATGATTTTTGTATATATGTATATGTGTCTACTGGGTATTCCCCGATACAATGGTGGTCAGGGTAAAAAGGACATATTATATACACAAAATGTCCTTAAGAAGGTGAAGGATTTTTCTACCTTCATTTTTTTTTTTTTTTTTTGAATTGTATGCGAGAGCTTCAATGAGATGTTAATGAGAAAGCTAAAGAGCGTCATTTAGCAAGGATTTTATTTTGCCCAAGACCAAAATGTATACCCACGCTGCCGCCCCGTACATAAGTTTCGATGTGCACCTTTTAGATCTCAAAAAAGGACCTTCACAGAGAAATGTGTTGGCATGATGACTTTTCGCTATGTGCGTTGCGTTACATTAAGGGAAGAAGGGTATGTGTATATTTGATTTAATTAGCGAGTTCCCAAACAAATATTTACCGCTGCGAGATTCCTTGAGTTCCTTTCCTTCCTTCCTTCGAATTAATTGAGATCCATCCGCCAGCACCCTGAGGGTAAAAGAAAAACAAAAACCGATGTTGAATTTTTCTATCGTCCGATAGAATGATGATTGTTTATAGAAAACGACGATGAAATTGAACTAAAAAAACATTTCGGAGTTGCTGGAGTTGTCTATAACGTAGACGGAGATACTTCGTCTATAGTGGTACCAATATAAGGTCTAGATTGAGGAGGAGTAATTTTGAAATGCGTGTGCTTACTTGAGGAATTACTTTTTCAAAGAATCCTAATAGATGGAGAAAAAGGACGACCTTCATCTCGCTGCGTGTGCCTTTTTCCTTTTTGGTTATCGTCGTCGTCGTCGTCTCCGTCATTGTCGATTGCTTATGGACGATCAGCTTTATTTGCTAAGTGGCAGCAAAAATATTTACTTGTGGCTAGATAAGTTATAAGGATGATGGAATTGGCAGTTGGAGTTTGATTTTTGCTTTACGATTAAATATTTGACCAGAGGGTGCTGTTAAAGTAAATATTCGAGATGTGATGGGAATTTTCAATGAAAATTTATAGACGAATATTAGCAATTGTTTTGCATTGACAATGATGGTTTGAAGATTTTTTTCAATCATTTTTGACGGGAAAACCTTTTCAAATATTTTAAAGTATAGAATAGAAATTTTCCGAATTACTTAAACTATTAACAAATTCTATAGCAAAACCTAATGCGCTCTAAGAAAAAAGGCTTAGTTAACCATATTAAGTCGTTTACGACACATATTTCAATAATGTACAGTTTAACAGGAGGAACGTAACGGGTAGACAAATTTGCAAATTATTAAAGATGATAGAATCCCATGGAAAAAATATGCACCGTAAACATTTTTTGTTAATTCGGACTTAATGGGATGTCGATTCGGATGTTAATCTTAAAATTAGGAACTTAATTTAGAGTCGTAATAAAATAAATAAATAAATAAAAATAAACAAATTCAAAGATTGCATTTGTTTTGCGAAAAAGTAAAAAATTAAATTTTGTTTAAAGATTTTGGTTGTCCGACCGAAAAAATATGCACCGTAAACATTTTTTGTGAATTCGGACTTAATGGAATGTCGATTCGGATGTTAATCTTAAAATTAAGAACTTAATTTAGAGTCGTAATAAATAAATAAATAAATAAAAATAAACAAATTCAAAGATTGCATTTGTTTTGCGAAAAAGTAAAAATTAAAATTTTTTTAAAGATTTTGGTTGTCCGACCATCCGACTCGCTGTCATAAAACTGTTTGCTGATGATGTTATTTCAGGATATGTCAAAATGCATTGGGATCATAATTTTGTATTTGTCAAAAATCGGTTCCCAAAATTCTGTATTTAAAAATTCTGGAAATTATAAAATAATAAATGTTTTGGTACAGAATTTTGGATTAACAGAATTTTAGGATACAGAATTTTGTAATACAGAATAAAGACACGTTCCCTTATTTCATATAACAGTATATAAGATCATTCAAATTTCGTTTTCGAAAGTAAAAGTAAATAAAACACACACAGCGATAAATTTTTGATGAAAATTTTATTCCATTATAAAGTTTGGACTTTGACATTAAGTGTGTCAAATAATATTATTTAAATGGCCGCCTCGAGAAGATTAGCAACATGTGATTCTTTTGAGTAATGTTGGCGTCTAGACACTTGCACTTGCAGCAGCAATATTTTCGACTGAGCGTGCACGATGATGGAAAGGCCTTACGACATCAATAACGCTTCCACTCTCTTCAAATTTCTTCACAATTTCACCGATTGCTTGCATAGTCGGTCGATTATGACGACGTAATGTGTGAAAAGTGGCTACGTTTGAATCACCACTTCTGTATAGTAAGTTTTAATAATTTTAACGCGTTGTTCAATTGTTAAGCGATACATTATCGTAAATGGAAAATATTCAACCAATATTATGACACTTCAGATGACAGCTGAGTTTGACAGGTGTCAATAGCCAGTGCTACCAACTTGAAACCACGAAATGAATGACCTACCTCCAAATCTATTTAAATACGAGGTACATGGGTAAATTCAGCCCTCGGGATTTACTTAGCAGAACTGGATCTGGGGGAAAACGATAAGTGTTCGACGGCATTCAACGAAGGTATCACCCGACCAGATTCGTTTTGTTATAGCGTTCAGTTCAAAGAAATTTTCAAAGAGAACACATAACGCGAATTTTATTATGTCCACCAACCACGCATCAATTTCACTCTCCGTTTTCATTTTGCTGTTTCACTTAATGTGCAAAGTGCAACCCATTCTCTGTAAATCTAGAATACAAAATAGAAAAAAGATGTAAAATTGAAATATGCGGTCGTCGTCCTCGAACTAGAGTTCACATTAATTTACTATAGCGCTCGTTGATTTGATAACGTATTGATAAGCATGTGGTTGAATGTAAAAAGTCCCTTTCCCTGCACTGAACTTTTAATTCGAAAACAAGAAAATCATGAGTCGTTTAGCTTTGAATTGTTGAAATTTCTTACGTCCTTTTGTTATATTTTTTACTACGACATAATGTGAACTTTAAAGGCGATGAAATAAAAATAATTATTTTGAGTGATGATGTTAAATTTTTGTTTAAATGATGCATTGTAATTTCAGTGGGTAGTGTGTGGCTGGTATATTTTGGTACGATGTTGATGTAGGGTGCTGGTGCTTAATTTTTGTTTTTTTGAATGATGATGTAGGTTACTTATAGCAGTTTGGGTGTGTTAAAATTTGTATTGCTCCGTTACAAAAGTGAATAACGTTTGAGCACATGTATCTTAAAACTTATTGCTCTTATTGCTTATTATGGATTGCATTACATTTATAAATCGGGAAATCTAAAGCATGACAAAGTTCTGCTTAGCCTCATCACCTTTAAAGCCTTGAACCATAAGAAAAAGTTCATACGATCCAGTCATGCATTTTATTTTATACTCAAACAAACTTATCTTCAATTCTCCAAACATTTCCAAAGAACCTAATAATATCAAACTTAAGAACACAGAAAACTAAACAGTTTAATCCATTTATATACTTTTTTTCTTTCTTTCAAGGCTATACCTACATTTAAACCAAATCTACACCTGCAAGTGGTTTTAATCTGCTCAACTTTACCACCTGACTATTATTAAGTCATAAGCTAAGACACAGATATATAACTACAGACCATATCTTTACTAGACGAACAAAAAAATAAAATACCTACCTATATTTTCACGCAGCAGCTTCACACAGAGATAAGAAAGTTTTTAAAAGGTAGTTTTTCTGTCTCATTATCTACTTAAGCCTAAGTCCTTTCTCCTGTTCACTTCTATATACGAGTATAGAGTACTAACGCTAAATTGTGAACACTCTGAGTGCATACTAAATGAGCCTTTACCAAGGTTATATCTTCTGAATAAAGCAAGTTGGTTCTTCTTCTATGTACCCAGAGACAGAATTGAATTCGAAGTTGAAGGTTTTGGCCGGAGGATAAAAACGTATAAAATAACATGCGAAGTTTTTTGGTGAATTGTGTGGAGAGTAAAAGATATCCTTCGTCCACTCATTTAATTGCCGATGCGGATTAAAGTTTTGGTATGGTTCTGTGTTGAGTATATAGTTTGTTGTTGTTAAAGTTTTTCTTTTATACATTTTATTCTAAGAGACTTTTTTCCTTTTTCTCGACTTTTTTACCTTCAATCTTCTGAAATGAATAATTGCAATATAGGTACCGTTCTCTTGCACTTTAACTTGAAATTGTTATGGTAATTAAAAAATGAATTTTTTAGTTGGGAATAAATTTGTGTTTTTTTTTTAATTTTTAAGTGCGGGTGAGTACATCTTCAATGAAAATTTAATTTTTATTCAAGTACTATAATATACAAAAAGTAGGTAAATATAGGTCTCAACACCTCCGGTGCCGAGGCGAAAAGCAAAACAAAATTTTAAGGTTGTAATTAAAATTAACACTATGATAATGGAAAAGTCCGAAAAAGTGGGTTTTCTCATATCGTCCGTCAGTTCTGTCCGAGCTAGAACCTAAAAGGAACGAACAATTTGCTTTAAATTTAGTACAGAGTATTTTTATGTGATTCCCTAGAGGGGAAATTCAAAATTTTTGTTTTAGCTCATCTCAAATAGGTAGTTGCCATACAACGATCTTATTTATTTGATTTTCTGTATTTTCTTTATTTTATTTGTTTTATTTATTTTATTTCGTATTGTATTGTATTGTTTCTCCTAAGGGTTACAAGTCTCCCACCACACTCTCCTCTTTTCCCATCCTTCTCTCTTTACTCCTTTTCACAACCTCTAGTGCCTTTATCCACTCTTCCCCCCTCCCTCCTTCATCCATTATATCCCTCATTTTTGGCCCTATTGATCTTCCTTCATCTCTGCCTGACCTCCATCTTTCTATAACAATGTTCCCACGTCTCTTGCTCACCTTCACACACTCTGCACATTCTCTCTTTTTCTTGTTTCCACTTTTCCAGTACCATCTTTCTCTCAACTCATTCCCTAGCCTGACTCTCGCTATTCTCTTTGTTCTGTCTGCCTTCCATCCCGCTTTTAGATATTGCGGGATCCCCTCGGTCATTACTTCCTGTGGTATCTGGATTTCTTTATTAGTTCCCGTTTTTCCTTCTCCTGCTCTCTTCTGTGTTCCCATTCTACTCTCTCGTATCATGTCGTACTGTCCTCTCTTCCTTCCCTTCCCCTCGTTCTCTTTCTTCCATGTTCCCACCATGATCCTCTCTCGCTTCCATCCCTCTGTCACTCTCTCATCTCCTCTAGACATTCCTTTATTTATTTTGATTGCTAAATAACTGTAAGATACAATATCTTATAAGATAGATATTACGCTAATTTTACAATTTCATTATATAAGTTGATAAAGAGTTTCAAAGACGGACTGCTGAGTTAACAAAAAATTGACGTTCGGATGTCAAAAACGAATGGCGAAGGTGTTAGTTGCCGAGATCTGCGAAATTGCAAAGATAATTTTGCTAGCTTAGATACAGCTGAACGTCAGCTGCATACTTATAATGATATAGCAGTTATCAATCAAAGATGGAAGATCATTGACGTAAATAGAGAATAAAATAGGACCAAGTATGGACCCCTGAGGGACACCGATTAGAAATTGTCAGAAAATTAAACAAGCTGTCCTTCTTGCCAAATAACAATATATACAAATAATGAAAATTAAACTGCTTTTAACTTTTATTTAACATAAATTTAAGCGATTGACGGTGTCGAAAGAGAAATCAAGCAAAACTAAAAACGTTACCTCATCTTTATCCAACGCTTGTCCGGTTTTTTTTTTAATTTTCTAGAAAACCTCTAATGTCTAAAACGATTGTAATAAAACTGCATTTTAAGGTGCGTTTTGCTAAAAAATTCACACTATGGATATAGGGTTTTTTGATTTTTTTTTGACTAAATTGTCTCATTTTTGTGTTATTCACCTGTTACTGCCTCTTCCCAGGAATTGACAAATTTTCCAACAGTATCTCTTGTCATGAAAAAGTACTTCTCAACTTAGCTCTTTGGTCCCCTTCATTCCTGACATTAACAAGCACACACTAATGGTTGAGTCTTGAGAGTTGTAGCTGTCACTAGACCCTGGAACTACAAGAGCTGTCGTGCCACCCAATTTATTTATTTAAAAACCGAAATAATACTATGCGAAATTAAAATATAGCAAAAAAATAATAAGCGAGATAATAATAATGCGAAATAATAATTTTGTGAAATAAAGAGAGATGAAAACTTGCTAACCAAAAATGCGAAATGACTAAATTAAAAAAAAACATAACAAAATTGCAAAATGGTCATTGCGAAATGAAAAACAGCCAGATGACCGCCACAAAAAAAAAAAAACACAAGAATTATTGTTGCTTATTATTGTTTGAAATTATTTATGATGTTCCAAAAGAATGCCATTATATAAAAATCATCTCATCCGAATTAAATTTCAAAATAATTTCTTCATCATCATCATGGAGCAATGCTTTTCCATTTGAGATTATACAATCTGGTCTTGCTGAATTCTGTGTTGTATGGGTATATCAATTCTAAACATACAACATCAAAATTTGCTGCACCTTTAAATAGTAAAATACAGAGAGATATACAGACAGACAGACAGACAGACAGACAGATGAATATAGAGAATATATATTTGAATGAATGAAGGTTGAATTAAACGAACCACAAATTTAGGATATTCCAACAAATTAACCACAACGATAATTTAGCTTTAAATGCAAATTGGTTTCACTCGATATAGGCGTCAATGTACACAAAGGATAACATTTATGCATTAGAATTTCCTATACTTCTATACACCTACCTATGTTTGACACACTTACACATAAAGTATACATTTGTGTGGAGAAACATCGCTTTGTGTGTTACCGGATCAGCGACCATAGATTATGTAAACCGATTGGCGGCTGCCTTATAAGAGTCGTGTGTCCTACATTGACAAAATTTCCCACTAAATACACTCCTGTCAATCCGTCAACGGATGAATGAGTTGACACACCAATATATATACAACACACTGCGGAACCGGACATGAATTTGCACTTCCGCAGGTGAGCTTCACACATATATGCTCATAGATAAACGCACAATCACATTCACCTGACAAACACAAAGATCTATATTCAATGAAAAATTACAAGCAAATTTATGGTAATGCGAGTGGTAATTAAAGATGATAGGCATCAATAAATTGACATAGTTCCGGGCCAAGTGCAGTTGGCCAGACCAAAACCCTGCTCCAACTCTTCTATATGTATATAACCCTGCTTCATTCCCAGACCGACCCACTGGACCGATTCAAAAGGTCCACAGAGGTTTCGGTTGATTGTGCGGTGTGACTTGTTCTCAGATTATTATTGAGGGACTCTCACTCCTGACGAATGATGAATCGCCATCATGGGGTGGAGGGAGAGGGGGAAGGGAATTCAAATTAAATTGTCTGCACATTAGTGGTCAAGTGGGACACATTATAAGAGAGTTGAATGGTCGGTCTTCTCCTCCGCAGTCCGCTCTGTGAATGGGAGATGGATTGGTTCAGGTTATAATGGGGGTTAAATTATGGGCTCATTGGCTTGTCGAGATTTAATGGCACACGATAAGGATTTAACGCGGTGATGCGACTATACAATAATATACATACACGATGTTAAGGGGCCCAGGGATGAGTAATTGAGACTAATCAATAAACAGAAAGGAAAATGTCCTCCAGGACTTTCGGTCTACCCGACCAGACCAGGCCAGGCCAGACTTGGTGCAAAGTTTAATTGGTTTTTAACAAACGTCCGAAGGTTATATGCAAGTAAATCACTTTGAAACCACACAACATTATATGAATGTATGTAGGTTGGTATATGGAGCTTAAGCAAGCGACCGAGAGGATGACAAAATGATGACACAATATTGGAAGTTGAGTAGTTAAAATTAATGTTGTGAATGTAATTTATTGTATTCATCAAATTACGACCTTTTGTTCTTGTCATCATATAAAGTAATGTGCAATGCATAATAATTAAATTATTTTTATTTGGGTTGAACTTACGCATAGTGAATTAAATCAGTGGATTCTTATTTAACAGTAAAGGGGAGTTTTATTGTTGAAATGGAGAATGATATCAAGTACAAGGTTATAAGGAAAATTAAAAAAACACCAAACGATGAAATAACTTTTAAGATACTGTCTGTGACTTAGATAGACCCTTTGATTTTAAAATGGGTTTTATACCGTGAGATGCGTAATCATGTGAATTCTTTGACATAGTTCTTGAAATAATAATTCAAAATTCGTGAGCTAATAGGCGTGTTCTTGGAGATCTCAGAAATCTCATTTACATGAACAGGATTTATCAGCAAAATATCTCAGTTTTGCTGTCAAAACTCTGAGGAAAAAAAATCTTGGATTCGCTTGCTCATCTTTTGAGTGAGAAAAATCTCTGAGATCTCATTTTTCTGAACGCACCAAATGAATACATCTTTGTATAATATTAAAAAAAAATTACTAATATAAGGGGCCGAATCGGGGAAGCAGGCTGGCAACAAATCGACCTTTATATTGAGATAAGGGGCTTCGGGAAGAGTTTCCTTAAAACAAGTATCGATGTAGGGTTCATGCACAATCGCCAACTTGTAGTGAATGTAGGTCATTGTGGTAAATTTCGATACTATAAATAATCGCATTTTTTTAGTTTTTGATAATTAATATTATTTAAACATATTAAGTACTCTTGTATGAAAAATTTAATTAAAATCGGTTAAAAAGATAAAGAGTTAGTTAAAAATTTAAAAAAAAATAATTTTGAGAGGTACCATTAATAGTAGATTGATGGTAAGATCTTAATAATATCAACGCACACACAAAATTTTAATTAAAATCGTAGGATTCGTTTTCGAGAAAAATAATATTTTCTTTAAAGGTTTTCAAATAATTGTTAAAAATCTTTTAGATAATTTTAAAAGAGCGCATTGTGCCAAGTGTAACTAAAATCAATCAATTTAATTTCGAAATAATTTAAAATTTAATAAATCCAAATTTTAGTTACACAATTATATTTTGACTTTTCAAAAAACAAATCGCAATAAAGAAAATTATCAAAAATAACCGTTTTAGTTTGAGATGTCATTAATGACTATGTTTTTTTTTTTTTTTGATTTTTTTTTTCACGAAATGGAAGCCAATACAAATTGTACCTAATGATACAATTTTTGAGAGTTGCTTTAAATATTTAACTGATGGTATCTAGTGTTTAGTATATATACTATTTTATTAAAAAAGAAAAATCAACGCGGTAATTTGATCAAAACTGATTTTGTACGCTAATAGGAAAGACGAAAAAATTACTTACAAGCGTACCAAAATTTCAATTTTTTAAACCGATTTAAACCATTAAGAAAAAATCCTAATTTTTCTCGAAAATGACACCTAAAACTTTTATAATAACGTAGCTATACGATTTAAAATTCAACAGAACAAAATTATAAATTAGGTCGTGCTCTAAAATATCTTTTTTTTATTTTTGACTCTCATCATCTGCCAAACAGATTTAAAGAAAATTATACAAACGTTTCTAAGTCGTACCAATTTTTTTTTTTCTTACAAATATTTTAAATTTTTGTTTTGTGAATTTATAAAAACAAAAAAAAAATTGTAATTTTTTTTTTACTTCAAATTTTTGTTTAAAAAAGAAAATTATTAGCAATATTATTTCTATTTAAAAGAAAAAAATCGTGAATTTAAAGTTTTGAGTAATTTAAAAATTTAGGCAGTACTGGTTAGTATTAAAAAAAGACACTTGCAACTTGGACAATATTTTTTAATATTTTGTTACTCAAAGGAACAATAGCAATGTAAAGCATTATACTGCTATCCGATCCGATCCGAATTCGTCACAAATTATTGATGAGTAAGAATCTATGCCGGGAGTTTAGTTTTACACATTTTAACCGTGAGTCCCGGCACTCACATATTTTTACTTGCGATATATTAAAGGTACTATATGTCAAGTTATGAATTCATAAAAAAATCAAACTCGAGATTTTGATCAAAGTTGACATTACGATGATAGCGAATTCGTAAAAAGTGGGTCTCGCAATTCTGTTTGTCTGTCCTTTCGGCTGTAGCCTAAACGGGTGGATTGATTTTCATTAAACTTGGTACCACACGTTTTTTCATTTTTTAAAGTCCAATTTCCGAAAAATGGTTATAAATGGTACCTCCCATAGAACCATTTTTTTGATCTTCGATTTTCTTTAAATGGTTCAACTGAATTTTTCAAAAAAGTTTAGAAAGTATTGCATACCAAAATTTTCATTTTTTTTTTGATTTTTAAAAAGTTTTAATTTTTTTTTTTTGAGAAATTAATAATTTGAAAACTACTTGGTCGATTTTTATTAAACTTGGTATCCAGCGGTGTTTTGATATTGTCTAGAAGATTTTAAATGCAAATTATTCTTATAGCCATAAATAACGGTACCTCTCAAACAAATGTTATAAAACCGGTTTGGAAAATGTCATTTTCCCAAAAACTATACTTCTACGATTTTGAAAAAAATATTTTATGTGAGCTAATATCAGTACGATCTACTATATTATTAGAAAAAAAGTTAGATATCTATCGATAAAAAATGATATCTCTCATAGAACCATTTTTTTTTTTGGTTTTCGACTATTTTAATATTTGTTGTTGAACAAGTGCTTATAATAAATCTTAATAAAATTGTATGTCAAAATTTTCAAAAAACAAATTTTGGATTAAAAAAAAAAATTCAAAATTATTTTTTTGAAAATTCGCTAATTCGAAAATGGGTAGATGATTTTTTTTTCAAAATTAATTTTTAAACTCCAAATTAGTAAACACTATAAAATGGCGTACCAATTTTTTTTTCTTAAAAATGTTTTAAAAATTTTATACATATAGATATGTATAAGAATTCATTTTTTAAAAAACCGCTCCAAAGATTTTTAAAATTTGTTTCTTATAAACTGAGATTTGTGTAAGAAATCAGTTGGTGTACAATGCGTTGGTGTCAAAATGTTGTTAAATTAATTTATTTCTTATTATATTGATTTTTTTTTAACAAAGTTTTCAGTCTAAAGTGTAAAGCGATCGCATATAAGAGTAAGTTCCCAGCCGTGCATTTTATTTCTTTAAACTCTTCAATCTTTCGAGGTCAAAGCTCTATCAATAATTATTTTCGAAGTTCTTGAGAAAATATAATTGTTAAAATTTTATTCCTATCGCAATTTGTATGCTTTTTGGAAAATTCGTTATCCTCCGACTCATAGCAGGATAAGAAAATTCATACGAACTTTAACCAGAATAAAGCTGTAAATTAAAAATATCGGTGTAGTACAATTGACTTGACTGATTCCTTCTTGGCCTTATATTAAAAAAATATAAAAAATTTAATGAAACTATTTCCAAACTTCAACTAAAATTATAAAAACTTTCAAAACTTTATTGCAAAAATCATAAAAAACATATTCCATTAAAAAATCGCATTAATGCGCGAAAGAAAATAAATAAGAAAAGATTTTTAAAAGTTTTTTTTTTTTCTTAAATCGATATGTTAAATTGAATCATTCTTCTCATTTCACTGCTCAATTTTCCAGATCATCCTTATTTTAAGCAAAAAAAAAAAAAAACTTACGAATAAAATCAGAACGCCCTTTACAAAAATTTCCAACAATGATATTTCTGCTTCAATTACTTCCCGCTTTCAAAGTCAAACAATGGCATTCTCTAAGCAAATCTTGAACTTCAAAAGAAAACGTAATCTTCCGACGGAAAATAGAAAAAAAAAAAAAATAAAAATGAAAATCGAAGTAAAAAAAATGAAAAAAATATATAAGGAAGAATAATATCGCATTGCGAGGAAAACTTTATCGTTCTTGCGTGCGATTCCTTTTTACAAATTTATCAGTTTCCATATCGATGAAATCAAATCTTATGCTATCTAAAGATACTATATTTTCTATATAATACACCTTGTCCTTATTGTGTGACTTTTCAACGCCAGCCACCCGTCCTTTTCATCATATAATATGCCACATCGTCTCGTCGTCGTCGTTGTCGTCGCAGCATCGTCGTCTTCATACTCTCGCCGTTATCCTCGTCCTCGTCTTCATCATCATCTTGGTTCGTCACCGACTTTATTGAAAGTTTTTCTTTGAAAAATCATTTTTCTTGGCTAAAATCAAACTCACACATATATTTATTTTTTGTATATAGCCAACTTTCTTCTCAAGACTCGGCATCTGCATGCTGCATGCACCCAGCTGCGGTGTGGACACATTTCTGGATTCTTGGTTTTCAATCCAACGAAGTCGATGACAAAGATGACGTTGACGACAGCTATGACAATACGGGAATGCGGGGGAATGACAGAATTCCTTCTGCGTAATATTGCTCATGTGAACAGAAGTTTCACAATATCGTTGTTAAGGAACGAGACGAATAGAAATTCCCATAAGGATAACACAAATCGAAAGTTCAACACATTGATCTGCGATAAGTTTCCGCATTGTGTGTACTGTGTGCACATTGCATTAAAGAGAACCAAACTTTGGGTCCTGTTCGTTTCGATTGGGCCAATTCGACCGGAAATGATATCTTTTTACTATGGGCATAAGGCCAACAGCACACCTACTCAAGCTTATACTCTTCAATCTCTCTGGACGGCCATGGAGATCTAGATCAGTAGGTATATGGCTAGGGTGACCATATATCTAAGTACATTTGTTGATGATAAAAAAGGAGTTTTTGCTCGTCAACTTTTTTTATAAAATTGAATTAAATTCAAATTAATTTACTGTATAAAATCTGCCAATAAACAAAAAGCACAAATTTGATCGAAATTATTTTAGTCGTTTTAGAATAAAATAAGATCATTCCCAAAGGAGGCGCTGTTATATTTTATAACAAAGATTCTTATTAAAACACCGGGAAACAATGATTTTTTTTTGTCACATTAAATGATAAATAAATCACATTTTTAGACTGAATTTTCTTTTACTAAAAATTTTAATAAATTCTTTCTTCCTTTCGCAGTGGGAATCAACTCCATTTAAGAAAAGGGGACAGATTCCCACCAAAAGTGGAATAAGTTCTCATGTGGAGCAGTTTCCATTGGAATTATTTCTCTGCAATAGACTTTGGCTGAACCTACTTAAAGGTATAGAAAGGCAGATCAACTGTTAGAATTCTGACAACCGTTTTATTTTTTTCAGAAATGTTTTGAGAACGTGAGAAATTTTCGACTTTCTGTATTTTGATATATGTATACATACATGTTTGAATTTTATGAAAATCGGTTGAGTCAATGAGAATGTCAAAAACAGACAAAATTGGTGTTATGGTAAAAATAGAATATTTTTTTATCAAAATTGTTTCATAAAAATAAACATTCCTTAAAAAAGAAAAGAACAACACAAATGGTCACCCTATAAGTATCATGGTTTTATAATTTTAATGTTTTCATTTCTTTTATTGAAATTTCCTACTCGTTTGCTGTCATCTTCCTTGAATATTGTACCACGCTGCTGTCGCTGCCACTGATTCTATATAAAGCTGGTTAGTAGATAGAAGGTATACCTCTATACCCTGCATTTGCTATATTATGTATGTACAGGATTTAATTTGCATATCCTCGTTATCATCTTCAAACCGGTACCCAGGAAAAGTGCCACCATCACCACCACGACTATATACCTACTTCATGCCATTTTCAAAAACCTCATAGCGCATGCAATGCAAGCGGGGCCTATTGATGCAAAACACGGAAAAATATTTCATGCATAAAGCAGAATCAAAAGCAGAACCACCAAAAGACGACAGCGAAAATGCAATGAAAAAGAGAGGATTTTCTGCGTTTTACCACATTATTCCATTCAGTTAAGTCCATGTCCTTGATATAAATAAGTGGAAAAGCTACACTTCACAAAAACTGAAAAAAAAATAAAAATATTTAATCAGATTCATAGAGGAGATATTTTCTTCTTAATAATAAATTCCACACCTTGTCTCCCCCTTCGTCAACCATGTTTTACGTACAGAAGCGTTGTACGTTTTGGCTGTGTTCATCCAGTTGGTGCACATACATTTATGTAAGTTTAATTTTTAGTCAGGATTTTGTTTTTTGTTTGATACATAGATAAAATTCAAAATTATATTTTCGGCATCTTTTATATCTAGTATTTAAGAAAATAAATTCTAGCACAGAGGATAGAGCTTGTATAGTAAATCTTTTTTAATATATTTTTCAGGAAGGGAATTGGTAATACAGATTTAAAGAAATAGTTAATTTTAATAAGTTCCCTACAAAATCTCGAAAATTATAAACTCGAATTTGAATAAAAATAACTCACCTAAATTTATGTGATGTAGAGCCATGAAATCAAGTCCAATACAACAAAGTACATAATTAAGATTTCGTTATATTTGTTTTTGTTCACTAATTTAGGACCTAAAATAACGGGACCTGTCGTACAATTTTTTTTAAGCAATTATTGAAAATCTTATTGTCCTCGAACACAACTTAAAAAAAACAGTATAACTTTTTTTATAAAAAGATTACCAATCTTTAAGAAAAAAATAGAAAAATGGTTATAAACGGTCCCATCATTGAATCATTTTTTTGATTTTCCCTTTTCTTAAAACTGATTCAACTTATTTTGGTAATTTTTTTAATGAAGATTATTTTAAAAAGTTTTAAAAGTTTTGAAAACCAAAATTTAAATTTTTTCTTTGGATTTTTAGGAAAATATTGCAATTGTTTTTAAACTTTAATAGATTTGCAATAAATTTGGCACGCAGCATTTTTGTATTCTTATCTCATAGATTTTAAACGAAAATCAAAAATACCGGGATCTACCAAACAAATGCTTAAAAACCGGTAAAGAAAAACTCATTTTTCGCAAAAACAACTCATACGTTTTTGATAAAATTTTTTGTGTGAGCTGATATCAGTGCGATCTACCATATTATTTAACAAGCAAACGTATTTGTAATATCTTTTTTCCATTGTTTGTTTTGTGAAAAATCTCCAAAGAAGCCATATGGTTCTTATAGGCTTATATCTCAGGTTGTATAGATCCGATCATCAAGATTGAGCTTAGACAAAATTACAGATCGCCAATTTTTGTTTTTAAAATATGAATTTAGGTGGTTTTAATCCTACCACAATAATTGGAAAAATGGTAATTTTTAACCTCCCTGATCTACAACAAGCTAACAAAAAACTGCCAGGCTTTTGAATTTTATATTATGACACTTTTTACCTATTAACCATATTACTCACATTTTGGTTAAGTTCTGTCACCAAATTTGTTGACACCACTCTAAGACTATCTATTAGAATTGTTTTCTTTAATGCTTTAACTTCAATAAGAATTTTTAAAATTTCGATTACTAAAAGTTCGGCAATTCTGAAAGTGGACAACGGTTTTAAAAACAACATCTGTTTAAATTAAAATACCAATTAGGTTAAAAAGGAAAAAAATCAAAAACCAACAATTTATTAAAAGATTTTTTTTTTTAATTCACATAGCCAAGAAAAAAGCTTAAATAAAAAATTTCGCAAATACGGGTCTTTTCATTTCTAATCTGGAAAACATTGCCCTGATTTTATGTCCATTTTTTCAATTTTTTGTTTTTATCTCGAGTTTTAGAGTTTCTAGAATTTTTTGTATATGTATGACTTTCTTGTATTTACAAGATCTATCGATTAAAGAAACATAAAACTCTCTATCACTTTTCGTTTGGAAAATAGAATCTAGACCTTTCTCTTCTTTTACTTCAATTAAGCCTATTGAAATTCCGATTTAAAAAAAAAAACGTATTTTAAAATTTAAAAAAAAAATTTCATTTCATATGATATTTTTTTTAGCACTAAAACTTACCATACACGCTGGGTCACATAATTGAAAAAAACCCAGAAACCTACCTTTAAAACTTGGCAACCCTATGCCTTGACCAGTGCCGTAGTCAGGATTTTGGTTCGGGGGGGGGGGGGGGGTGGGCTTGCTTCCAAATTTTACGAGGAAGTCTTTAAACAAAAAACTATATATATTTCAAACGAACATACATATACATACTTAAATTATTTTTTTAAACACACATTTTTTCAAAAGCAGAAGACGTCTTGATTTTTTTTTAACATGAGATCAATCACCTTATCTGGATCCGCATTAATATCTGAATGAACAGATATCATAGCAAGTGAGCTTAATCTTTCATTCCCCATAACGCTTCGGGACACTGTTTTAATCCTTTTCATAGTTGAAAGGGTTCTTTCAACACTAACTGTGGTCACTGGAGGCGTGGCCAAAACCGTAAGCAAGAAGTTTATACCTCTAAAGTAAATCTTGTCACATATAGCAAGCAATTTTAAAACTTCGATAGAAGGATCAATCGACAATATTTTTTCGCGCCAGAGAACGTACTCAGCTTTCACAGATGACAACGAAATTGCATTATCAAAGTAACATGTTAGCTTTTTCCATTTCGTTGACTCGCCCAACTGCAGAAAAACCTGAGAGAAGGGCTTGAAACGATGGTAAAACGTCTTCGTTGATCATGGATCTGTCCGTAAGATTTTGTATTAACGAATCTATGCAAGGAATCAATACAGACACTCTAAAATAGGATTCAGTAGAAGAGGTTTCTGGATTGGAACACGTTGTGTGTTTCAATGAAGTTCGTGCCTGGCCTTGACCAAATTTCGCTAGGCAACCCTTGCGAAAAATGTTAGTTCAGAAACTATCTAAAAAAACTGCATACCACTTATCCGGTAATCTGGTGAGGGTGGTCGTCCTATGGCGGGATCTTAGACTAACAGTGTAATCGTGCATAGGAGCAGGTGCATGCGACTAACTCGTGCATTTTATTTACTAAGATGAATCTTATAAGGGGTTTTGTGTGATGCACAACATGCAGCTAGGCTGCCAAGCTTTCGCACCATCATATTAATATTGAAGGTTTGAATGAAACAACTACACTTGTTGACTTCTAAATTGAGTACGGAGAAAAAAGAATAAAACCTTAATCAGGATGGACTTTATCACGTGACCTCGGTAGCACAATGCGAAGTGCATTGGGTCGGAGGGAGCATGGTCCCAGATAGGAATAAAAGTTTATCAAATTAAAATTGAACAATGACCAAGCACCACTGAAAAAGAAGTCTGATGATCAGCCTGGCAGTCGTGAAATAGCTATAGCCTATAAAAATCTTGGTGTTGTGTTGTTGTCTCATTTAAACCTTTAATATTAAGATGGATCTTATTTTTATATTTTACCGAAAATGTCATTTTTTTGATGTGTGTTTAAATATAGTAAATATCAATTTCTAGTTAGCTAGTTAGCTTCACTCACATTTGCACAATTATTAGTCTCATTTTTATCCTCACCGGTACAGCATTTACACCAAATCATAATGTCATCTATTTTAACATTCTAATTTGAATACCTACATATAAACTTGCAGTCGTATTTATTAGATTTTTGCCTACTTAGACACTGTCTAACTATTTTCAAATTGGTGGAAATATGCATGTCTAAGCCTTTTGAATTAAAAAAGAAATATACCTTTATTAATGATCGATTAAAGTACACGATTGTTAACGTGCTGCCACACGTCAGGTCTTGCCTTAGGTTGTGTATTAGGTCTTTCGTTAGGTCGTGCGTTAGGTCTGATTACATTTTGCCCTAAAGTTGGTTGTTGTGAATGATTGATTTAATATAATCACTCATTCATAGCCCAAGGATATCGACAAACTAAAAATATATAATTTTTTTTTTGAACCTACAGCCATCAAAAGCTGTACATAATAAAATAAAATAAACAAGCTATAAAAATGAAAAGAATTAATGCATTATTCAAATTTTTTAGTTGAATAACCATAATATCTACATAATTTCAACCTTCTTTATTTACAATTTGTCTAAAATTCATTTTATTAAAACTAATTTCAAAAAGTCCTCTTAATCCAACTTTTTAATTTATAATAAAAAACCACACACTCACACACACTATAACATAAATAGTTAATTTTTAGAACAACAATAAACAAAAACCCCTTCTATAATTAACATGGATTTTAAATTAATCTAACACATGTAATGTTGAATTTGATTATTTTTTTTGTTTGTTTACCTATTCACTTGGTCATAATTAAACGAATTTGTTTGCACGCATAGCTAAGAGAGACACGTATGTATGTTGTTCGAGTTGAGGTATATGCGCGTATATATGTACATCCATGTCATATTATATGTGTAGTATGTAGATCCACGGTTAATTAACAACTCAATGTTCGTATATATTCGGTGCTTACGCAAAGCTAACATAATTAAACAATGATACAACCATTAAAATTTGATTAACGTTTCCATCATCCTTCTATAGCAGTGGCGGCGGCGACCCGAAGCCAACACCATCAATACCACCACCCTATTCTGCCTTTCAACACCAACACCAATCTTCGTCGCCATGAGCAAGAGCATGTGTTTCTATTCGTTATAATTTGAGCGAATTCATAAACAACCATTATGTTGTAGGTATGTTTGTATGTATGTAAGTTCCAGACGACGACAACGACAATGACAACGACGACGACTACGACGCAAGCGACACCAACGACGACTACGACAACGACGACAACATCATAAGCCATGTTGCGTGAAAGCAGCCCCTAAACCGTATCCGGTTGACAAATGGGGTGTATTACGTGAGCGACCCAGCCGGCAGTCACCAGTCACCACCCCTCAACAGCCAGCCCATCCTCTCAAGCATAATAAATGACAACAAACGCGGATTTACTTTCATTTAATCGCATATAGGCCTGTCATACAAACAAACCGTAAATGATGTTTATCAGATGGAAGCACTGTCTCGTATGCGGTTGTCCTGCGAAAGAGGGCGGAAGAAGAAAAGGGCAGGACAGGACTGGCTATAATATCGATCATTATCAGATGGCAGGAGTTCCGTCATTTGAAAGGGGAGCGAAATTGATGAATCCATCATCAGTGTCCTTTACAAAAGTCTTAAAGGATTTGCCTTGAGAGAGTTTAATTTTGATATATGTATTTATTGTTGCCAACAACAAAACCACCACCGCCGCCATCCAGAGAAGGACTTCAAACAAACCGCACCACACCGCACCGCAAAAGTTTTCTTGCGATATCCTACTAAAACACTCGTCACAGGGCTCGACACTTTACTTTGTGCACCTGGATCCACACTACTAAGCGCTCATAAATTTACCCAAAGTTTAAAGGAATAGCAGTTACACTCACTAAACACCCAATTGCCAGGACGAGATGATGCTGCTGCTGCTATATTCTCTCACTATATATATGTGGATGCCATTCGGAGCTCACTTGCCAAGCACTAACGTCCTTTTTAGCATCAGTAAATTAAGGTGGAGCAATTCAGAATACTTTAGCAGCCACCAGCTTCCAGCTTTGGAGTTGGCTTGGGACCCCTTTTTTTCTATGGATAATACTAAAAACGAAAGGACAAAAACAAGAAGAAACAAGCAAAATTTGCCATAAATAAAGGATAACAATTTGTAAGGATCAACAAGTGTCCAAAGTAAATCACCAAATACGACAACGAAACAAAAAAAAAAAAATACAAAAACAAACAACAGAAACATGTTAAGCTGAAAGAAAAATTTTAAGGATGTCCTTACAGTTGTTTACACATTGATTAAGGTGGAAGACTCAAATATTAGAAGTAAAGTGTGGGAAAGGTAGGTAAATAAATGGATAGATTGACAAAAAGGAAACATTACTTTTAACGATCCGAGTTGATAAATTGTAAATAAATAATTTTTAGTTTTAATAGAAAAAGTTTTAAATTGGTAGGAAAATTAAAAAAAAAAAAAAAAAAAAATTTCATCATGTTCTACCCCACATTGAAAAAAAAGTCCTTTTATATACAAAATATATTCCATCTGCTGTCGAATTTGTTTATGATTCCATATCCTATGTTTATTTTGCCTTAATTGAAAACAAAAGAAAAATATGTAATAACCATCATGATATAGGCATCAGGGATGTGACCCCTAACATTCCAACTATATAAGCCCAGTTATTGTTTCATTACAACCAACTGGGGACCCGAAACCAAAAACCAATTGCTTCCTACCTTCAGAATTTATTTATTATTTTTGTTTGGTTTTACACCACCAAAAACCCATCATCAGAACTGCCCTAGCTCTGAAATCATTCTGTCAAGTGGGAGTCATAAAATAGACGAGAGAAAAAAAAAAAAAAAACACAGAAGAAAATTTATGTAATCACAAATATTGCCACAAAATTTCACACCTCCAAGGCAAACACATGAGAGAGAACAAAACAAAAATAAACTTTGTAATGATAGCCGCCCGCTCAAACCCCCTTAAATAAACAGAGGTTATTTTTTCTCATAATGTAGGTCACAGCTTATAGCCCACAGGTTGGCCTGTTATTATTTTTTTTTTTTTTTTTTTTGATTTACTGCTTGTCATCTGGAAGTGCTGCCATGTTTCAGTTGAAAGTATTGCTGGGTTAAAGCCCAGATGAGTTAAATAATACTAAACAATTTTTTTTAAAAGAGTTTTGTTTTTTTAAAGTAGGTAATTAAACCTTTGAATTGTTTATGTAAGACTTTGAATAAAATATTATAAATAAACTTATTTTTTTGCCACTGAAAATTTTAAAAGCTACACGTCAAACGTTTTCTTAAGCTTTTAATTTAACTTAAAATTTTGTAGGAACCGTAATTAATATTTTTTTGTCAACTTTCATAAAAATCAGAAACTTATAGAATTGAAAAAAATGAAAGTATCAACAAGTGCTGCCATTTAACCTTTTTTTATTTAATACTACTTTTTTAAATTTTATTAAAGACAACATTTATTTATTGGAAATTTAAAAAAATTATATAACATTCTTGAAGCCAGAAATCCATTCTTGAATTTTGTTTTTAAAGTTTTCTTAATTGATGATTTAAAAAAAAAAATTACGAACAAAATTCGATTTTTTTTAATTAATTTAATTTAATTAAACATTTTGGTTGCGTAAAAAAAATTCGAACTAATATTTGGATTGAGAAATTAATCTAATCAAGCTTTTGCCGCACCGGTTTAGCTGTTGTGATTAATAATACTCGACTGAAAAGGTAAAGTATCTGAAGTCATTTTTAACATTTTTCAGGAGAGCAAAAAAAACTGTTGAAAGAGGCTTCCCAAAAAACCTTTAAAACATAGACTTCTTAGAATAAACTTTTTAGAGGTGAATTTTTATGAACTTTTTTTTTGGTAATAGGGATCTTTAAAAAAAAGCAAATCATCTTAAGTCGACTTAAGATACTTTACCTTTTCAGTCGAGAATAAGTTAAAAAAACCCAAAATTTAACAAAAAGTTATAAATTGGTTAAAAATAAGTTTGTTGAAGGAGAAATTTCGAACTAAATAAAAAATAAAAAAATAACACAAATTTAACAGAAAGTTTTAAATTGGTTATAAATAAGTTTTTTTTTTTGTAAGAGAAACATCAAACTAAAGTTTGGATTCAGAAGCTCCTAAATATTACCATTTTTTTGAAATCTGCCACATCTAAGCAAGCTTTTGCACCACCACCGTTTTAGCTTCCCGAATTGTTGGTTTTGGAATGTTTTAATTTTTTTATCTATTCGGCACAATAATTATTATTTTATGACCTTTTCCAAACTGGTAGTTAGGAATAAGTAATAAAATAACCCAAATTTAACACAAAGGTATAAATTGGTTATAAATGAGTTTTTTTGTGAGAGAAATTTCGGATTAAATAATAGCTAAAAAAATAACCCAAATTTTTTTGTGGGAGAAATTTCGAACTTAAGTTTGAATTGAGAAGCTTGTGAATATTAACATTGTAAATTCGTTAACCTTCCCTTCCGCAATGTGCTCATTTTACTAACCTAAAAAAAATGGATTCCAAATGAATAACAAAATATATGTATGTCCAACAAGTAGTTAAGGATAAAAAAATAGTAGCGCATCAGCTCATAAAGAACCAGGACCTAAAATGTCTAACAACTCTCAATCACTCCTGTGCTAGTACGCAGAAGTGTAGTGTTTAGTACTTAAAAATAGTACTGAATAACTAAATTAGGCAACACTATTCAACGAATTTATTTCACCTCAGAACTACAATCTAGAATATGACATAAGGTGGTAGAGAATGTGAAGCAGCAGCAAAAGAAAGCCCATGACGTGGCAATGAAATGTTCATTACATAAAATATTATACGAACCTCATCGACCGTTTCAAACATTTTTATTTTCTTAGTTTCACTATACGTACACAGGTAAGGTACCTACTATTACCGATTTTTCTTTTTATTTATTTATTTGACGAGGTGAACATTTATGATTTTTCGCGGCTTACATATTATATCGTCATGATGGTGTGGTGGTGTGTCCATGGTATTGGAGGTTCTTTTATATATTTTGTATCTAAAAGCTAAAGGTGGACCTGGATCGGATATATAACGTGACTTAAGCATACAGAGTATTGATTTTACGACTAGTATTTTCTATACGTACCTTTTTTTTATTTTTACTTTTATAAAGAAAAAGAATATTATGTAGTATTGTAAAGGTAGGTTGTAGGTAAGAGTATGGTACATGTATGTTGGCAAGATACATATATAAATATTATGATTTTAGAAGGAAAATTGATTTTTCTTCAAAGTTGTCACGTATTGGTAGTGAAAACGAGAAATTTATCGAATATTTTTTTTCTTAGGAAAAAGTCTGTATACGAAACGTGCTTGGATTGGTATCTTGCTGAGAGCTAAATAGACATTTATATATCTTACCTATATACCTACATTATTTTATGTAAGGACATCGAGACCGCTATTCAATGTTTATGTTATAGAATTTAAAAAAAAAATTGTTAGGCACAATAATCTGTAACTACATGCTACCTGATGACATAAAATGTTTTATTTTTATTTATTTTCTTTTTGAAGAAAAAAAGGTGACTGAATTTTTATTTCCTTGACTTAGGTCGGTACATTAATTGGAGCACATTAATTCAGATAATGGACTTGATACAGTCTTAAATTACATTTTTTTTTTTAATTTCACGACAGGTATCATTTTATTTTCCTTTTCACTTTCATCACAAGGCTTAAAGGATTTCACTTTTCATCATCATTCATTTTTAACTTTATGGCTGTATCATATGCGGTAGGTGCAGGGTTATAAGTCCACCGTTATCCACCGGCAAACATTATGACTGTAAACAAGCCCATAAGTCACTTTTGGTCAATTTGATATTTGAGTCAAACAGCCTTCTTGGATGCATGCTTTAGCTGGTCTTAAATAACAGGCCATATCTGATACGAACAAAATGTGTATTTATGTCCCAATTGTGTTCAAATAAATTCTTTAGCTGTTATCATGATAATCTTCGAAAATTAAACCTCAAAAACTTATAGCTTTTACAACCTTAGAAAAAAAAAATAAAAAAAATTCATCCTGATGATGGACTTCAGGGCCGTTGACTTTCGTTACCTGTGGAATAATGACCCTGCGTTATACATTGTAATACCCGCAACAGCTTCATGAAAAAACCGTACGATGCGTTGTAGAGGCCAACATTTTTATGTGACATCTTTGTCCTTTACCCATCATCATCATCATCATCAGGACAAGCAAAAGGAATATCATTTTAACAGCATGTCGCACGGTAGGTGGCACCACACACGTCTCTATACTATTTACATCCTTGTTATAGGCCATTCATTATGGATCCTTAATTTCTGTATGATGTACTTCACTTTCATTAATTAACGCTCGTTAAAGGATACAATTTTTATTTACCCGGTATATATATGTACGTACCTACCTACCTACATTATTTATGAAACTAAGAATGCATCCTTTGCATGGTGGGATGTTTTTTCGTCCTCATATATAAACCAGCAAGGCTGGTTATGATAACATATGGAAGAAACTGGGAACCAGGAATGACACACTTTGTGGGTTTGGACGGGTGGTTGGGGTGAGGTAAGGTAAGAGAGTGAGTTACACTACACATAGACTTTTATGTGTGATAGCAATTTTTTTTTTTTTTTGAAAAGGTAGAACAAACTTTGAAGTTTATGTGGAATTTTGTTTTAAAGTTTTAATTAATTTCTATAAGCGTTAATGTGTGTAAAAATGAATGCGAGCGTGCGGGTATAAAGTTGACATTATAGATATACGTATATAACATAAGAGTACCTATATAAACTTCTATAAGTACACGTTAGAGGGTATAATGTGCAAAGGTGTCATATACGATACTTAATTTCAATGCGTGAATTCAAAGTTTTACCAAATTAAATTATTACTAGAACCACTTAAAGGATTTTGGCCTTTTTTTTTAAATATATGTATGAAGTGTAGGTATTCATATGTAAATATAAAATGTTTGACGGATGACGGATAATGGAGATGTTGACTTCCTTTTTAAGCATTTTATATAATATGAGGTTTATGTTTTAATTGCTTGTGATTTTCAATGGAAGAATGGTTTAGTAAAAGAGTGTGATATTTGTCTGATTATGTAAAAGTTTTAATTGTTGACTTAAGGTATAGATTAAGAAAAGATTTTGACAGGATTAAAGACGCAAAAGGATGCGACAATTTTTCTTTCATGATTTAACTTATATTTAAAAATATCAAGTGATAATTGTAAATAAATAATTGATAAATAAAAATATAGCAAATGAAATCTGTGATAATTGAAAATGCTTGATTAATTGAAAAATGCAATTTTCAGATTTTTTTGGAATTAAAAAAAAAAAAACAATTTTTACAACAAATTTACGACGATTATTAAAACATTTATTTTTCTGTTTTGAATTTATTTGACCTTTTTTAAGGGTTATTTTTTTTTAAACGATCGTGACAATTTTTTTTACGACAAATTTACGACAATTTTGTACGCATTTATTTTCTATTTTGACTTCATTTTACACTTTTTTGAGGGGTGGTAATGTTAACTGAAAGTGAAGCTAGCATTTTTAGGGTTGATTAAAAAAAATCCTGTACATTTTTTTCCTTTACGACAAATTTACGACAATAATTTGCTCCTTCGTTTTTTTTTTTTTTGAGTTCATTTTATCTTTTTTATGTGAACTTGACTGTCAAGTAAGCAATATCAGGGTTAATTTTGTAAAAAATCAACACATAAATTTTTTTCATTTCACAATAATTATATTACGATAAATTTACGACATTTATTTACTAATTTATTTTTCTCTTTTGAGTTAATTTTATATTTTTTGAGAGGTGGTAATGTTAGTTTGACTTTTAAGTTTATATAACTAAGGGTTTAAAAAAAAAAAAAAAAACAGCGTGACAATTTTCTTCTCTAACGACAATTTTACGACATATTTACAACAAATTTAAGTTAATAAATCTAATAATTGAACACTTAAAATTTTGAAAAACTAATGCTTACTTGATATGTTTATACATATCCCGAATTGTATGGAGACTGGGACCAGAGTAGTTGAGCCCAGTCCAAGGCTCTACGGGACAAAGACGAAGAGAGAAACACCGACTTATCGCGAAAAAACGAGGGAGCAGGATAACCGGATGATCAAGTATATTGGGGGTTGTTACGGCAGGGTTATAATAGTTGTCAAAAGTTCAACCAAAGGGTAAAAGTTCTTACCAAGGCTTAAAGGCTATAGAATAGTCCAAGATGAGCCTGGGAATACGGTAGTATCTAGATAAACAATCGGTGCTGAGGATCTGGAAGGAGCACGTTATTTCGCTTTTTGGCAACAAGCGACAACTTGGACAGTGATGTCCAGAATTTGACCAATTCGGTCCTGCTGTATGGGACAGCTCTATAAAGAATATACAATAAAGTCAAATTATTGTAAAAGCTGAAAATTAAGTTGAGATGACTGGGTGCATAATTCCTATGGACAACGAAGCTCAACCCAGAAGAGCTTTAGGAATCTTTCCCTGATGGACTATGCAGCAAAGATGAACAAAAGTAAAGAGAACGAATTAACTTGTTGTGTGTTACTGAAGGCAGCTGCTGTAGACCGGGCTAGCTTGTTGGTTAATGTCTTGAACCATCCCAGGATCGTAATCGAATTCTTAAGTCAGTTAGTAAGGTATATATGGGCCTAAGACCATAAGTAGAGTGGAAGACGTGGCAGAATGAAAAATGGTCTGTCAACAGGTCTCAGACTTCTCGTGTAAATTTATCTAAAAAATATAAAAAGAACCTCTGCCATCTCCGAGAAAAGTCCTAAGTAAAAAATGCAGATGGACTTTATTTTGACTTTAATTATCCTTAAACCAGTTATACCAAACTGGTGAGGGAGAACTATTGAATTAAATTAAGCCAAATCCTTCAAACAATAAAAACAAGTGCACTTCAATTTAAACTCTTTTCTGAACTGCTCTCTATAAACCGTTGCTGCAAAAGCCTATCCTACTAATTCTAATGCTAACTTCATTTCCATAAATTTACATAAAGATCATCTTCATTTCCACCGCACTAAATGATTTTCATGCAAAAAAAAAAAATAAAATAAATATAATAAAATAAAATGACCACTAACTCGCCAACCAGCAATAGAACCATATAGTTAAGGCATTTAGATTTCCGATTCCGATAACCTACCATCATTTATAGTCGATTAAGCGGATATTCGAAACATCGATAAATTCCAGATGTGCAGCGTTGTCTTCATTTGACTTTTATAGTATTCAAAGTACTTTGACTTGCATAATCGTAAAGCGCAGACTTTTGGGGGCTGGCTATATATTTATATATACATACATACATATATACAAATATAATAAACCGGATATGGATAGCAGTTTCTCGATTTATTTGAATCCTACAGTGTTCTCCCCGATTTTTATATATTATATGGCCTTATAGCTCGAAAGGAAAAATCAGAAGGCAAAAGTGTTTGTCCCCTCACCACCCCTCCCTTAGCAGCATTCGGCATTTGCTATGATAGTCTCTTTATGCTGTTTCTGCTAGCGTCATCTTGTTTTGGGTTTATATTGCGCTGCACATTGAGTAGCGTTCGAGAGTTCTGTTCTGTTTGAGATGAAATGTGCAATACACAACACAACCAGCTTCGGTTGTTGTCCCCCATACCCCCACTCCCCCCAACGATATTTAGGACCATTTTTATGGATATGAAGTTTTCTTTTCGAATTCCTCTGGCCGATTTATCAGTGCAAGAGAACAGGCAGAGATGGGTGAAAAAGAAAAAAAAACTCTCTTTGGGTCGACAAAAAAAAAAAAAAATTATTCTCCACTTTAAAGAGGCGTGTGGTTGTAAAATGGCGGTGGTTCTAAGTGTTCAAGAGGCTTGGGACGTGAGGGCTGTTTTTTTTTGGCATAGCCGCAACCGATGAAAAACCAATTGAAAACAAACAAAAAAATAAAAACTTTCGATCATAAAACAGTCATCGACAGTTGTTGTTGTAAGAGTGCTGCAAAAAAAAAAAAAAAAAGGCGCTAAGGACTCAAAAAAATCCTTGAGAGGAACATTGGAGATGAGTAAGCATTTTCAGGTGAAGTGGATATATTCGAGGAGGGTAGGTTATGATGCCATATATATAGTAGAAGAATCACTGAGTAGACATTTTGGGAAAAAAAGTCATCGATAGAACTTATAGCTTGGCATGCGAGCGAGAGTGTGTGTTTTAAGGTGGAGTGAGCATTGCTCAAATATACAAATGGGAAATTATCTTAACATGTATCGATGGATGATTTGATGTGGAACTGAAGTATAAATGGTTCGATGGTTTTGTCGTCAGATATATTATGATGAACATTTTGAAGGACTTGATATTCTCTAAGGGAAAATACGGATGTAAGGAAAATTTAGATGGAAACATAATATACAATATTATTATGTATCTAGATATCATACGAATATGTACATATTTGGAAACAAACTGAGATATTTCTTTTATGAATTAATTTGATCAATTTGAATTTTGGGAAAATAGTAAAAAAAAAATAGTAAATTTGGGGAAATATTAAAAAGGCAAATAAGATATATCTGACAAATGCGTGCCAAAACACTAACGAAACAGAGAATACGACAATATAAGGTTAACTTTAGTTTCATAGTTCCAGTGTTGCCCTTTCTGTTTCAAAAGTGCATTTTCGAAGTGTTGCATTTTGATTTCGATAGATTTTTGATTTTGTTAATCCTACACTGGGAAACTGCTTCTGAATTAACTCAGTTTCAATTTATTTGCAGGATTGGTTAGTCAAATCCAGTTTCACTATCGAAACAGAGAAGGTGACACTGGGCGATTATATATTGTGTTGCTCTCTCTATTTCAATGGCGTTGTGATACCCATCTGTCAGAAATATCTTTTAAGGTTATTCAGCGTCAACTTACCAAATTCTATGAGTTAACTTGGAATCTAAACTGACCGAAAGAATATTTTTCAGGAGTTAAATCGGGTTTAACTAGAATCCTTCGTCCTATATCACAACAAAATTAAGAATAAAATGAAAGATAAAAATTTAATAGAATGTAGTTACATGAGTATAAATGTTTGTATAAAAAAATATTATTTGTTATAAGCCTAAAATGTCGTAGATCAAATAAACAAAATAGTGATGATAAATTGCAATCAATGCAATGGCGTCCTTTATTTGTTTCCCTTTTGTCGTTAAATATTTTGAGTGAAATTTTAAGACATGTTTTATGGAAGACATTTAATGAAAGGTCAAAAATTATAAAATAATTGAATGCCAAATGCAAAAAAGCGAAACAACAAAATATTAAACTTAAAAAGGGTAATTCCCTCAAAAAATAAAAAAAAAACCAAAACAATGAAATGTCAAATAAAAAATTGCCCAACTTCAAAAATCGAATCCAACAAAAAACCAAAAGAAAATTGTGAAATGAGAAATGCGAAAGTTTATATAATTTGACATATCATTTAAGAAACAAAACGATATTTGCAAAACGTAAAATACGAAACGAAAAACAGGGAAATGAAACCCCATAAAATATTAGTTTGCCAGACAATTCTTGACAAGCACACCATATATATTATGTAATGATTTAAAAAAAAAAATTGGGGCAAATGTTTGCCAGATGGTTTTGTTATAAGGTACACACTTCTTCATTCTTTTAGAAAAAAATTTCCTGTTACAGAAAATTTAATATGCAACTTTTATCTCATCAGAAATTTCATTTTTAAATAAAAGATAAACAGAATTGCTGATAAAATGAGTGAAATGTGTGCCAGTCATTTTTTATATTTTTTTTTTGTACAAAAGAAAGACATGGTAAGTCTGTGGGTACATTTTCGAACCTTATATCAAAGGCCAAGATATAAATTTATAGATTTCACTTTTAAAAATAAAATAAAATAAAATAAAATAAAATAAAATAAAATAAAATAAAATAAAATAAAATAAAATAATAAAATAAAATAAAATAAAATAAAATAAAATAAAATAAAATAAAATAAAATAAAATAAAATAAAATAAAATAAAATAAAATAAAATAAAATAAAATAAAATAAAATAAAATAAAATAAAATAAAATAAAATAAAATAAAATAAAATAAAATAAAATAAAATAAAATAAAATAAAATAAAATAAAATAAAATAAAATAAAATAAAATAAAATAAAATAAAATAAAATAAAATAAAATAAAATAAAATAAAATAAAATAAAATAAAATAAAATAAAATAAAATAAAATAAAATAAAATAAAATAAAATAAAATAAAATAAAATAAAATAAAATAAAATAAAATAAAATAAAATAAAATAAAATAAAATAAAATAAAATAAAATAAAATAAAATAAAATAAAATAAAATAAAATAAAATAAAATAAAATAAAATAAAATAAAATAAAATAAAATAAAATAAAATAAAATAAAATAAAATAAAATAAAATAAAATAAAATAAAATAAAATAAAATAAAATAAAATAAAATAAAATAAAATAAAATAAAATAAAATAAAATAAAATAAAATAAAATAAAATAAAATAAAATAAAATAAAATAAAATAAAATAAAATAAAATAAAATAAATTAAAAATGTCTGCTGTTGATTCTTTAAAAAATATCTGTGTACTTTTGAGTTCGCAGAATTGTTAAAGCTTTCTTTTAAAAAACTATTCTATTTTTCAAAAAAAAAAATATGCAAAATCTAAGTGCGTCCGCCATTTGGTAATTACATATTTTTAATCATCTAAACTATTTTTGAATTATTTGTAGCAAGTTCAAGAAGAATCTAGCAGCCATTTGTTAAATAATGATATTAAGTTTTTGAAAGCGTTTGGCAATCATTTTAAAAATTCAAAATAATCGGAGACTTTTGTTATTTCTGTCTTTACAATTAAGTTTCAGATTTTCCTGAAATTTAAATTAAAACAATGAAGCAACATTTTCTAACTTAATATTTACTAAAACATTCTTATATTTTTAATAACCTATTTTTTGTTTAATAAACTCCAGCTGAACACTCCTAAAAAAGTGACAGTTCATGCAAAAAAGTAAGCAAACATACATATGTATATTATTTTTTACATTTTTAACTGTTAAAATGACAGTTTGACTTAGTTTTGATACTAAAAGATAAAATAGGCATTTGTTTTTAACTTAAATAAAATTTTAAAAAGACAGTACGGTGCTTACTTGATAAAAAATTTGGAAAATCTATTTTTTAACCAAGCATCATACTGGAAAAAACATAGTACTAAATAGTCTAAAATTTCGCACCAATTAATAAATTATCTCTTGATTTTGCAAGCATCTGGCAGGATTTGGGAATTTTAAAATTATGAATGTATTAATGAAACAGATGTTACCAACTTTTTAAGGTGCATCAAATTAAATATTTATGAATTATAAGAAAATCCCATAAGTGTCAACTGTATCCAAACCATTTTTTAAAATCCATCTTTCAGGCTTTATAAAGCTATAAATTTAAAGCACTAATTTTTTGACATCTTACAATTAATTGGAAGGTATTTATATAGATTATTTATGCCTGACGGTCACTTTACTGAAAAGCGGATCCAGAGACACAGTTATTTTTTATGTGCGTAAAAATTCACCAATGCGCCAGTTTCAAAAAAATAATATTCTCGGATTCAGCATGAAAGACTTTTTGTTGTTAATTGTTATACTATTAAACAAATTTGCACTAATATCACACTAAAACTATTATCTTATCATACCAGCTGACCACGAAGAAAACAGTGACAGTTCCTATATTCCAATATTCCAATATTGAAATTTTCATTTGACATTGATTGGCCTGAAAATTATTATTCCCCACACAAGCTCTTATCAAAAATATAAATCAACACAAATCTTCAGGATTGATTGAAATTATTTGAATTATATTTACTTGAGACTTGTGGTTTCTTTTATTTTCTATACAATTTATTCCTATATAGCCACAACTTGTATAAACTTTTAAAAAAACCAATTGTAACATTCGCATCATGGACAAATTTTCCCTTTTCAATAAAACCAAAGGACTTCATCTTGATCTCATTGCACATTCATGTAACAATTTCAACGAAGCCTTCTAATATAATAGAAACCATTAGACCTATGAGCTCTAGAGTAGTTTGGCGGTGGACCTTTTTTTTGTGCTTAGAATCTTATGTATAGGGTCCCAATTCTCAAAAAAAAAAAAAAAACACAAAACAAAAAAAACAAACAAAATATCGCTCCTTTATTTCTTGCAAGGACCGTCGATTTTAAGAATTTAAGGGTAAACTCGTAAGCGACTTACTTGTGATTGCTCATTTTGTTGGCATAGATAAATACAAGCCATGATAAGTGTAAGGGTTGTGTCCTTTTTCATCCGAGACAGTATTTTTATAAGCAAAATAGTTAAATACAAATTCACTTGGCATGCTAAATTACATATACAATATACATATATATCTATATATAGGTATATATAGGGGGTGTTGTTGTGTAAATTGGTGTATATACTTTTGGCAAAAGAAAGCAAATAAAATAAATTGCCCTCAGCTTGAAGAGGCGATAAGGACTCTTAACACTTTCGTCCTAAAATGGATCTAGTTCAGCCATTAGGATGTTTTGTTATCTCCAACACTCTACTCTTGCAGACGAAAGATAAAATAGTATTGGATTTGGATGAATGGCCGTCCGTCTTCGGTCGTTGGTCGTCGTTCTAGTCCTCGTCCTCATCATCGTCATCGTATATGGAAATGTGTGACTTCCATTTACTTTCCTATATATTTAAAGGGGTGTGAGTTCTGTGAGTATCTAAGAAAGAAATAAGAAAGGCGGGCTATTTGAGGAAGTAAAAGTATTTATGGAGATTGGTGTGTGATTTTGGAATGTGTAATTTTTTGTATCCGCTCACATAAGCAATATTATATATATAGAATGAGGGCAGCAATTTATTTTGAAATATCGGTTCAGGCAGTTTTTCGGGATATCCACTACGACTACACCAAATGTTTTATAGCTTTTCATGATTTTTACTTCGAGGTTCAAGTATAAGGCAATCAGAATTTTTGCATTTAAATGGATGTAGTGTTGGTTGATGGTTTTGAGGAACAAAATAATATGAAACTACTTATAGGTGGAAGAAGTTATTTTGGAATCGGGCAATTTAAATCCAGAACTAGTAGCCCATGCTGCAGACTAGGATCAGAGTTATTGACAGGGAAGAAAGCTGCCTTATCAGAAAGCAAAAGGAATACCGCCAGCATCGGTAGAAAGCTTTACCAGAAGTTGAAACGGTCTATCTTCGGATATAAACTTTAAACAGAGTACTGAGATGATTGTTTGTATTAAAATAGGGACATAAAAATACACAATTAGTGCTCAATGTCATGAAAATCAGATTTGTATCAGGAAATCTTGGTCAAGAGCGAATCGGTAAGAAAGAAGAATTTGGCAAAAGTTTGGTTGGTTTTGACTGAGTCCCCCTATCTCCCTTTAACATATGCTTTAGAAAAAACACTGATAAAGTCCATTGAAAATATACTGAAAAATTTAAAACTAAAATAACTAACATTTAATTTTCTCACCAAAAATAACGCAAAAAATTTATCTTTATAACTTTTAGTTAATCTTACTTTCCAGCGAAGTCCGCATACATCAACCAACAACAAAAAATAAAATAGAAATAACAGTGATTTGACATTTGCAGGTGACGAAAGTTTACCTGTGTACGTCTAGAAAATTATTGGTTAAGTTATGGTTAGAATTGAGTTAAAATATTACAAGGGGTTTTAAACTAATACAAAAATATTTTTTAGTTATTGCAAAATTAAGAATAAGATTTGGTTAATTTACAACCAAACAATGACAAGCCATTTTAAAAAGAGCTTCTGCCAAATTTATAATTAGTCAGGGTTAGCTTTTTACCAATCCAATAATCAACTATTCCCTCTTATAAAAAAAATGTTATTAAAAAAAAAAAATGGTCAAGAATAAGTAAAAAAAGTACTCAAACTTAACATATGCTTAAAGATTGATGATATTACTTTCAAACCATAAAAATGGGCAATTGTTTATTTAATGATCAATAAATATTAAATATTTTGCATGTTGAATTTAAATTTGTTAACAATAATTTAAAAACAATAATGATAAAGAGGACATTTTACTCAAAGTCAACCTAAGCATAATATTAAATTTATCTTTGCAATAAAATAACAAATAATTACAAAATAACTTATTTCTAACCAGATTATTTATTTATTTATTTATTTATTGATCTACAAGCATTTACGGCTAACAGATTGTGAAATAAAAATATCTTAAAATATTTACATGTATTTCCATAATGTACCTATATGTAAATATAATTAAAAAGTATATATCAGGACTAGATTAGCTTTAAACAAATCTCTAGAGCTTCTTAGTTCAAAAAATTGGCAAACTTCATTGAAATGCCTTATTGATCTACACACTGGTTCATTACTACCATAGCTTGTTCTGTGATATTGCTCAAAAAGCAAATTTCTGGAACGTAAAGATCTTAACGGTGCATAAATTGGAATTATAAAAAGTAAGGCAGGGCATCTTATATGATAACATAAAATATCCCTCACAAGCATTATACCATGAATAGTTCGTCTTGATTCAAGAGATTTAATTCCAAGGAATAAACATCTTGCTTTATAATCCGGAATAAAACTCCATTTCATTTTATAAAATATTAATCTCGTAAAACGTCTCTGGACTTTCTCAATACGGAGAGAGTAAGTCTTAAAGATCGGATCCCATATAACGTCTGCATATTCAAGTATAGATCTTACGACAGCCGTATAAAGGGATAACAACGCGTAAGGATCACTAAAATCACCACAATTTCGCTTGATAAATCCTACAAGTGAATTTGCTCTCCCAACCACATAATCGACATGAGTTTTCAAAGAGAAAGTTGATTCAAGCATAATGCCTTAATCCTTAATTTTGTCTACACGTGAGAGTGAGTTAGACTCAATCATATAATCAAAGCTTATGAGAGTACTAGACTTAAAAAAAGATATAGCGCTACATTTTTTTGTGTTTAATTTTAAGAAATTTAAATTGCACCATTCAGAGACTTGATTAATATCCGATTGTATGAGATAGCAATCTTCTACACTGTTAATTTCTAAAAATAGTTTAAGATCATCAGCATAAAGAAGGCACTGGGAATATTTTATTACAGAAGTAATATCATTAATAAAAATATTAAAAAGAAGCGGACCCAAGTGGCTACCCTGAGGTACACCCGAACTACATTCAATTATTAATAATAACTTTTTGAGACCTACCAATGAGGTATGATGATATCCAATTCAAAAATGAAGAGTGGAATCCAAATAGTTCTAGTTTACGCAATAGAATGGAGTGGTTTACCGAGTCAAAAGCCTTACTAAAATCTGTGTAAATTGCATCTACTTGACTCTTTTTTTCAATTGATTTTATGACATAAGCTGAAAATAGAGTCATGTTTGTTGTGGTAGAGCGCCCTGGCACAAAACCATGCTGCAGTTCGGATATAGATTCCCTAGTTAAGAATTCTAATTTGGCTTTCACAACACTCTCGAACAACTTAGGGATTGCTGATAGTTTGGAGATACCTCTGTAATTTTCTATTAGATTCTTAGACCCAGATTTATGAATAGGCACAAGATAAGAGATTTTCCACTCATTAAGAAAGTTTCCTTCCGAAAGGGATTTGTGGAATAAGCAAAGCAAAGGAAAGCAAAGCGATGTCGAGCAATTCCTACGCTGGTATACCGTCGGCACCGGGGATTGGTTTAGGCTTTACAACCGAAGTTATATTTAGGTTTTTTTATAACCACATTTTTTTGATAACTCAGTTCACAAATGATAAATGATATTTATTTAGATCCTAAAAAATTGTTCCCCTAAACTAATTTTAAATTATTTAAAAATTTATTTTCAAATAATCGAAACTGAGCAATAATCTAAAGTCCATAACGATGTAAATACAGGTATCCCACAAGAGTCCATTTAAATCGAATTGTCGTGTGTGCCAGACATTTTATCTAATAACATCTTACAACTATCTTTTTTTGTACTTAAATGAGCGTATACTTACTTGAAAAATATCTAAATGAAGATTGATTCCGATAATAACGATTATATTTTGCTATACTTTAACTCAGTTCCAAAGCTCCCTATTCTTCTGAATTCAAGCGAAAATTCCAATACCTATCCTTTAATTTCATAATCTTGTGATGAACAAAAAAAAATCTAATCTAAACCTAATCGTTGAAAGGAAATTGCAAAAAATCAGACTTTATTTTAAAGGAATAAATAAAAAATTTAAGTATCTCGGTAATAGGTTTAGGTCCTCGTTTATACGAGTGTATAATATGAGTTCTTATTTTATACCCTATCTTTTAGATCAATAAAATTTACTCTAAACAGAGTCTCGAACTAATTTATTTCCATCGTTCGACTTGATCCTTTTCTAAAGTCATATAAAAATGTTTAGTTCAATTTTTTACGACCTTTTATTTTATTGACTTCAATAATTTTACAACCCCACATAACAATATGCAATGGAACAGAACCTTTAAAGATTCGGTCGATCAACCTCGTGTCTGCCATTCTGTGCTGCCTCTATAACTTAACCCCTCTTACTTGTGTAATTCAATGTCTCCATCAACACTCTCTCGCTCTGTCTGTCTCATCATCAATTGGTATTGTTATCAGGGCGGTGTGGTGGGGGGAGGATTCTATGAAAATATGATTTTATAAAGAAGAATATTTCTAGCATTTTCATGGTAGAAAACATTTTACTGACACTTTTCTCGTAAAAAAAATAAATAAATAAATATTATTTCCGCTCGATTTCTTTCACTGACTTGTACGCAAAAAGAGAATGTAGTATATGGATGTGTTTTGGTGGTAATGGCTGTCATTTTTCTGTCTTATTGTTGATGAAACGGTGGCATTGGAAATTCAATATTATGATGGAAAAACAATGGAAGAATAAAAATTAAGTACAAGAGTACCTACAAGTACATAATAATATTTGTTTGTTTTTATTTATTTAAATTACAACATCAGAGAAAGAGAGGTGAGGGTCCTCGAATGACAGCAATTTAATTTAAAAAGTTTGAACAAGGACAAAACCCATTAATCTAGATAGGTATAGCTGGATGTATGGCATATATAATTATATATAGAGCAGGGGAATGTGAAATTTAAACCAAAAGCAAACCAAGAAAATACAATTAAAATTGAATTTCAGAGTTTTTTTTACTGAAATAAAAGTCACACAATGAAATCTATTAAATCTGAAGTTATTGACAATTATATTTCTTCAAGGACACGTTTGTTTAAGGGAATTATAATATTTGAGATTAAAATAAAATTTCTTTTTAACAAATTGGCAGAAAAAATATACAAAATATTGTAGCTATGTATGTGTAATGTGTATTTTTGATTATAGGAAATAAAAATACGTGGATTTTGGGATGTGCTCAGAAAACTTTGGATGGATGTTACCGATGTGACTATATTACTGTTACCTATGACTTTTTAATTAATGTTGATTTGTATATGTATTTAAATTTTTTTCTTTGAATAATCATTGTGTTTTTTTTTTTTAATAAAAATAGTAGGCATATTGATTTAAAGCTTTTTAGAATTTTTATCAATTGTGAAACCTTTGTTAGTAAATCTGTTACTCTTTTTATACGTCACGTCGTCGTTATGTTGATTGAAGCTCAGAAAAAAATGTTTTTATAGACTTCTCAGCTAGCTTATATGTGAGGAAATTACTATGCGTTTTTCTGATGTGGTTGCAAATATTTGGGAAGCTCTTTGATACTTGCAAATATGGTCATTGGTCAAGATGGCGGGATCATCATAGGTTCGTGATTATTTAAAAATAACGATGGTCTTACCACAACATCATCATCAATCAATGATAACCAATTTCATTTGACCAAAATTGGATGATATGAATGAAAACGACATATGGTTCCAACAGGAAGGAGCTACACGTGCAACACAAATGGCATAACGAACAGGACCTGGTTTATCTCACGCAGAAGCAGTATGAACTGGCCAGTAAGATCTTCCTATTTGACACCGTTAAACTTTTTTGTAGGGTTTCCTCAAGTCGCATCTTGCATGTCTATTCCAATAAGCTCCAAACGAACACTGTTCTCAAAGTCAAAAGAACAAGTGCCATGCGTCCAAATTCGGTGTAATCTTTCCGTCAGAGTTATGTAACATCTTCTTGTTCCTAATTATAGCAAAACTCTTTATAATTATATTTTAAAAGCTCGCAACAGAAAAATGATGATTGAAAAACAGAAAAAAATTTATGAAAAAAAGTATCAAACATGAAATACTGCAGTCAGTTGGTGACTGCATTTGTCAATTGACTAAAAAGTATTATTTTGTTCATAAGTCTTTCGACTTACTGAATGGCGCAATTTTAAGGTATTAGCATGATACTAATTATAACAATTCACTAGGTTTAAAGCTCTTTACTAAAATTTTCTTAGTTTTAACTACTACCACACTAAACCTATTTCCTTTATAAACTTCTGTTGAACACGCCTTAAAAAAGTGACAGTAAATTCAAGCAAGTAAGCAATATATTTGCTAATTCCATGTTTTTAATTGTCAAATTGACATTTGGAGTTGGTATAATATTAAAAAGTTTAAACAGCTATTTGATGATTTTAACTTAAATAAAATGTGAAAAGGATAGAACGATGCTAAATCGTTAGAAATTTAGAAAATCCTCTTTTTAACTAAAATCGTACTAAAAATGCTTAAACAGTGTACTTAATCTTTAACTTTAAAATTACAGTCAACAATCATTTTCATAGTTGTTATTCGGAAGGCAATTAAAGGATTAAATTGACTTTAATACTTTTTGATTGCTTCCAGTTTTGTAGCGATTTTAAAGTCATCTTTCAGTCAGTAAAAATCATCTTAAATTTATTTTAGTAAATTTACTAAGTCATCCAAAACTGCAGACATCTTAAAAAATTACTTCTAAATTGACTGGACTGCATTAATGAAAATGAAAAATCGGAATAACAAAATTTAGTGCTGACTTAAAAGATTTTAGTTAAAACTTTTATTTTATTAAAAGCTTTTAGTCTTTAACTAATTTTGTGACAGTTTTACTGCAGAAAAAATCATCACCAAAAGCATCATTTTTGTGAAAACAAAAGACTCAAGTACTAAGAAAAAATCAATAAATAAAAATGTAAATTTTTGATTTTCTATATTTTTACACTGTTTATTATAAATATAGTTTTTCATTGACGGGATTTGTAACAAAACAAACATTTTTTTTTAAATAATTTAATCAGTTAAAAAGAACAAAATTTGTGGTCCCGATTATATTAAATTGTTTAAGTCTCTTTCTTATTGACCGCAAAAATGAGTCAAAAAAAAAAAAAAAAAAAAAAAAAAAACACTATAACAAGTAAGTTTTTTGGTGGAAAACAGGTCTCTTCTAATAATAAGTATTAATCTGCCTTGCCACCAAATTTATTAATTTATTTTTTAATATTTTTCACTCAAAGGATCAATAGTGATAGTGAAATACAAATTAAAAGTGTAACAAATTTGTAATTTCATTTATTAAGGTTTCATTTTAATTAAAACAAAAGGTATTTTAAAAATTTATTTTTAAAACTTTAAATAAAATATTTAATCATTGTTGAATCTTCCTCATCTTGAACTTAATCTTAGAGTTATGGAATCTTTATTCTTCAAGCTGCAAATAATCTTAATCTTACAACTTTAAATTTTATACTCCTAATTGTATCCTCTCTTTAAATTTATTACCTTGTTAATACAAACAATAATTTTTTCCCTTTTTTAAAAATTTGGATCAACTTGATTTTTTTTTTAACTCGATTAGTCCTTGTAAAGTCGTTTAAACACAGTACTTTAACCACAAAACACCCCTTCAAGCATATATCCACTTTAATAATGAACGTGTGTTTCTTTATACCGTAGGTACCTACTCGATGCTAAACGTTTTCAATTATAACCAAAACAACACGCCAGTGTAGTGTGCATTCATTTGTTTGCTTTGCTAATATCTTAATTGCATGTCTACAGATGATTAACAAGCTCTCTACCCCCATATATATGTATATGTACAAGTACATACACACCAAACGCCGGTCGGTCGTCGTTTAGCTGGATCCTTTTTGTGAGCCATTAATTTTAGCACCCAGATAAGATTTTGCACAAGTTACATCTGAATATTGTTGTATATTGTTGGTACCCAAAAGCATCTATCTGCCCGCAAAAATAAAATATACCCTCATACCTATCTAACTAGTACAACAATTTACATAGACAGACTCGTATATACGAACAACAAAGACTAAAATTACATATATGTATATAGATATGTAGGTATTTTATAAACTGACCCTTTTGTAGATGCTGATGTAGTCACACAACAGCCCCTAGCAAGCTATATAGAGTATAGAGACGGCAAAGCAATACAACAGATGTTTACTTTAACTGGGTATGCCTTGACACCTTTCAAATTAAATTTAAGTCTAAGTTCATATGAACTCTCACACTCTCGTTTGACCCTTATTTTTTGAAAAATGTGTTTTTGACATTGCTTCACTTTATAAACGAAAAACGAGAGCAAAATGTTGTGTGTCCTTTAAAAGATGTGTTGACTTAATCAATTTTTATAGAAAAAGAATATAACTGTAATTTTGTTTTTGTAGGTATCACATTTTTTGTTTTTTTTTTTTTTTTTTTTTTCATATTGAATTCACGTTCACTCGGGCGTATGTGAGTTATAAAAATAAAAAAAAATATAAAACGAAAGAAAACGGAAATATTCCAATATCGTTTTCAAATTAAAGCCCGTTGAACCCTTTTTCGAAGATTGATTATTTGCCGTAACGGGAAATCACTGAAATTAATCCTCAAGCGTTACATGAAAAATCGCTTGTCGAGAATTATTATTTGGGAACAAGAAAAAGACAGACAGAGAGGCGAGAGGGAGAGGAAAAGGATGTACATAAGTGAGAGCGGGTGGTGTGTTTGTGCGGATGGAAAGGTAAAAATATTGAATGAAAAATGAATTACGGGCTGAAGTTATACTACAACAATGCATGTATGTATGTTATTTTTGTAAATATATTTCTTTTATCGTCTACCTATACGTAAACGTTCCAACTTCGATATTGTTAGTAAGTCTTTGTTGTGTTATTAATTTTCAATCTTAACAATCGACATGTGACGTTTATCAAAATAAAGAAAATAAAATTAAATGTTGGATGTGAAAAATGGGGAAAAGTCCTTTGCAAGGGGTTTCAAACAAAATTTTACTTTTTTTTTTACAAAACAAAAAAGTTTCATCACAAAAAAAAAAAAAATAAAATAAAATAAAATAAAAGCAATGTCAATGGGACTAAAGGTAAAAGATTAAAATTTAAATATGAAAAGCTCCTGTAATGTAGTAGTAATGGTCCAATGTCATAAAAAGTAATGTTTTTAAAATATTAAGATATATTTTTAAACTCTGCAATGTAAATAACGGGTGGTTAAATTTTAAGGGCCGATGTTGAACGTGAACCACACCTAAACGCCGAATTTTGTTCTGCATTTCATTTGACATTTCTCAATTTCAGAATAACTCAATTTTAACCATGGAAGGATACACTATCGAGCAACGCTTTAAAGTTATTCAGGCTTATTATGATTATGATGATCAATTTTCGAAGAAAATCATCTTCAGTGATGAGGCACATTTTCACCTCAGTTGATTCGTCAATAAGCAGAATTGCCGCATTTGGGCGAATGATAATCCAAGAGTGATTGTCGAAAAATCAATGCACCCACAAAGAGTGACGGTTTTGTGCGGTTTATGTGCTGGCGGCATCATCGGGCCGTATTTTTTCCAAAATGAGGCCTGTCAGGCAGTTACTGTGAATGGTGTTCGCTATCGTGAGATGATAACGAACTTTTTATGGCCCGAATTGGAAGATATGGATGTGGACGATATGTGGTTTCAGGGCGGTGCCACTTGCCACACAGCTAACGAAATAATGGCTCTTTTGCGCGACAAATTCAATGGCCGTGTTATCTCACGTGGTGGCGATGTCAACTGGCCGCCAAGATAATGTGATTTGACACCGTTGGACTTCTTTCTTTGGGGTCAGCAACAATTCAAGATCTAAAGGGATGAGATAATTCGGCACATTAACGGCATAGACCTCAATTATGCCCCAGCGACATCGAAAATTTAGATCATCGGATGGAGGTGTGCCGCGGAGGTCACCGATATTTTTAAAAATAAAAAGAAATGACAATAATTTTCTTTGTTTGTGTTGTGTTTTATTCAAAATCAACATCGGCCCTTAAAATTTACCCATCCTTTATTAACTAAATGTGACACACCAGGATTTTTTAATGCTTTATATTTAAACAATTTATTTAACGCAAGCTTATGTACCTAATGGGGTATTAATTAATAGAAAATTGAATAGAATATGTTTTCAAGCTTAACACCGGTTAAAGCTAAAATTACAAAATCAAGTTTTTAATGGAGATTCATTAAATCATGTCCATAATTTATTTTTTTATTGTTTTTATTTTTTATTAAATAAGTAGCAGTAGTGAACTCCACCAACGGATAATGTAACTAAAAATACAAAAATTCTGGAAGCACAAATCACTTAAAATGACAATTTAAAAGACGTTGTCAAATGATATGCACAAATATTATTCAGTGTATTGTGTCAAAATGGATGGAAGACAGCTAAGATTGTGCCTCTACCAAAAAAATCTGGTAGAATCACTGTTTCTGGATATCGCCCCATCTCCTTGATAAGCAACACCAGCTAAATAATGTAAGAACTTATTCTTCCGAAGATCAAGACGTTTTGCAAAACCAACATCATCCCCAATATGCAGTTCGGATTTCGGGAGAACCATTCTAAGCTTCATCTGCTCCTTAAGTTTCTAAACGATATTGCCAGTATACTTAACAACCACCAAGTTGCTGCCGGATGCTTCTTCGATATAGAAAAATCATTTGATTGCATTTGGATACGGGGACTAATATATTATGTACAAACAAACCCTTTTTAATTTTGCAGCTTCACTTATTAAAATTATTTTCAGTTTTCTCAATTTCAGGTACTTTTTCGTCCAGTTTGAAAACAGCCATCCGACTGCCAAAACTATCAGGTCGTGTGTTGCTCAAGGATCAAAGCTTGGACCGTATCTATACACGTCCGCCTAACCTCAACCCAGTAACGCAATAAATTTGCTTTATGCTGACGACTTATTAACGTACGCTAAATCACTATCCCCGATCATTGTGGCCCAAAAAGTAGAAGAGCACGTGAGATGTCTTTGGAAATACTAAGAAAGAAAGAAAGAGGTATCTAAATCAACTCAGCCAAATCTGAATTGGCTTGTTTCAAAAGTCCCGTAGAACGTTAAAACATGCGCTCTGCTGCAAGTTGCCAAACCATCACTCTCATTCTTCCTAACGGATCGCAACTCACAACGAAGACAAAAATAAAAAAGCTATGGGTATCAACTTTGACAATAGACTACATTTCAACGCACTTGCAACGACAGTCCTAAAAAAGGGGTATTACGCCTTCCATCTCTCCACCCCTAATGCGGAAAAGGAATGGACTCAGTCAAAAGACAAAGTTGTTTCTCTTCAAGCAACAATGTACATATATAGTTAGGCCCTTTATGTGCTAACAAAACTTAAAAATACCAAAATGTAATAAAGGGTCATTCATTTTACGTTTTTTGAAAGTTAAGCTAAATAAAACACATACAGCGATACATTTTTGATACAAATTTTATTTCATTATAAAGTTTAGCTTTGCCATTAAGTGTAAAAAACAATATCATTCAAATGGCCGCCTCGGGAAGATCAGCAACATGCAATTCTTTTGAGGTAATTTTTAACCACTTTTCGAGCGGTATCTCGGTCATAACTTGAGTAATGTTGATTTTAAATGCGTCTAGAGTTTGATTTTTCGAGTAAACACGATTTTGCGTAGTCCCAAAGAAAAAAATCTAACAGTGGCCAATTGACGTCGCCAAAATGTGAGATTACGCGACCAGGAAACTTCTCACGCAATAATGCCATAATTGATCATGTTGTCCCAACTAACAATTTAACTTGTTGTAGGGTTAATGCAAGTTATTTTCTGGCTTGTATAGTAATAAAAGAAGGCCTTATACAAACCATTTTGGCGCACATTACAGAAGCTATTTAACTCCCTTAAGACCTTTAATCACAAGTGTTATGCAATTAAATAACTTTCCGCGAACAGTTTTATGAATGCCTTATGAAGGACAAATAGACTCCGATAAGACCTTCACTTGCGGGTACTATGCAAAGAAAAATAGCTTGCATTGGATGTTTCAATAAGGCCTTATACCAACTATAAAATGAAGTTATATTAGAAAAAAGAAAAGTGGTTGCCTTCCAAATTAATTTTTATTATTTATATTTTATCTATATTTTTCTATTTCTTAGGGGGGTTTTGTACTGCTTTTTATTTATTCTGAAATGTATAGAATTTAAATTAATTTTAAAAAAACCTACTTTTACTTACATGATTTTTCGAGATTTGAACTCACGTCCCTCTGATTACTGGTCCAGCACTCATTTTTTCATTTTTAATTCATTTTTATTTTTTTCAAAACTTATAACTAACTTAAAGCTAGACAAAAATTCATAAAAAACTAGCCTACTTATCAATAACTTACAACTAACTTACTGGCCCCATGCAGGCGCTGTCCAGCACTCAACCAACTACGCCAATCCACAACTCAAATGGGGAGTGGAAAATTGGTAATCAGTTGAATCTTAAGGTATTTGCTTTAGAAACATATGCTTTGAAGTAATACATTCAAAATTGTAGCATATTTTAAAATAGTTTGTCTCATTCTCTCTCTAATTGAATGAGCTTTACAAACAAATATAGTTATAGTAAATGGTAACAAAATGCACGAGCTAAACACTTATAAATTTGCTATTGACAAAATGCACAAGCTATATCTACGCACTTGTGTAAGTTTACTATTAACAAAATACGCAAGCTAAACCTACACTTGTGTAAGTTTGCTATTAACAAAATACACAAGCTATATCTACGCACTTGTGTAAGTTTGCTATTAACAAAATACGCAAGCTATACCTACACTTGTGTAAGTTTGCTATTAACAAAATACACAAGCTATATCTACACACTTGTGTAAGTTTGCTATTAACAAAATACGCAAGCTATACCTACACTTGTGTAAGTTTGCTATTAACAAAATACACAAGCTATATCTACACACTTGTGTAAGTTTGCTATTAACAAAATACGCAAGCTATACCTACACTTGTGTAAGTTTGCTATTAACAAAATGTGCAAGCTATACCTAACATTTGTGAAAGTTTGGTTTGAACAAAATGCAAATGATATTTAGACTAGATTTTAGATAAAGACAATTTAATATATAAGTTCGCTAAAAAAATATTAATGCAGCTTTACATTGTTACATTTTTCATCAGTAAAGATTCGGTTCTCCGAAATTATGTAGGTAATAATAATGTCAACTTTTCATGAATCGATTTTTGACTTGCAGCAAGTCGCCCCTTTGAATCATGCTACTCGGTGCGGCGCACAGCTACAGCATTTACTACAATATCTTTTGATGATTAAAATCGCACCGACAAAAACCATCAATTTATTACACAAACAATATTCAAATTAAAAAGAAAAAATCCGCACGGCAAAAATCGACTCGTGAAAAGCCGGCAAATCACAGACTAAAATCGAAATTTTCATACATATGGCTTTATTAAGTAAGTCATATAGAAGATGTTTGTTATGACTTTCAGCTAAATGCTTTATGTAAGCTATTAATTTTTTCTAACTTAGGGAGGCTTTTAACAGGTCTTAAGTAAACTCCATCGGAATAGTTTTCTATAGAACTAATTTTTGAAGGTCCTAAACAAGCTATTTAAATTGCTTTGCATAATTAAGCATAATAAAAATACTATGCGAGCTATAGCTTTCCAAATTTAAAAAACTGGACCTACTACAAGTTAAATTGTTAGTTGGGGTGTGACTTGTTGCTGCGTCTAGTTGAAAGCACATATCGTTCATGTCATGATCTTCAATCGCCGGCCAAAAAAAATCGGTTAATTGCTGCAAAAGTCCGGAATCGATAAATTTGGATCATCAGCAACACTTGCACTTACAACAGCAATATTTTCGACTGACCGTGCATTACGATGATGCACAGGCCTTACGACATCAGCAACGCTTCCACTCTCTTCAAATTTCTTCACGATTTTACAGATTGCTTGCGTAGTTGGTCGATTATGACGACCATATCATTGTTGTTCGATTGTTAAGTGATCCATTATCGTAAATGGCAAACAATAAACTAATATTTTGACACTCCAAATGACAACTGAGTTTGACAGGTGTCAAATGCCAGCTCTACCAACTTGAAACCACGAAATGAATGACTGCAATTAATTTTTGAGTAAATATAGTTTTTTTTCTTAAAAAAATATTTTTGTTCGCTATGTAACACATTTGAATGATTCATTTCATTTTTTTGTTCCATTGCTGTACCCTTTTTAAATATCAACTTTTTTGACATATTATGTATGAGATTATGATTAAATGCTTCAACACTTCAAATAAAATAAATTTGTGAAATTTATTTAAAACTGCGGCAATGTCTGATAAATAATAAAGCCGGCTATATTTTAATTGAGAAAAATCTAAATTCGTGCTTAGGACACATAATAGAAGACTACAATATATTCCAATCAAGAAAATTAAAAATTTAGTCTTTTTTCTTGTATAAGAATGTAATAGATAGCCTAATCTATTCATGTGCGAATAGAACATGAACTCTAATGAAGGCCCAACGAAGTTTTCACATTTTTCGAATATGCGCCGCCATAGGGGAATAATCAAACAACTTTCAGTATTTTAATGAATGAATTGTTGGAGAATTTCTTATCTAAAAAATAAATATGTTTGTATGTAGATACATAACTCTGAATTTTCGATTAAATAAGTTTTCATTTGTATGTTTCCGTATATGAATTTAACTTTTAAATCTTTAAAGTTTAAAAAGCTTAAAACGAAATTCCCATTAAATATAAAAAAAAACAACTTTTCCTATCTCAAGAATATGTAAACAACCACCTACAAGGAATTTGCATAATGTTATAACCCCAACCCTTAGCCCCCCATTCGCTGCCGTTGTCGTCGTCAAGAATGAATGGATATAGTTTTCAATACCTGATTTAAGTTGTTTTGAGTTTGCAACATGATGCTTATAATCGGAGGTGAGAAAACTTTTGTGTGATAACATCTGCCCTCATCACACCTCTCTATACCTGTACCGTCTACACACAATCATGATACAGCAAACCAACCGACACCCGCCCATATCTATTGTGTGGTTTGACTTGAACCAAACACCCCAAACAAAAGACTCAACATTTCTACTTTCTATATAATGTATGTGTAGGTTTAACATCACTGTCTTCCTCCCATACTTCGCATTTGGACTTGCACTTTTCAATGAAAATGCAAAAATCTTGACTTATATTTTCAACACGCTGAACGCGCCTGAGAGTATTATAATAACAACGACAGCAACGAAAGCAACAACAACAACAACAACAAAAACATTAACTAAACAAAAAAAGTGCCATTTTTTTGCTTTAAATGGCATATGCCGCACTTCATTGTAAATGGGCATTAACCCTAAAAAACAAACAGGCAAAATATTTTGTACATAAGCGCAAAGGACATCCATCCTAAAGTTCTCCCGAGTAGATATATGGATGGAAGAAAAGTGAAAAAAAAAAACGCCTCGGAGAGTGAAACATAAACAGTTTGTTGTTAGTTTTTTTTTTTTTTTTTTTTTAGAAAAATATATATCTCAACCATGCCCATAAGGTGATTGTTGTGATGTTGTGCAAGGAGACTTTTAAAAATTGTGTGTCCAGAAATAGACGCAGAGACAGAGTCTTCTTTCGGGAATGGCAAGAAAGAAGTCATCGCGTCACCCATTATGTATGAAGAAAATAAAAAAAGGAAAACACATTAAGGGCATTGTTATAGGTTTCACTGTGTAGATGAAACAATAAGTTTTAAAAAAATTTAAAGGGTATTTGAGAACATCTCAAAGTATTTAGAGGATTATCTTAATTTTTCTTTTATGTTTAAATCTTAAAAACATCACAAAACAAACACATTAAAAAATTAAGACATTTTAGTCATAAATTTTGAGTACCAAGCTCTGAGATTACTTCTTTAGCGGCACAGCACGAATGTGAAATACCTTACACAATATTGAAAGACTTTAAAAGATGTTTGTATATCTTCTTGTAAAGTACATCGACCCAAAGATGAGACAGATAAAAGGTACCCAACGAATACTTTGTTTTGACGGACTTAGAGTATGCTTACCTCAATATTTAATTTTATTTTAATTTATTTTCTTTTGGTTTATTCTCTTTTAATTTATTTTCTTTACTTTTATTTTATTTAGTTCAAAATATTAATTTTGACCAAAGCTAATCTAGGGGAAATTAATTTTTAGGACAAAATGAAGCCACTTTTGCTGTCGACTGCCATGCTTCGCAGTGCCACCTATTGAATATTTTTTGTCAAACTACAAAATTTCAAAGAAATCTTTATAGGTATGTAGAAGGAAACAAAAATAAATATAAGAGTGGGCGTGACAGTAGGCGGACTTAAATACAAATGTCATAGTTTTCTCTCAGAGATTTTTTTATATATTTTCAAAGATCTTTTGTTCTCCAGAAGGGTAATGATCAAAGCTTGAAAATAAACAATTTTTAAATTTTCCTTAGAGCCTAATTTAATTTTGAACTAATAAAAATAAAACAACTCTTTAAAATACTTGAAATAATACAAGAATTGAATTCAAAAATTTATGTTAATATTAAAAACGAAACTTTATCATTTATCTAAATATTTTTCTGACACAATACGCTTTCCTTAATTTAAACTTGTTAGAAAAAAAAAAAAAATATAAAAAATATATCCAAACAACAAAAGGACGAAGGACGCGAACCTGGGTACTCTCTGTTCATGACAGCAGCACCAGGGCACCTCTAAACTCCAACGCGCTAATGGAGGTGCTTTGGAAATATTCCTACTTTAGAAGAAGCTCGAAAATGACTGTTTGCCACCACAACAAGGCACCCAACTACTCTTACTGCCACCTACTTCCATTATGCATTCATTATTCATTTCTAAACGAGAGCGCACCGTCCACCACCACCACCAGCCAGTCACCACATCACCCCCATATCCATCCAACCATCCCAATAGGAATGGATAAGGGCGACGATGACGACGACTACGACGACGACGACGACGACGACGACGACGACGACGACGACGACGACGACGACGACGACGACGACGACGACGACGACGACGACGACGACGACGACGACGACGACGACGACGACGACGACGACGACGACGACGACGACGACGACGACGACGACGACGACGACGACGAAAGAAAATAGCCATTAGAGCATGAGTCAGGACTCCCAAGCAGGACGAAACTAGGACGAAAATAGCCATCGGCTGTAGACTGGCATCGTTCAGAATATATTTTTATTTTATCCTCCATTCTCTACTCGCTTTGCATGCGCTTCCTCTTCAATATGTTTTCATTATTATTATTTCCCCGGAACAGGCAAAATGAAAGAAATTATTTTGATTTACTATACACAGCTAGTTTGCGAAACAAAACAAAACAAAATAAAAAAAATAAGTATGACAGCTTGGGGGTGAGGGTAGGGTGGTTGTTGTGTCGTCATAGCCATCGCCGTCTAATATAGAACCTTAATAAATCTCTGCAATTAACTTGGGGGTGTGTTTGGCTTTTTAATTTTTAATTGAATGCGGTTGACGTTTGTGTATGGCGATGGTCTGATGGGCCTCTAGCTTTTCCCATCATGCCATGTCGGTCGCACCACCAGCATTGCATCACTGCTTAGACTTAGATCAAAGTGCTGTTATTATGTATATATGGTCAAATGGAGCCATCCACTTTGAGTTCTGAGAAAATACTTAAATAGGTGGTGGTGGTGATGGTGGTTCATTATCATCGTCGTCGTTCTCGTTGTCATTAATTTAGTTCACAGTTCTTAGAAATCAATTTTTAAATATATAGAGAAAGTCATTTTGAATTTCTAACCTGAGCCTGAGGTGTTTCTGAGAATTTTAAATGGAGTTGTTGTTTTTTTTTACTTCGACATATTGTAAACGTTCTTTGTCTTTGGGATACTAAACATATTTTCAATTTTCACAGTAACTGGGGGGGCTGAAGGAACTATCGATTCCATATTGCGATTAAAAGACTTTTCTTTCGATAAAACTTTTTAAATTGTCAAACTGGCCACATTTGGTCAAGCAGTTAGCGAAGTGGGCTTCATGAACTCATGAATAGGAATGATTATGTAATACCTGGCTAGAGAAAAAAATAAACTCTCACATTTACTATTGTGATTGATACCAAAAGGAAATAATGTGATTGTTCTAAAGAGAATTACTACAAAAAAGTATCTTAGACTTTTAAACACGAAGCTTCTGATCGTATAGGCGCGTATTGTACGCTTGTTTGTTGTTTACTGCACATAAGCTGCAGAATTCGTTAATTATAGTTGTTATAATTTTAATTATGTCGTATCAATGGCTTTCGCGCCCCGTAACCTACTACGTCACCCTACTCGTAAGTCGTTTTTTTCATGTTTTTTTTTTAGAATTCAAAAAAATGTACGGCGATCTATAATAAGAGGATTGAAATTCTGCCTTAAAATATTTAGAACATTGTTAAGCTTAAATTACCAAAGCGTGGCTTTTATGTTTTTGAATTTTTTGTATAAATTATATTTTTATTGAATTTTACGACAAATGAAGTCCTTCGCTTTATTTCTATGTTTTTTTTGTGTTTTTTTCTATGTTTCGTCGGTGTTTTTTTCTATGTTTTGTCTGCTTTGCTTTCTTGATATCAAAACACCTCATTTCAAAAGGGGTTAGAACTACTTATTTTGAATGGTTTATCACTTGATAATTGTCTATTAATTAGTCGTTAAAAAGTTATGACAGTCAATGTTTCGTGCAAATTTTTCTATGTTTCTTTTTTGGGCAAATCAAACTTACAAAAAACGGGTATTGTTAAATTAAATTTATTATTGTTTAATAATTTATCATTAATTATTTGTAAATGCAATGTTTCTATGTTTTTTTTTTGAATTTTGGAGAAACATTGCATGATAAAATTAACCTTTTTACAACTTTTCAAGGAGGTTATTTGGTAATATCATTTGAATTTAGAAAAAATAAAACATAGAAAATAATATAAATTAATTATTTGTGATATTTTCAATTTTTGAGTGCAATGTTTTCTATGTTTTTTTTTTAAATGATTTTGGAGAAACATTGCATGACAAAATTGAACTTATTACAACTTTCAGGTCGGTTATTTGGTAACATTATTTGAATTTAGAAAAAAATAAAACATAGAAAATATAGCACAAGAACAATAACTAAAACTCAAACAACTAATTAAAGACTAATTAAAGGCAAATCAATGAATAATAAATTAATAATAATTAACTTTACTATATAGAAAATATTGCATAGTAGATTTGAAATTATCACAACCATTTAACAACTAATTTACGGCAAAATATTATGCAATAAACCATTCAACATAAGACAATTTAATCCCTTTTCGAGGGACTGCTTCGCTGTCTTGCTATCAAATTAGCAAAGCAACAAAAAAAAAAAAACATAGAAAATGTGAAATGACATTTCGAAATTAATGATTAATTTACGACAAATCGTCCACCTAACTTCTTTTCGAATGTTCGTTTCCTAACTAGACTTTCATCAAAAGTTCTATATCCAACCCGATGAATTGGTATATCAAAGAATTGTTGTGTTATTATGTAGAAATATTATATCTCAATTTCCATACAACAATAATGGCTTAATGGCTTTTGATACTTTAATATAGAAAACGCGCTGCTCTATCTAAACGAAATGTAAATTTTTTCGTTTAATCTAAATCCATTAAATTTTATTGCCAACTTTTCTAAAGCTCTCACCCAATAACCACTTATCAAATATCAAAAACCAATAAAATATGCCTACTTATAGCAAATTGATAAATTATTTTTTCCATAAGGCCGCACATTCTGGTTTCCGCCAAACTAGCTATTTCAATATTTTGCACAAAAAAAAAGAAAAAAACTATCTCTCATAAAATTTTTAACTACAACCATTAAATAGATTCAATTTGCATAGACGATGTACGATTACAGAAAACCTGGTTTACACTATGCACTCTCTGAACACATCCATATTATAGATAGGTTTAGTAAAGCTTATGCTAACGGGGTTTAAGTACACCTTTACCTACATTTATACATAAAATATTGAAATGAAAAATAGTTTTAACTGATTTGTTGCTATATTATGGCTGCACACACCTTTTCCCTTAGCCGGGTTGTAGCATTCCAATGCATCATTTAAAACTGACAGGAAACACATATTGAGATAATGGGATATGCAAGAGATTTTAATGGTCCTGTTTGTTTTTTTTTTTTTTTCTCTGTGCTATAATTCACACAAAGGAGCGAGGAAGTATAGGAGTTAAGGTGTCGTAGTTTTGAATTTATATCTCTGCTGAAAGTTTACACATTTATTCTAACTATAAGGGGGGGGGGGAGGGGGTTAGGGGGTTAAAATGTTTGCATTTCTTGTAGACTTTTGGAGGACTATTTTTTGGAGAAATATTCGTTGAATTCTTAGAATTTCAGGAAAAAGTTAATGTTAATGAAGGTGTAAACAGAAAGTCACATAATTTGAACAGAAATAGTTAAAAGATTTTATAAAATGTCAAACTTCCTTATACAGCTAGACTACAAGTTTTATTTGATTTTGTTTTCAAAGTATATAACGCTGGATTTGCCATTCTTTGATGTTACTTTGAAATTACACGTTTGCTCTGGAGCGTGTTCCAGGCGGAGCTTTTAGCGATAAAAGAAGTCCTGTCTTGGCTCAAAGAAAACGTGATATAGAGCACAAATATCCGCATCTTCTCAGATAGTCAAGCAGATATTAAACGTCTTGATTCTGTCTCTACAAATTCAAAAACAGCATCTCTGATACAGATGGCAAAGCAGTTCAACATTCACCTTTGTTGGTTGCCAGCTCATAGGGTCATTCCAGGTAATTGTAAAGTAAACGAACTCACCCAAAGTGGAACATTACTTCCAATATCGTCCCAATCGGACAAATATTGGTACCCATCGTTACATGTAAACTCATGCTTAAGCAAGATGCAATAGAGAAAACAACCCTCGGATGGAACAACATCGCCACATGTCAGACCACAAAACAAATCTGGCCTATGCTAAATCTGAAGCGCTCTAATGCGGGATATATCTACACACGTCAAAATCTCTTCAAGCATGGGAGAGTGTATTAGTGAAAATGCCACACGTATAGGTTGTGTGTATGCTTAAAGCAAAATCAAAACTTTTTAATTTTTGGTCAATCATGTACTCAAGATTGGCATCATCGAAAAAAACTCACTAACACAGTCTCTCATGCATGACGCAGTGCTTGACCCGTGTATATGCCGCTTAAGAGTTTGATATCTCTATTAAGTAGATTGCACATTAGCTCCGTTATAGGTGTCATTACCGGGCACTCTGTCTAATAGGCACACACGCACCGAAGATGGAAGTATTTCTATTTTTGCAAAAGCTGTATGGATGAAGAAGAGGAAGAATTGATTCCACACCTTCTTTGTACATGTCCTGCTCTATCTCAAAGACGTAGGCTCCACCTCCACCAGGATCTGGCAAATCATGACATCAGTATAGTTTCGTAAGCAGCTCTAAGTGGTTCAACGAGTAGAAAGTAGGCTTCCTAGATTCTTGTGGTATCACAATGGGCCAACCTATGGTCTAAGTGTGTAAAGCTTCTTTCATATAAATTGGTCACAATTAACAATAAATACTGTTTTTGTTCCACATTTGTGGTATGTAACTTATTATTTTCAAACATTAAAGCAACACCCATACTCACCAAAATCATTGACAACTCTCATGGATCAAACGATGTCCCTGCATGATCTAAAAAAAATAATCTGCTTTCTATTTTTCAACGTCTATGTTTAGAAAATCATTTAGAAAACCCATATTCCGGAAGAATCTTAAAGTATATTGCTCGACACTAAGTGCTCGTTTCATGATCTCTGAGTAAGCAAACCAAAACTTTACTTGATAGATGTTCCTATTAGAGATGCCGCGAATATTCGGCCACTATTCGGCATTTGGCCTATTCGGCCTATATTTTTGATATTCGGAGAATAAAAAAGGCTTATTATCTTACATTAAATGTTTTCTTTTATTCAAAAATCTGCATATTAGTATTTAAAATCTACTAATGGTAAGTTGTGGTGAATAAAAACTACTTTTTCGACATTCGTTGGTAGCAAACGATTACGTCTATCTTCGTAAACAATTCCAGGTTCTGAAAATAGTCTCCCACTTAGATACACATCGTTGGCCGAATGTTCGGCTGCCGAATATTCGGTATTCGGCCGACGAGTGTGGCCGAATATTCGGTATTCGGTATTCGGCCGAATCACTATTCGCGGCATCTCTAATTTTATGTCAAAAAAGTTCTGATTAGCTTACTTAGAACTTTACTCAGAGATTGTGAAACAGACCCTAAGTCTTCCAAATTTTTTGAGTGGAAAATCAATTCCCTTACAATGTTGCCGCCAAAAAAAAAAATTTGCCACATTTTCTAAAAACGCGTGCTATTTTCAAAAAAAATCGTGCAATTTTCGTTTTTACTCCATTTCTTCAAAAATTTGCTTTATTTGAAGTAAAAATTGAATTAAGAACAACGTTCCATGTTGATTTATTGATTTTTTTGGTGCCACAATGAAATTTTCGTATCAAAAAAGCACGATCTTGCCACATAATAAAAATCAATGGGCTAAAGTGGCAACCTTGAGGAATACCTAACTCATATATAATTAGCCTTAAGAGTGTTGTTCTTGAATGTTTATACAAATCTTGGTGGTAACTCCATCCAAGTGTTGTTGTTTTATTCAAACCTTCAATTTATAATTATATAATTTCATTGCCCACAATTTTATTATAACGAGTTTCCAGTATATTCATCGATTATTTGCTTTTTCCAAAATGTGGCATTTCTCAAACGTCATGGCGCCCCAAAAATCTTGACTTAAGCTTTTCTAATCCATTTCTTTTAGATATGGTAAAATCAGCCATCTATAATTTTTTCCACAAATGGTTTTATTTCACTAACTCTATTATCTGATACACAAGCGTAAAACCCAAGTGCTATAGTGAACGTGTGGACTTTTAAAAAATTGTAAGACTCGAGGCTGATAAAGAAGCCAAAATATGAGCTGCTCTTTAAAATACTCTCAGTATTTTTGTGCTAATCTGTCAGTGGAATTTCTCAGTTAATCACAGAAAATATTATAATTTTTTTTCTGTTACTCTTTGATATCAGTATTTATTCTGTTATTCCTCTTTCGACAAGAATATCGATCACACCTCGACAAAACACTGAAAGTTCTTCAATATAAATTTAAAATAATTTTTCCTCATCCACCCGCATATTTCTGGATTACCTTGTGCCAATTATTATTATTATTTGCTTTCATGCAATTTTTCTTCTTTTTTTTCAAATAAAAAATATATCAAAAATGACACTATAAAATGTGAACACACGCCACCACCACCAGCACATCAAGGCAGCCTCCTGAAACTACCTTTACCACCTCTGCACTAGATTTTCACCTAATTTCTTGACCTGCATTTTGTTCAACTTGATTACCTTCCACAACAATGTCCTTTAAGAAAAATTATAGCAAATCTCCTTTTATGGACTGTTGTATGCACTTCGAGTGATTTACCCCTTCGCTGTTTCAAAGACCTGCGCATTTAAATTGCAATCCACACTTCTAATTCAATGCTAAATCTACCACAGTTTTTCCCCATGTTTAAAAAAAAAAAATACCCCAACCTCAGAATTTGCAAAGATTCAAAATTTTCTGCTCGTATAACGAAATCCGATGCTTCACGAATCTGATACCAGTCAGTTACCTCGGAAGCGTGGCGATGTCAAATTAACCTCCGTCTGCATTTCGACGAGATTTTTTTCCTAACCGCGCCGTCTATAGTAAAAAAAAATCCATAAAGATTTATATTTTTACAGTCGCCGGTTTTAATTTGAAATAAATAAAAAAATATAAATAAAAATAAATACCAACCCCCTCGGGATAAAAACAAAACCCCACGACCCCTTACACTGTGTGTGTGTGCTGCCCAAATCTCCCATATATAGATATTTTAAAATCCTTTGATACTTCTTATTCAATTTAAGTGGGCGATTGTGAGATAATAATGTGAGTCCTTTCAGGCAAATAAAAGGATAAACCTGAAGTAGTTTTTTTTTTAATTTATTTAAAAAAAAATAAAAATGCATTTTCGTTTAAAGGATAACGTTTTGAGTTTGTCTCATGTAACTACGGTGCAAAAGTGTTAAGTGTGCATAGAAGTGTCTTTTCTATTTCAATATTAAATCCCCAAGGGGATTCATGTGTGTGAAATCCTTTTAGAAAAATCACATCTAGATAAAAGGCTAAAAATGAAATAAATTCAAAAAAAAAAAAATATAATAAAAAAAAGGATAAGCGTGTGAATTCCATTAGCTTCGCGTCCTCGTTGTCGGTTGTCGGTTCTCGACTGTCGTTCTCGTCATCATCCTCGTTCATCACTTCACATTTTTTGTGAGTGTGCAGTGCAATACGAAAATGTAAAAATAAAATTAAAAAAAAAAAATATATAAGTAAAGTAAAATTCTAGGACTGCACATAGGATAAGATACAAAAACACACTCGCACACATATAAATATATATACTTTTGTATTTTACATATTATATACTATGCATAAGAGGCAGAGGGAATAAATTACTAAAGTGGTACTACACTCAACTCTGAAGACGTCTAAAGTTGACAGCAGAGCAACAACAACAACAACAAACATCAGCAACATCACCAGAGTACTTCAGCTTCAGATATACAGAGCTGCTCCTTGCTCCTTGCTCCAGCTCCAGAATTTTGATCCTGATTCTGATTCTACGTCTATACCTACTTCTGACTGACTCTTCACAGTTCAGGTGAATATTTGATTTGAATTGGCCGTTTGTGGCAGAGATTTTACCTCGTTCATGGTTTTCTTACAACAAAATAGGAGTTAAATTTTCCTGAATGTGTGGGATACTCTTACCAAACCTTGGTCGTATAACTCTATATGTATATGCTAAACCATCTACCCACCTATATATTCGTATGAATTTATGCTGATTATACGGGTGAGCGGGGATGGGGTATAAGGGTATTATATTGCTGTGTTTGGGGGATTACGCAATTTCCCAGCGGATTTATGTGTGTACGTCGGAATTGGGTTGCCTGCTGGGAATTTGTTAGGATTAGGAGCAGCAGAGCAGTCGAGTTAAGTTAAACGTTCCAAGGTAGTTAGGTACATAGGTAGGTATAGTGGTATAAAATGCGGATTCAGAGGGCGATTTGGGACGACTCGACTGCTGGGCCATTGTTTATTGAGGCGTATCACGTGTATAAGTGGAATTTTAAGGATGTATAAACCTATTGTTTCATGTGGGGATAAGCGGACAAAGCTATAAGTAGAGGGATAAATTCAAAATAACGTTAATGACAATAGTGAATTGTATATAATTTTGTTGACAACAACACTTTTTCGAAAGTTTTGAAGGTGATGTTTTTGAATCTCTTTTGTTTTTAGACAAAATTATTATGTTTTTGCACAATGAAGGGATTAAAGGTTTTAAAGAAATCTCAAGTTAATATATATATTTACATAAAATTGGGGTCAATCTTATATCTCATGATTTAAAATAAAACAAACAAAAAAATAATTAAAAGTTGTATTTCTTTTTATTTTCATGTTTTTAAATTGTTAAATTTTAATCAGAAAATTTTTGGCCAAAAACATTCTTAGAAAAATAATGAATCTAAGGGAATTTATTGGTATTAAATCGGTTGAGAATTTTTTGAGATCATTGAGGACAATGCACGTAATGAACACTTTTATACACATTTTTAAAGAAAAAGAGGAAGAATATTGAGTAGGAGATATATGAAAATTTTTCTTAAATGGCTGGATATTGAAATGGGAAGGAAAAATTTAGTTGGCAAAGGAATTCCACATTCTTTTCTTGCGGCTCAAGAATGAACTTAACACTTTAACACTTTAACACTTTAACAGGATGTTCAAAATTTGGCTCAGATAGATTTGAACTTGTTTGATGTAAGATAAAAACAATATTGAATGATGGAATGAACAACAAACCCTTGGGTTAGATACCACCAAGTTTTTATAGGCTGGAGTGACATTTTCTGATCAAAGCATTCTGATAACCTCTGCCAACCTCATTGCCTCCATTAAAAAAAAATTGAAAATGTGAAAAAGAGATTCAAAAGTCTATAAAAAAATTATTTATTTTTCCAAAATTGCAATATTCAAAATGCTGGGAAAAGCGAAATTATTTTTGAGCGATTTGTTTTTGGATGTTTTGGCATTTTACCTACTTGCTTACATTTTAAACGAGACAAAAATGTATTTCCGCTGAAAATATTTTGTTAAGAAAGTTAATTTTTCAAATGCTTAGTATTTTTCGAAGAAATTAAAATCAAATGATATTTATTTAAATTTAATAAAGGTTTTAATTTCGAAATTATAAAGTAGGTACCTACAACTCTGATTTTAATGTTTTTTTTTCAAAAAGGATTTTTTCCATTTTTTTAAATTCAAAACTCTCTGAAAGGGGCTTGCAACTTTTGTAAATTTATTGAAATTTTTATTTGATAATTTTAATTATAAGAACGTATAAAGCTTTTTTAAAATGTTTTCATAGAATTTTATACCTAACTCATTTTTCAACAAAAATTTGTTTGCAATTTTACAAAAATCTTAATATTTCAAACATGTTCATTTACATTTTTTTGTAAATATACTTGGTTTTCAAAAAAATTTTACGATCCATATTGGAAAATTGTAGTTTTTAATTAAGTTAAAATTGAAAAAATGAAATGAAAAAAAAACTATAAAATTAGAAATAAATTTATTAAAAAAATATTTGAAACTTATTTGACATCAACGCAATGTACCTACACCAAGCGACTTCTTACAAAAATCTCAATTAATGAGACAAAATTTATAAAAATCGTTGGAACGGGTTTTTAAAAAAGCGGAGTTTAAAAATTAATTTTGAGTTTTTGAAAATTTTTAAATTTGCAATATTATTTAAACTTATTACATAGTAGCTTAAAATTTTTATTAAAATTGGTTTAATAGATAATGAGATAGTCGGAAACCTGAAAAATGGTACTATGAGAGGTACCACTTTAAATTGTTTTTGAAAATTTTGGTACACAATATTTTTAAAATTATTGTAGTATATTGTATTATTTATGTGTAGTATATGTGTATTATCTATAAAAAAAATTTATCAAAATCAGTTGAATTGTTTTTGAGAAAATCGAAAATAAAAAAAAATGGTTCTATGGGAGGAACCATTTTAAACCATTTTTCGGATATTTTTTTTATAAAATGGTTGCATTTTTGTAAAAAAAATTACTGATTGTTTTTAAAAGTTGGGGTCAAGTTTTTGAGAAAAATAAGATTTTCATAATTTTGTAAACATAATTTGTACGGCAGGAACCGTTATTTTTGGTTTTAAAAAAATTAAAAAAAACATTTACCAAGTTTAAATAAAATCGATCCACCTGTTTAGGTTACAGCCAAAAGGACAGACGAAAAGACCCACTTTTTCGACTTAGCTATTATCTTAATGTCAACTTTGATAAAAATTTCGAATACGATTTTTTTTACGAATGCACAACTATTGCCAGTACCTATGTACAATGTACATATGTATGTTCATTTATATATCGCATCGCAAGTAAAAATTTGTTTATCTTGAAAAGGATACCTACATTTTTCATTTCGAAATTGTCTGTGTACTAAAATTTATAAGATTTTTTTTGAAATCCTATTTTTAACTACAAATTAATAAAATCGGGATACCATAATTTTTTTTAAATTTTTTTAACTACAACTAATTACATATTAAAAAAATATGCTTATGATTATAAACAAATTTGTCATAAATAAAATTTTATCACAAAAATCAAATGGCGCAAATTGCAGTGGTATCAAAACAATTTGAATTTTTGTGTAATTCATTTACCTACATTTAGTTCCATGCATTTATATATATGTACATATTTGCATAACATAGTTCTATATTGCTTATTTTTGTTTCATCACATGAAACTAATTTAATTTAAATTTAATGTTTGTGGTAGGTTCCTATATAACAAAGTCTTCCATGGCTTATTTGTTTCTTTTAAAAGCAAAATAATAGCTTTATATACAATCAATTTGGATAATTGTTCAAGTTGGCCAATTTAAAATAAAGAAATTTCTTAGCTTAGTTTCGAAAAAATAAGAGTAAGAATGCAAATTACAATTTCATTTTATTCAGTATAATACTAATTTTATGCTATAATGTAGAACATAACCCCTCAAAATAAAAAAAAAAATATTCTTTGACCCAAGATATTTTTTATGGACGGATTTGATTATTGCAGTTACCATTTCATCCATGTAAGAAATTTGCATGGGTATATTATGGTAGTAAACTTTCACTGACCTCTAAAAACACCCTCACAACACACACAAAGATTTTTTTATGAACTCTTGATTCTTGACTCAAATCATAAATAAATCATTTACACCCTTTACTACAAGTATCAATATAGCATTCCATTATTTTCAGTGGGTTTTAGCAATAATAATTTACCAGTTGTAAAAAAAAATCATCACTACATAAATAAAAAGGACTATTACTTTTTTAGGATAGTCGTATCGTTATGGTTTTGGTTTTTGTAGATCATCCACCTTATAAAAGTTCTAAAATAATCATATATCGAATGCTTAAATTGTACCAAAATAAATATAAAAAATATTTAATAAAATTATGCACTTCCTACACTCTTCCCCTTTTTTAATACAACAATGTATTTACAAAGAACCAATGCGGTGTTTTTGGAAGTTTATTTGGATATGTTGCAGATAGTGAATTTCTATGTTGATAAACAAATAATTCTGAAATATTTATTAATAATAAGTAAACAAAAAAATTTATCTTATTTCAGTTAAAATATTTAAATTATTTAAAAAAAAAATAATATTTAAAATAAAAAAAAAACATAACTACATATTTTTATGCATTTATATAAAATAGTATAATTTTATGAAATTTAGAAGTTTTGATAAATCATTTATTTTAAATGTAAAAAAAAGAAATCTAAGTATTCATGACAATACCAGCACAGCCCATTTTTTCCCAGAAGTTCAAAAATATTAAAATTATATATGTTTCCTTAATTAAGAAAACAAATTGCAATTAAATATTTGTTCTTAGAAAAATTTATTAAAGGAACTAGTGTTGCTTGGGCTAAAAATATGATCTAGAAATTAAAAAATTCAGTTCTGAAGCACCTATTTAAATATTTCAATAACTGGAAAAAAGTTAGATATTAGACAAAAGTTTTATAATTATTAAAAATTTTAAGTGAAAAATTTTCGCAATGTAAATAATTTAATTAATTTTCTGTTTGAGTTCTAAACAAATTTTAATTTTTATATTGAAGTAGAAATTAAATTTTGAAAAAAAGGCTAAGCCATTGAAAACAATTTATACTTCCCTTATGGGAATCTATTTATAATATTATTTTTAAAAATTAAAGTGATACTTTATTAGTAGTCTTCTACAAGCGAGGTATTCACAAAATAATGCACAAAATATTTTGGACTTATAGAGCTTCTGATTTCTGACATATTTTAATAACACGTGTATTCTCGTCACGTGAACCTACTTCAATTGTAGTAAAAAAATAATTACACGTGTACTTTGTACCTACACGTCTTGCTGTTGAAAAAAAAATTATATCAGAGAGCCTCAGTGGAATAAGGTTGAATTAAGTTGAAGTTTATTTATAGAAAAATGACTAGTTTACAATTTTTCTTCTGGGAAATGTTTGCTTTACTCATTTTTTTTATAAAAATAAGTAACATTTAAGGCAATACCCTATGAAATATTAGGAGTAATAATTGGTAGCCTATTTATTTTAGCGGTCTTTTCATTCAATTTTACAATCCCTTTACGTGAAAGTTAGTTCGTGTCTCCAGAATTTTGTAAAATTATATATTATATATTTTTGTGTTTTGTTTTTTAATAAGTGAATGGGTAGATATTAGCTAGTAATCGTCAAATGGTCAAAAATCGACCATATAAAATTATAAGACATTCCATTTTATCAGTTCCTGGCCACAACATCTGTGAGGCAAAACTTTAAAAAACGTTAAATAATTTATTCTATACTCCGTCTAATTATTAACCTTTAGAAAATCCGTTATATATATTTTTTTAATTTTTTATTTAAAAAAATTATAATTGAACTCTACTCTATACAATATTGATGAACCGAAGAGTCGCTCGATATTTTAATGCTATGAAATAGATATTAGCAGACTAAAGCTTACTTAGTTATTTTAGTCTAGAAAATATTTATTTGTTATAATTTCCTTGTTTTGTAAAAAAATTTGCTTATATCGCAAATAAAAAAAAAAGAAATTCGATCACGTTCAGAGTTTTAAAATTTCGATAAGTTAGTGTTATTGTTTTAAACCTATCATATTTCATATTCGAGTTATAGGGGTCAAAAGTTGTGTTATAAATCCTTCAGTTATCATGTTACAAAAATTTAAGACACAAAAAAAAATAAACAATATAACCATATTTTATTTTGTTCATACAACAATATTTGTGGCTAAACAAAAAATTAATTTCATTTAGCCATTTTTGATGAAAAAAATATAGAAAAAAAATATAGAAAAAAACATCAGGTCTAGAAAAATTCCCGTCCAACGCAAGTTTTGAAAAATCTTTTCAATATATCTACAGATCCTATAATTTTTTACTTCCGATGATACATACATATATACATACATAGGTACAACCTACATGTATGGCAAACAAAATTCAAAACTTTATATTACGATGATAGTTGACATTAAGAGATCTACAATAATTTTAAAAATCTTGTGTACTTCACTTTCAAATTTTATCCGTTGAACCATTTTTAGTGAAATTTTTTACACAAAAGCTACTAATAAGTTTAAATAATATTGCATATAAAAATTTTCAAAAAACCAAATTTTGGATTTTTGAAAAATTTTCAAAATTATTTTTTGAAAATGGGTGGATGTTTTTTTCAAAATAAATTTTATAACTCCGCATTAATATTAAAATTGGCGTACTTATTTGTTTCTTACAACCTCCACTGAAGGATCAGCTTAGAATTTCTTGGAACTTATAAATTTATAAATATGTAATAAGTTGGACAAAATATTTAAAAATTGTTACATTTTTTAATTGCATTTAGAATGCAAAAATTAGAATAATTGTGTTACTTTCTTATACATTGAGGGCAAATTAAATAAATGCATGTACAATGTACATGCACTCATGACTTATTAGTTGATAATTGTAAATGCTGTAAAATTGTAAGTTTCTCCGTAGGAAAATGTATGATAAAAAATTTAAACTAACATTATTTAAAATTACCTAAAATTTCATATTTGATTTCTACACCAATTCCAAAATGATAAAAATAAAAAAAATCAACATACATAGAGCAACTAAACCTATGTTAGGTTAACACATTGAGGTTGAATTAAGTTTGAGAAATTTTAAAACAAATTAAAAAAAACTTTTTAAAATAGATCAAAATGTAATAAACCCATATAATAAAGGGTAATTCATTTCGTGGTTTCAAGTTGGTAGCGCTGGCATTTGACACCTGTCAAACTCAGCTGTCATTTGAAATGTCATAATATTAGTTGAATGTTTGCCATTTACAATAATGGATCGCTTAACAATCGAACAATGGAAAGATCACTTGAGCAGTGACAATCCACTAAAGTCTATCTCAATCTCGACGAAAAAGAATGACAGTAAAAACCGATCAGTTGTTTTTAAATAAAACTTTTATTCCTGAACTATTGTACCTATGTACCTATGCAGTTCTTTGAAACACTAAAGCTACTTTTGTTATTAATTTTTTTTTTTTGGCTAACCAGGAAGCAACAAACCTTTAGTTTCATAACAAAGAACATAACCTATTTACCTACCTACTTTCATCGAGTTTAAGTTGAAGAACATAATTGGCAAACAACCACAAATAAAACCCAAACCGTTGAGCTTATAGCTCTTAAAGTTTTGTTGTTGTTGTTGTTGTGTTTCTTCATTTACCTACCTAGTTGTTATTTTATTTTGTTCATTTATATTTTCCTTAAAGATGAAAATAACATCAAAATGATCCTCTTCATCCTTTGCTTTCGAGTTTCAAGTTTCGAGTCTTTGGTTGTTGTCGAGAGTGTAGGAATACTTTAAAAAGACGATTAAATACGAAATAATGAGAAAATTACTCATAAAAGTTCGTTTTTTTTTATTATTTGTATTGTTGTTGTTGTTGTTGTGTCGGTATAGAAGTTCTGGGTGCTGCCAAAACAACACAGAAGAAACTTAAACAAACTCGCCTAGGTATATCTATATACGGCTATAATATTCCTACCTCCGCTAACACAATTTCCCACCATCACTATTTTTACCACGCCACCGCTGCTGCTGGCTGCTGGGACTATAAGCTAAGGAGTCGCCTTGCCTGAGACTGCTTGATGCTCTTCTTGTGATTCCAGAAATTAAAAAAGAAAATATAAAGGAGTAGCAGCAACAAAACTCCTTGATGCACATTTCATTCTCTCGAGTAAAGTTTATCGTTAACATTAATTAGTATCCTCTTCCTCATCCAGAAACGGAACTTCTTTAGGTTTTAGAGTTGAAAACAGAACAACAAAAACAAACGACAAAAGAAAAAAGAAAAAAAAAGAATAACCCAAAGCACTTGGCAAATCCTAACTCTTCTTCATTTCAACAGGAGCAAACAGGATTTAAACAAAACAAAAAAAATGTTTTCTTTTTAATGGGAAAATAATTATGCCGTTTTAATAAATCTAACGATGGAAAACATTGAACAAAAAAAATATCCTTACGTTCACACCAAAGTATGTTGCACAAGAATTTATATAACGTGCAGTTTTAATTAATTCAAAAATTTCGACAAAATAACTACGATGTGACCGAAACCGAACGACCGACCGGCAATGTTGGGCATAAAAAAAATAAAAACGAGGAAATTCATGTGGACCATGATGTGGAGGAAGCCACATGTGTGCTACACTGCAACCTACCGTTGCCAGTGCCAGTGCCGTCAGTGTGTCGAATTCGATCGAGAATCGTTAACTCTGAAACCAATACGAAACCTCCAAGCCACCATGCATCGCCATCGCAGAGATTTAAGCACACACCTGTGCCTTCAGTTCTACATTTTATACAATCTATAGTAAAAGAATTTATTTATTGATTTTCCCTTCTCCCCTAAACTTTTCGACCCGCCCGCCACCACCCGCTGCCGAGACCATGACGCCGGAAAAAAAGGCACAAAAAATGAAGGAACAAATTTAAATATTAATCTTTGAGGAAGTGTGTTCGAATCGATGGGAAATTTAGTGAGGCGTAACTGTATCCAGTGAATAGGCGATATATTTTGTTGTATTTGTACATATCTCCTATCGATTTTTATGAATTTTCCTCTTTGTAAAGAGATGAAGTATTTTATATTGAAGGTATAGGGGAAGAGGGGGTGAAAGTTGTGAAAGAAAAAAGTCACAGAAAAAGTATAGTAGGCTCTTTATCTTTTGTATGTCAAGAAGATAAAAAGGGGAAGCTGATGGAGCCGAAAGGACAAAATGAACAAAATCGATTTTTGCAAAAAAATATAGATATGAGTATAGGGAGGTACATTATACACATATACGTCTGTATAGCTACTTTTTCTCACACACAAAATGTTGTCCTAATTTGTGAAGTAGTGAACTTTTTTGTTTTTTTTTTTTTATCTTATACTTTTTTTTGAAGTGGTATGACAGGAGTGTAAAGAAAATCTTACTTGGGAAATTATTACTTAAGAGGAGGGAATTGGGCCAAAAGCTATATCTATCTATATACGTAGGTACACTATGTACATCTATACATATGAGGTGTGGTATTGAGGATAAAATGTAAGTCAAGTTTGTATGTCGTGAAAGTAATTTTTAAGGACATTTAAGTTAACGGTAGGTTCATTATATTTGATATTGCTGATGTTATAAAGAATGTGTGTATGTGTTTAAATGCTTGTGTGTGTGTATTTGTATTTAAAGGGGGATTTTTTTGTTGTTGTTTTATTTTTGTTTTGTTTTTGATGATATTGAAAAAGTTACACTCGTATCTTAAACGCTTCGGGATGTTGTTTATACGTTTGCTTGAGTAATTTTAATTACAAATGAAGGAATTTTCTTTTACACGCAATATTGAACGACAAAGTGGTACATAATGGGAAAAATTATGATATCATTAAGTAAGCGGCTTTTGCTAAGAACATTGACACGTGGGGTCCTTTTTTTAATTGACAGACACATTTAGGTAGGTATAAAATTTAGGTAGGGTATAGGTAGAACAAATGTAAGGTAAACAAATTTATTTATTTTATTATCACAGCATATTAGACACATTTTTGGTATAGAAATAAAGATTTTGGTTTTATGTTTAGCGATTTATTTGAAAGACCCCGTGATGGTGTAAAATTTTGTTCGTTAGACTAATAATCTGAAAGTCTGGGGAATTGAACTTTGTCTTATATTTCACCTTGAAACAAGAATATTTTTTTTTTCAGGGGTACTGCCTCTTGCAAGGAAGTGGTAAAATGTCCAAGAGTAACTTTTGTAATGAAAAAGTTCTTCTTGTTAAAACCATTCAGATTCGCAGTTAAAAAATTGTGTGTTCCTTATTTCTGATTCTGACTTATAGGTAGGTAGTACACGTACACAGGAATATAGTTGAGAGTTTAAAATCACTTAGGCACTGGTGATGGTTCTTCACGAGATTTGGTGTTACCACCTACAATTCAAACCACTTGTTGGTTAACAAGCTGCCTGGAGTATGGCACACCAATGTTGGTTTAGGTTGTTATGCATTTATTCGCCCCATCAGCCGAGGTATAGGGTCTTTGTTTGCTGCGTGATCCATCATAATTAAATTTGAATAATCAGTTTGGTTTTTTGCTGTTTCAATGGTAATTTTAATCCACGTTTTAAACTCAGCGTTTAAGCCTTATTCCAATCGGAGTAAATTTAATCCAATTTTAAGGAAGAACATAAATCTACTGCGCTCTTTGTAGATCCTTTTTCCACACCGAAAAATTCAAAAATTCTTTAACCGAACCAAATAAAAATAAATGACAGTAAAAGACAGTACATGTGTTATTTAGTTTTCCAAACAACTCTGACTCTAAATGTCTGACTCTAAATGTCTGAATCTAAAATCCTGTTCTGAAACAAATTTCGAATTTATGTGATTTATGTATATTTTTTTTTTTTTGTTAAAAATATTTATTTTTGTTAAAATAAATTTTTTGTTTAAAATACAATTTTTGAAAGTTTTTCTTTCGTTTTCAATTTTATGCCGGAAATTTTCTATTTAATCAACTTTTTTTTTTTAAATCGGTTCCAAAATTTTACTACTAAATTTCGAAACCAATTTCAACTCTCTATCCTCAAAAAAATTAATCTCGAATAACGAAATCTGGATTTTTTTTCAAAAATATTTCAAAAACCGACATCTCGCAAATTAATATAAATTCCCTTTTTATGAAATCCTAATTACAAAATACAACTTTTAACAATTTGCATCGCCAAAATACCACTAATATCAATCGAAATTTTGCAAAATTAAAATCTGGCATTAGAGAAAACTTTTGAAATAGTATGTGTCTTCCTTTCCTTAAAAATGTTTTGATTTGGAGATTTTAGACTTCGAGGTTTTAATTTGTGTGATTTTTTAATTGCAAGATTGCAAAAATCTTGATCAAGTTGCGGTATTATAAAAAGGCAAGAATTTGTATTTGCGAGATTTACGTATTCAACCCGTAAAAAGACTTTGACTTCGAAAATTTGTAACCTTTTTGGAAAATTGTAAAAAATTGTAGAATGTAAAAATAATCTATATGAAGGTTTTTTTTTAATTTATTTTTAAATAAAGCTATTTTGAATCTGTAAAAATAATCTTCCATGTTAATCAAGGTCTATCTATTCTTATAAAAAAATGCGTTAAATAAACAAATTAAGAATTCTACCAAAAATTCGTATTTATCCCAATTTTTCGGAATAATAGTCTAATTTTATTTAGCTATACCTAGGTGTACGATTTAAATGACTTCTTATCTAGAAAAATCATCGATTTGCAGAGTGTTTTTTGACGGTTCAGTAATGAAATTAATTTAAAAAAAAGCAAACACTCAGAGCAGATGCTTCATACAAAAAGTTGAGTAAATGCTCATTATTATAATTCAAAAAAATTTTATTCAAAACAAATTTAGCACCTGTCCGGAAAGCTGGGTTTTGAGTAGGTGTTTCGTTATATTTATACCATCTAAAGTCCTTATAACTATTTCAAGATTATGTCTATATACCGTTGCACAATGGGGCAGAATGCCCTTAAAGTTGGCATTAAATCAACCAGCAAAGATAAAAACCTGAAATTTGGCATGATTACTCTTGGTACCAATGTTAATACATTTTCGAAGTTTGTTATGGCCACGCCTACTAAAACGCCCAAAAAATTGTTTTTCTGCATATGACATTATATGCATGAGTTTCAAAGTCAAAATTAAATGAAATTAAATTAAAGAACACATCAGACAGTATTTGCATATATTTTTTACTAATTAAACATTTATAATAATAATAATTTAAGTACATAAAACAGTTTAAAATTCTTCATCACTCTCATTGATTTCAAAGTCACAACCACTTTGGTTTGTTAACGGTACAGATGGGGGCATGTGTAAATCGATAGCTTCTTGAGGTAAACTTTGCTTTTTTTTTGGAATCCTGCGCATACCTGTTAAAACCGGATCTGATGACAGCAAAAAAAAATTGAAAATGTCCGCATTTGTATTTTCTCTGCAATTTTTGCGAGAGTGATGCTCTCTATATCTTTTGAAGTCCTTATTACTATTGTTTTTCAAAAATCGTGCTTCTATGCGACAAGCTTTATCCCAGAGTGATTTAAATTTTAATTTAAAATCTTTAATTTTTATACTAATATCGTGTTCAAAAGCACCACTTTATTCAACCCGTCTTTCAACTTCTTGGCTTAAAATTTCCATTTGGCTATCCAATCCCTGGCAATTTGAACTCTTCATTATATTGTAAAGGTCTTGCCTTGTGATAGACAAAGTTTTGAAGTTTTTCGGCCTGAGAAGTAATTATAATACAAATTTTACAAAAAAATTTCAATTTTTTTTTTAAAGTGACGTCACCAACAGAAATTTATATTACACGAAGAGGAGCAAATTGGAGCAAAAAAAAATTAAATATTCTGAAAATAGACAAAACACTTAACACAATGACATATAACACTTTGCAGCACCTCACAGCCATCACAACTAAAAGTTTAAGGATTTTTCGTTAAATACAAAAACAACACATTTTTTTACACTTTTTCTATTTTCAACCACAAATTAAGAGAACAAAAAATTATTTTTTTTTTCTAATTAAAAAATAAAAAGTCACACCTGAGCTTACTGATTCCATGGCAAAAAATTTTATTTTGATCCAAATAACGAATAATAAATGGCACACAATTTACTTAAACAAGTCAAAACTGAAAAAACACATGTGCACGCGATGCAAAAAGTGAACAAATGCTCCATTTGTGACGATCTTCTGAACATCACGTGATCCAAATGAATCTTCTCTCTCTGATTTCTAATTCTCTATAGTATTTAAAAGAGAAATAGAATGTAAGTTTAAGACAAAGCTCAACTTTAAAATTTGATTTTCTGCCAGCTAAACAGGTATTTTGCCCCATTGTGCGTTGCTTCAATTCCTCAATAATGAGAAAGCCAAAAAATCGGTAATTTGGAAAATTGAAAATATTCTATTAAAACACACACAACTTTCCTTTAAAAAGTTTAAATCTATGTGGTATGTACTTTTAGGTAATGCTTAAACTTTCAGGAAATGCTTAAGGAATACAGATAAGGCTTTTTACTAAAATTCAGTCATCAACATTAAGTTTGGCCCTTTTTGTCTATTTTTCCTGGACATGGGACATGGCTTAAACTGTAGCTTTAATTTTTTTGATGAGTAAACATCTATGCCGGCGCGGCGGTAGGATAAACTAAAGACATGGACATTTCTGGGAAACCTACGTTGTGATCTTACACGTTACGATACGTTGATGTTATTTGGATACGTTCGTTCGTACTTCAAACTAAATTTAATATCGAGTTGAGTTTGGGTTGAAATTTGGTTGACAGTTCAAACTCGTCACGTTCTGTGATGTAAAACCAGCACTTGAATATTTAAATTGATGTTTACACATCTTAACTGTGAGTCCCGGCACTCACACTTTTTTTTTGAATAATTTTACTGTTGTCTAGTTAAAATGACCTATATAAAAACTAACGATCGCACTGCCATTTTATCTTAAAGCCTAATAAAAATAACAAGGTCTTGTATGAACCTGCCTCTTTCCCAATAAAAATACCTTTCCAATTTTGTTTTTCAACTTGTTAGAATTTCTCTACTTTATTTTATTGATTTTTTTTTTCATATTTAAAAAAAAAAAGGAATAAATCGACCACTTTATTTCTGTGAAAACCAACTTCTGCTCCGTATATATACGTAAAAGCTTTTATGAAAATCACAACGTGTCCCATTTGCCACAAGGAACATTAAAACCAAGCCATTACATGAAATGTTTTATGCCATTTTTTAGTTTCTCTAAATAATTGACAGGTTTAGAGAAGAACCTTCAACACCTAGGTATACCTTCCTGTGTTATACTCTGATGCTATATACGTTGCCATCTAAAGCTTTTTGAGTGAGTTTTTTTTATAATATGTACATATTTGAAATCCCTATAATCCCCCAACATATATTTTTCTATAACATAAGCCGAATAGGTCGTCGTAATATTATAGTGGTAGCTACTAGCTAAGTGTTCTCGTTGTTGTCGTCTTCTTCAATATTATTATATAATAATGATGACGATGTCAGTGGCAGTAACTATCAACTTAAGCAGCTCATTGCCCCCGTCAGACTCACAAATCTGATTAAAACTGCTCGTTTGAGGTAAACTAAACAAGGGTTGTGTCTTGTTTTCTTATTTCTTATTTTTTATTTATTTTTTAAGGGCGGACTTGTTGTGCCTAGTGCGAGGATGGCCCAAATCTATTTTAGAATGCGTAAAAAAATAACAAAAAAAGAAGGAAAAAAAGTAGAAAATCATTTTAAAAATTAAAAATAAACCTTCCGACACAAAACAGAGGGAAAGTGAATTCGAGTGAAGCTCTGCAAGTGATAGAAGTGCGCTCGCTTCGTTCATATGGGGTTGCTATTTCATATTATGTCACTTCCATGGAAACTTGTTTTTTTTTTTTTTTTGCATAATGGGGTTTAGAAGGTAACATATATACAATTCCATAGCTACATCCAGCATAAGATATACATATATACTGTTAGCTTCTTGTGCTTTTGCTGGAATAATTGAATATTCACTCGCGAGACACGCTTCAACTACGGCAACATTATAAAGCGAAGCGAGTGCATTTGAATGAAGGATATGTTGCTATAGAGCATCAAGTTCGGAATCAAATTTCAAATTCGTCTTAAGAACATACATACCTACCAACATTTCTGTTTTCATTTTAAGTGGGGATAATAGAAAAGTTAAAGCTAAAAGACAGCTTGTTTCAACTTCTGTGAAATGGGTAAAAGGGTGGACAGTTGACAGGTAGGTTAGTTAGGTAGGTAAGGTAGTATAGGTGTTTTGCAGAGGAACCTTGAGTATCGGATTAGGCATGTGAAATTGAATGTCTTGTGTATGTAATTCCCTTCTTAGGTTTCCCTCCTACTTTGTCTTTATTATGTCTGTTCTTTATATATTGAGTTGAAGAAGTGATTGGTTTATTTTGAAATCTTTACATTGTTCTTGAAAGGTGAGTTTGAAAAATATGTATCGTCTTTTAAGTTTGAGGAAGGGATTTAAATAGGATTAGAAAGTTCAATGAATTTGCTTATAGGCCTATAGCTAGCCAATGAACTTGGGATTTTTTTTTTTCAAACGGAAAAGGAAAGAATATTAATGACTCATGAGTATTAATTTGGTAAAATATACTTATTTTGGAAAACTTTTTTTTTAGAAACTCATAATGGTCAATGGAGTGTTTTTAGTGGAATTGAAAGTTTTTTTTTAATCTGAAGGTTTTTCCAAAACTTAATTTAATATGTACTCTGAAGTTTTTATGAAAAAACTCAACAAATTACTTAGAGTTTTAAAAATTAAATAAATAATTTAAGGGAGAGAGACATGAATTTTATAAAACTATTTTAAGTCAAATTAAAAGAAGTAGAAGACCTCTCTTAATTCTGAACAAACAAAATGTCAACATTCAAAAAGATATACAGAATTGGAAAAGCATACTTGTTCAACTTGTATAAGCATTTTTATGTCGAATAACGAAGTATTTTAGAAAATCCAATGAAATTCCAGAAAGTCCAAACTTAAAAAAAATAAATCAGAAACTCTTCCAGTTTCATGCTAATACCACGTAGAAGTCCAAATGTGAGTTCAGTAGTCACTAAAAAGGGGTTTAGCAAAAATTAGGGCCTAAAAATCGATTATAGTTTAAAAGAAGGATTGTAAAATTGAAATTTTAATAGAAGCATTCTTTTAGGTCACCCAGAATTTTCTCTTATTGCTTGGTTGAATCGGCTAAAGAGGTTCATATTAATTAAGTTTTTGTGGACAGGTTGGGGCCATAATTCTGTAAGTGTCAAAATCCTAATTTTCTGTAAATTATAAAAGAAAAATAATTTTTTGACTAAGGATTTCGGATTTTTCAGAATGAAATACATATGTTCATACATAAATACTAAGCTTTAATTATAGTCCAAATTCTTTTATTTTTATATTTTCGGAAAAATTGTGTTCATCTCAAGTTCGTTAATTTTATTTGACAGCTGACAAATTTTCGCTATGATAATTAAAGTTGTTTCTTTCTTTTTTTTTTTTTAATTTTCAAACAAAATTCAATGAAAATTTCTTAAACAAATTGTCTGTTCCAGGACTTTCCAAAACTACGAATTTTAGCACAAAGTTCTTCAAAGTTCATATACAAAATATTAAATTCGTTAAAATTGGCAATATGTATTTTTTGAAAATTTCGTAGATAGTGTGAAATTTAAAAATTAATACACAGATGAATTTTGACTTTTAAATGAAATTATTTAAATAATAATAACATAGAAACATAGCGAAATGTCAAAATTTCTGTTGTTTAAATCTTAATCTTCCAAATCTAAACAAAGTCTTAAATATTTAATAACTAGTTTTACATCACATAATGCGGCGAGTTCGCACTGTCAACCAAAATTCAACCCAAACTCAATTCGACCTTTAGATTTTGTATATAAACACTTAACGTTTAGTTACTGAACGTACCTAGTGTTGAACGTACCCAATAACATAACGTAAGGGTAAAATGAACAGCTGTCAGAGTCACAAGTCACAATAAATCGCCACTTTTTTTTCACTCTACCGCCGGTATAGATGTTTACACATCAAAATAACTCAAAAATACCATAAAATAATGTCAATTGAAAATGTAAAATTTCTAAATAAAATTTGTGGGCGATTTGGTTTGTTTAAATCATTACAAATTGTTACAATATCGTCGTGGCTAGGAATTCAGCACCCAACGATACAACACGCTCAAATATCATATAAAATTATTGTATTTTATTTTTAATTATAATATTTATTAAACTTTATATTAGTATTTAATTTTACAATATTCTTAAACTTAAATTAAATAAAGGCACAGTAATAAATAAGCCAAAAAAATAGTGAATTTAAAAGTTGGAATTTTGACAGATGAAGATGGCGCTATTGAAATGTATTCATGACTTGAACCTTAAATGCTGTTTTTCACAAAGAAGAACAATGTTCTATGATTTTTTGTTGTTTAGAAAAACTGAAACACGTCCCCACAAGACATTGATAATATGTCCGATTAAAAATCCAATAATTATATTTAGGTACTTGAGAAACAAAAAAAAAACAATTTCAGTATTTTTCGTAATATTTTGTTCTAAATATTCTCTTTATACATAAAAATATCAGTGCGTTTGTTTATCTGTCAGGCAATAAACTCCACCGGAAAATTGCCTGAAATGTCATAGTCACTATCTTGTCGATAATCAAGACATAAAAGACATGGAGACATGGAAACAAGAATACTTTGCGAACACAGCCACAGAAATAAAGAGTGCAAATTAAAGTGGCTAAAGCGTTGTGTTGCTACGCTAGCAATTAAATGCAGCTAATAGTATCTAACTGTACCACAAAAATATCACCTAGAATGCATACAAATTAAACTATTTTAGGTTAAATAAAAGAAATAAATAAAATACAGATTTAAAAAATATTAATTAAATTTGTTTTATTATATTTGGTATCAATCCTTTAATTTTAGGTTGTTTTCACTTAAAGAAAATTGTTCTTTATTAACAGAAATCTAAATCTAAACTAAATTAAAAATGTTTGCTTAATAATAACGTAACCTATTGCCTCAGGCAGAAGTTCGATGTCGCAGACGCTTCGTCTGCACATCTGTTTAAGTTCGTTGCAATTCCGTATAATGGATTTTCTAGTCAGCAGAATGGGTTGTTGACCCATTTCCTTTCCCACGGGAACTTTGAATAACATTATTTCGCTTGTCAGCGTAAATATCGTTAACTTACATCTACAATTTTGGACATCATTCTGTCAAAACAATCCTCTTCACATTTCGCCGCCTTCAAGGTAAGAATCCCCATTCACCGTATCTGTTATTGATATTTTACATATTTATTATACCGAGATATTTTGGTTTACGAGTTCAGTCATGGTTTAGTAAAGAATCGGATGCATGGTATTGGTATATCAACTTCTGCTCCTTTGGCATTGTTTCCTTCACTAAACTTTACTTACAAAAATTACCCAGTTCCTTATATATGTATGTATGTTTCTGCTGGTTAAGATTTGTCCATTGTCCTTTAAAAAAAATCAATCCTACCATTAAAGAAAGAAAACTTAATTAGTGTAAAACTTTTTGATAAAATTGCATCGACAGAAATGTGGGATTCAAAGGACGTTCAAAAGTGCCAACAGTTTTTTTTTTTTTTTTATTTCTGTTTGTAAACAATTTACTGTAATTTAAAAATTTACCCTGAAAAAATTACATTAAGATGAGATTCTCCTTGTTTAAGCGAAAAAGCAGAACAATAGCCTTAAGACAATAAAGCTTCTGTTAACATCCCATGTTTGCGGAGTAGCAAAGCAGGCATCTGTGACTCTGTTGCTGTGTCTGTGTCAGTCAGTCTCCTTAGCCCATTTTATTTCTTCTTTCTTTTTTTTTTTTTAAATTAAACCCCGTGAAACTTGGATGTTGGAATTAATTGTGTTCTCCTTGGAGAGACAAATACTCCACAGTTAAAGAAGAGACATTCCCGTTTTATTTATAGTAACTGACTGTATAGTAGATCTACTTGGGAAAAGAGATTTAACAGGGTAGATTTATAGAAGCTTCCCCGGTACATAAATACACAAGAAGAGCGAAGAGTCCATGCAAAAATGAAAAAGGTGCAGAAGATGCAGAGGGTAAGGGCAAAAGTAGTACAAGAACAAGCAAAAGGGTATAGGGAGGTGGAAATAGGTCGAGATGAAAAGAGAATGATGGGAGGTTTTTCGGTTGACTATGGCAAAGGTAAAGATTGCAGAACTAACTGTACTAGGTATACACGTATAGCTATGTATAATGGACTGTGCAAGATTTTAAGCTATGCCATCAGGCATACAATACAAAGTTATAAATACTGGTAATTCAATTTGATGGAATTACGAAATTTAATTGAAATCCCAGTGCGGTGACTGGTGAGGCGTTGGAGTGGACTGATTTCGTCGGCGGCGCATTGAGCTATAATAATATAACAGCTATAAAAGTTTTTGATTCTGTTGCAATGTCGGTGACGGCTTACACTTGGTGGGTTCTTCCTGAATGGAAAATGTATGCATAATTTATATCTACATATGTATGTAAATGTTTGTCGGAAAATATGTATATACCTACTGATCCTGATATGGAGCACACTCTTGAAATGGACGTTTTAATTGTAATTGAAATTTATAGCTATTTTCTTATTTAATGGGAAGAGTGTTAAGTGCGGTGGTATTTTATGGGAAAATTATTCAGTTGGAAATTTTTTATTTTTATTTATAAGATACCTAATACAAATAGAGGTTAGGAGATAATTGGTTTTTGGTTAGGCTTTGAGATTTTATTATCTTTGCCGTTAAAGTTAGACAGAGTCTTAAAACCACATTGTGCGGTTGAATTTTAAACTTTTCAAATGAGGTCATGGTTAAGACCGAGAGTCATGAAAATAAAATTTTTGAGGAGTTTAATTAGGGAAATAAAATTTTCACTTCCTGCAAAGATAACAGTTTCGTCAAAGTGTTTTTTTTTTTTTTAATTTAATCTGCCTGAATATGTTAAAGAAACAGTTGATCAGTTTTTTTATAATCGAAATGTTTGCCCTTTACTATGATGTACGCTTTGAGCTGACTGGTATAAACAGAATACTTACTGCTAATGATACAAGTGTCAATATTACGAACAATATGATAATTTTATGAAGCGTTAGACGAAAAGAAGATCTATATTTCCGTTTATACTGCAATTGGTATAAACTCGTATAATGCACATAACAATGAATATTTTTTTTAAATATTAAAATAAAAGGAATTTTTTTCCGAATATGTATACATATATATCAAGCGAATAAAAAATAATTTCAAAGTACATCTCTACATATAATTGGTATAAAATTAAATTTAATGTGTTCAGTTTCCAAATGTATGAAAAAATATACATTTTTGGGCACAAGGGAGATTATTTTTAAATTTATTATTTTATCAAATGCGTATGCATTTAAAACCAATAATAAATCATTTCAAGGCATATCTCTAACTGGTATAAAAATGAAACTTACTGATTTAAGTTTCCAAATGTGTCAAAATATACCTTTTGGGCACAAGAAAAATTATTATACGCATGCATTTTTTAGGTGAATGAGAAATTATTCCAAGCCACATCTTTAACTGGTATAACCATAAAACATACTGAGTTCAGTATCTAAAGGGAAAGCACAAGGGAAATCATTATACGTATGCATATATTTGGGCAATGCAAAATTATCTCAAGGCACATCTTTAACTGGTATAAGCATAAAATTTATTGAATTCAGCTTCCAAACGTGTCGAAAATATGTAGATTTTGAGCACAAGAAAGATTATTTTCACATCTTTTAATGTTTTGTTTAAAAATACGTAATATAGTGGTCATAAACATTTTTCTTTTTCAAGAAGTGTATCAGGCTTAAAATCATAAAACCTTAAAAATACAAAAATATGAATGATTAATACGGTTTTTAAGTTTAAAAAAAATTAAAAAAAAATCTAAGGACTCACTGGTATATTTTAAAAAAATACATTTTTTTTATTTTAAAACTCAGCTTGAAGTAAATAAAAAATTTAATCATGTGATATGCTCAATTAGTGCAAAATAAAATTCTTTAAATTATATAAAAATAATATATCATTTTATCATCAAACAACGTGAATGGTATAAACCAAAATATCATGCATTTTTATGTATGTATGTTATTTTTTTTAAACTAGTAAAATAAACGAGATTCAAAAAGAGATGTGTATAAAAACAAAAATAAAAAATAATTTACTTTAAAGACAATTATGGATTCCACTGGTATAAAGGAAAAACGACTTCCTATGTTATTTTATTAGTATCACGATAATACTTTATAAAATAAAGATAACATTAAACAATGCTTAGTAATGAATGGTATAGTCCAAAATATCTTTTATGATTTTATAATTTTCCCGATCATTGGTATAAACTGGTATAATACACAATATTTACATATATTCAAATTAACAACAAAAATGTTCATTTCGAAATTTAATTTAAATTTTTAAGTTAATAAAAAAAATATTGAAAATATATAAAGGTTTTACTGGTATAAATTTAAAAAAAATCTCTCATATCATACATCAAAAGTGTCGAAAATAATTTCTTTTTGACGTAAAATTTCTTAATTTTGTTAAAAAAGATAAAACTCTGAACGCTATTTAACATCAAACATATTTCCGCTCATTCATTTATTGGTATAAACTGGTATAATAAACAATATTTACCTACATAGGGATGTGTATAAAAAAATAAACAACAATTTCCATTTCATAATTTCATTAAATTTTTTGAGTTAACTAAAAAAAATAAAGTATAGGTTTGACTGGTATAAATTAAAAAAAAAATCGCTCATATCAAAAGTGTCGAAAATAATTTCTTTTTGACAAAAAATTGCATTATTGTTACATCAGATAAAACTCTGGCACGCTATTTTACATTAAACATATTTCCACTCATTCCTTAATTGGTATAAACTGGTATAATATACTTAACAAGTACATTACTATTCAAAATTCAAAAGTTTGAAGAAATATTTATTTGAAAATTCAATTAACAGCAAATGAAAAATCAAATAAAAACACCAGAGCTTAGAAATACAGACCTCAAACAACCAAACTCTATCTTCAACTACATATAATACAATATTTCTTAATATTATACATATACATAGAAAGGTATGTAGAAAAGGAAGCTATAAATGTATATACATATATATATGTTATATGTTTTAGATATAAAACGTTGAAAATTTCCATTTTGGCAAATAATTAGTTTTGTCGTTGTCTGTCGCTTAGAAGGCAAATATAATTCTGTCTTAACATAGAACTTTTGCCAAAGTTGCAGCTTCTTCTTCTGGTGCTGCTGCTAGTGCTGATGATGCTTGCTTCTCCTTGATGTCGTGCCAAATGTTTGTTGTTTTGGCGGTGTTAGTGGTGATGGTGGCACGGCATGGAGCGGTAGCAGCAGCGGTAGCGGTTATGGTTTCTTTGTCTGGTTGATGCTAATGTCTTTAAGGAACATGTACAATTTATGTGCCAATAAGATAGAAAGGGATGTGAATTTTTGGATATGGGGTTGGGTGGGGTGGGGAGGAGTGTATGTTTCGCAAGATGAAGACGGTTTCTCTCTTTCTTTAGTGTTTTGTGACATTTGGCGTGAGCTCACGTGGCATGTTAGTTTTCCCAAGAACATATTATATAGAGTGGTGGAAATATGATATATACAAGCGCGAAGGGTGATGCCAAGTTTTTTTTTTATTTTTTTTTCTAAGATATAATTTTGAATATGTAAGAAGGCAACAAGGATATTGGCGGTGAACATTCAAAAAGGGTTGTAATTTGTAAATGTAATTAGACAACATTGTTGAATTAAGAAAAGGACTTAGCTTAGAAGAAAGGAAGGAAACATTTTGTTAAAAGCAAAAAAGCTTCCCTTTTTCTTATAAGAGGTAAAAAATTGAAAGAAAAAAATATGATTTATGAACAGAGATTCAAATAAGGTTTATATTGTTTTCATCTGTTTCTAAGGAGCTAGTTTTGTATTTAAAGTTGCAGGATGAACCAAAGAACTTCCATATACTTATTATATACGTTTAACGTAACGATTTTTCAACTTTACGTATATAGGCATGATTATATAAAGTATTTTTGTGGATTAACGAATTTATTATAAGATTCATCTAAGCTATATAAATTTAATAAAAAATAATAAAAAAAATAACTGCAAATTTATTTTCACCTCTAGATGTGTAGTCATTTCGGGCTTCCACTTAGCTAAAACTTAAATATTTTTATAGCTACTTTTATTAAGGACTCTCTCTCTCTTTATGGGCACATAAGAAAGGAATCAAACTGGGAAGTGTTTTTTTTTTTTTAATTTTTTGTTTTTCTGTATAATTTCTTCTGCATGCACTGCACATTAAACCACTAGGTATATAGCCAAGCCACATAAATCTTCGTGCCATTCAGCCCCGCATGTTGCTCTTGAGTTTTATTTATCTTTTATTTTTTGTGTGCCTCATTTCCGGACTATGTGTGTGCTTGGGCACACAACACATCACATCACACCACACCACACAACACCACACCACACCAAACCATGCAAGGACGAAATGAAGTGAAATGAATTTTAAGTGATTTTTATCCAAAGTTTGTTTTTCTAAGTTTATTTCTATATAAAACGGAGGAAACATGTGCAGTGGATTGCATGTGGTTTTTTTGTTGTACATATGTACATACATACATTATATGACTCTATGGTGATAGGTATATCCTCGCTATCGCCTCTCTAAACAACACTTAGAGCTCTTGTTAGTGGTCTTCCTGCTTTGCCAAGGCATCATGCAAGGATTTTTGTTTTTTGTTTTTTTATCATACTCTTTGCCAAGTGCTTTTTTTTTTATAGATGGTTGAGTTTCTCCCACAGTCATTAAAATTCAATTCATTATTCGTCTAGTGCTTGGGCTGATGATGTCCAGTGATTGTGTTTGAGGGTTTGGCACTTGAGTTTTTCCTTATTTTTCTTCTTTTTTTTTTTTTTTTTTTGCTGAAACGAATATTATGCGCTATATACATATCCATCGAAGTGTGAGGAAAATTTGCTTTTCTTAGAATTTTCTGAGGTGTGATGTGGGTTTGGGGATAATGAATAGGTTATAAGGAAATGTGGATTTAATTATTTATACATGAAAAGAATGTTCGCATCTGAATGGTTAAAGATCTAATGAGATGGAAGTTATATTTATTAATTAGATTTGTTAAGACCCTACTTAAGGATATTTAATTTATTTTTTTTTTATAATAAAAAGTTTTTTTTTTTTATGTATTTGATGTTTTTATGTAAAAGTCGTTTCAACAATTTCTGAATTTTCATATGCTGCTGATGAGAAACGAAACTTTGCTGATCTCCAACAAATTTTAAAGGAAATGCTTACGAAAACACAAATATCCTTGAAAGTTTCACTAAAAGCAAACAAAAAACATAAAACAAACACAAATAAAATACAATACTTACTTTACTTGTAAATCAAGTAGTTCAAGGCTACAACATGAGTAAGCGTTGATGATACCATAAAGTTAAGGGTGTTTTATTTTTTTTTTAAAGGTGGAGAACTTTAAATTGGTAACACTGTTTTCTGTGACAGCTAATATGAAAGTTTTCGGTTGTTTTTATTAGCAAAGATGAATCAGTCGATGCGAGCGGATGAATCGAAAAAGAGTAATTCTAAACCGATTTATTTAGTACAAAGAAAACTGTATTAAATATAAATGCATAATTAATAAGATACAATAGAAAAAAGGAACTTCGTCTGTGATGCTTACAAAATGGAATGAAAATTGAATTTATTAACGAGAGTATCTGTCAGATGCAAAATGAGTTTAGCCTTGTTCAGTTGGCTGTCATGATTGTTCCCAAGTAACATTTTTGCTCTCATAAGATGCTCCAAGAGTTTAACTAGAAAGGGAGCTAAAAGTAATCTTGAAGACTACTACTAGATTGTTAAAATACTGTTAAAAACGTTAAATGGCCTAGTTATGAGAGACTCTCACCTCAACTTAGTCTTGCTATGAGAATGCGTCTCTACTAATGAGATGCGCTCAAAAGAGAACAATATTTGTATTTGTATTTGTAAACTTTAAAAAATTGTGTATCTTTCTCTTGGAATAATATTGTCTTTCTTACTTTCTCAGACAGCAACAAACTACTTTTTTATTTTTGTGTGTACGTCTCATGTCAAAAAACTGATAGGCTTGTGTGAGAATTTATTTTTTAAGTCAATTATATTACTATAATGGCGAAACTTTATATTTATTATTTTTCACACATGGGAACCAAAATATATATGCGGTTGAAAATGTATCTACTAATTTGAGCTTTTACCTCGAAAAACAACAACGTGCCTCTAAAATAATGCATATTTAAATAATTATTTTATTTATAATTTTCAAATATTAATGATCTCATTAGTATCCTATTGCAAAGCTTTTGGTATTTCAACTCCCGATTTTCTTGATATAGGAGGTATTATACTCAGATCCTGTAAGCGTTTTCATAGAAGTATAGAATGACTAAAACTCATAATTGTGTTGTTTTGGGATCATGAAGTCTTCGAACATATGTTTGGAGCTGAAGTTTCACAAAAGGATTATTATTAGACTATAAGTTTATAAAATCCTATTTCAAGAAGAGAAATTTATTTAGAAATAAGATTTGAAGAGAGAAAAGTGTTTGACTCTCAAAATAAAAACGCTACGAGACTATTTTAAGTTTCATAACAAGATAATAGTTCTTATGTATAGCAATGGGATATAAAAGAGTCTTATGTGAGTTTTTTTCAGATTTCGAGTGCTAAGCTCTGGAGAGTTTGTTAGTTGGGTTGTAGAGGGTGACACGGAATGATTAAAGTAGAACTCCAATAGTTTTGAGGTTAGTTTAGTTGGGCAATTAATAATGAATAGAATCATACTGAAGAAACACATTGACCATTATTATTATTTCAAACTTTATTCACTCATTTAATTTTTTCAATTACAAATTTGTTTCTTACAGTAATTACGCAGGTAATTAAATAAATTTATTAAATTAAAATATTCTTGTTTTTTACACAAAGAATTATGTTATTTGAGCATAAGCCTCTCTCAGACTTCACCACCTTCTTCTGTCATGCGCCCTTCGCCAATAGAATGGGCATGAGGCCCGGATGTCATCTTTCTAGCATTTAAATTGTCTGCTAACGCTTGTTTTTCCATCTAGTGGTGTCAAATCTGTTGCCACTTCGTCCAACGACTGTCACATATACGCATAATATGCCCAACCCAATCCAATTTTAGTTTCCAAAGCCTATACCTTAGATCTTCAAAATTAGTTTTGCTTCTTAAAATTCAACGAATGAAGCGATACGAATGTTCAAGGTTATTCTTTTCATTGCCCTTTGACACGATCGAAGTTTGGTTTTTAATATTTCTTGAAACTTTCCATGTTTGACACACGTAAATTAGAACCATTACGTCAAATATTTATGCCAATAAACAGAATTTCCGCTTTTTGAGCGATTATAATCCACAATCCATTGTCAAAATACTATAAAATCCAGAAAAAGTGACAATTTAGTGCGCTTTATGGAGGCAGTGGAATCACTGGTCTATTTTGTCTTTAAAAATGATTATGGTCTGTCGTCGTCGTTCCGAACGTTTTACAGTGAAGGAAAATATTTGACAAAATGATTATAATTTCACGATTAATTTCCACCTTGTTCGTATGATTTGACGGAATTAAATAATTTTCACTGGGGATATGTAACATTCCAATCATTATTGCCGAAATACAACAAATAGGTACATTTACATCAAACCAACCAAGCGTTGCCATATGTCCAAAATATTAAAACGATTTTCTGTGTCTTATTTTAATTAAAACTTCTCCGTCTCTAGAGCAAAATAAGATGGTACATATTAACAAAATTCATATTTAAACCCCTAGGTATATAATTTTTTCACTAGAAAGATGAAATACCGTTTATTATACAACTATTTTGTAAAATTAATAAATTCAAGGAGTTGTAAAATATTGTGTTATAAGTTAAACTAACTCATTTTTTTGCCTTCTAAAATTTTCCAAATTTCAATAATATTCTGCGCACCAAATTGAGAATATCTTTAAGGTTCACTTAGAACACAGCTAAGATTTGTATTAATTTTAACAACTGCAGTTACTTGAAATTTTTGTAATGAGAACTCATCTCATTTATTAAAAGGCCTGAAAATTTCATCGAAATCCGATAAGTGGTTCAGTTTTTATGGAATTTTGTCTGGTACCCCATACAAAGTGCACCACTGTGCGATGCACAAACGGGCAAAGGAACGATCAACGCCATGACGTCCAAAACATACTTAACTTGAATTAACTTGAAACAGCAAAAAACAAACACGAATAAAATTAAAATACCATTGTCACACAAAAATTATGTTCTGATAATTCTGTGCGAAAAATTAAAAATAATTTGCTACAAAATATTAACTTCTCTTGTCAACTGTTTAATATTATGTAGGAAGATAAAGCCGAATGAAATATTTAACTTTTATATTATGGGATTTTTCGCTTCACTCAGCTAGCAAACTGATATTTAATCACTTCAAGAATAAAAAGTTAAATCGAATTATTCTAGACCAATAATATCCTTAATAGCTGGACATTGGGTTAATCCAGCTTCGAACAAAAAGGAATAAAGCTTATGCGATTTAATTCCCACATTATTACAACAATCATTTTTTAAGTCTACCGGAAAGTTATTGAATAACAGTTTTTCCTTCCATCAACCGTTTTTCATGGTTCTCCGAACATATCGTAATGTAAACCGATTCGTATCCAATAAATAAAACAAATAAATTGAATAAAATTGAATCTCTCTCTCTCTGGCACTCAAAATCTCCACTCATTGCCACCCGAATTTTTTACATTTTTCAAAAACAAAAAGTTGAAATTCTGATTTTAATTTTTTGCCTTAAGTGAGAAAGCAAATTAAGCGGGTGTTTTGTTTTCCTTTTCACTATATCAACCGCTATAATAGTGTATAGTGTAGTGTTCTTGACCAAAACAATTTAATTTGTTTTCCCTGATGACCAAAAGGATATATACTCAACTCACTCTCGAGGCTGTTGTTGATGAAAATTCAGCTGAATTCTGAAATTATTCGAGGGAAACAAAATTGTGTGTATAACTAACTATAAAAAGCTTTGGGGGTATTTTTGAGACATATTGTTATCCTCGCTATATTGGTGATGTACCTATACATATGTCTATGGTGGGTATATTTATTTTTGATTTAATTAAGCTGGTACATGAAATCCTCATTAAATTGGACCTATCTGGATTACGGTACACTTTTTTTTTTTTTTTTTTTTACTGAAATACCAGAGTTAAATTAAATGTCTTGTCTAAATATTTTTCGAGGCAATTAAATTATTTTGTTTAAAATTGTATGTATTGTAGACTTTTTTGGGTTCAAAATTTGTTTATAAACATTTCACCATGTAACCTGCGGTGCAGTGCAATAAGCCCCACGGAAATAAAGCCCGTGGGTCTTATTACCAAAAATAAAAGGAAATCACACGCGTGGGCTTTTTTTCTTTTTGCAGTGGCAATATACCTTACACCCAACACCAAAAAGTATTAAGACACGGGCTTTATTTCCGTGGGGCTTTTTGCACTGCACTGCACTGCACTGTAACCTGCACCTCCATGAATGTTAAATATTTTCAAACCTAATCAGAATTTCTGAAAAAAATATTTGTTGATAAATTGTGAGGTCTGATTCGAATTCAGAACTAAAAAATCTACGAAAACTTATAGTTGGTTTTGAAGAAGAGAAAAATGTTCAATTTTGCAGCCTTTAGTGATATTAAAATTCTATTTTCTATTCTATTTTTTTAAAAGCATTAAAAAATGCTTTATTGTGAAAAAATATTATACCAACAAAGGAAGACAAAAAATAAGCTTTGATTAATTAATTCTCCAATGAGTTTCTAATTCAGTTCGTTAAACTAATTGACCCATAAGAATAATTAATTTCTAAATACAGTGCGTGTGCCAAATCCCCCTAAGAAAAATTCTAATTTCTTGTTTTTTTTTTTTTTAATTTTTCACAATTTTAACCTCATTTTCCTGTTTATCCCTCTTTTATTGTTCCAATTCAGGTTATATCTCTGACAATTGTAGAGTGGGGATTCTTTTATTTGTTTTTCAGTTGATATATATAAAAATTTAACCCAAAAGCCTTGCCGCAGAATCCGAAAATTAAAGTTTTCTTTTTTTTTAATATTTATAAGGACATTTTTCCGACAGTTCCTACCCGCATACGTACTCCCTCCCCCTGCACCCCACTCTTGCTCAGGATGCTTTTGGCCCCATATATATAATAAAGCATTTCTGCAATCGGTTATTGTCCTTTTCTAGGATATCTCTCTTGTTGTTTTCTGTTTTTTTTTTGTTTTTGTCATTCATTTTACTTTCTTATTCTATTTTTCTTATTTTTCATTTTCTAGTTTCGCTTTTGTTTAACCATTCTCCAGTGTGCATATTGTGGGTGGTTGACCTAGCTTTCTTATGTCAGTTGTAAGGTTATTCGTTTGTTGGTTTTATTCTGTCGCAGAGCAAACAAACAAAACTCAACTCACTCTTTTCTAGGAAGAGAACGACTACTGCTAGCTATACACTGCAGAGCAGCACGAGCACAGAGTGAGTGTAAAAGGACATTAATCAAGTTATGTGTTTCTTATATTTTTTGTTCAGTGATCCTTAATTTTAAGTTTTTTTTTTTTCTGTGAGATTGTTTCTTGTTGTTGTTATTTTGCTACTACTGAGATTCATGTCTCTTGTTCTATTAAGATGCAGGTGGCTTGGGCATGGAGTAAGTTTTCTTTTTTGAAATTATTATCTAGGACAACCAGCAGTAGAGTATACGTATATACTTCAAAGTTGGGTTAAGTCGTTGTTTTTTTTTTTTTATTCCTTAAATGTTTTTGTTTTTTGTTTCGTCTTCGTCGTGGAAGGGCATTTTTATTTTAATGGATTAAAATGACTATGCTGATAAGTTTTTTAATAAATGGAGTTTTAATGTCTTTTTTTCATGGCTTTTAAATTCATCATTATAGCATAACTGTTTACGTGTAATAGTAATATAGTTTTGGAATGCAGTTGTTATACGAGTATAGAATTAATTAAAATAAAAAACCTTTTAATTTTGCAAAAGGTGGGTCTCGAGTAGAAATGTATTTTGCTTATGACTTTTTGTTAAAATTAGTATTGATATTTAAAAAACTGCCTGATTTTTTGCTTGTTTGGGATGAATACACTACAATATATTTCTCTCGATTCTTTTATCTTCCCATCTGAGTCTGTGTTTAAACAAACTGCATCTGAAGAAAAAGGAAAAAAAACAGCAATAAATTGTAATTTATCCGGGAAACGAAAAAGAGTTTAGCTTTAAAATAAATGATGCAATCAAAAAACACTTATAAGTTCTTTGATAGTAAATATTTAGGTTCCGTTCAACTTAAAATCAACACAAAATACTGATAGATTCAGTGAGATTCTTTTTATAATAGGCTGAGGTATGTATGCTCGTCGGGTCCAGGGTTTTACCACAGAAGCAACAAACTTTAGTGTTATCGAGGTTATCTTTATTCACGTATCACTGGTTCTTAACAATTGTACATATAACAATATTTATTTTCATTACTTATAATATAACTATCAGCCCAATTCTAAATGTAAGTTCCCGGGGAAAAATTCATTTTTCCCTTCTCCCTTATTCTAAAAGAAAAAATCTCGGGAATTGTATACCCTTTCTCCCTCTCCCTTATTCTAAATAAACTTCGAATATGGGAAAAAAATCTTCCAAAAAAAGTACCTATTCTAAATGTTAAAAAAAAGGGAAATGTCAAATTCATTTGGTGCGAATTTTTTCCCCGTAAAGTTGCTGGAGAGTTCACACAAAAATGTAAGATTTTCTTTTATCTTTTAAGGAAATATAAAAACTTCCTTATTTTTTAGGTCAAAAACAACAAATAAAGATCAACTCCAAATTCTTTTAAAGTTGATGGAATCGTGACATCGCTTGTGGATTCCACAAAGGAGCCAAGGAAGAACTGATTTTATTCTGGCAAAAAGCAGAAAGGGAACTAAATTCGTCTGGGCCACCGATCAAAACGATACCCGAATTAAAAAAAATAGTTAAAAAAAAAACAAAAACGAACTTTAATTAATTAGTTTTATTGTTTTATATCTTCTTTGAGGTGTGGAACGTTCAAAAAAAATATGTTAGAGCTAAGGCTGTCAATAACCTTAAAGCCAGAAACGGACAATGAGTAAAAGTGGGCTTTCACGGTTTGAAATGACTCTTAAAGATTTTCTGATGGCCCCTGGCTGTTGGCTATAGCTTTCTTCATTTTGATCTTCACGTACAATTCTTGCCGCAATTGAAAACATTTCTTGTTAGCGAAATCTTTTTAACTCAAATTCAATTTTAATTTTGTTCGCGAGTTCTTTTACCTGTCAAATACTACAAAACAGCTGATTCGAAGATTCAAATTTCTCATTCCCCATTTTGACTTCCCGGAGAATTCGGAATAGGGGAATTTTACTCCCGGGAGATTGGATTTCCCGGGGAGTTTTTTCCCCGGGAATATTTAGAATTGGGCTGTATATAATTATATAAACCAAAATTCATATCTTCTGTTAATTAACTTTATATAATGCTAACAGGTTTTGACTGATTTAGCAGTGTCCACTAAATTACAGTCTGAGATAGCAAACGCCACTAACTAACTTCTTTAACATGGGCTTCCACTATCACTTCTGGAGCTTAAGCTTTTAAAAAAGGAACTCACCAACTACTCGAGACTGGTACAATATTCAAACCATCGCAGAGCTCGAGCTCCTTTTTCATATGTTTTTTCACAATCTTTTATAAAAATTTGGGTTTAAACTGAATGTGAATTATAATTTTCCAAAAAAAAATAATATTCGTATTTTAGTATATCTGACTAGAGATGGTTTTAGAGGTATGGTCAGGGGTGTCGGGAGTGTTGACAGGTTTGTATTTTTTGTATTCATGGTATCGCTCGGTCGGTGGTGAGGGAGACGCAGTGTAATGCATCATTACAGTAAATAAAATATTTATATTAAAATTCCCATTAGCATTCTTTTATTAAGAAAAATGAGGGAGAGCATTTTACCACAATTAAAAATTAAATTGATATATTTTTCCAAAAAAAAAAATGGTTTCATTAGAGTTTCCAACAATCATTTAAAAATTGAACAAAAAAATCTACCTTAAAGAAGATTTCATCGAAACTTCTGGCACTTCAAAACTTTATGTTCCAAATTGAAGAAGACTACAAGCAAACAACAACTTTTGGTGTCAAAGAATTTATCCAATTGGACTAGGCAAACAGGTGTTCGGGCCATAAAAATACCAGCACAAAAAAAAAAACATAGTCTTACTCCTCAAAAATGCATAGGTATCTCTTCATCTTGTATCGGGTTCCGTTTTTGTGTGGAAGATTTTTCTGCCCAAAGCTCTCTTTTAGTTGCATTCTGAAATGATACACATTCGGCATCGAAGAAAAGTGAAATGTGAAAGAACAAAGCCAAACATCTGCACTGCACAGCACAACATATAGTCTATAGTCCTTGCACACGAGTCGGCACATGATGCAGTATGATGATACATTTTTAAGCAGATGAAAAACTTTCACTACGAAAGTGCAACGCATGGTGTTTTTTATATATTTTTTTTTTTAACTCAAGCCATGCATATATAAACTCCATCAGCTATCAAGAGCTTATATCAGAGCAATGACTTAAGGATATATGACAAACAGTAAGCTCTGTCATAAAAACAAAATACACAAAAAGAAAAAAACAGGACACTTTCAAATGCATTCGCCTGATTCATCTAGTTTTTTTATTTGTCAATGGATATAAAGAGGACTTCCTGAATCCTGAGTCCACATGTGCATGTGCTCTGCTCTAAGAAATTATTTATGAAACATTTTATCTGCTGAAGGGAAGACGAACTGCGAGTGGTAGAGCACAAGGCATCATGACGATATCCCAACATTGGGAGTATGATGGAACCCCCTATCAAAAGGACCTCAGCCAAAGTAAGTGCGCGTCGTCGTCGTCCAATGTTGTCCTTTTTTCTTCAACAACTCTGTAGCCTGTACAGCCTTCCATTCCACTATGGATACCCTACCCATTCTCTCTCTCTCCCTTTTGTGTGCTTTGATAGAAGAATAAAAATCCCATTCACAATATACCGACTGTGTTTAAAACAGAGCCGTTAACAGTTGACATGCGGAGCAGTGTGTGTGTGTGTGTTTTTTTTTAATGTCCTTACTGCCAACACTCGAACAGAACGAAGTCGGAGCCAGAGCAAGTCCATTTCTGGCCCTTGTTAGGACATCGAAGTTTCTATCTCTCCCTCTCGGCTTTTGTGTTAATTAAGGACATGAAAATGAAAATTTCATTGAAACAGGTTGGTGCACGGAGCAACTCAGAGTGAAAACAGGATTACCGGATAGTTGGTGACTTTGATGATGGCCTCACTGTGTTTGGGTATGTGTGGTGTGGATAGGAAGTCCTTTATAGAGATTTTTTCTCTCCTCCCCCCCCCCTTTTTACGATTTCCAGATGAAAATGAACATCTCAACGTTAATGCATTGTGACGCTTTAAGTGAAGAAGAATATTTGATGTATTATTTGCTCATGAAACCCAAGTGTGGGTTGTAATTTGTTGCACTTCTTTTGTGCGGAACAAAGGATAGACCGACCACACGGATACATTACATATACCTACCTGTACCTTACCTACATTATAATAATAATAATAAAAAAATGAAAAAAGGGAGTAGATTTCATTCGAAACCATAAAAAAAGGAAACAAAACGAGAACAGTTCCTTGGTGCTTTTGGGTATACATATAGTTATAACAGGCACGAGGAGAAAGGGCTTTGAAAAGTTCAGTTCTTTATGTGGAAACTGAAATTTGTTGAATAATGTCTTTTAACTCGCGTGGGATCCTCTGATGATGTATGGGAATTAATTTTTTAAAAGGCAAAATGCATTTCCTGGATTGTTGTTGTGTATCTATAGGATGATGATGACGATAATGGAATTATCTTGCATCATAGCAATGCATTTGGGAGAATGAAATGGATGTAGCGGTATAGCAGGTATGATGTACCTATGTGTGAAGGTTTTTTTTTTCTGTATGATTGACACCGATTTTAATACACAAAGTGTTATTGATTTTTAATTAGTTTGATGGTTGATGTTGAGAGGGATAATAATTTATGTTGTAAAGTTTTAAAATTTTTCATCAAAAGTCAAATTTATTTCAAGGGAATTAGAGAGTGTTACGTTAAATTAAATTGTAAATAATACTATAATGTTTTATGTCAAAATAATATTGTCATGAATCAACGATTATTATAATTTGACTAGATATAAAATTATTGATTTTTTTATTTGATTTATTGAACTACTAGGCTACCTCGCAATTTAAAATAAAATACCCAAAAAATTATTATAAAATGAACTGACCTTATAAATTGAACCAAACTAATGTCATATACGAAATTATTGCCAATTAGAAAGTGGAAGTGTTCATTTTAGAGTTCACTTTTATTTGAATGATATTTAACGAACAATAATGCAGTTTTTGAACAAATTATGGGAACTGGTCGTTTTTCTGTATTCCAAAATTCTGTATGACTAAACTTCTGTAAATTAATTGAAAATTCTGTGTGAAGAAAATTCTGTTTTCCATAGTTCTGTAAATCTATTATTTTGTAAATTCATAATTCTGTATTTAAAAATTCTGTAAATCAATAATTTTGCTTTTAACATAAAAAAATCTGTAAAGTTTTTAGCAAGTTATTTTATAAATGTTTAATAATCGACACGCAATTTTTTTTTTCCTCTATTGAATTTTAACTGTTTAATACTCGTCACAATTTGTTTTCACTTTTCATCACGCTTAACTAGAACTAACACAGAACTGTGTTATCAAGGTTTGTAATTTCAATACAACAACAAACTGTAAATTAAAGAAGCCAATTCTTCTGAAATCCTCAGTTAAAATGAAGAACTATACTTGACAATTTTGTTAATGATAAAAGAAAAATTGTTTTGATAATGAAATAAAGTGCGCACATTTTTTTTATTATCAAAACAATTTTTTCTTTTATTATTTACAGAATTTTTGAGTACAGAATTTTGGATTACAGAATTTTTAATTTACAGAAATTCGAAATACAGAATTTTGGATTTATAGAATTTTTAAATACAGATTTTTGGATTTACAGAGTTTTGGATTTACAGAATTTTGGAAACCGAATTTTGGCATTTACAGAATAATGACCCCAAACCTCAAATTATCGATAGGAATTTTTAAAATACAATTATTTATCAAATCAGCAGGTGATTCCGCTTTGTTTGACATCTCATTTGTCAAAATAGGTGTAATATGGGAGTCGGAAATAAGAGAGGCTGTTGAAATAATATATAAATAATATAATATGATGATTTATAGGTTTTTAATTTAAATTTAATTATAGTTGAATCCTAATTTTGTGGGCTTCAGGTCCTGAACCCCAATTTGTTCAAAAGTACAAATTTAAACATCATTAAAGTTATAGGCTATACAATTTGTTGGTATTATCTTGTAGATTATTCGTTATTTTTACCAATTTCTGTCGCTTTCCCAAACCACTAGGGCTATTGTATAACAGAACGAAGAAAAACAAATGCAAACGCGCCGATAGGCAGCAATTCTTAAAAAAAAAAAAAAAACACAACCAATAGTTCGATGAAAGGCGGGCGATGTTTCTAATTATCGTGCAACGAAAATTGGCAATTGCACTGATTGAAGAGACCCTAAAATTATAACCAAATACAATCACCGTTATAATATTATATTTTAATGTGAACAAACAATTAGGTAAAGGTACCGGAGCCAAAAATGAGAGACGCTGTTGCATTTAAATTGAATCAAATGAAAAAAAAAATCAATACATAACTGCAAGTACAGTGGGTCAGAAATTAGTTTACATAGGTAAAATTTGAAGTTAATCATTTTTAGTTTTAAGTAAATGAAAAAATTTATTATTTTAATAAGTTATGGAATTCAAATTGATTTTAAAAGATTTTAAATAATTGTAAATAATATTAAAATGAATTTTTAATAAATTTAATAAGAAAAGTGAATTTCAAGGTTGGTGATTTTGGTTTCCAAACAAGGGCCCTGCAAGTCTTTGAACATTCTTCGGTCGTGACATATTTGCTCCGAATATTGATACAATTTAATTTTTTAATGATTTTTATTTGATTTAGAAAGGAAGTTTGAAAAAAAAAAATAGATCTTCTATAGTTTTACGGAAAATGCAGTTTTTCCCCAAGCTTATCAAAAGAGGTTAAGTACCAAAATTCATAAGATGCGATTTATTTTCCTTTAATGAAGTATTAATCAATTATATTTTAATATTGTCATGAAAAAGTGCTTCCCAACAAACCGTTTTGGATTCGGTAGAAAAATTTAAGTGCCCACTATTCATGCCATATAACATGCACACAGGAATGGTTGAAATAAAAAATTATATATTTTTCTCAGCCTATCGTTAAATATAAAAAAAATAATTCCAGCAAAAATATAGTTCAAATTGTTCCTCGACTTAGTGAAAAATATTTCCGTTTAAATAAAATTTTATATCCGCGCGGTAACGCCCTACCAAAAAATTAACATTTCAAATTAATGAAAATCATAAAATTTTATTATTATGACACCAAAATTAAGTGAACAATTCTTGACTTGAAAAAAAAAAAAATGCTCACACTGTCATGATCTCTTAAGCAATCTGCACTCACTTCAAGTATTCGAATAAAAAAAAAAAACCAAAAAACAAAACAAAGAAAACTCATAAACTGCGAAATTTTCCCCAGATGAACAAAAGTTAAATAAACTTTACGAGTGGGTCATTGAAACAGATTGCTTAAATTCAACCTTTATTCAAATTAAGTTGATGGAATACTTTTGTATTTATTCCCCCACCAGGAGATATAATATCTCAAAAAAAAAAAAAATATATACACATACAAAATTGCTTCAATATAAAAATAAAAATTTATTGCGGAAGTATTTGCTTGCTTTATAGAATGTCATTCATAAAAATGCGCAAATCACCCTCAAAAATTAATAAAAACAAAAAAAAAAAAAGCAAAAAGAACGTTTCAAAAATGAAACACCCTCCCATAACCATCATCATCACCAACATAACACCATTCATATTCATCTCAATTCAACAAAAATTTTCTTTCAAAGAAAATTATTTGTCAAATAAAATCAAAACAAAAAAATTGCTGACATATTACTTCCGATTCGTAAAGCGACACAAAATCTGTTTTCTACCAACATCATACAAATATACGTAATATGTATGTATGTAGGTGTAGGTGTAGGTGCCTCTTCTGTGTCCTTAATCTGCAATCATCATTGTTAAGTGGTACTCATTAATCTCTGTCTTATTCGATACTTTTCGAGGACAAAAAGGACGTTTTTTTTTTTATTCGCTAACCATCATCTCGATGAGAAGCGACAAAAAAAATTAAATGTAATAAATTTTAAGCTAGTTGACTTCGAGTAACCTAATTCCTCGTCCCAGCAGCGAACAATTTACAAAAGGAAAAAAATAAAAAAAAAAACATGAAGAAGGACTCGCATCACAATGGCTTATTTAAATTTTAAATCAGTCCTTAAAGAAAAATCGCTGAGACGATGACACGAAAATTTATTGATCCAATAAATTATTGGCCTTAAAAGTTTGTGTTTGAGAGACGACACATACTTGCAAACAATTTTTTTTTTTTTTAATTTCTGCTTTCATCCTTATACTACCCCATTCAGAGTGACAAATTTTTATATATATATTTTTTTAGATACCGCGATGGATGTGGAAAAAATTGACAAAAATACTTTTATGCTTACTCACAATATACAGAGAGGGAATTTTATTAAAATAACAGAAAAGGAAACCCAAAAAAAAAGATTTTTCAACATAAAAACACTGCATATATTTATGTCTACAAGAGCTACATACATACCAGCAAACATATCCTGATCACGCTTGGTGGACGGGCGACAGTGCATTTAAATATTTTGCCAACCAATCAAGTGACAATAGAATGTCCTGATGTAAAAATAAAAATTGTCTGACTTAAGTTCGACGTGGTACAAATAAAAAAAAAAAAAAAAAACATTCAAAAACTCAGGTCAAAATTTATATAAAAGGAATATTTTTCAGTCGACACATTTTTCTGTCCTCCTCTATTGAAAGTTCCGGCTTAAAGGGGTATGAACAAAATGATAAGGATTTTTCCTGGGGGTAGATTTATCATGTTTTCTTTTTTTTTTGTCTGTAGGTACAGGTAACACACACGCAGAACATATAGAGAAAAGAAAAAAAAAAAAACGATGGAATAATAAATTGAAAAGGAAACAATGGGAGGCTGAGGATACTGCCTCTGTAATTCTATAGGAATCACTTTACGAGGGTTTTTTTTTTTGGGGAGATGACTTTTTATTTTTATGCTACCAACAATTTAAAAGGGCATCACAGTATTGTTTGCAAGAATATCAGGTGGTGAAAATTGTTTATTTTAAGAGATTATAACGTCGTCGGTCGTCGTTTATTGAAAATTCACAAGTCCCCCTTTTTTAGGTTTTGTTTATTTCATTTGAAAAAAGGACTTTTAAGAAGGTTTTTTTTAATAATACAAACTCTATATACTACTGAAATACATCAGCCAAGTAGAAGACTTAGCACTATTTAATTGGACTTGTTGAATTATTGATTCAAAATAGCTTTTTACGGCCTTTAGTCCACAAAAATTTAGGCGTTTCGTCCCGGCGATCTCACTTGGACTCATCAGTTGACTAGTGAGGACCTTGTCAATACGCAATTTTTGTTAAGTTCAGTCCATCTAACATAGATTTCATGACGAATATCTAGTGTGAACTATATCCAACAAGACTAGAATTCCTAGTCATTAAATTGGAAGTTTTTGTTTTTGTTTTTTGCCCGTGGCCTGGCATTGTTTATAAGAAGGTTTTTTTTAATAATACAAACTCTATATACTACTGAAATACATCAGCCAAGTAGAAGACTTAGCACTATTTAATTGGACTTGTTGAATTATTGATATGAAAAGGACTTTTCATTTAACGAAATTATTTGAAAACGTCTTTTTTAGGAATTTTTTTAATTAAGCAAAAGAGGAACAAAGAACTTAGGTGCTTTTAGCGAGATTTGAAAGATTTCGTTATTTGATTAAATATTTGTTTAACACATACTGGAGGTGAAGGAGTCGAAGAGAGCGACGAAAATATGTTTTCCTTTATTTAAGGGGCAAGTATTGGTTTCGTTCATTATGACTATGGATAAATCCATCGACATGCCGTCGTTCGGTCTATTTATTAGTGCGTCTGTTTATCTATGTCTTCAGGTGTAAATTGAGCTAGCGAGCCTAAACGGATTTATGGAGTTGTTTAAATTATGGAAAATTTTCAGTCAAAAGAGAAATATTTTTTTCTTTCATCGTAGATAAGACATAAATCCCAACATGAAGGTTTTTTTTAATAATACAAATTCTATATACCACTGAAATTCATCATTGGACTTGTTGAATTATTGATACAAAATAGCTTTTAACGGCACAAAAATCCACAAAAATTTGTCATTTCGTTCCGGCGATCTCACTTGGACTCATCAGTTTACTAGTGAGGACCTTGTCAATACGCAATTTTTGTTAAGTTCAGTTCATCTGACATGGATTGTGACAAAAGTCCACAAAATACATTTGGGACTAACATATTTTACACTCAAGTAGGACTTTAGGAGTTATATGTCCCTGTGTATTTTGGCAAAAATTTCAAGTTAGCTGTATCTGTGACACCCATTTACCTTATATCTTGGTTTCAGAGAATTGACTTTAAGGATTTGAGTGAACAATTGTTTTTTGATAATATTTTACTTTAAATTTTACTCTAAATAGGTGTTATCCACGGCTATATAGCAAGAGAAGATAACCAAGTTATCATACATTTATGTTATGGCAGTTATGTAAATGGTCAAAATAATATTAACAATAACAGCAAATGCAACTTTGATTTACTAATTATCAAATTATTTAAAATAATTTGGCAGACAAACGTAGAAACTAAAAAAGTAAAGAAAATATAACAAACCTAAAAAGTACACATACGCCATAGTGAAAAATTTTTTCTCAGATTCACCTTCTTGGTAGCTGTTAATTATTTTAATCAGGAATATTTAAAAAATTTATGGTCAACATTTTAAATATTTTATGTATATTTAATGTCTCAAGTAGCACAAAAGTCCAAAATACTCCAAAATATTTGAGGTATTTTTTGCACTTTTTTACATTTACATTTTGAATATTAAAAATATCCCACTTTTAAGTGCAGTTTTTGGACATTTAATGTAAATTCAGTGTAGGTAAATGATAGCGCGTTCTCGTGTATAATTAACACCGGCTGTACACAAATTATACCGATTTTCAGTTTAAACATTATGCTAGTGGTATGAAATTTTTTTATTTGGAAACAGTTTGATGACTTAAAACTTACACCGTTGTTTATTTTCTGATGAAAAATGTATCTGCAAGAATTAAGGAATTTTTTCTATGATTTCTTTAATATTCACCTTGATAATATGGATGCAGGAAAATAATAAATAAATATGAATGTGAGTACCTAATTTAAAAACGAAGAACATTCTGTCGATTGATTTTTGGTCCTTCCCCGTCTAAAAATCGAGCACCTCTAAAATTTTAACTCATCAAAGATTTCAAAGCCGATGCCTGAAAATTATTTTTTATTAAATTATAATTTTTTTGTTGTTCTTTAAATTTTTTATAGACGTACTGTTAAAAACGAGTCAAAAATACCAAAAAATGCGGCAATATTAATAATTGCATTCATTCTAAATATGGCGGCAAGCCGAATCTCATTTTTACCTAATATTTCTTGAAAAATATGATTGCCACCATCCAAAATTTACACCAATTACCAACTGAATTTGGAACAAAAAACAATTCACCAAGTCAAAGAAGCAGTGAAAAAGAAATACACCATTGTGAAAAATATATCAAAGTTTTTTTTTTTTCGGTATATTTAATTTGCTGTAAATGGTGTAAAAAATCCTGTCATGTTGGTGCATTTCAAAATCGAATAATTTTATGCACCATTAATGGTATATTTATAAAAACAGCTGAATATCGGTTTATTTTTTGCACCGAATTTCAAAAGAAATGATGAAATTTTGCACAGAAAAAACAATGCTGTAATTTTTTTACCTGTATATTTTGACAAACACCAAAATATTAAATTTCTCTTCATTTTTCTCAATTTTGCACCAGAATTCATGAATTTACACCAAATTATACACCAGTGCATTACTTGAGGTGCCTCGGTCGATACGAACGTGTAACTTTTGGAAAAAAGCTAAATATTTTTTTTTTAAGTAGCTTTAAAATGGATTTTAAATTAAAGCCCGATGATGATCGAAATGCTTCGCCAAATTATAATATTAATAAATAAATGTTGTATAGAATCGCATAAATAAATAAAATAAATTTAAACTATCCTTGTTAAAATCTAATTTTTTTTTTAATTGCATTTTGTTTTTTTTTTCCAAAAAATACAAACACAACTTGGAGACTACATCGATAATAGAACTAACGTTTAACCTTAATTCATGACATGAGATATATTTCCGAAAAATTAAATATTTTTTTCTTATGTATACTAACCGTTACCCATTGCCCTTAGCTCTACAGAAATTAAATTGGTTGCAGAAAGATGTAAGCGTGACTGCTTGTATAATTTTAAATTTTAACTTACGCAGCACCGTGATTTTGATTTTTTATATACATAATTTATTATTTTATCTTAAAAAAATGTATTTATTACAAAATTGCACAAAAGTTAAACAAAAACTTATCGCAATCATTATAAATAGGCAACAGTCTTTGTAAGCCATTAAAGAAATCTATTGGTTTGCTTAGACGTAAGCGCAAGCAATGAGCATGTCAGATTGAACTATCCATATAGGCGAAACATCATATATTAGAAAAATTTTAAGCTATTGATTTATCTGAATGTATCATTTCATAATATTCATAACCTTAAGCTCAATCGGATGGTTAATTTTTTGATTTTTTAAGAAAATTTTTAGATTTTGATGTTCAACGCCATTTATCAGAAAAAAAAAATTAAAACAATTTCTTGTGCATGACTAAAATTGGTATTGGTTTAATTTGACAATGAATCATGTAAACTATCGGGTTTTTTAATAAGAGCGCTACAAAAGTTTTTAAATAAAACAAAAACGGTTCTGGATGTCAATGAAATTCTTTATTCCTGTGAAAGTACGTTCGATGCCATTATGTATGGAACTCGATTTCTTTTACATGGCCACCACGGGGACGCTTGCAGAAGTCCAGACGCTGAACACAATTTTCGACGGTTTTCAAGCATAAATCGGCCGATACTGCTGCAATTTCACGTTCGATATTCGTACGAAGTTCATCAATCGTCGCTGGCTTGTTGGCATAGACCATAGACTTGACGTAGCCCCACAGGAAATAGTCTAACGGCGTCAAATCGCACGACCGAGGCGGCCAAGCGACTGGACCATTTCGTGAGATAACATACGTTCTCCAAACTTGGTTTCCAATAAATTGATTGTGACATTCGCTGTGTGGTTTGTGGCGCCGTCCCGTTGGAACCACATGTCCTCCAAGTCCATATCATCCAATTGGGGCCAAAAATATTCGGTTATCATTGAACTGTAGCGATCCCCATTCACAGTAACTTGCCGGTCTTGATCATCACGGAAGAAGTACGGCCCAATGACGCCGCCGGCCCATAAACCGCACCAAACCGTAATTTTTTCGGGATACAATGATGACTCATGGAGTACGTGTCGATTGCTGCCTGACCAATACCGCATATTTTTTTATTTTGTTTATTGACGAAGCCAGAAATGAGCCCTATCGCTGAAGATGATTTTTCGATGAAAATCCGCTCTTAAAGTTGAGGCCACTGACTCCGAATTTCGGTAGTAAATTTTAATAATTTCGACTCATTGTTGGCTCGTATATCTTTCCATCATGAAATGGCAAACCTTATTGAAGACAAATGTCAAAAGAGCGGCAAGAAATATGGCGTCGTTTGCTGTCCCTGTTGCTCTACTTTTGTAGCGTCCCTGTTGAAAAACCCTTTACATAGGGTGGTATTGTTAAAGTTACAATGTATCATGTTAATTCATCCTGAATATACACTAAACAGGGTGAATTAACATGATACATTGTTAATGTAACAATACCATCCTATATAAATTGTACACTAATCAGGATAAATACAATACCACCCTAATGTAGTTCATCAAATTATTTAAAACAATGAAATTGCATTTTGCAATGAGTAACAAAAATAGAAAAGAAAATATAACAAACCTAAAAAAGTACGCTTACGCCACAGTGTCACAGACCAGTATTCACAAAACTAATGAGTTAATTTAAAATTGAGTCATTGAAAATCATTCAAGTTGTTTGTATTTACGTTAAAATCTTATATCTCATTATATAACTTTTTAATTGATCAACCAGATTGAAAAAAATAACAACCTTATAATTGGTTAATTTCTGTTAAATTTTACCTCATTTCAACTTTTTCTCAGTGAATCACTTTGATCTTTAAAGATTTTATTTATTTCTATAAAAAATATTTCTGGGAAAAATTACTGCCAAAACAAATGTTGCTATCAAAATTCTTTGAACTAATGAAAAATAACTTATTGGTCACCAATTTCGTAGAATTTATAAATTTTTTATGGTGAATTGATTCATTAACTGATTTATCAATACAATGAACCAGTTAAGCGGTGTATTTATCTTAATAAATTAATTAGCAAGCCAATAAATTATACGTTTGTTTCCTTTCTCTCAAGGTGGTCGTTAATTGATTTTCACTTAAGGGTGTAAATATTGAATTGAACTTAAGGCAAGTGCTTGTCAAAAGGATAATTTGATTGCCTATTACCTATTAATTTGTGTTGAAGTGAACATTTTCAGTATAGGTATATTAATGTGTTTAAGCGACATTATTTGCTCTGAATTGTTTTGGTGTTCCTCTGTCTTCAAGAATATAATTTAATGGTTTACTTTTCTTTAAATCGTTTTAAATAAATCTTCTCAGGGAAATTGTTTATGTATTGTTATACAATTCAACCTCAAATGTAATAAAATAAAATTGATATTGTTTTTGTCCTGCCTACTGTCAGATGTATGTTATGTATATGGCTCACATTCAAATAGAATTGTTATTCTGTATTTATTTTAAAATAAAACTTTTTTTTTTTAATCATCCTCGGAATGAGTATTTTTACTACCATACCTATCTTATTTATATATCTACATATGTATTGCTCCAAAAATGATTGCCCCTCTTTGTATCTTTGCAACGATTTTATTTATCGTACCGCCCAACTGGTTGAGCCGCTGTATGCATGCCTCCATATAATATCGTCCCCGACAACAACATTCATTCATACCCTTCTTTCGAAAATGTCAGTCAAATTCAATAAATCAATTTTGATTTCAAAATACTCTCACGTAGAAAAATTCAAGAATATATCTATACCTACCTGCTATAGCAGCAGGAAAAAAAAACAAATTTTCTGCTGCGTCAGGATATTTTTGTGAATCCAAATATTTTAAAGCTATTTTTGGAGATACACGTTCTTTAGTCTTTTTGTTTTTATTTTAAAAGTTTTTGTTTTATAGGAAAAATAATAACTGACGTGTGTGTGCGTATGTATGTGTGTGTCAGAAATGTCAACCTGCCCAAATACACAGATACTCGATGGTTTTAAAAAAAAAAAAAAGACATAAACATTCCTCGCAGCCAAGAGAAGCTCTACTGATGCTCTGAATAAAAATAGAGCCAAAAATAAAAAGGACTCGCACACAAATTGAACATGAATATTATGTAAATCTTATTGACATGATTCCCATTCCAGGACTTGGAAAACCTGTCCCCGAAATCGGGATCGGGATATAGGCAGTATTGGCAGTATAGCATTGAAATAGGCTTCATGCCTCGACAATTGTCATGGAATGGATGGAATTTCGATCTGAATCCCAGCTCTCACTCAAATACACATTCCTACTTATTCCGAGTATGAGCGAGTATAATATATATGTATGTATAGTCAAGGAATTTGCAATTGCCGTTATTCGATTTGTTTTGTATTGTGTTGATTATGTTTGGGTTGGACTCTCTATATCACTTTATATGTGGGGGCTGGCAGCAGCAGAGGAATGTTAATAATGACGTTGATATCCTTGCAACTGCTGCTCCAGTTAATTGTGGTCCTTTTGTTCGTAATGTGATGATAATATTATTCTCTCCTACCGAATTAAGAACGCTTGCTATAGCATTCCTGGAATTATCTGTGGCTTATTGCTTTGGCATTGTATTTTGTATAATATGAATGAAGGCACACAATTTGTTGTTTTCACATTTCACATCCGGCAGCGGCAGGGGCTGAGCCCGTAGCCCATTCCGGTTCCGTTAAAAGGAGGGTATTGCGGAGTTTCATGCAAAAATAATGGGAACTTATCGCATTGTTGTTGTGTGTTCTGATGGATGAGGACCCATAGCAAAGCAGTGCTATTGAATAGTTTTTTTTTTTTTTTTTTGCAGAATTCGTGACAGGAAATTCTTGAAATTCAATTGAACTGATGGAGGATGGATTAATAAATTTGCTTAGCTTTGATGGTTTAGATAGGAAATAATATAGTGAAGTGAGTGGCGCATTATTTGCATTTGTATGATGCTGGATTTCTAAATAGAACTACGTGCGAGAAAATTAATGTTTATCAAGAGGCGGGTGGGTGTTACTGTTAGAAATAGAAGGACAAAGAGGGCATGTGCCTTGTAGAGCTAGAAAATCAAAATAAGCTCTTTTCAACGATAAGTATACGGATTAGCGAGTATTGCATAATAATTTTCGCTATTATCTTCTTTTATGGTGTTTGTTTTGATTAAGATAATAATAATAATAGAAGTATACAGAAGCTAAGGATATTTTAATAATATTATTTCGAGGGTGTATACGGTGCGGGGTACACACTTAATTTGATTACTATCCTCTTTATCACTTTTGTTGTTATATCTACTAACAGTATATAGTTTATTAAGTTAACTTATATATTTATTTCTTATAATATTGTGGTATTTTTGTTGATTACGAATTTTAAGGTATTTGATTTTTAGAATTATTCTGGATTAATTTTTGTCTTTGAAAATACGATAAAGGATTTATTAGTTTTTTAAGATTTGAAGAGGAATGCAAACATTTCTTATTCTTTTCGGGTTTTTGTTTAGACCAGCATTTATATCAATTTAAGAATGGATACAAAATAAATACATATGTTTTCTTAATTTTTTTTTTCTAGATAGGGTGTAACGATTAAAAAGGAGCTTAATTGAGGAACAGCACTGGTAAAGGGATTTCAGTAAATTGTATGCCATGCCTTAGAGTTTGAGTAACAATAAAATTCAAAGTCCAAAATTTGATTAATATCAAAACTTACTTTTATTGTAGGTACTAGTAGTTATTTTTACTTACAAAATACTTTGAAACACAAAATAAGGGCAAGTCTTGAATTCATAAAAAAATTTACATTACGATCACAGAGAACACGGAAAAGTGGGTTCCTTAATTTGTTATACCCCTGTTTTATTTGTATGTACATATATGGCCGTCTGTAAGTACAACTGAAGGGAATTTCTTAAAATTTTGAACCTCAAGTTTTAGTGTAATTGTAATGAAAGGTGTTGTATGTATATTAGAAAATTTTGCTCTCACGGTGAAACCTTCGGTACCGGCGAAACGTCTTGAATAACTTGCTCTTAACTGCGATAACACTGTGTTTTTAAAATATGCATGGTATCTTCTTACACTTTCGACTGAAAAATTTGTAAAAAATTAATATAATTAAAATAAAATTGATTAAACAACGGAATTGACACTGACGCAATGTAAACCATTCTGATTTCTTATTAAAATATCAAGTTATGAGAAAAAAAATTTTAAAAAGTGTTAAAAATACACAATTTATTTTAAATATTTCTAGGAAAATAAAATGGTACGTCATCTTTTTATATTTATTAATGCGGAGTTTAAAAATTAATTTTGAAAAAAATCATCTACCTATTTTCGAAATATCGAATTTTCAAAAAATAATTTTTAATTTTTTTTTTTTTTTTAATTTAAAATTTACTTTTTGGAAAATTTGGATATGGAATATTATTCAAATTTATTCGAAATTCTTGTGTAAAAAATTTCATTAAAATCGGTTCAACAGATAATGAGATAATCGAAACCAAAGAAAAATGTTCTATAAGAGAAACCATTAATTTTTAATCGATTGATAAAAGTTTATTTCAAAGAAAATAGTAGATCTGTAATTATAGGTCCCATTCAAATTTAAGTCAAAATCGTAGTAGTCGTTATTGGGAAAAATGAGATTTTCCATACCGGTTTTATAAAATTTGTATGGGATGTAAAATTATTTTTGGCTATAAGAATAATTTTTATTTAATATCTGCTAAATAATGTCAAAAAACTGCTGGATACCAAGTTTAATAAAAATCGAGCAAGTCGTTTTCAAATTATTAAGTTCTCAAGAAAAAATTTTTAAACTTTTTTAAAAATCCCAAAAAAAATTTAAATTTTGGTATAAAATACTTTTAAAACTTTTTGAAGGATTTTCTATAAAAAAAATTGTCAAAATCAATTGAGCAGTTTTTGAGAAACTCGAAAAATGGTTCGATGGGAGGTACCATTTATAACCATTTTTCTCAATTAAAATTTTTATAAAATGGTAGCCTTTTTGTACAAAAATTACTGATTTTTTTTTTAAGAGTGGGCACGTTTTTGAGTAAAATGAGATTTTCATTATTTGCTAAAAAAAAATTGTACGGCAGGTACCATTATTTTTGGTTTTAAAAAATAAAATGAAAAAAAAAAACGTGTGGGGGGAATGCCCAAAAACCACTAGGTACCAAGTTTTAAATCGACCCACCCGTTTAGGCTGCAGCCAAAAGGGCAGGACAGACAGTAAAGTAAAATAAAGTAAAGTAAAGCAAGTAAAAATCGAAAAACACTCAGGAGAATTTCAGAAAAAAAAATGCTAAGTGATGTTAGGTACGGATGGAAAATTAAAAATGTAATTATTTCATAAGAAAACCATTTGGATGAACACAATAATAAGTACACAAAAACAAGCAAAGATGGTACAACCAAACACCATCACTAGGACGAACGACGAGCTTCTTGTATTCCTACTACATAAAGGTATAGCATGGTCGCATCAGTAAACTGAAACAACAACGCAACGCACAGAAAGCCTTAAAAAAAAAATTGATAATGGAAACGAGAGCGGCCGGCGTATATATATAAATTCAACGCGGAGCTATGGGCATTTATTACACCATCACTGCTGCTCCTCCTGGCTAAAAACAGTCAACGAGAATGGGAGGTAAAATGATGGGATGGCAGCCCTTGTGTCAGAGAAACACAATATCCAATTTAAAGAAAATATACAGCGCCCACAGAAGTCATAGCACCTTGGGGCTTTTTAGACTGCAATGAGTAGTAGGGGTGGGGTGGGTATGTTTCATGGGGGTGTTGTGTAAATTTGCTTCAATACAGAGCCAGCAAAGAGGGTGGGGCTGGGTTATCACTGCGAGGGTTGTCTACGACTGGGTGGCATTCATTTCAATAGCCATTGTTGCGAAAATAAAAAATAAAATAAAAAAAAACACACACACACACCAACAGACAATAGCCACACCAAGGAGAGCTGTAAATAATAAAATATTCTAGGTATTTTTTTTTTTTTTTTTGTATTTTATTTTATTTTTATTGAGAGAAAAGGGAGTCCTGCCTAGGCCAGGCCGGGCTATAGGACAGCCAGGACGAACTACGTAACATTCCTATGATGATTGTGATGGGTGTTTTATAGGTTAAGGCTATGGACTGTTTGGTCATAAGATGACCCAAGGGAAGTAGTCAGCAAAAATGAGTACAAACGTTCTCGCAGGATTGTTTTGTTAGATATTTTCTTTTCTTTTATTTTTTTTTTTTTTACTTTTGTGTTTTAATCATTTGAATGGAAAAAGAGGAGGTTTGGCTCGAGAACGAGGCAGAAGAGCAAAACACAAAAAAAAAAATAAAATAAACGGAATAGTAATAAAGCATTTAAGGACACTTTTGCCCGCCAGTTATGGCACATTGGAAGCAAGTGTAGGCGACAACATTTAAACGAAATGATGGTGCTATACAATTATTATCATATTTTTTTTGTTGTTGTTATTTTTGTGGGTGTTGGCTCTGTATATATATACAAATATTCGTGTAGGTATTGTGCGCACCATATATTAAGCTGTTGTAGTAAATAAACCGATTAAAAAGTGATTTATTTATTTAAGGCTTGCCGTCGTCGTCATCATCATCGTTGTTGTCGTCCAAACAGACTTCAGATCATAAAGTTTATTTGTGGAAAGAATAAGAATCCCACAGGCAAAATGTTAGTGAAAATCAGATTATGGCATACCTATATAAGGAATTTCTTTTTAAATATAAAAAAAAAATTATATCAACGAGTGAATCAAATGGTCTTTTTGACTATAGAGACAACATAATTAGCCCTAATTACGAGTTATGACCCTTAGAATGTCTAACAGAAGACATTTAGGGGTTCTAAGGTTTTATTGATGGAACTTGCATGCATGATAAAATTTGATTTACTCATTAGAAATTTGTTTTGTGTTGAAAATTTCTTAAATTACACTAAAGGCTCATTTGCAAAAATTTATGAGTAAATAAAATACATGGTTAGCTTGCAAGTAATTGCTTTTATCTTACAAGACATCAATATCGTTAAAGTTAAAAGCTTGGAATTTTTTCTATTACGAATCATATAAAAGTAAGAATCTCCCTCAATAGTTCGATTTTTGGTTATTTTTTTTTTGTTAAATGGCGCCCGGGTGTTTAATGTAGGTAAGTATACTGTGTGTACAAAAATTTAAAAAAATTTAAAAAAATAGTTTTTAACACTTATAACTTGGTGCCGGCCGTTTTTTTTTTTGTTAAATGGCGCCCGGGTAATAATCGTATGAAGGTAAAACTAATTAAAAAATACTTCTTAACAATCGAAACACTTTTAATCAATTTGAGTGCATAAGAAGTTCTTTTATTTCTTATAGTTTCTTACATAAAAAAATATAATCAACATAATAACCTATCTTGAGAATATTCACATTTTTGTATAAATGTTTTAAAATTATAAACAGAATAGTCTCGTTTTTCGTCGATTTCAATTTCAATATTTTCCTAGAAGTGTATAATTTAAAAATTAATCAAAGTTTTTCCCCACGGGCTTTAGTGGATAATTTATGTTTTTTTTCCTCCTGATGATCTTTCTCTTTTATTTTCTAATTAAGAAGGTCTACACCCATATTTCATTCCAAAAAGCAAGCAACTACCGCGTATATTTGGTAGGTACAGCTTCTTATAGTTGAAGCTAGGTCAAGCACACTTCTTTTAGTAAAAAGTGAATCTTTTTGTAAAGATTCTTGCTGATGTATAAAGGGGAATGTTTTCAAAATCCTTTGGACAAAAAGAAAAAAACAACATGAAAAAAGATTTTTTTTTTTTTTTTTATTTCATTGGAAATGTTTTTCTATATGCTCAAAACTGCTGTTGATTGCCTTTTGTTCATCTTCAACCAACCGCGACTTAACTACTGCTGTAAAGTGGATGAAACCAGATCGATTTCTAGTGAGTGGTTTTTGGTTGGTGGTCTAACACAATATGGGGTTTCTTTCAATTAGGAAAAGTGTTGATGTTATAATTTATATAGGTTGAGGTTAAAGGGAAACATTAAAACAAAATCCTTTCTCAAAAATATAATGTATAGAAGTATAAGAGTAATAAAGAAGAATACGTCTTTGGATGGTTTTAAAGATGAAAGGTGTGAACGAAATTTGGGTAAAGCACTTTAAAGCTATAAAGGTTTCATATTTTATATTTAAGGCTTTAAATACTTAAAGAGTCAAAAAATCAAAAAAAAAAAAACAAAAAAATAATATCAAAGAAATAGAAACAAATCTTGGAAGTTTAGAATTTTCCAAGTTATGGATGTATTAATTAGAATAGGTACTATAGGTAGATAGGTACTATTGGCAAGTTATGGATTCGTAAAAAAATCGTACTCAAGATTTTGATCAAAGATGACATTTTGATGAAAAAAGTGGGTCTCGCAATTCTATCTGCTGTCTGTCTGTCCTTTCGGCACTAGCCTAAACTGGTGGATCGATTTTATTCAAACTTGGTAATTTGCGTTTTTTTGGCATTCCCTCCACACGTTTTTATTTTCATTTTTTTAAAACCAAAAATAACGGTACCTGCCGTACAATTTTTTTTGCAAAAAATGAAAAAAATTATTGTTCTAAAAAACGTGGCCACAACTTTTTTTTTTCAAATCCAGTAATTTTGTTTTACAAAAAGGCTACCAATTAAAAAAACAAACAATTTCCGAAAAATGGTTATAAATGGTACCTACCTTCCATAGCACCATTTTTTGATCTTCTTACAAATGATTTAACTGAATTTTCAAAAAAAGTTTAAAAAGTATTGCATACCAAAGTTCTAATTTTTTTTTTTTTTTAAATTTTAATAATTCGAAAACGGCGTGGTCGATTTTTATTAAACTTAGAATCCACCAGTTTTTTGACATTATTTAGCAGATTTTAAATACAAATTATTCTTTTAGCCAAAAATAACGGTACCTCCCATACAAATGTTATAAAACCAGTATGGAAAATCTCATTTTTCTTAAAAACGACTACTACAATTTTGATTAAAATTTGTATGTGAGCTTATTTCAGTACAATTTACTATATTCTTTTTAAAAACGTTAGTATCTATCTATTAAAAATGGTATCTCTCATAGAACCATTCTTTTGGTTTTTGACTATCTCATTATCTGTTGAACCGATTTAAATGAACATTTTTATACAAGAGCTCCTAATAAATATATCAAAATTTCCCAAACAAATAATTTTGAATTAAAATAAAATTCAAAATTTTTTTTTTTTGGAAATTCGATATTTCGAAAATGGGCAGATGATTTTTTTTTTCAAAACTATTTTTTAAACCCGCATTAATAAATACAAAAAGATGACGTACCAATTTTTTTCCTTAGAAATATTTTCAAAATTCAGAAGTTGTTTAATCAATTTATTTCTAATTATATTGATTTTTTTATTTGATTTTAAATTGAAATCGATATACACAAAGAGTCACAGATTTACAGACGCACCAAAAATTTCTTTATTCCTAGAAAACTAATTATTTTTTTGGGAATATTTTTAAATCTGGGAGATTTGATAAAATCTCGAATTGGGTTTTTCAATTTTAAATCAAAAAACTTGGATCTACATCACATGCCATTTAATATATCTAAAACTCCGATTGGTTAAAATTTAAGAAAATTTTAAAGCTACATTTTTAATCAATAGCATCCAAGAATAATAAATTCTATAGCTGAGGCAATTTATTATAAATCATTTTTTCGAATTTATATTTCCCACATATTTTATACGTAGGAATCATTTATCTTCTTAAAAACGTGCCAATGCCAAGGTCAGATTGCCTCAGATGGTTTTTAATCTTTTTCAAATATCCATAACCTTCCATCATGAGTCTTTTCTCCTACACATTATACAAAGCACATCAGAAGATGAAAAGGGTCAAAAATATTCTTGATCATAGAAAAGAAAAGAAGAAGTAGAAACTTTAAAACTTGAAACAATCTTGACCAAATACATATTTTTTTTTTTTTTGAAAAAGGATAACAACCCAAAACACATGTTGCCACAAATTAAATATCAATTTATGTACATATATAAATAAATTCTTTTTGATTACCATTGAGATTACAATATTTAATAATTTAAAAAATATTAAAAAAAAAATAATGTGAACTAATGGTATGCACGTTATTGGATCTTTTGATTGACCCTTATCATTTTTATATGGACCTAAAATTATACGTGATTTAAAAAATATACAATAAATTTGTGAAAATAAAATTGTAAATTCCTAAAATCACAATAAGGATGTATATTCAAGATAGAAAGAATTAGGTATACTCAAACTAACACAAATATTAATTCAACGTAAACGCGAATCATAATTAAATCACTTCTATTAATACAAAAAAGTTATCTTCTAATTCACTAATCAACAAAAAATAATTTACGAATTAACATATTTATAAATAATTAATTAACAACTAATAGTCCAAGATAAGTATAGCCAATCCTAAGGAAAATCTATCACAATTTAAAAAGAACTCTGCTTTTGCTTAAGACTAGTATTTACTCCGCACTTATGCAGTTGCTTACAAAGAGTGTGCAAATTACGCACAAAAACTTTTTCATTTAAGCTTGTAAATTACATAATGTGTGACTAGTGTTTGTTTTCTTTTTTATATAGTCGTTAGTCAAAATCTAATTAGGTACAATAAAAATTATTTATGAAACTTTTTTTTAATAATACAAATTCTATAAACTACTGAAATAGATCAGCTAAGTAGAAGCAGTGATGCCACATGAAAATAAAAGAAGTACCAACAGAATAAACAAAAAATCCCTAAATTTTTCTCTACACTTTATGGGTGTAAGGAAAATTTAGGGATTTTTAATGCATTTATTCTATGCATTAAAAATCCCTAATAATACAAATAAAAAAATTAAGATATTTTTTCACTCCCATTTAATTTCGAAATATCAAGAAGTCATGAGGTCGAATCTATTTATTTATTTATTTATTTGTCAATCAAGTTACAAAACTTTATAGTGACTTTAAAAATAATATAACAATATTAATAATATACAATTTTAAATAAAATAAATAATTATGTGTAAATAAATAACAAATATAAAATTACAATAAATTCAATATATCTTTCTTAATATTACATCTAGTTTTATTAAAATCAATAACAACATCAAAATCATTTAAAGCAACACAAGAACTCGTAATTGGATTATTTTTAGCGTAATTTGTAGTATGGTAAGGAACATTCAAGAAATTTCCATCTCTAGGTCTCAAATAACGAGAAGGAGCATAAATATTATACATAGAAAGTAACATCGGGCAATCAATATTAGAGTTTAAGACATCAAACGCAAAGAGAGCAGAATATAATTTTCTTCTAAATTCTAGAGATTTTAAATCAATCAAGATACATCTGGTCTCATAAGACGGTAGATTAACTCCTCTAAAAGTTTTTCGTAATGCGAACTTAGTAAATCGCTTTTGAATTTTTTCTATTCAGAAAGTACTTATTTGAGTATATGGATTCCAAATTATGCAACAATATTCTAATATTGGTCTTACAATTGACAAATAAAGACTCTTAAGAGTATATGGATCTTCAAAAAACTTTGAGTTTCGCATCAAGAAGCCCAACATCGAAGTTGCTTTAGATATTACTTGATCAATTTGAATTGAAAAAGTCATTTTGGAATCAAAAATAACCCCCAAATCTTTTTGGTTCATAAATCTTTGCAAACAGATATCATCAATTTTGTATTCAAAACTTATTGGGCTATGAATTCTTGAGTACGTCACAACACAACATTTATTAACATTGAAAAATAGTCCATTTCGGTTACACCAATTAATTATATTGTTAAGATCTATTTGAACAGTAGACGCATCCAAGGGTGTTTTTATGCACTTAAAAATCTTAAGGTCATCAGCATACAATAAAAATTCTGAATTTGAAATGCAATTTGGCAAATCATTAATGAAAAGAAGGAAAAGAAGTGGTCCAAGATGACTGCCTTGGGGTACACCGGAAAAATTATTAATTTCTTTTGACAAAACATTACCAATCTTGACATATTGTTTACGCCCTACTAAATAGCTATGAATCCAATTCAAAAGTGTGGAGTGAAAACCAAATAGTTCAAGTTTTTTCACTAGAATGTTATGCTGTACACGATCGAAAGCTTTCGAAAAATCAGTGTAAATAACATCACACTGATAACGGTTTTCTAAACAATTTAGACAGTAAGAAGTAAATAAAGACAAGTTTGTTACAGTCGATCTTCCACTCATAAATCCATGTTGGTTTTCAGATATAAAATTTTTAACTAGACTATTAAGCTTATTTTTAACTATGGCTTCAAAAATCTTAGGTATAATCTGAAGTTTTGCTATTGGCCTGTAGTTTTCAATAGAACATTTTGAGCCAGATTTATGTAAAGGTGTTATCAAGGAATGTTTCCAGATATCTAAAAACACACCTTTTTGTAACGACAGGTTGAATATATAACACAATGGAGCTGCAAGATATAATTTACAATTTTTTAGAAGAAGTGGTGGAATATTGTCAAGTGCAACAGATAAGCTGTTATCAAGAGATGACAGTGCCTCTAGTACATCTTCAACAGATAAAAAAAGAGATCCAGCTGCAAAATTATAATTGTTATTATGACCCATTTGATCATCATCAATTTTTAAGTCACAAAAATTAGCTTGAAAAAAAGATGCAAAATTGTTGCAAATGTCATTAAGATTATCGAATGAGATGCCTTTATATGACATATTAGATGGGAATCCTAAAGATTTACGCTTCGTATTTAAAAATGTCCAAAAACATTTAGAATTTGATTTAATCTTCGACTCTAGAGACCACATATATTGTCTATAAACAAATTTTTTTAAAAATTCATATTCTTTTCGAGTTTGATAAAACTGTTGACGAAAAGAAGCAGAAATCTTACTTTTCTTATGAAGTTTACTCATAATATTTTTAAGCCTCGATAAACTTTTATTGAACCAAACTGGTTTTTTCGATTCTTTAAAATGTTTAGCAGGAACGAAACGCGAAATGGCAGAATCTAAAATGTTCCGAAACACAGAAAAAGCTAGTTCTAATTTATTATAATCAAAAACAAGTTGCCAATCAATCGATGCAAAATAATTATTCATTGATATGAAATCAGCCTTTTTAAAATCGTATTTCATTTCAACGTTACAAGAAGAATTTAATTCTATTAAAACAGATAAATTGAAATTAATTTCAAGTGCTTTATGGTGTACACTGTTTTCAAGTAAATTAAAATTAGCTTCATCTAAGTGAGCTTCAAGATTTTTATCAATAAAAATTAAATCTAAAATGCGACCAATGGAATTATAAACATTGTTAATTTGGTTCATATTCAAAGCAGTTAAGCTGTCAATAACTTTACATTCAAAATCTTTATTAACATTATAAGGAAACATAAGATTCTCATCATTAGAAAATAGCCATTTAATATCCGATAAATTAAAATCACCCAGAACTATCCAGTATGAATTTTCATCAACAATATTTTTTATAATGTTCTCTATATTTTTTATATGAGCATCATAAATAGAATAATCAGATAATGGTGGAATATAAGAAATAAAACAATATAAGTGGATATTCTTACGTTCAAAAGAAGAATCAAGAGAAGGTATATCAATACGTACACATATTTGTTCAATTGAAGTATTATATAAATTAATTTCAATACTTGGATAAATAGATCTAATCGCAAATAATACACCTCCACCCCTGCTTAAACCAGTTAATTCAGATGAACGATCTTTCCGATAAACGTTGAAATCAGATGAAAAGTATTCAGATGAAAGAAAATTACTATTTAACCATGTCTCAGTGAGAGCGATGACGTCATAGGAATGGTGGAACGATGACGTCATAGGAACAGCAATAAAAAATTCATTAGATTTAGTTCTCATACCTCCAGCGTTATGATAAAATATGGAGAGACCCTTTCCATACGATGATGAATCACCAAAATTATTGTTTAGGTTAAAACCTGTTGGTGTGAGTGCAATTCGTTTTTTGGGCGATTTTCAAATTTTTTTATCTGAACGCCAACAGGCCAGATGGATGATTGAAGGGCATCATTAAATAGTGCAGTTGGAATTCCAAGTTTAAAATTGATGTAATGAAAAGATGACATATCCGCTTCTTTTTTAACCAGTTTATGGCAGACCAAGCTTGTAGTTGGCAAATTTAATTTTCGAGCGATGTAATCAATAACATTATTCTCAGTGACAGTTTTATTTAGTCGCGAGATATGTAAAAAGCGATGCCGAGGTACAGATGGAAGAGAAGCAAACATTTCTGCATCAGTATTCTCGCCAATCAGTTGTTTATGTCATAATAAGAAATAAAAAATGTGAAAATAGATTACAGAATTAAGGGTTTGTAGTAAGATGTTCTGAAAGAAAAATATTCTTCTACAGTAGAATACTTATAGCACTATTTAATTGAACTTTTTTGCGTTCACATTCCTGAGATCTTACTGAGCAAACTTCTGTCAGCTTCATGCCTGATTCACAATGTGGCGTGAAAGCGAGACGTTGACGTAAGAAGATATCTTTTCCCAGTTGTTCTCTCTTAAAAACAAGTTTAAAACAGTGAAATAATATAAAATAGAGCAATTCTCGTAGTCACGTCGCGTCAGAAGTTGAAAAAAAGACGTGACGTTACGACGTTCACTGTGCATTATTTCCTTGTTTTAAGTTCTTCCATTAAAAAAGGAAAATTGTGAAGAAATCTCGTCACGTGAACGTCTCGCTCTCGCTTACTCGTCGCATTATAATGTCTGATTAACAATGCATCGAGACAACGAGAATTCAACGTAACGAGATCTCTTCGCAGATGTTCTATCTTAATCACGAATTTAAAAAAAACAACGAAATAAAACATATTAAAGTATTTCTCGTGCGTCGTCGTCACGTTATTATGTATTATTTCATTGTTTTAAGTTCGTCATTAAGAGAGGAAAACTGTTAAGAGATCTCATCACGTCGCGTCGACTTCTCGCTTTCTTGTCGTGAATCATTGTGAATCAGGCATGAATCAGGCGTCAATGAGGAGAAACCTGAACAAGATTTCTCCGCTAAATGTCAAAAGCACTCTCCATCTCTTTTTTATAATTTAATCGACTGCAACAAAAAAATAATTGAGCAAGCAAATCCAATAAATATCAGTCTCACCTTTTTTACAACAAAAGTGAGGAATCTCACTGAGAAATTACGTTCAGATTTCTGAGATTGCTGAGATCTCCTTGAGCCTGAGGAACCTGAACTGGGTAATTGATTCAAAATTGTTTCTAATGTCTAATTTTAGAGTATTTGTTGGCTTTTTTGAACTTAGTTATTCATCATTTTTATTTTCTGTAAAATACCGACAGGGTACAAGTAATTTCTTTTTAAGTTGGTAGATAATCTTTTTTATGAATTCAATTTACTAGTTAATTTTTCACATGTGTGTTTGAGTGGGCTATTGATGAAGATGTGTTCAAATCTTAGGACAATTTCGCTTTGGTTATCTTTACAAGTATGCACCATCCCACACTTTATAATTTTTGGTTTAATACTCCAATTGTAAAAAGGGTATACGATTGTGTGAAAATATGAATCATTTGATATAACACCAATGTTCTACTTCATCTTAAAAGTTAGTAATTTTTGACAAACGTTGTAAATTCTAAACACCTTAAATCAATTGCTTTGGGGCAGTCTCTCCATTTTGTCACACGATTTTTAAAATTTTTAGAGATAAGTTTTGTTAAAACAAAATAATCAAAAATCACTTAACATTATTATAATTATTAAATTCAACATGAATTATGAGCGTAGTGTAAAAACAAATTCTATTTTCATGCCTTTGTTCAAACCTTTCGTTTAATATTTAACCAAAAGTTTTGTTTTACTTTCCTCTTGAGATCTATTTACAAGTTTTTTTTTTGTATATTTAGGTTTTTAATTTTAATTTATTTAAAACTCAAATTCTCTTCCTTTCCATATGAACATGAGCATATATTCAAATTACCTCCTTATATTCATACATAAATTTCCATTGTCATCCCTTTTGCCTCATCATACATCTACTTAAATTCCTTTTGCTCTACGAGTATGTACATAGCTGATATTATATGCAAAGTAACTCGTCATCCTATTTCATTTCAAATCTCATATACACGCACCGTATACTTCGTTCCTTTTTGCCATAAACACAAAACCAAAATGTGATGAAATTCTTTATCCCTTTTCATAATTCTTTTTTTTTTCTTCCTACACAAATAAAAAAAATAAAATGTTACCCTGAAAACCATCTAATTACCCTGCAGGATCTCTAACATTCCTTTAAAGAAAAAAAAAATAAAAAAAAAAAATAATAATATGTAATACTACAAAAAAAAAAAAAAACAACAACACACACACTATATTCGTTGTATGAAAAATATTAGGTAGGTAGACCAAAAGACAATTTGAAATTTCCTTAATGCTGGAGAATTACAATGAAAGAAAAGTATATTACATGCCAACAACAATTGCTCTGCTTTACCGCAAAAAAAAAAAAAAAAAAAAAAAAACATCTGAGACTCCTGCGTTTTTCTTTTCTTTTTTTTTTTTGTCCTTATAACAATGATATCATAATGCGGTTCTATGCGGGAGGGCATGCTCCTTTTCCTTAGACTATATGTTGTGCATACAATTATAGAGGAAAAGATATCCTTTTTATTCTTCTTTTCTTTGCCTCCGAAAGCCCCTCCGATTACGAAGCAAGTGAAAACAAAGCTTTTGAATAAAAGCAAAACTCTTCCTCGATTCCACAGGATAAAACAAGATGAATGAATAATAGAAGAAGGAAAAAAAAAAAAAAAGAAGAAGACCGACCGAAGAAGGATAAAAGAAAAAGAAGACCCAGCGACGCGAAAAAGAAATGCCAGAAACTTTCTTTTCAATAAGTCTGGCATGAGGACTAACTGAGGATGAGAGGGATTTTTTTGTATGTTTTTGTATTCTTAAAGGTGAGCTTTCGAAATATATATTTATATAAATAAGGCAAGGAATGCTCACATATTTCAACAGCACCATCACCAAGTGATTTTATTTTTAAAGACAAATGAAAAAGAAATCAAGATCTTATGCTGAAGGAATGAGAGAAGAGGAAAACCAAATATTTTAGCAGAACTATAACGCGATGGCAGCGTTGCCATAACATTTTGATCATAACTACAACTTTAGAGTGAAGACTTAGAGTAAAGAATTTTAAAAGTATGTACGTACAGACAAGTTCTCTATATAAACGTGGTTAATAAAGCAGAAACCGTATATCGACTCAACTTTAAACTTTAAGTTTCATGAAATCATAAAACGAACGATGGCATTGGAATTGAAGCTATTTCATCTAAAAACACCTTTTTTGTAAGATCAAGTTGGGTCATTTTTCTTCGGGAACCGACGGCATGGCCTTTTATTCGTTAGTCCCTTATGGTGAAGCTTCATAAAGCTTTTGCGACTAATAGCAATTTGTATCTGAATAATAATTACACTTTTGAAAATTTCATGATAATTTCAAACTCTTCATTATTGATAATGGGAAAGAACTCAATTTCTTAATTTTATTGACAAACAACAAGTATAAATATTTGCAAAAAAAAATTTAAATAATAGTTTTAAATTTATAATTTTTATGTCTTAAACTTTGCGTAAAGAATGGCAAAAAATTAACTTGAGTTTTAAAATAACCTTAAAATCATTTTTATAATTTCAAATGGGAAAAAGTGAATGAATCACCTGATGGCAGAAATGGAGTAATTTAGTTTTGAATTCAACGCTAAAAAGAATGCCTAAAAAAACTCTTGAATTCTCTTGTCGAAAATTTAACTAATATTTTTGTAAACTATCTGTAATTAGCCGGAATTTAAAAATAAAAAAAAAAGTTTTTTTTTTTTAAATGTTCGTACCTTTGCAATTTAATTTAAAAATGTTTAAAGCTAATTTATCTGCATCATTTAAAGAGAAATTCGAAGTAAAACAAATGCACGATTGAATCGCATAAACTTGTAGGTATATGATAATGGTTTAATATTGTATAATTATATTTTGAACGAAATAATAAATAACATGAGTCTATTGCAAACAAAATTTCATTTCTAATTATTTAATAATAAATATTTAGGAAGTTGTTTTTTAAGTTCATTCGTTTATTTGTTTTCTTAAAAAATCAAAAACTTGATAAACAAAATTATATTTTATTATAAATCCAAATAAAAATATATTTCTTGAAAATTTGGAAGATCGAAGTAGGTACCTACCTACACTCAAACAGACTATTATGTGTTTCTTCAAGTTCCCTTTGATCATAGTGTAAATAAAATTTAATTAAAATTCTGAGGTCGATTTTTGCTACGAATCCAAAATTTGGTCAAGTAACTAGGTATATTACAATTAAAAACAGTATACGACAATATCGTTAATAACTGTTAAATATTTTTTTCTTTCCGAAAAATCTTAACAAAACAATAAATTTCTTATTTTCAAAATTTTGTTCGTATTAAAAGGAGCTATTGAAAACATTCCGCGATGAGAAGGTGCATCATTCTCTTAAGCAAAATAATAAGATCTAGTTGTATTTGTAACCCTAACCAGTGTTACCATCATCAAAATTATTCATGAATCCATTCAAATGGAAAAACGAGTCTTTTTCGAAATAAATTAATCCTTCTTTTGAATAAATGTAAGACTTTTAAAAATTTTTGATTCTTAAATATCCTTTTCCAAATATTTTTTTTTTTAATTTTTATAAATTTAAAATTAAATACGTTAGTTTATCAATATTCAAACTATGTAATAGAATACGATAAAGCTTTACTTTTCACAAAAAAAAATATCATTCCTTGAATTAAAATTATTATAAGATGATCTTTCAGAAGCTGATCAAAATATTGTTTTGTCTTGTACTTTGTCCAATTTTTTTTTTATTTCAAAATGATGTCGCCAAAAGATACGAAACAATTATATATCTAATACAAATATTTTGTAATATAAAAAATTCAGACCAAATAAGACTATTTACTCGATAAAATAAAATAATAGACTATTTAGAAGAAAAAGTAAAAATTTGCTAGTTTTCTCCTTTATAAAATAGTCTTCCTTTTAATACACCTTCCTTCGAAATGCCGTATTTAGATAAGGTTCCTGAGATCAAGTTTTGAACTATTGATTATTGAAATCACCTTAGATTATCCAATATATTCATTAGTGTTATCATCATCATCGCATCAGCTTCCCCAGCTTGTTTTAAAAAATTAAGAATTGTTACAAGTACCGTATATTTATATTTTTACTGGAATTTGTCGCTGATTCAAGTATTGCATATAGGTTAATGAGAATCATTAGGAATAGCCAAGTTCTCCGCATTCTCTCCCATAACCTATAGGAGCTTTAGTTTCGGACTGCATCAATTCATAGCTATAGCTTGCGTGATCTTACCATTTAATTCATTTATTTAAAATGACTGTCTTTTCGTAGTCAAACGGATAGAAACGCTAGAATTCCGATTGAGAGTTTTAGAGTACACCGACCTTCTTACGACTCAATTGTGGATTGTGGATTTTTTTTCTAAAAATATGCTGTGTCAAGCTGATCTTTGCCTCTCCATTTCATCTGCTTCGATTTTTCTCTTCGATTTTCCTTTGCACCAAAAGTCTTTTAAGATTAATGTTAATCTTAAAAATGATCAGCTCGCAAGCAAATATAGAGAATTTGAATGCCTAATAAATGTTTTTGTTTAAAAATTTCAAATTCATCATCAAATTTTATTTATGAAAAATATAATTTAAAAATTTTTCTATAATACTTTTTGAAATTGTTCATGGCAACACTACACTTTACACTTGGCCAGAAGAACGAGACACAAGAAAGACCGATAGCACGAACAAAATTGGTTTAAGAACAAATGTTTTTGAAATTGAATGAGATCTCATTTCTTTATTTTTTGGTAATTCCTTTAGTAGATTTAAAATCATTTTGATAAAATGAAGATGAAGATACACATCAAGGTTTTTTTTTTCTTATTTAATATTTTTGTTTTCTTTGTTCTTGTTTCGCTTCTGTTTTTTAAATTTATAAATAACGAAAAACAAGGATTTCTACCTTAGGTATATTTTGTAAGTTTTTTTTTTTTAGTGAAACAAATTCATTTTGTGTGGAAAATTTTCAGGCTGAAATATTAAAAAAAACTTGAGAATCACATTTCGTGTCAAGACGTGCTGAATTTAAGATTTAATTGAGGGTAAGACATTTTTTTGATGGATTGGTTTTTATGACAAATAATTGGATTTTCTTTTTTTTTGTCATCTTTTTTTTTTCTTCTTTTTTTGCTGAACAACTTTATGAATAAAGAAAAAGGACATTAAGGATAAGAATGTTTTTTTTTTTTTTTTCTTGAGTGAAAATCCAATTTAAGAACGTTTAAATAATAAATTATGGTTTTTACTTATGCATATATGAGTTACAAATAACTTGATATAAGAGCAAGGAGAGTAGGTATTTATGTAGGGTATATGTGGGTGAGATGGCATATCTTTTTTATTTTTTAAATATTTCCACAAGGCCAAGACCATCCAATGCACTTTGCATTAACATAATCGACAATGATAAACGTCATCAACATAGACATCAGCCGCTCCCAAATAGCGGTAGATGCGACCGAAAAAAAATAAAACACGAAAGTAGGTCATCTAACTCAAGAAACAAAAAAATGGGTATCCATAAGAAACAATCCATTATAGTTCTTTGTCAAATGAAGACGTTTCGAATAAAGTTTATTTAAATTAATTAAGATTATTTTTCGCATTTTAATTTTTTATTGTCGTCTTTGATTTTCAATTAAACGGCTAAAAAACTAATCACAACAACTATTACAATATCATAAATAGTTGGATTGAAAAGAAGTGGACCTACCTATATTTCTTTTTTAGGGGATACTGGAGGTAGCTAATGGCTAGAGAAAACAGATCTAAAACGAACACTATAATAACAGTTTTTTAGGTAGGAAGAAATCCATTTTAACAAAGAGGGTTCAAAGCAAATAAATGTTAATTTCAAAGGAAGACTAATTATGGGCAATTTTTTCAAGAACTTTATGAAAACCGGTTGCAATAGCATCGGCTTCACAAAGCTATTACATTACATAGTTAAAAACTAATACACACAAGTTTTTTTATTTATTCATGTATGCCTACAAAATTTTCCTTTAGCGTTCTTAGCGTTGTGCGCCATTGAAGCAAAACCTACTCTGGGGTTAGTCTAGTTGAAAATTGTCCTAGTATATGTGATGGCCAAGTAACTCCAAAAATAAAAAAAAGACTCTGGGAGCTAGGTATAACGGTAGAATATAAACATGTTTGCGATTCGTTGATCATTTTAGTTTCCTAAGTGTACCTAATGGCTATTTCGTTGGAGAATAACGCCGGAGTTCTGACTTCAACTTCAACCTTTTCCACAAAAAAAATAATTTTTCTGTAGTATGTATCTACTACCACTTACGAGGAAGTAAAAATTTCTTCTCTTTTCACGATAAAGTATTTCTCATCTAAGCAGTTTGCATTTTTCAAAAAATTGTTGATCCCCTCCATAAGGCTATAGGCTCCGGTTCTCAATGAGCTGCAGTTGTAAACACATGTCTACCATATACCTTGTCAAATAGCTCATGCAAATCACATTTAATACATACATAATAACTTCACTTCTCATTTTCAAGCTTAAAAATTTATTGACAAAATTTAAATGAAAACTTTTCTAATATAATTACAGAAGCCAGCAGCCTGCCAGCTCAACAATCAATATCATCATCATCATCATCATCAACTTAATTTGAGAGGTCAGTGTTTGTTTAAATGAACTTAATTTTACATACATATATATTTTACAAATCCCTCATTGGCCATTCAGATTATAATTATGACAAAAACGTTCCCCTTGAGGGACATGCCTAGAATGAAAAAATAAAAACTATCGCACAGAGAAAATATCGTGCCTTATCGGTCAACAAAGTTATCCTTAAACCGCGGCATCTAATGTCCCACTAATATTATACTAGGAGGTATAGCATTCATCTTATCAGACGTAAACATCATCACGTTTTGCAGCTTTTGTGTGTGCGCGGCATGCGACAGTGCGGTAGTGGTAGCCTAGCCATCCTTTCGCATTCCTGTGTATATATAGTCGTTTCCAATTCTAAACTATCTCCAGCCATCCATGGAGCTTTTTTTTTTGTTTTTCTCTCCGCGGCGCGTTCTGAACTGTAGAGGACAAATCTAACATTACGACCTATACAATGAGGCGTGCTTTGAAATTCAAGTTGCCTCGTCGCCGTCGCCGTTGTTGTCCAGTTCCAGTTCCAGTTTCAGCACATTGGAGTTCGTTGTAATTTAGGAATGTCCTCAGGAATGTTCTTTATAGTTTTGATTCTATATAAATGTACATATCTACCTATTTTGTTCAAGCCCGTCTGAAAGATTTGAATCACAGTTAGTTAATGTAGGTCATAGTTTTTTCTTTTTTTTTACATTCACGCTGTGATACTCGTACTTACATCCGTTTTAGCAACTAAAACAATAAATTCTAGGATTTCATTTTTTTTGTCATTTATTTCTCCAACAACTATATGAATCCTTTGAGGTTGGTCCTTTTGATGAATATTTATTCCGGTATGCTCCATTTGTGCTCCAAATTCGCGCTCACATATGAAACGTGTTTTAGAAGTTTGTCGTTCAATTTAAGTTGTGATGGCGGAGAGAGAGAGAGAGAGAGAGATAGAAGGAGAGAAATAGAGTGGTTTGTTTTAGAACGACACGATGTAGCGACATGACATTTGTGTCTGACATTGGACCGTTCATAAATCCTTGCGCACCAAAATATTCAGACACAAAACAAATCTATTCAAGGACGAACAGCATGATGATGAGTAAGTTGTTGGCTTAGATGGAACTTAGTACTCGTATGATGTGACTTATTCCAGAGTGGTTTTTCCCTTATTTGTTTTTTTTTTTTTTCTTAGTTTAAAGAATATTTTACGCAACATTAATTCTAGGACCGCGTTGGAATATGAAATTTTATGCATTTGAAACGAGGACTAAAAAATATTAAAACCATTTATTATGATGTTCCAACACAATATATACATAACTATAACTCTGTGCTGTTGTGTAGGAGAGTGTACAGTGAGTAAATCAAGTTTTTGTATATGAAATGCAACTCCAGGGATGGCAAAGCACCCTACCGAGTATATGTACACTGGCGAGTTTTTATGCTTTATCATCTCTGATGGGTTTTAGAATGAAAAACATTAAATTAAAAAAAACATAAAATTCTACATACACATCAGAGTGGCATATAAAAAAGGACGAAAACTTTGACGTTTATATCATTTTCATTTCAGGTTGGGGAGGGAGACAAATATAGGTACTCATGTAGATTTTATAAAACTATTTCCATGAGAAGAATTGAGAGTAGGTAGGAAATATTATATATGTATATGTATATGTATGTGTCCGGAATGTTGATTTAGAGTTTTTGGTTTAGGAATCTTAATTAAGCTTTTGCTAGATGAATTTCTTTTTTTTTATTTTTTTATTTTTTTATTTTTTACTGTTGGATGCGGATATAAATCAAAACATTTATGAAGTTTTTAGTTTTAGTATGAAATTTTTTAGGATCCTAACACATCCCGTTAAATGAGTTTTTGTTTGTTTTTATTAGAAATAGTTTTTGAATTCATACCTACCTACACATAGGATATAGATATAGAGAATAATAATAATTGAAACTGTTGCAATATAAATTATACGAATGAATAAATCACAGAAAAAAATCAAGAGGAATATATTTTTTAAAATGAATTTTGTAAATTATTTCACCAGATTGATAAATAAAAACAATTGATTTGAGTTCATTGGTTAGCAAACTAATTGTTTCTGTTTTTTTTTTGCATAAATAGATAAGTCGGAAAACAATTTTATTGGGCTTAAGTTTTCTTCTTTATCTATCAAAATATATTTATAAAAATTAGACGGGAATGTTAATTGTAGGATTTTTGTTGTTTTATTAAAATACTATTAACTCACTTTATATTACGAAGTTGGTAGCAGTTTAAAAATTTGTTTTATTAAAACTTTTACAATGCCACGCCCATTTGTTGCATGTTTTTGTTTTCTTCTATTTGAACGTTCCCCTAGGAAATTAAAATTTTGTTAATAAATTCTCTTTAACCTAAAGCATGATATATATGATATATATATATGATATATTTTAAATTTTTCCCACCCACAACCACGCCCATTTTTCTTATATTATAATTCCTATATTATATAACATCCATAGAAGAGTGAAAAATTATAGATTTATTATCTATAAAATTTCTGCTTTGAGTCAAAACTGTGTTATTTTGTTTTTGAAATCCGCCTGCTACCACGCCTACTTCTTTACATGTGAGATTCCTTCTTATACTTTGCATCACTAGAACGTTTAAATTTTGTAATTGAACCTAATTTTTTTTAAGTCCGGCTACTGCCACACCCTTTTTTCTCATAAAATGTGTTTTTTTTTTTTTTTGGAGGCGGAGAATTTTAAATAAAAAAACTAAATTTTTATTATAAAATTGGCTTTACTTGTCATATGATTTTATGGCAATTCAGTTCGATTATGAATTTTATCTAAAAATGTATGTATGTAGATATGTTTGGATAATAAATCCGAATGTGGCAATTTTGTATATTGACATATAGCCATATTTAATCAAAAGTGTGTTTCATGCATGTAATATGTCTAATGGCCTTCTGGGATTAAACCCAACACTTTGCACTTGTTGCTCTGGCGTTAGTCTAATCATAATGAATTGTCAAAGCGAACTAACTCCAAAACAACTAACAGCTGTCAAATCGGAAAACTGTGTTGCCAATTTAAAGTTCTCCAATTCTTAAAAAAAACTTTCTTTGAATTACATACAAAGTCTCCTCTAAAGGTGGAAATTTTGTAGCTTGATCTTTAATAGGTGGCGCTGCGAATCGTAGCAGGGTTCAGTTAGTTAATCATTATTATCTGAATTTTAAAACTTTATTTCAATTAGAATTGAAATAAATTTCAGGCAAATTTTCGATATCAGTCCGAGAGCATTTCTTTGAAATTTGGTCAAAATCGGTTAAGCAGTTTGCACACAACAATATAACAATGCACACTCCACTGCCACCGGGTACTCGTAAAGCTGAAAAAAAAAACAGTGGATTTTATTTCCTTAAATTTTGGAAAATAAGACACACGAGCTTTATTTTCGTGGGGCTGCACCTTGTAGAATGTGTCACTATTTCAAAAAAGGCAGTTTTTCTAAAAAATAAAAAGACATATTTCTTAGGTGGCATAGGCTTGGATTCGCTCCCAAAATTACGGCATAAAAATTCCAATAAGGTACCTATAACCATTACAAAAAGGGACAAAGACAGTTGTACCTGCAGATGAAAAATAAAATTTTTTCTGAGAAAAAACTCTCTTATATCGTACTTTTTTTAAAAAGCCTAAATAGGCACGGGGGATGCATAATTTTGGTTGTTAAATATATTTTTTATTACATACATAATTTCTGTAGAATTTATTTCCATATACTCCGCTAGTAATAAATTATAAATAGTCATTTTATGATTAAATTATTTTTGATTTCTTCTACTTATTTAGTGTTTTAAATTAAACTCTTAGCTTAACAAGAGAATAGATATGTCAATACCTAAATTTCCATAGCGAATATTATTTTCCAAGTGCTTTCTTAACATCCAAACAAAAACATATGTATGTATGTGCAAGAAATCAAGTAAAAATGACCATAACGAGAAAATAAGCCAAAAATAAAAGTATGTTAACTGAATGATTTCCATACATAAGTAGGTTAATTTCAAGCTTCATAAACTACATAATATCTATCCCACAACAATAACAACAACAACATATACATAGCTGTTAATGTCCTCGTTCTTCGTCTCCTCGTGTAGGCATATGTGTATGAATCCTTTCAGATTGTTTAGATGGTAAAATTATTCCATCATATACCTACATAGTTATTTTATCCATAAAAAGAATGCAATAACGAAAGACATATCCTTTACCTATACTATACCGCCGCCCGCCTACACCTGTCGCAAAACCTTTTCCTTGATTTTGGTCCCAAAACAACCCAAAATAAATAAATTCCAAATTAGAATCTGATGCTATTTCTTTCTCTCCTTCTCTCTCTCGCTATTTTTCTGTCTCCAAGGATTCATATATGGCTTCCTGTGAATGAAAATCTCACAACATATGGAAATTTTATCCTATATGATTCTGATGAGATTTCATCCTTTTCTGACAATATTTAAACAAAAACCCAAAACAAAAAAAAAAAACAAGAAAATTCCAGTATAGCTGAATCTCTGCTAGAAACAAATGAACAAGATATTTTCCTTTGGTAAGCGGTATGGCAGTTTTGTGTGTGAGCGCTCCTGTCCCTGTGGTAGAGCAGAGAAGAGCCATGTTAGGCACCGCATGAAACCTAAGGATTTATTTATAAATTCTCTCCGTTGTTATGGGAATGGTGGGTTTGTATATTTATTCTACCAGTTTATTACCCATATTTCTGAGAACCGGGATCTGGGATGATATGGGAGACAAAAAAATAAAAAAAAAAAAAAACATTCCCCCCCACAGGACTCTGAAACAACAACACAAACAACGTGTGGTGGTTATGTTCACAATCATAACACAAATATCCTGGCAAACTGACGATGTCCGGGCCTGGCAGCCATGGAATGACTTTCGTATATCCTCTGCATAGCATACCTCTATATCCACAGGATCATAGGAACTAGGACTAGTGCGAGGTCCTATTATTATGTATATATAGGTACTCTGCTTGTGTCTGCCTATATCTCTCGGGATTGTGCTACCGGCTTGTCTTTAACCCCGCGTGCTTCCATCTCCCGGGCCTTGTGGTTCCGGTCTGGTGTTGTGGTTATGCTTTATGAAAATTTCGTTTGTCATTTAAATAACGGCTTCATTGCATGCCAGACAGGAAGAACAAATCCTGTGTCGAGTTCAGTTTTGTTCTTTTTTTTTTTTCGTTTTCTTTCCCGCTATCACTGCCGGCACCGTTTTGTGCGGTGTTGGTTCGTTTGTTTTCGGTTTCATCGTGTTGCTTTGTTTTAGCGTCATCGTCAGTCGAATTGGCGGTGTTTGGTCAAACTGACAGTAGGAACAGAACCTATACCAATACCACCACCAGGAGTTGTCAGTTTGAGGTCTGTTAAAAGGATATACGAAGTTTTTTTTCTCTCCATATTTTGTTTTTTTTTTTTTTTTTTATACCCCGGCTGCTTCCACGAATATCCTGGAATATAACTCCTGCCCCAGCTGGGATTAATGTATGCAGCTGTATATGGCAGATAGGTCTACTAAGCGGCTGCTGACAGGTTCGCGACAAAGTGGCAATGGCAGTTGCAGTGGCAGTGGCAGTTAACACAGAGAGATAAATACTTTGCCTGTGCACAATCCACATGGCCTATGAACTGAAACAATCTTCTTCCATATAAATAGCAAACAGGGAATAAGGACTTAGTTCTTAAATAATGCACAGCGTAAATATACCGCAATAATAAAGTATAAATATTTCAAATTTCCATTATTCCCGGAAAGCAACCACATACAGTGCTACCACCAACGGAACAGAACTGCAGTGTTTGAATTAAAAAAAAGGGGCGTCAATAGCGATTAACTAACTGTAATTGCGATCCGTCATGTTCCGCATAGGACGTTTAATTCCGTTCCTTTTTTTTTTGTATGTCATACATACATTATTATCCCTTTTCTATTTAAACTCCTCGTTACATGCTATGCACACTCTTTGTGTTACGTGTTTATTTTATTATACCCTACCTTTTTTTTTGGTTTGGTGGGAGGGGTACACAGGGCGTATGAGTGATGTTTTTGAAATTATGGGAATCTGAACAAATGTGTGGTGCAGTTAAATGATGTTTAGGACCGGAAGTGGGTGGTTTCAAAGCGAATAACAAATAAACTGAAACAGTATTATCATATTGTGATTGTTCATAGATAAAAAGATATCACAGGTAGATTTTTAGTTTTTATTCTTTTTTGTTTGTCGTAATTTAATATTGCGTTGCAATATTGCATCATTAAAACTATCACATAAGTTTAGGCATGTTATTTAGAAAAAAAAAAAAAAAACTTAACATGGATAATGTGTTATTTTATACATATATGGAACAATGTTATTTGTTTAATAAAGGGTTTAATAAGTTCGGTAAAAATGGGAGGTAATACATATAATAGATTGGTTTTTATTTCTATAATAAAATTTATTTGTATTTAGTGAACTTTGGTTGTTTAATTTGTACAAAATATTAAACAAATCAGCGGTTTTTGAATTGGCATTGAATTGGCGTGTTGAATGTTATTGTGGTAATAATATTCAATATATTATAAATTTGAAGGACATACATACATAATTACAAAAAGTTTTAATTATTTTAATTACATAAATAGAATTCATATTATATTATATAATATCGCTAGAGATAATTATCATGCAATACAATTTAGTTTTGCAGTCATTTCTTTTTATGTTGACTTAAAAAAAAATGTTTGAAAAAAAAAATAATTCCCGTAATTTTTTTTCGAATACTACAAAGATAAACCAAATGTAGTTTTTGGCAATAATACAAGGTTTTAATTAGAGTAGCAATTTTTTAATTAGTTAGTGCTCCAGTTGCGTGCACAAGTGCTACAGTCGAATTAATAAAACGTTAAAACGCCGAACTTTTCAAGTGCAACTCCGATTTTGATGCCAGTAGTTAATATATTATTTTTTTTTATATAGGTATTATTTAAACGCTCAGGAAGGGGTTCGGATCGGACCTATTTGTGTTTTTTTAAATTATAATAAAGATTTTAATGAACAGAAATAATTTTTTTAATAATATAAATTCTATATACTACTGAAATACAACAGTCAAGTTAGAAGACAACACTTTTTTTAATTGGACTTGTTGAGTTATTTATTCAAAATTCCTTTTAACAACGTTTAGTCCACATTAAAAATTTTTGTGGACTTTAAGGCCCTTCATACCTATTTTGGGTCAAGAAATAAATTTCGTTACAACAAAATTTCACACAAAATATAACAAAACCATATTTAAATTCATAAATACATTTTTACTTGCGATATATACACAGGTACTATTACTATATGGCTAGTTATGGATTCGTAAAAAAATTTAACGAATTTAGCGAAGTCGAAAAAAGTGGATCTCGGAATTCTGTCTGTCCTGCCATTTCGGCTGTAGCCTAAACGGGTGGGTCGATTTTTTTAAAACTTGGTATTTAGTGGTTTTTGGGCATACCCCCACACTTTTTGTTTCATTAAGATCAAAAATAACGGTACTTACCGTACAATTTTTTTTTTCAAAAAATAAAAATCTTTTTTTTCTCAGAAACGTAACCACCACTTTTTTTTTTTTAAATCCAATAATTTTTTTACAAAAAGGCTTCCATTTAAAAAAAAAAAATTCTGAAAAATGGTATCATCCCATAGAACAATTTTTTTGATTTTCGATTTTCTCAAAAATGGTTCAATTGTATTTGATCAATTTTTTTATAGAGAATTTTTCAAAAGTTTAAAAAGTTAAAATTTTTGTTTTTGGATTAAAAAAAAAAGTTTCAAATTTTTTTTTTTTTGAGAACTTATTCGAAAACAACTTGTTTTTTATTTAACTTAGCATCCAGCAGTTTTTTGACATTATCTAGCGAATCTTAATACAAATTATTCTTATAGCCAAAAATAACCGTACCGTACCATACAAATATTATAAAACCGGGATGGAAAATCTCATTTCTCTCAAAAACGATTCCTACAATTTTGATTAAGATTTTTGTGTGATCTACTATTAGAACGATCTACCATATTATTAGAAAAAAAAATTATCTATCGTTTAAAAATGGTATCTCTCATAGAATCATTTTTTTGGTTTTCGACTATTTCATTTCAAGCTATTTTAATGAAATTTTTACACATGACCTTCTGATAAGATGGTGGATGGTGTACATTGCGTTGGTGACAAAACAGTTACAGAAGTTGTTTAATCAATTTATTTCTAATTATACATGTACATATTGATTTTTTTTTGCAATGTTGCAGACTAAATTACCATGCATATGTGCAACACTGTGGTTTATTGTTCATATTTATGTACTCTAATACTCAAATAATGTTACCTAAAACTTAACTGCGTTTTTGGCAAGCGGCCGGCATGAAATATAGGTTCCCATAACTAACTTATTTCTTTAAAAAATCAGATGAATAGATCTAAACTCTTCAGACTTTAAAATCACACAGCAAGTTCGTGCGACTCAGTCTTGCATTTTATTTTTTTTTTTATTTTTTACAAAATTTTCAGAAAATAATATGTATGTAGTGGAGTACCGCGGCGTAGGTATATAATTTTAAAATCCACCAAATGTGTGTTTCATATTCTGATAGACTCGATATTTGTCGCAAACCTTAAAACTAACTTTATACTCGGTACCCCATAAATAGTGATAGGGATCATGATGTCGCCTTTAATTAACATATCCATGACTGAATTTCAATATAGCCTCAGCTTATTCAACGTCAGAATAGCAATAAGGACTAAAAACTTAGTGATTCATCCGAACACTCCATATACCTACTTCTTTAAGTTCTTTTATAGTTTTTTCCTCATAAAACAAAATATATGTATAACTCTATTTAAAAATCTTATACCTCTCTACCAATCCAATCAGCTCTTCTTTCTAAAAGCTCAGGCCTATGATGTTTTTAAACCTCAACCTCAACAACTGAAGTTGAAATTTTTAATTATACTCTGTACTCAGCTCGTTCCACAGCTGTGCGCGGATAAATCTCTATCTATCTACCTAGCTATATGTCTATTATTCCTAAATTTTTCATTAGCTCAATCTTTTGTTCCTTCAGAGTTTTTGCCAATTTCCGTGCTTTTGATGCTTGGGTATAGGTACTCGCGAAAAATCCCGAAAACAAGTGAAAAAAATGTATTTCAAGCAAATTGCCTTTCCCTATTGCATTCAGGAGTTTTTTTTTTTTGTTGTTGTTCTTCTTCATGTTTCGTTGGAAATAAACTTTCAGTATGTCCTCTTATTCCACGTGAACTATATTACAATGGTGCTGTGCCGTATCCAGTATCCCAAATGAAATGTTGACGGGCTAAACAAAAATGGAACAAAAAAAATCGCAGAAATCAAGAGCTATATCTGTCTCGAAGTCATATAAAATGAATATAAAAAGGGTATAGAAAGGACGAATGTCCTAGAACTTTTGCGCAAATACCTGGATGAACGTAAATGATTTGTTTGTCCAGAGGGAGCATCGAGTGAATTTGTAATCGGATTTATGCCAACCCAGTACAGCATCCCAGTCCAATTTTTCTGATCTGATACTCACTCTCTCTCTCTCTCTATCACTTTTTGTCTATGTTGTAAGGTTCTGACTTTATGTGTGTCTGTTTATTTGCATCAGAGGAAAAAAAACATATCAGGCATCCAAACGAAAAAAAAAAGAAGAAGAATGGTAATGAAATTCCAAACTTTTTACCACTAGCGAAGCGATGGGACTTTTTTGTGTTCGTTCTTTTTTTTTCTATTCGTCCTGTCGTGTTGTGTATTCTATGCTCTATTTCAGTGCGGTCACCTCACTAGTGTGATAGATAGGGCGAGATGAGTGTTGGTGTCATGTTTTTGCATTGGTGTTCTTTGGTTATATCCCTCTGGAGAACTTATGTATGGACTGGGAACTTGTGTATACATTTTTACGGGTATATGTAGTTTTTTTTATAAGCACGCAAAAACCGGATATTGTGACAGATAGCAAATTCAAGTCCTATTTCACCTGAGAACTTGTTTATCTAGTTTTTTTTTCAGAAACTTTTCAGAAGCGTATTTGTCGTTTTTGAAGCCTTAGGTTGCAATTATTTTGAAATTGGAATCCATTTTCTATTTTAACAAATTGATTCTAAAATCTCAAAATTCAGTCAATTCAAGAGTTAACAACCATATTTGTCAAAATTATGTTTTATTACTTTCATGATGCTTTAATTATTTCTCATTCAAAAATCCTTTTACGTTACGTTCGTGACGTTACGTTACGTAGTGTTACATTACGTTACGTTACTTTCGTTGGAGGAGTGTTTCTAAGAATTAGGTAATATCGCCCTTAATTGAAAATATTACTGATTTTGTGTTTTAATTTGATGTATCGACTCAACACTTTTACGTCCATAGCGACGATTGTAAATAAGTATTTTTTCGTTTTCTCCTGATTTAATTTTTTATAATTATATAAAATTTCGAAAACATTTTATTTGCGGAATCTATTAATGCGGAATTTAAAAATTAATTTTGAAAAAAAAGTCATCTACCTATTTTCGAAATACTGAATTTTCAAAAAGTAATTTTTTTTTTTAAATCTAAAACTTGTTTTTTTTTTTGCAAATTTTGGTATGCAGTATTATTCAAACTATATTAGAATCTCTTGTGTAAAAAATTTCATTAAAATCAGTTCAACAGATAATGAGTTAGTCGAAAACCAAAAAATGGTTCTTTGAGGGATACCTACCATTTTTAATCGATAGATACATTTTTTTCCAATAATATTGTAGATCGTAATAATATTAGTTCGCATACAAATTTTAATCAAAATCGTAGGAGCTGTTATTGAGAAAAATGAGATTTTCCTTACCGGTTTTTAAACACTTGTATGGGAGGTACCGTTATTTTTGGTCATAGGAATAATTTGTATTTAAAATCTGCTACATAATGTTAAAAAACTGCTGGGTGCAAAGTTTGATTAAATTCGACCAAGTCATTTTCGAATTATGTATTAAGTTTTCAAAAAAAAAAATTTAAATCCAAAAAAATAATTTTTCAAAATTTTGGTAGGTATCTATACAAAAAAATTTCAAAAATTTTCAATAAAAAAATTGGTCAAAATCAGTTAAGCAGTTTTTAAGAAAATCAAAAAAAATGGTTTTATGGGAGGTTCCATATATAACCATTTTTCCTATTTTTTTTTTTTTATAAAATGGTAATCTTTTTGTAAAAGAATTAACTGAATTTTTAAAAGGAGTTTAAAAAAAAATAAGATCTTCATAATTTGGTACAAAAATGTGTACGGCAGATATCGTTATTTTTGGTCTAAAAAATAAAATAAAAAAAAGCTAAGGAGGAATGCCGAAAAACCGCTAGGCAGGACAGACAGTCAGATTTGCGAGACCCACTTTTTTCATCTTTTTACGAATCCATTACTTGCCATATAATACCTATTTAAGTAAAAAATGACATTTGTAATTTTTCCCGCCCACCAGCACGCCCAGATTTGTTTACTTAAACTCTTTTAATATTTAACATCCTAAGAACGTTGAAATTTTGTTACTAAAAATCTATTGAATGAATTTTTTTTTTATTTTTTGGAAATCCGCCTACTACCACGCCTTTTTTCGTATGTACATATTTCTGAGTATTCTTTCTACTTAGAATTCCTAAAAAACTAAAAGTTTGTAAGCAAGCACTCTTGAACATAAACAATGATATTTGTAATTAATTCAAGAGTCCAGTTACTGCCACACACATTTTCCTTAAATTAATATTTTTCCTTATTTCCATAGGCCTAGCCGAAGGCGTTTTGATATGACTTTGCAAATACAGGCCTGGAAATATAGATAGAAATTGGAGGGACATAAAGTAAAAAGTGGATTATTTTGACTGATTTCATCTTTTTCGGAACAGAAATGTTCACATAACATACATAGTTAGTCGCAACGTATAATAATTCCAAATGTTGCTAGCACTATAATAGGTGACATTACAGAGATATTTTGTATTTCCCTTTGCACACAATCGTGTTTCGCTACGTGACTAGATTTAAGGAGTTTTATTTTCTCCAGCTTATATAGTTGATCATGCAGAGTAGAGTTCGTTTGCCAATGCCATCATCAGATGAAAGCGATTTAAGTTACCCAGTTAAAGTTGAAGTCAATTTGCTCTTCCAAAGTATAATATTACTGTTGGCTATCCTGAGATTGACTGAAAATGTTTGGTATTTTTCGCAAGTAATGGGATTTTAAACCTTTTTGGCATCTCTACTTAGCAAGCGGTGATAGGATTGTGGTGGTGAGTAAAGAATCTGATTTAGGAAAAAATTACATTTTTTGAAATGGATCAAATTGTATTACTTTGGTGGCAGAGCTTAAAGGTAGCGATCCTATGAGTTTCAAAGGCAAAACTTCCTGTGAAATTGAATTTAATTGGCTTAACGGAAAGTCATTGTTACTTTACTATGTATAAAAAGAATATAAGGATTGTATCAAAAAAAAAATAAAGGTATCACTTGACTTTAATGTTCTTATAAAATAATTTCATGAAAGGATTAGACCTTCCATATTTTTTAATATCTTAAAAGGCGATTGTATTTTATTATTTGTTCTTCCTTTTTTTAATAAAGTGAAGGATAAAAACGATAGGAATTTAATGAAAAATCAAATCAATGAAGCATAATAAGAGAATCAGTTTATTTTTTGAAGCAAGTATAGAATAAAAATAAATAATAAATAACAAAAACATCCTTTTTACATAAAAAGTTAACAAGGTTATAACATTAAGGAACATTTTTTTAAAGATAACTTGTGATAGGTATATTCAATAAAATTGTGCTCCATTTGATTTTTTATTGTACTTTGAAATATTTATTAATTGGGTGAATGCGGAAAAGGTATAAAAAAGGTTAAAGGCAATAGGAAGTCTTATTCCATTATGAAGGATGGAGGGTGGTATTATGTTTGAGGTTTTCTTTTTCGAAAGATATTTATCATATTTTTATACAATATTGTTTTGAAATGTAAAAAAAAAAATATGCTTCAAATAAGAGATTCTTGATTTATTTATTAATTCTTTTTTTTTGGAAATGAAACTGCACGGAAATGTTTAAATATATACATCAATAAAACGAAATTGTGTATGTCAGTTAATGGACGAATGATGGGAGTTAAGCTATATAATATTTCATTTGACACGACCTCATATATCAAGATTAAGAAATAATTAAAGAAGTTATGGGTTATTTCAGCTATTTTCCAAAAAGAGCATTAATATATTTTTTGGCAACTTTTCCCTGAAAAATCTTATGCGAAACGTTTTTGCTTTACAAATAACACAAATGTTTGATAATTATTATATATATTAATTTATTTTAGCTTTTTATAACCTTTATATGAAGTTCTTAATGCCTTAAATTTTGCCTTCATTTTAAGAATCTTAAATTGATTTTAACTAATATCTTGGGAAAGTATCGTCGTTGAAAAAAAAAGAATTTTTTAAAGGAAATTTAATTATCTTTCTTTTGTACGTACGCATTTTTTTTAAATAGAATTTACACTTTCAAAGAAATAAAACGCCAAAAATTATGCATTGTTTAATTCCTTTTCCATGCTTTTTTTCAAGCACACTTTTCGGTGAATTAACTCTTCAAGTGTAAATAATGCAAACAAAATATACAATATAATTACACTAGCCTATCCGTGTGAGAATTCTCGCAATCCTACATAAAAATAAAAGACGCAAAAATTATTTTAAAATGAACGGGCCCAATAAATTAAACCGATCTATTGCCACATGCCAAAAAAAAATAACCAATTGGGAAGTGTTCATTTTAGAGTTCATTTTTATTGTAATAATATTTAACAAAAAAAATCATTTTTTGACGAATTATTAACTTTTTCAAACTTAAATTATAATTCGTCAAATAAACAGGTAATTTCGCTTCGTTTGACACCTCTTTTGTCAAAATCGGTGTAGTATGAGAGTCATGAGTCATAAAAGGGATCCAAACTCTAGAACTAATATCAGAATGTTCAAAACAAATTTTAGTACGATAAGTTGCTCTCGAGGTGTTGGTTTAAATAAGTCTTTCAAAATGGTACGCCATTTTGAGGAATTTTCATTAAATTTCATGAAAATTCACTTTATTTAAAGTATACAAAATGGAAATATTAGAAGGATGCCATATATTGAGTTTTTTTCTTTCAAGCGTGCTTCATGGTATTTGTTTTGTCAAAGAAGCACAATAGTGCCACATCGGTAACGCTAATTGTAAATAGAAGTGCGGGCAGTATTGCCGTCCAATAAAAAAAAAATTTCTTTCCACTTTTTCTAAAAAAGCGTGCTATTTTTGTGCCATTAGAAAAAAAAAACGCAAATTCTATATTATTAAAAAAAAATAAAAATAAAAATTTAATTTTAGGTGAAATACAAAAATACAAAAAACAAAAAATTTAGAAGAAATAATTTGCTTTATTCGTATATTTAAAAAAAATAAGAATTTCTGCTAGTTTTTTACACCATTTGGAGCAATTTTTCTTTTCGCTTTATTTGAAGTTAAAAATGGAAATAAAGAGAAAGTGCAATATTCAATTTTTTTCGTGACACGATCAAAATTTCGTGTCAAAAAATAAACTTTGACAACACCGCTATATAGTATTTTGACATTTGTAAAGTCAGTCATATGATAATGTTCCATCATGTCATGTGTTTTGCTCTGGATTTTTATTTTTTCTTATTAGCTCCATGGTCTGATAATCTCTCTACTAGTTTGCGTTTTTTGCACCAACAAATATCGTTGACATTTTTAATTAGATTTACTGCTGTATATATGAAGGTATTCCAAATAAAAGAGATGCAGTTTAACTTCAATTCAATATAAAGTTAATTTCTGAAAAAATACATTTATGTAGGTTATGGCACCAAGAAAGTTATTTCCTTACCCCAGTTCTTCTTCCTTTGCTTCTGGACTTTCTGGATGGATGGAAAATTGGACTAGTTTTAATCAATTTAAGCTGAAGGCCTTCTTATCTAGTCACATGGTCAAACGAATTAGCATTTAAAGAAAAAGAGAGTCAAAAATGTCAAAAAAAGGAAGAAGTAAAACAAATACTTTAATTGCATCTTGCACAATTTTTTAACAACATGAACACTTTTAGTTAAAAAAAAAAAAACCTTCTTTGCTCAACTTCAAATTTCGAAAAGCGTGTCAATAAGTCACTTTGAACCAATTTAGCTATTTAATTTTCTTCTATCTGTGTTCTTTGTTTAAGACGTTTGCACTCATAGCCTTAGCTAAGCCTACCTATATCAATATGCAATATATGATGCGAATTACAAACTTCATGGCTTAACAAAATTCTTTGAAATTTTTTATTACATTATATAAAATGTCTTATTTAGTATAATCTCTAAATTCTACAACTTGATCCACTTCAACATGCTGCTTACATATATCCGTGTCTCATTTTCACGCCCGCAATTTGCACGCAATAATTTTATGCTAAATTTAATTATAGTTTAAAACTGATTGTGAGTGGCAATGGAAATGGAGTAAAATATGAAAGTTAAATTCAAACAAGTTTTCAATTTTTCAACTTTAATCACCAAAACGCATTATTGTCAAATGTTTAATAAATAAATTAATTAGTTTTAAATTAATTTTGCATATGAAAGAAATTATAATTGAAAAATGGGATTGTAAATATTGATAAGCTTAACATTAATGGCTTACGGTAAGGGTAAGTATAACTCTCTTGCTGTGAGATAAACTGTACCTAGCTATATAAAGTTTGTTTTCAGTGATGTGAAAGCATCAGTAGCAATTCATTCGTGAATACACTAAGAACTTTTTTCTTCTATTGTAATTTAAAGTTATCAATAAATCCAGCAACATGAAAGTATGTTAAGATTTTTTTTTTTTTTTAATTTCATTTTTATTTTTATTTAATTTTTTTGTTGCCATTTTAGTTTGCCATTCTTGCCATAGTCGTGTTTGCCTTAGTTGCAGTTGCCCAATCATCTGTTATTGGTCTTACTGGACCTGGATCTATTGCTGTTCAAGCATCTGTTGCAAATGGACCACACGCCGCTGTTAATGTTCAAACTATTCCCAATATTGTTGCTGTTCCAACAGTTGGTGTTGCAGTTGCCCCAGTTGTTGCTGGTCAAGCAACATATGTAGCTCAGAACCGTGGTGTTGTGCATGTTGCGCCATTGGAAGGACACGTTCAATCAGCTGTATCTCTTAATCTCCAAGCACCCCCAGGAACTGTTTAATTGAAATATTTATATAAAAATTATGAAAGATTAACTTGTCATATTTTGTCAGCCAATATCATCGTTTGGATTTTAAATTATTATTATACTTTTTGTCAACTTTAGAAAAAACCAACTCTTATGAATAAATTCAAAATGTATACCTTATCTAAATAAAATTATATGCGAATTGCGAATAAAGCGGTAAAACAATCGATTTTAGTGTTTTTTTCTGTTTGCAATACAAATTTTATAAAATGTCAAAATACAGGGTGATTCATTTTTTTGGTTTTGAAAGTAAAACTAAATAAAACACACACAGCGATACATTTTTGATGAAAATTTTATTTCATTATAAAGTTTGGAATTTGCCATTAATTATTGTGAAAGACAATCATTTAAATGGCCGCCTCAAGAAGATTCGCAGCATGCGATTCTTATGAGGCCCCACAGAAAAAAAATCTAACGGTCTCAAATCGGATGATCTTGGTTGCCAATTGACATCGCCAAAACGTGAAATTCAAATTACGCAATCAGGCAACTTCTCACGCAATAAATCCATAATTGGTCGTGTTGTGTGGCTTGTTGCTCCATCTTGTTGGAACCACATATCGTCCAAGTCATGATCTTCAATCGCCAGCCAAAAAAATCGTTAAATTGATGCGAAAGCCCTGAAATCGATACATTAGGATCATCAACAACACTTCCACTTGCAGCAGCAATATTTTCGATTGAGCGTGCAAAAACGCTTCCACTCTCTTCAAATTCCTTCACAATTTTATCGATTGCTTGCGTAGTCGGTCGATTACGACGATCATAATAATCACGTGATGCGCGAAAAAGGGCTACGTTTGAATCCACACTTTTGTAGTAAGTTTTAATAATTTTAACGCGTTGTTCGATTTTTAAGCGACCCATTATTGTAAATTGCAAACATTCAACTAATATTATGACACTTCAAATGACAGCTGAGTTTGACAGGTGTCAAATGCCGGCGCTACCAACTTGAAACCACGAAATGAATGACCCGTTACATTCTAAATTTATGACCCTGAAATTATGACACACAGTGGCGCACACGATGCGACGGAGTGAGTTAGAGTATACGAGTGTGCGGGTTGATTGCTTAGGTGTACTATACATACATATAATTGATAAGAGTGGTGAGAAGGTGATTTCTTTGATTTTTTCCGCAAACAACAAAAAAAATTGAAAATATGTCAAGAATCGATAAAATGTATTCGATTTAGAGGAAATTTTTGACTTAGTAGGATTTCGATTCAAAGAATTGTTTTTCTATGGAAAATTAAGAGGAATGCCAAAATATTGTCCAGAAAATTTTATTTCGATTTAAAGAAAGTTTGACTTAGAGGCAGTCGCCTGTATGATGAGATTTTTTGTTTAGAAGGAATTATTTTCTATTTATAGCCCGTCCGTGTCTTCTTTATAAGCTAACTATACTAATTTCCCTCACCAGACCATCAATTCTAATCAATTCATCACTCAATTCAATTTCTCTTAAATCCTTCTGTCACATCAAAATCCAATTTCTGGCCACTTTTAGCCATTTAAATTCTCAACTATGCATAGTAGTCTCCCACACAACCTTCCCCTCCTAATAAGGAAAAAAAGAACAACCACTCCAATTTGATCAATAAACACAAGCCCACACATACATACATACAAACATATACAATTTATCTATAAACACAGACTAATCAATCTATATCTGTGTCATTTGTCTCTTTGCAGATTGCAAATGCTCAATTGCCAAATGAAAATCGAATGAAAATTACGAATTCATTAAGCCTAAGTGACATGATATCCGACAACGACCCATCGAGCTGCCAGAATCCACTCCACCACTACGACGACGAAGCAAGCGCCATCAGTAGTTGTTGTTGCTCCACGGATATTCACAGATAGTTATGGCATGGACGGAGCATCATCCGACCGGCACGCATAACCATCGATATCTGCGCCAGCAGCACCATCAGCAGCAGCGTCAATCGTCCACCCAAATGTGGAGTAATCAATTCAACTTCTACAACAGCCTGATATGCCATGGCCCCAATAAATCGTCAATTAGCCACAACAGCCACAAGTACCACCACAATAACCACCAAAACAATAATAGAATCACCATCATCATTGGAATCGTCCTCGTCCTCGTACACGTCGGAATCGGCAAACCATCAGTGTAGACCAGTTAGTCTGAAGAGGAATTCGAAATTTAGCCTAAGCTCCTCCTCGCTCCTCGTCCTAATGATGTACGCTGCCCTGTCGGGCCAGTTGATGGCCGACTGCCCGAATTTGTGTGAGTGCAAGTGGAAAAGCGGCAAAGAGTCCGTTCTGTGCCTTAATGCGAATCTCTCCCATGTCCCGCAACGCCTCGATGCAGGCACCCAGGTGCTCGACCTCACGAGCAACGACATCAGCAGCATACCACACGACACATTCGCCAATGCCAATCTTCTCAACCTGCAGAAGGTGTTTATGGCCAAGTGCCGTTTGCGGACGATCGAACGGTTTGCGTTCCGCAAGTTGAGCAACCTCGTCGAGCTCGACCTGAGTTACAATCAGCTGACGGCTGTGCCGTCACAGTCCTTCGAATCTATTCCTGAGCTGAGGGAAATAAAACTTACGGGCAATCCAATTTACCGTGTCGCGGCGGAGGCCTTCGTCCGAGTGCCGCAATTAGTGAGACTGGAACTGAGTGATTGTAAGATAAGTGTGGTCGAGTCTAGGGCATTTGCGGGACTGGAGGCGACCCTGGAGTGGCTGAAATTGGATGGCAATCGATTGAATGACATTCGCTCGAGTACGTTAACAGTGCTGAGCAATTTGCATGGCCTTGAATTGGCCCGCAATCTATGGAATTGCTCATGTGCCCTTCGACCGCTAAGGTCGTGGATGTTGCGGGAGAACATCCCCTATGGGATACCACCTATCTGCAGAGCACCTCCCCGTTTGGCGGGCAAGACCTGGGACAAGATTGATTTGGACGACTTTGCGTGTGTGCCACAGATAATAGCGACAGACACTACGGCGCATGGGGTCGAAGGGCGTAATGTCACAATGAGTTGTTATGTTGAGGGTGTGCCGGAGCCGAATGTACGATGGATGGTCAAGAACAGGGTGAGTACTTGTGTCGTGTCTTTCCTAGACAATAAAAAACTTAAATTACTTCCTTGTGACTTCATGATGACTCTGACTTCTATTTCTTTTTTATTCCATTTCAGGTAATTGCAAATCTCTCTGGTGAATCATCACCACGAACATCCGCCACCACCCAAGGACGCAAGATGTACGTAGTGAATCTACTACGGAATGCCTCTAATTTGACAATCCTAACCGCCGACATGCAGGATGCTGGCATTTACACGTGTGCTGCCGAAAACAAAGCCGGAAAGGTGGAAGCAAGTGTCACATTGGCAGTGTCACGTCGGCCGCCGGAGGCGCCACTCGGTGTAAAAATCATTCTGGTGTGCATCCTGATTGCTTTGCTCTTTGTCGTGGGTTCATCGTTCGCTGCCATTTGTTTCTGTTCGTTGAGGAAGCGAAGGAAAATGCGTCTGTGGAATACGCCCGCGGCCCGCACAGAGAGTTACGAGAAGATCGAAATGAGTGGCCGTGGCAACAATAAGCCACATGACATGCGGCAGTTCCGTTCATCACAGAGTGTCGGTGGGGGTGGTGGTGGCGGCGATGAAAACGGTTGGTTGGGAAGACACATTGAAAATGGTGGCATCGCACTTGTGAATACAAATGCCGAAGCAAGACGTAACGGAGAGTACCGAAACGTGCCGACCGACGACGATGGCACCGGATATGAGGATAGTGATAATAATGGTTGCACGAGTTTTAGTTTGCCACTGCATCAAGGACCACGGATGGATGTTAGCGGTGGTGGTAGTACTGGGGGAGGCAATACACAGCGATGGAAGGGAGTGACATTGAAGAGCAGTCCACAAGAGGTTAGGCGGAAAAACTCGCCGGGAACGGATGCAGACGCTGATTTGCACATACCAAGGCTTATTGATATAAGGTGAGTGCTAAGTTCGTTACCATGCGCTGAGTAATTTCGTTTTTTTTGTTAAGGCGCTATTTTTTTCTCTCGACTTTAACTTGATGAAATAATTTAAATAATTGGATGAAATTTCGTCCATTTTTGTGAGCTATCTACTTCATCATTTTTTATTTTGGGTTTTTTTTTCTTCTTTCCAGCTCTGTGCCGGAGACTGTATCAAGTTCCATCTCAAGCCAAGTAGATGCGGCAGCACGCCTCTCAGCTGGCTACACATGGTCAGGTGGTAAGAAATCCTCTCCGTTACTAGCAAAACCTTCGAACGTCGCAACGACTTACATTGGAGATGATGTCAATTCTTCAGTTTTCTGTTCCTCACGAACGCCCGATGTGGACTTCTTCGACAGCAAGTATCCCGACCTACTGGATATGTCAAAATACACCAATATCTCATCAACTCTGCCTACTTCGTCAATAGTGAGTACAACGAGTGCCATTGGTGGTGGCCTTTGTACGCTTCCAAGGAAGCTTAAAAACACTGGCAAATACTTTAAAAATTCCTCCGATAGTCAGTCGCCATTGCTGGCTGACAATTCTAGTAAATACGGCAGCAGTACACTGGGTGATGCGACGTATCTTGGTGACTTTGCTTTGGGCAGACGGTTCTCTGCTGAATCATGTTCCAATTACACGGGTGTTCGGACAACTAGTCAGCGATCGAACAGTTATCTCAACCTCGTACAAAGTTCCAAGGCGGCAGCAGGCCTCCCGGTCAGCACTCATCGGCGTAATCCCAGCTTGCCTTCATCTCCTGTACATGAGGCTTCTAGCACAGCTCACCATCAAAGGTCGTTTAGTTCGGCGGCAACGCCTCTCCTTGACTTTAGCACTCTAACTAGTCGATCAGGTGGTGTGCCGCCACCATCAACGTCAACTGTAACTGCCTACGACTATCATGCAGCACAGCTAGAACGATTCCTTGAAGAATACCGAAATCTACAGGACCAATTGTGCAAAATGAAAGAAACCTGCGATACAATTCGGAAAAAGGAAGCACCCCTCCGAGGATCTATGGGTCATTCGGCTCAATTTGCCGATCCAGTAATGTATAACGCTGCCCTAGCTACTAGCCAATTAGGTGCTGATTGTCATACCCCGCCAAATCCTAAGACTACAATGCTTAAAAACAAAGCAGTCCTACCGGGTCAGCCACCAGAACCACCGCCATATTGGCTTCATCGAAATGTCATGCTGAAACGACTTAACGACTCACAAACAGACATATTCAAAAGCTAACTTCCGGACAATAACGGTTAATAAGTTAAGTTAGCGAAAAACAAGGTGCGTTTCTCTTAAGTAGCTAATCTCGGTTAACAATGTTTTCAAAAAACACACACATTTTGCAAAATTCAAAGAAGAAATAAACACAGGACAGATTTATATTTATATATAAAGAGAGAATAATAAACTGAATTTAGTGTAAAAATAAAAAAACAAAACCAAAAACATAAAGAGAATCTTTTATTCCTTTAATTTTCATAAATTATAATTCCTCTTAAGCCCATCCTACATCTCCAGGATGGCAACTAAAAAAAAAGAAAAAAAAATAAAACAAACCAAACAGACAGTGATGGTGATGATGAAGTTAACTTAAGTCTTTCTTCGAATCTACACATAATCAATTAGATTATTATACAAATTAATATAATAATTTAAAAAAATATATATCTATATACATTTAATGAAAGGTGGGACTTTATATACATCAAGAAAGTTATTAAAGAAAAGAGAAAAATGTTATAAGAGAACAAAGTAAAGAGAAATGCTAAATCAAAGATCATTTTATAGTGTAACTATTATAATGTTAGGGAAAATTCAATTGTAAGCATATTTAAGAAATTAAAAAAAAAAAAAAACTATAGCAAAACCAAATTTCATAAAAATAATTTAAAAAAATTGAGAGAAAGAGAGAGTTATAGATTTTTTGTACATTTTTGGATATGATTATGTGTGAGATATTAAAAAAAATCAAAGGGAAGAGAAAGGGTGGATTTGAAATGGCTTATGGAGATCAATTTGTTTGTTTTTTTTATCCTATTAATTCTGTTTAAATATGAACATTTATCTTCTAGCTGTGAACTATTACAAAAAATCTTTGTACCCGTGAGTTTTGCATTTAATATTGTTTCTATGATATAGAGTGAGGTGAGTCTTCTCTTACTTTTGAATAAACCAATTATGAAAATTTACGCCCACATTATTTTTCTTAATAAATAAAAAACATTATTTTAAGACAAAGATTAAGATACGGTTATTTCCCAAATTGTCGACTAAAACGTTCTAACTTAGCCAGAATCGTGGAACTCAAATCTTTCCACTTTAAATTTTTCTTCATTTCCCTAACAAAAAGCACCTATTTTATTAAAACCAATAACACTCCCTTTAAAAAAAAATTTATACACTAATTATTTGTTTTCCTTTGAAATTAAAACCCCATACAAAATGTGATATACTAAAGCATGAAAATATTAAAAGATTTTTTTTTTTTAAACTAAGAAACATACAAATCAAACAAATGTAGCTACTCCATTACCATTTACTAATCCATCCTCTCAAAAAGAAACAACCAATTAATGTTAAATTAAAAAGAAAAAACTTCGAAATAAAAATTTAGAATATTTAATATATAAAAAAAAGTAAAAATGACTTGTTGGTTGTGTAAAAAAAAAAGTAATTTGAAAGTAAAAATTAAAAAAAAAAAATGAAATTATAATCTCTCATATTGTAAAATATTAAAATAACTATTGTATAAAATCCCATTTCAAATTTTCACTATTTACCTATTAAAACATAAAAAAAAAAATAAAAATAAGAAAAAAACTAAAAACGATCATGTAATAATAATAAAAATAAAAAAGAAGTGACAAAAATTGTTTTGTTAATAAAATTAAAATCAAATAATATTGGATGGTTTTATTATTAATTTCTATTCTTTTTTTTTAGATTGGAACCAATTTCAGGTCATATGGTTTTCACAAAATATCAAACATTTCAAAGGCTGAAACTCAAAAAGAAAACTTTTTACATCTTACATTTTTAGGTGTGGAACTAGGTTCTTAAAGCGTTCGACGTCTTTTCTATCTGTCAGTACGATACAAATTTTGTAATTAATTTTTAAATACAACTTCCGAATGAGATAGAGACTTAATAGAATTAACATAGGCTAGACGTGACTATATGTTTTTTTTTTTTTTTTAATTTCAAGTCTCTTGTTAATTGAAAAGTAAGTTTTTATAAAATTTCTCACAAATAATACTTAAAAGCAGAAAATAATAAATTGAATAAAAATAAAAAATTTCGGTACGCACTATCTACCAATTAATTTTTTTTTTTTTCTAAATTAATTATTTTTAACCCATCCTTTTTACGTTTAATAGAAATAAGTACTCAAAAAATAAAAGATAATAATATTTCCATTTCAATTTGAATATTTTGCCAAACATTTTTGCACTACACTGTTTTTCAACTATTTTTCCTATATCAGTTTTTACAAGGTATTTTTTTTTGTGTTTTTGTTGCCATGATATAATCTTTCATAAAGAAAATTGGACAGTTGCAAATTAGAGCTTCACTGCAACAGTCAATGTGGTGATTCTTGTTGACAACTGCAAAATACTTGGTTACTTACAAAACTGTGATATGATGAAAAGTATAACATTTTTGCAGAAACCATCAACGCAGCCGGTTGTTGTGCCATACGGTTAATTTTCTATGATAGTTTTTGTTAAGGAGAGGGTACCTAACAGTGAGACACCTCCAATAGTAATACAATACCGAATATCTCCAAAAGAACATGTACAGAATAGGATTTCTTTGAGATTTTAAATGTACGTCTGGAAACAGGTGTTACACAGAATTATTCAGTTTGTGTTTATTTTCAGTGAATCATAGTCGCGTTGCGATATCACATTAAAAATTTCACGGGTCACAAAAACAAAGAAATAATTTTCAATCTTTAAGTCAGTTACACAATTCTGGTCTTATTTATAAACGTTGTCTAACTTTAGACAACCATGTTTATTGTTGTTTTATAGCTGTCTAAATTGGACACAAGAGTAGATTGTCTTAACCGTGAATAATGTGATAGGTATATATTTTTATTAAATAAAGAATATTTCCACCAATTTGCAAATAGTTACACAGTGTCTAAGTAGACATAAATCTTATAAATACGACTGTTCATGTTTTGTATATTATGTTAGTTATACATATTGTCAAAAATAGGATTAATTAAATTTTTAGGCATTTCGATAAATATTTTCTTAATTTTATTTACATATTTTCGATGATTTACCAACTGTGACTACTGTGAGATAAAATCTCGTTGCTAATAGTGAGACACTTTCTCACTTTTGGTTACATAGTAAATCATTGAATTATTTTTTTTCCGCTTCTACCTAGTCATGTTCCACTTAAGGATTCTGGATGTGGAAAATTTTCGGATGAAGCAATGAAAGGCTTTTTCGTTCGAATGTTCGTTTTACGAGTACTTTCTATATCATTTCTTTCTTTGTTTATTTCCCTTTATTATTTATTTTTCACTGAAGACTTCTTCTGTTACATTTATATTCATTATTATAAAGCTAAAATGTCCTGAAGATTTTTTTTATAATAAATTAACTGATTATAAAATAAAACTGGTTCCAATAAAATAATTGTTCTGGTGTCTCATTGTTGGGTAAGGACTGTCTCATTGTTGGAGTAGCTACATATACCAACAGTGAGACAAACGAGGTACTCGAATAATTTAATTTAAAGTTTTTTTGTCGGTATATGTTAAGCTAATTTTTAGTATAGAAAAAAGAACACAAATAATGAAAGTACCTAACGAATAAACAATAAATTTTAAGTAGTTCAATTTTAAGTAGTTAGTAGTTCTCTGTGATATACTTAATTCTGGTCCCATCCCAGTATCTATCAAGAGCTCAAAAAAGACTGAACTAAAGTAAAAAAAACACAGGAGACATTGTATAGAAACTAACAACAGCCTATCTACATTATTTATATATTTATTTATATAAATACATATTTTTATTTTATTTTGTTTGTTTTTTTTTTTTTTTTGTAAAAAAAACATCTGAGAATAAATTTAATTTGCATAACTAATGAGTGTGACCCAAATGGGTGGGATAGTTTTCAATGGTTTTGAAGAACGTTTTATTTTTTTTTTTAAACTAACACCTTTTTTCCCCAAATAAAATACAACTACATACCTATCATCGTCATATAGGGTTTTAATTTTGGGTCTCACTTGAACACATCCTATAAACTTTGTGGACAAGTGAATTTTCCAATGAATGAAAATCATTTTATTTAAATAAAATTAATTCACACATAAATATAAAGTTCAAAACAAACCAGCAGATAAAATGAGAGGAAAATGCTGGATTTCCGTTCCGTTTATTAAGTTATACGAATATATGTATCTATTTATAAAAAACACATACAGAAATCCTTTTTTATAAACCAGGACACAGGACCGTATTTTTGTTTTTTTTTTTTAGACAGTTTTTGGTAAAATTTGAGAAAGAAAAAAAGATTAAAAGAGAAAATTTTATTTGTTGCTTTCATCCGTGAGTGGTGAAAAGAGGAAAATCCCTATTTCTATAAAAAAAAAGAAAAAAACAGAGAAAAAACAACGTGTATACGTGTCTGTGGGTTTTATGGTGCGGACAATGAGGACAGAATCACAATAGTTTGCCAATGGAGAGGATTATACTGGTTGCACTGTGTTGTTTTGTTGTGGAAAGGAGTTTTACTAATTTGGCTAAAAAGGCAAAAAAAGGATTGTATAATTTTTTTTTTTTTTAAACGAATGTGTAGCTTTTTCTATGTTGTAGGGATTTATAAAGCTTGGTCATAAATCAGTAGAATATTTAAAGGGAATTTAAATAAATTGCAGATAGTTGTTGATTTTTTAACTGTTGTGACTGTGGATTTTATCTAATGCAAAAAAAAAAAAATACAGCACAACGGAATTAAATGCAGATTTTTATAGAGTTTATCTTGTTTAAAATGTTTTTCCTCCAAAACAACAACAGTTGGTAGGTTAGGCATAGTTCGTAATGGTCAGGATTTTAAAGCAGTCAAAAATCTATAGAACTGTTGGAAGGATACATACCTCTTAAAAATACTGATTCTGATTTTCTTGGTTTTTAATGGAAATTTTAAATTTAGTCCCAAGTTCTATGTAGGCACCTGCCTACTTTTTTTTTTTTTTTGTAAGAAATAATATGTAGCATCTGAATTTATATTTGAATATCATTTTTTTAATTTTTGTTGACCTTTGGGGTTTCTGTTAAACAGAATATCTTTTTACGATGCGACATTTTGTAGCTCATAATAACTCCACCAAAAATGTATTCAAGATAAATTTTTGGATTTAAAAATCCAAGTCTAGTTATAATTATTGTTATAAAAATATATTGTCTCTGATGAATCAAATGTCATGTAGAAAGATCGAATGATGGCTCCTTAACCATACCATAGGTATTGTACAGCGGTTGAAGTTTTATAATCAGAATAAGAGTGGACACTTTGAAATCACTTCGATAAAAACAATGTAGAGAATCATTAGAAAATTTAAATAAGTCTCCAAATTTGGAGACTTTTCTTAGTTTAATTTGGAAACTTATTTTTTCACTGTGAAACAACTCCCCAATTCTATTTAAAAATATATATAAATCGTTTATACTCAAACACTGTTAATGGCTTCGTAAAATAAGTCCCCGAACATTAAGTGAAATAACACCTCAATATTTTTTATGGAGTTGGGGAGATGTTTCACAATGAAAAAATAAGTCTCCAAATTAAACTAAGAAATAGATTTTTCTATTTTTAAACGATTGTCTACATTATTTCTATTCGTAAAATAGTTTCTTAATTTATAATTCTCAAGTGACATAAAAAAAAGTAAATAATTTACCTAAAAAAATGCATAGATAGGTACAAGAAAAAAAAAACCATTTTTTTGTAGACATTCAACTTTGGGATAAATAAATACTTTGTTGCTTCCTTTTCATATTTAATTAAACAAAAAAAAACTTACCTTTCATGGGAAAATAATTACACACGATTGTTAAGTCCTAAACCTAACTAATTTAATATGAATGTATGAGCTTAAAAAACATAAATTCTAATCTCATTAAGCTCACATAAGTACCATGGTTTTTATTATTTGCACCTTTTTTTATGAGCAAACAAAAGCTAACCCTCTCGTAAAAAAAAAAGAACATATTACCTGGTAGGTATGAAAATTTAATGCCAAAATGCAAAAGGATGTGACCTCAATAAAATTTATCTTTTCTCTCTCTTTCTAACAAAAAAAAAATAAAGAAAAAAAATAACAAACAAATTTTAATGAAACATCAGTCAACCACATTCATATATACCAAACCACACCACCACCGTCATCATCAAGCCTCAGGCAATGAGATGAATGTCAACTTGAAATCTTCTACCTTAACCACACCTGATGTGTAAACGTATGTATGTATATCTATGAGGATGCTAGGTGTCAAGCCATCGCACAAAACAAAGCCCGATAAATAATAGAAACGGTGTCGGTGTCGGAGTCGGCCTGATGCCCAAACAACAAACATGCTCTTTATTCATTCCTGTTATTATTTTTATTATCATTATTTATTTTTATTTAATTTTTTTTTTTTTTCGTTAGAGACAGAGAAGAAGAACCCCAAAATGATGGAGGATGGAGTCATCGTAATGGAGGACAAAATACCAGAAAAACAAGCCGTTTATACGGGGCTGCATAACCGTTTTAATTCAATCCGTCTCTTGTGTATGCGCGCAAAATTTTTAATGAGGATTTATGTCAGAGACTTTATAACTCCCATCTGTCTGCCAAAGGGTTGTTTGTGTGTGGTGGGGGTGTGGGCGGGGGTGAGGGAAGAGGGAGGGGTTAGAAGGACGCTCTCTCTGCTGCTGATGCTGCTCAAGGGCAATTACACCAGAGTTATGAACAAGTTGAAAATGTGTAACCTTGACGAACCAAGCGAAATCACGTGCGGTGGTTGCCCCCACCTACTTCCTTTTCTTCATTTCATCCGACAGGACTAAATATTCATCTTAATGGAATTTTCATCAGGATTTGAGTTTAAGCAACAACAACAACAACAGCAGCGCCACAGAGAGTGCGGCAAAGTACTTAAATTCCAACACCGCACTGATAGTGATAGCTTCGTCTGTTTTGGCGTGGTGTAATGGCTCTCAGTATCAGGAATAGCATGAACCGGCTTTTGTGTCCTTGGGGCGTGCGAGGATAATTAAAATGCATAAAAGATTTGATTGCCGCGTTGTTGTTGTTTTTTTTTTTTTTTATTTTTCAGGACAAAGTGTAAAAGCTTTACGCTTTGGTATGAGATACGACGACGAATGACGACGGCAAAGATGACGCGACAGGTTCGTCGTCATGGGCCTGGACGTTGTAAAGGGTTTAATTAAATCCTATATATACGTGTAAGAGAACTGGAGTAATTGGGAAATATTTTGCGGTTAGCGATTTGGCTGATGCTTTCTCGTCGTTTGCCTCTGAATTTTTTATAATTTTTATGGAAGAGATACAAAAAAAACACACACACACACGAATAGGGCCAAAAAGCCACAAAAAAGAAGGATTTTTCATGATGAGGACTGAAGAGTCTGATATGTAATTTTATATAAACTTCCGCTCTGTTGAAACTAGCTATGATATAGGTAGGTATAAAAGCAAAAGGGGAAAGACATTAAACAACTTTTTGAGAAAAAATAAAATCGTAATTAATTTGTTTTGTGGGAACTCTAAAACAAGATCTAGATATAATCTGATTTAATGCTGTGAAGATGAGATAAGTGGGAAAAAAGGGAAACAAAAAAGGATTAACACTCGAGTTTTGTTTATAATAGGAAAAACAATTGCCTAATTTAATTCCTTAATTGAGTCATTTTTGCAACAAGGTTCTTTTTTGTTCTTAAGTTTGCTGACTGCAAAAAAAATGTTTAATATTCAAACATTATACCTATTAGTTCAAAAAATTAAGACAACAATTATAGGTATTCATGATGAATCAGCTTTTATAAAGATTTATAAACATTTTGAGAAAGTTCCTCATCAATCTGAGTTTCGCTAGATTTATTGCACGGGGCCAAAGGTCATGAATTTTTTTTTTGCTAATAGGTATAGGTACCTACTTAATCATGAAGCTTGGAAAAAAACTTTTCAATTACCTAACATGAGAATAAAGAATTAAAAGATTCTTTAAAGATAACTAAGAGTTTTTTTTAGGGGGAGGGCAAATCGGGACCCTACAACAGGTTCATTGATAAAACTTTGTCAAATGTTTTATTAAGATACCATGAGAATGAAGACTCGTGAGATTGTAGAGAAATAGATATCTTTAGTAAAAGGGTGTTTTTGAGAGGGTAAAGAGGGGATAAGGAAAGGTACACAAATAATGTGCTGCAGTCAATGCTGGACCCATTGGAAATAAAATCAAGACTATATACACAAATTTAAAAAAATCATAAAAAGCTAGACCATGGTAGGTAGGTTGAAACCAGGAATTTATTAAAAATCAATGAACCCTCTAAGTCGCCCTTGATTTTGTCTAAGATTTTCACAACTTCTTCAATTGTGTTTCCTAAATGTAAAGAAAACATGAATTAAGTACTGTTACAATAAGATGTAGCGTCGTCGTCGCCAATTGAAAGCGCTCAATGGGATAGCACACAAAAAAGTTACATAGATTCATTTGTATTCACTCGAAATTTTTGTGTTGAACTAATTAGTCAATGCAGAGAAAAAATTATGTGGATCCGAAATATGCATGTATTTACATTGAGTAAAGTTACTTTTTGTGTGTATATTTGAAAAGAGGAAAAATATGAGAAAAGGCAAAAAAGGCAATAACCGAAGAAAAGGCAAAAAAAGGCAAAATAATTTACATATGTTTGTTTAAAGTCTAAAGTGTCATATACGATTGCGCAAAAAAAAAAAGGCAAAGTGAGCAAAATCCTATCCCTGGTGATAAGAGTTTATAAAAATGTCGTAAAATTATGTCATTTAATAAAATCTATTTTTTTATATCTTTTTTATATATTTAAATTGAAACATAAATATATTTTTACATTGACCAAACAGCCAAACACCACCCTACAAATTAACTTGTCTCTTTGAGCACAGCAAAATTATCAGCAATATCCTCTAATCACATAAAAGGTCGCACTTTGTATTAACAGTTAACTTCATCGACATCGGAGGCTCTCAAATAGCGGTAGTTAAGACCAAAAAATAGAAAATAGTTGCACAAGTCAACATCGTTAGCATCAGAGGCTCCCGATAAGCGGAACTTTGGATCGACTTGTCTAATTTTTAATTACCAAGCATATTATACTCTCATTGATTGTTGTTTCGTCACAAAAGTGGCCAAAAGAATCGTTACGCTGAAACTTACCCCAACAGCTGCACCAACAGCAACAAGTGGATATTCCAATTCGGAATATATTTTTTTTTCTTCTAGTTTTCTGAAATTTTTTTCTCTTTCATCATAACACACGTTGTTAATTTCATTTAAATCGTTGGATCAATTTCGGAAAACCAAGAATACTAAGAAACAATAAAACTGGGCTAGGCGGATTTTCCTTAAACTATTTTCTGAATTTTTTTCTCGTTCATCAGAATACTCCCTGCTAATTTCATACAAATCGTTATAGCCGTTTCCGGGAAATCATGCAATAATAAAAGTGGGCGTGGCAGTGGGTTGATTTTAGTAAAAGAATTTTTCAAGTTTTTGTTATAAGAATAAACTCTTATAAACTCATTCAAATCGTTTGAATTGTTTTTGAAAAACTAAAAAAATAGTAAAAGTGGGCGTGGCAATGGGTGAATTTCACTAAATATAATTTTTTTTATTTTTTTACGCCTTCATAAGAATAAACTCTGAAAATTTCATCCAAATCGTTTGAATTGTTTTTGAAAAACTAAAAAATAATAAAAGTGGGCGTGACAGTAGGCGGATTTTACTAGTTTTATTTTTTAAATTTTCTTCATACTCATAAAAGTAAATTCTGAAAATTCCATTCAAATCGTTTGGGCCGTTTCCGAGAAATAAAGACATTTCCAACCTTTTTTGTCATATTAAAAAGTAAGAAAAGTGGGCGTGGGAGTGGGTGGATTTTACTAAATCCAATTTTTTATTTTTTTTTTCTCTTCATAAGAATAAAATCTGCGCAGAGTCGCGAATTGAGTGGCGGACAGTCAAAATGTGCGCGAACAATCGTCGTCGCATCGAAATAATAATAATGCGACCGACAATGTTACAAAAGTAGAAAAAAAAAGAAAAGAAAAGAAAAGAAAAGAAAATAAAATAAAATAAAATAAAATAAAATAAAATAAAATAAAATAAAATAAAATAAAATAAAATAAAATAAAATAAAATAAAATAAAATAAAATAAAATAAAATAAAATAAAATAAAATAAAATAAAATAAAATAAAATAAAATAAAATAAAATAAAATAAAATAAAATAAAATAAAATAAAATAAAATAAAATAAAATAAAAGAATTAAAATATTTATTGGGATGTTATTTATTAACAACTTTTAAGTAACACAACATTTATATTTTTACAAAATTAGCGACGCGTTTCGGAAACAAGTTCCATCATCGGGCTTTTACAACTGTGACAAAAGTAGGTCATATGTACCATAAGAAGGAAGTAATTGGTAGAAAAAGAATTACAGGACATTATAGTTCCTCATCTTTTTAAGTTAAGACCAAATTTAAAATAAAGTAAAATTAAATAAAAATATTGAATTTTCCTATTTTCTTTTGTTCGCTTCACTCGATAAATATGCGGCTAAATAGATAGCTGGAAAAAAGGCAAGAGCAAAATATCGTGTGTTATTTTTTTTTTTTACAATTTTAATATAACTTAAAGTTAACTATACTTAGAAAGCGGGTAGACGATTTCTTTAGAAAATAGCCAGAAAACTTTTCTTGAAAAATTGAGATTTCATTTGAAACACCCAGTATCTTTAATTTAAAAATAATTTTGTGTTTATAAGGATTTTAAAAATATTGCATCAATACCTAGATATAAATATGTAATCACTAATTTTCAGTCTTGTCTCTGGTTCTCATCTGCTTCACCAATTAATATAATACTGAACAAAGTTTATTTTTTAACTTTAACAAAAGTAACATTTTACTGAAAACCTCTTTAAGTATTTTGTGTTTTTTTTTTTTAATTTGTTTTATAAAATTTCAATTGATTCAAACTTTTTCTAACAATACTCCGCAACCCCGGAAACAAGAAATTAAAAACAAAATAAATAAATTAAAACCCTCGCAACTTTTAAGCAATATCAAGCTTTCCCCAAGTTATATATATGTATGTAGGTATGTTACAGAGGAAAAAGCACTGCAGTCATTATCAGCTTATACCTCCTTTTTGTATGTAAGATAGGATAAAATCCTACAACTCTTTGTAACTTTTCCCCGGTATATTTGGTATGTTGTAAATTTCAATAAAATGTCTCATTTTTGAAATACGAAAAATACGAATTCTTGCACAGACATTAATGGCAATGGCAATTAAATCGAGAACATATATTATACAGCCAGCAAGGTGTGCCACCCGCGATAAAATTTGTTAAGCCCAGTGAAGTGAAGGCGAGGGGGAGTGGTGGAGAGGTATGGAGAGTGCATCATTATCGTTCTATTGTTTTGCTGAACAAACTACAAGAATCAAGAGGATTACACCAAGGAATCATGGCTGTATTATTAAAATCTTCTTATCCTTAGTTCACCGGGGAATCACAACCAGAAAATTTATAAACGGAGAAAAGGAATTTCTATATATGTATATATAGGTACAAGATGCGAGAAAGATCCTGCGGCAGGATACAGTATTCCACCAGATATTTTTGTGCAACAGAATAATATAAAAGTAGAAAATGACGACGGGACTACGGAGACTCTCTACGACGAAAAGGATGAGCACCGGCAATATAATTTTCTGACATTCTAAGAAGTTGGCTTTTGCTGGAAGTAGGTACTCGCAGGTACATATGTACTGTACATATATAGAGGTGTTCCCCACATATACTCATATAAAGATACGAAAGTAAAGTAAGTTGAAAGAGAATTTCCAAACAAATGTCAGAAATTAAAATTAAAATTTTATTCTGCACTTGAGCTAAATCAGGAACTTTGTGTGTCCGTATACCGTATCCGTATACATTATACCTATAAGGAGGAATGAAATGTCGTTTGGTGAGGAGCGGTGCAGCGGCGTGGCGGCAGCGGTGCTGGAGAGCGGTTAAACTGAAGTAAGATAGGAAGACATTATGGAAGAGTTAAGATGATTATTACGTTGTCATGGATGTTGCAACCCAGGGTCTGTGTATAAGTTTCATTTAATACTGTAACATAGATGACGCAGCTGTATCTAAAGGTGTTGAAACTGAAAACTGTGTTGATTTGTGGTTTTTTTTTCGAGAGACAGGTATCTTCTCAAAAATGCATGAGTATTTTTTATAGTTTACGGAAGTTTTTAATAAACTAAATAAATACCTAAATTATCTCAAGGTGTCCAGTATCAGCAACTTTGTGAACAAAAAGTTAGGTACATTACATATATGACCACATCTTCCAAGTTAAGTCCCTGGAATTGTTAAACTGAACGTCGTTAAAGGCTCCGGGATCCAAGCACGCCATTTGTGGGATATTCGCCAAAAGAAAATCTTTTCTAAAAGATCATTTCGTTTGGGTAATTGGTCAACTATAAGCGATTTTCAAAGAAAATAGTGAACATCATAGCACATCATTTGTGGAATATTCGAAAAAAGTATGCAATTTAAAAGGTCACACATTTATTAAAAAAGGTCATTTAATATGAAATTTTAAATTTTTTTTTTAACGTCATCAATTAGAGATTGTTAGAACCTCATTTGTGGGATATTCAAAAAAATATCGGAAAGGGCAGCAATTGGTTAATGCTGGAAACGTAGAAAAATGTGTTATCTCGAAAATTCAAAAACAAAAATCGCTTACTGAAACCAATTGACCTTTAAGATAGCATGCTAAGTTTTTGAATATCCCACAAATAATGTTTTTATATACATCCTCTAATTTGGGACTTTGAAAAAAAACTTTAAAATTGTTTAAGAACTAGAACTTAATCTTTTAGATGGTATTATTTTTTTTCGAATATCCCACAATTGCATCTGAATGTCCCACATCTTACTTAGATTTTTAATTAATAGTTTTTTATGACTAAAAGTTCTTAACATTCTTATAAACAGCAACTAGAAGACAAATAAAATTGAGTTTCAATTGCTGACCATCTGTCGTTTGTGGGCTTTGAGTAAACGTCGCCCGTGAATTCTACTTTTTGGGCCCAGATCACCAGGTGACCCGTTTTTGAGCGGAAGCAGCACTTTATTAAATTTTTTACAAACCAAATCAATTTTAATTACAAAAAAAATTAATAATTTGAGTATTAATAACGGGGAGTAGGTAACAACAGTTTATAAAATATTCAAAAAAAAAAAAATGGAAAGAAAAAACAAATAAAAATCACGTGTGAGTGCGTGTGTTTCTGCGTGGCTGCGTTAGTGCGTGTGTGATGATACTCGTAATTATCGCTTCTAACTTCCTACCTGTGTAAGCAAAAAAACTAACTATTTATAAAACAAGTGTCGAAGAAAACAAATTTTTGATTGCATCGTTTAATTATTTTCACATGTCAAGCTGCCCTATATCTGGTAAGTAGTAGACGAAAATATTTTACACAACTTGCCTTATTTATGGCCTGATATATGTACATATGTACTGTTACTATGGAAAGATTATTAAGCTCATTTATAGCTAATCAGCCAAATAACATTTCACCCGGAAAATTTGACATTTGACTTTTCGCCTATTGTGAGTTTCACCAGAAATTTCATGTTCGAAAAATCCCTTACTGTGAACATTTGTTTTGGGCGGAATGTAATGCCATTGGTAGCTAAAGTATTCACTTGTTTTTAGTAAGCGAAAATTTTGTTCGGGCAAAACTCACAATAGCTTTTAAAATTCAGGCGAGCAAAAAATTTTAAGATGAATAAAATTTTGAAATACCTACATTTTTTTCTACAAAAACAACATACCTTACCTACGTACATATATACATATGTACAGCACATATTTATGTACATTCATCTAGCATTCTCTGCTTATACAACATCTCCCAAAATCTGCAATAAATTTGTATCAAACAAAATGTTTCATCATTTAATATATTTTACTTTATAGTTTATTCAGGTTCATTGAACATATCCTGAGCAGTGAGCAGCCCTGCAGTATAGGTATTTAAAATACATACACGTGTGCCATGTTCATTTCCAGCTGCCAATGCCAACCACAGACAAGTATGTATATACCTATGTATCTATACATTCGAAAAACTTTCCACTGATTAACTCTCAAAATGATCCTTTGAGAAAAATATATTCGATTAATTGAATGCGAATTTAATTCGATTGCAAGATTCTGGATTTCAGGGCTTACTTACTTACTGATGCTTAGTGAAAATGTTAAAAAAGTCTTTTGTCCGACATAGTTATACAAGAATACCTATATACAGGAAACTATAGCGCGGCATCATCGTCGTCATCGGCTTAAAATATTTTGTACACCATTAGCACTTAGTAAATTTGAGTCGTTGTATATAGTCGGCCTTCGGTGGAAGCAAATCCTATTTGTTATCCTTTTCAATAAAAACAGCTTCTCCGTCCGTCGCGTCTCGTCATCATCATCACTGTTGTCGAAGCTGAGAAATTGAAAAAAAATTTGCAGAAAAATTGTTCACTACCGGAAGTTTCCAACAACTCAAATGACGCCTCCATCAACATAACCGAAACCTCTCGCAGCATCATATACTCTTGCAATATGGTATCCGCACAAGGACGGGCACGGGCGGGCGGCAGCAGCAGCACTATCGCCTCAAGTGTCCTATAGTAATAGTATTTCGTGCATTCAGATGGTCGAGTGGGAAGCTGGTGGGAGGGGGGAGTTGTTTCGCACAGTTGGTTCAGTGATTATGCCGACCTTGGCTCTGCCATTTATTTGTGTCCCCATTTTCGTCCTTTTTAAGCTCCGTCACGCTACTTTTTCATACCAAGTGCGCACACTTCAAACACAAATGGGCCTCCGGTTGACTATACGGTTTTTTTTTTCGTCATTCTCCCTTTTTCGCGCAATTTTCCACTTATAAGGCTTTTCAATCCATCCCCCCCTACCATATCCATCCCTCCCCTCTATCCTTCTTTTGTGCCTCTCAACTATGTTGAGTGATTTTTCACGCGGTCTTGTACCAAAGGAATTTATGTCCTTACTAATGATGGCCTGGCCTCCTACTGGATGGTGGAAAGGGGTTGCGAACGGAGGCTATACATACACAGTGACGGCCGAAGGCCTCGCAGATGTAAATGGATTCTGCTCTCGCGAGGCTGCAGCTATATAGTGTCTCAGGCATCACTGACTCACTCGCGCTCTGTATATACGAACGGACGGACCAGGAACCCATTTAATAAGTAAGTCCGGGATTCATAATTTTTATTTTATTTTTTTATTTGTTTGGAGTGAGGCAGAAATGAAATTGAATTCATTTTGCCTTTTTCAATTAATTTTTTCAACCCATAATGAGGAAGGTTCTGGTTAACATGGCGTTGATGACAACAAGGCTATGATTACCATTATGTGTGTGGGACGGATGGATGGTCAACATCATCACCATCATCACCATTCACTGCCATCAGGCTAAGGTCGGCAGTTTTCTTTTCAAACGTCAAATTGTTTTTGTTGCATTTTTTTTTTATTTTCAATTTTTAATTATTATTGTTATGATTATTTTTGTTTTCTAAGTTTTTGTTTTTTTTTTTTTGTTAGGTATATAGAGTTGAAAGGACAACGATAAACTTTTCACTTGATTGCTAATGAAGAAAAGAAAACTTTTTAATTGGCAAATGCGTGTGCGGAAAATATTTTTGATGTAAAATTTCTTATAACGCACCAAGCTTTGGGATTGAATGTTTAATATAGAGAAAGATTGAACGAGACGGAAATAGGTATCGTCATGGAAGTGACTTACCAACAACTCAAGTCAGAATGTATATCCCAGATATTTAAGCGTGCACTTTTTAAGGAATTAAAAAAAAATAAAACTCTAAACTGAAGTTGCACGGGTTTTCCTACCAGTATCTGGTACTAATGTGTGGAAAAATTCAAGCGCAGATTTTTAAAAGAAGTTATGATTATTTTGGAAAAAAATATAATCGCTACAAAATTTCATTCTTGGCCTTCACAAAAAGTTATTCAAGTTTGCCTTTCAAAAATACCGGTTTTTTCCATATAACTTTTAAAGGGTAAACGCTAGAGAAATGTATTTCATACAATGCTTGTAAAACAAACTATTTTCTACAAAATAGGTTTTGAAACATTTTTTTCTTATTACATTTCACCTAGAAGATATAGTAATGGTCATTTAAAAAAAAAGTGTGAGAGCCGGGACTCACGGTTAAGATGTGTAAACATCAAATTAAATATTCAAGTGCTGGTTTTAGATCATAGAATGCGGCGAGTTCGAACTGTCAACCAAATTTCAACCCAAACTCAACTCGACCTTTCGATTTGGTTTGAGCTTTGAGCTACGAAGGAACGTACCCAATATTGAACGTATCCAATATAAATCAACGTATCGTAATGTGTAACAGCACAACGTAGATAATGTGCTACAGAAATTTTCACGTTTTTAGTTTACACTACCGCCGGCATAGATGTTTACGCATCAAAAATAATAAAAAAAATTAAGGAAATGTCAGTTTTTTACGTATATAGCTAAACGATAAGTGATTCCAAAACATCGATCATCAGATATTATTTAAAAAAAATAAAAAACAATGGTCTACACACAAAAATGTTAGTTTTTCAATCTTTACTCTTAAATGGCGAGGTTATCGAAAAATTATTTATTATAATTTTATAGATTTTAATACTTTCTACAAAAAAAAATAATAACACTTTTTTCCATACGAACGATCAGTTACAAGATATTGCTACCTCAAAAAGGTGAAGAACTTCCGAAAATATAAGTTTTTCGTATAAAATTCTTATAAACGGTAAATTCCGTTAATTTTCGTTTCTATAAAATGTGTAGATTATTTCACTTTTTATTCGAAACCATTAGCATTTTTTGATTATTTAATTATTTTCAAAAATTGGTCAAAGCCAAAAAATACTGGTTTTTTCTCAAAAAAAAAATTATTTATTTCCTTTTTATTATTTAGATTACAACAAATATTAAAAATAATATCACATTCTATTCCGCATTAGGTATTGATATATGTACTTCAAAAGTGGTGAAATGGCAAAGTTATATGCGAAAACACTATATTTTCGACATTTTGACCTTCAATAAAGTTTTATGCACACACTATTTCTTAATAACACAGTATTTCTGGTGCCAATATAATGATACCTTTGAATTTTTTACCGCATGATTGATTGTTTTTTTGTACATTTTATATTTCCTAAATTTTCAAAATCAAAAAACCAGTATTTTTGATAAATTCTTCTTAACGATCATATTTTTTTTTAGAAATTATAGCAACATATTATGTTGAAGATTTCTCATAGAGAGTAACCATAATCATTATACTTTTTATAAAACAAAATACATAGATATAATTTACCATTTTGCAATTATTATAGATACATATTTGAAAAAAAAAACTATATTTTCGACACATCGCTTTTTTGAGATAAAATATCTTATCATAATATATTTGTGACACAATTACATACTTTTTATAATTTGGCCATTTAAAAGTAAATATCGAAAAACCAGTATTTTTTTTTTATACCAGTATTTATTAAATCTCTTATGAAAATAAAAGTTAATATTTTTTTTAAATTGTTTCACATAATGACTTTCCATCAAGAAATTCTTGAAATTATATTAAGGCTCTTTATAAAATCGAAATATACATAGGTAATCCTGGTCAAGCTATTTGACGGTTAATTAAATAAAAAATTCATAAACATTCATTCCTGCCCTGGCTTTAAAATCAACCAGAATCATTTTTATCAGACCACAGACCTTTCTAAAAGGGATTCTTAACCATTATTTCCAATCGAATCACATGATAAATATTGATTAACAGCATGAAAATGTCAGTCAAAGAATTTACTATATCCTCAAAAGGCCATATTTCCTTATATATCCCATTGGAATTTAGTATAAAAGTAGATATCTATAAATACCTTAACATATCAGCAGAAATAATGACCACAATCTGATTGACATTTATTAAATCAACAATTGAGCTTGAAATTGATAGCCAATTTCATTTATTTCAACCACAAATATGTATTAACTCCGCATAAACGATGAAAGCTAAAAGGATCTTTGAGGCTTCAGTATATACCTAGCTATCTATACTCATCGAAAAAATCAGTCCACACACAAAAAATTATTTTTAATTCTCTTTCTACCATAAAATTTATATAAATACATACTCGTAGGGGAAAAATAAGTAAAATAGCCAGACTTAAACAACATCTGCTGTCAAGTGGCATTAAAACCTCAGGAGCAAATAAATTAAGTAAGCATAGCTCTGAGCTCTGACTATATACCGCTAAACCACATATACCCGCTGTTGACTGGCCGAAAAGTCAAATATGTCAGTTTCATTTTGTGGTGGTTAATCCTCCAAAGGATCCTTTTGATCCCACAGTTGTAGGTATAAGGTATAGCAAGCGAAAAGCAACCAAAATACACAGCAATATTATATAGATACCCCAGTTCAATGCGGTTTGACTGACTCAAATGCCCCCATTCCTTAACAACACCTCACATATAAAAAAAAATCTTCTCAAAAATAAAACCTTATTACATGCCCCAAACCCCAAATGAATTGTCGTTGTTGTCAATATAAAAACATAAAAGCCGACAAAGAGAAAACACAGCAAATAAAATAATCAACTTGTCAGTTAAGAAAACCACTCCACCGCACAATCCCACCAGCCAACCAACACCCACTGCTTCCCAAAAAAAAAAACCTCTCTACAAACCATATTGCCACCATCACCCTTGTCGAACTGTCCTTGCCCAGGTCCCCTGTGGCTATAATATATGTTGTAAGGCCGACAATCTCCTTGTGGTCTGTCCATCATCATGACCTTTATTCGGTTATAGGAGGAGATCATTTTCTATCGGCAGCAGCCGCAATGCTGCGTTTAAAACTTTTCACAGTCAAAATAAGAAAAAATTCGAAATCTTAGAACCACTCTTGAAAATCTGAAAAAAGGACGACCATCACTTACAACTCTCTTACAACTTAAACACACACAAAGCTTATTAATTGTAAATTGATATTAGTTTAGATGTGAGTGTGAGTATGATGGGTTGTCTTATCACACCACTATAAATATAACCGACACTCTTGATAGGATACCCTATCAAACACAATTTTCCAATGGACGTTATATAGATTTTTGTATACCTATCGTATTGAGCAAGACAAAAGAAGTTTAGAAGGACAACTCACCCCACATTAAGAGTGCCCACTTTTAGATTGTTTCGATTGTGTATAGATCTCCCTTGAGCTTTTGTTTTTCTTGTAAAAGGGTATTTCTTCAAGGATGGAGATAGAAAATTATTTTTCATTCCACTTATCTTCAGAAATTGGCTTTGCCATCAGAACAAGTGTTATCTTTAGTGAATTTCTATTTTAAGGAAGTTTGTTTTTTTTTTTTTGCTTTTCTTTCAAGTTTCATGGAAGAAAAAAAAAATAATGAAATCAAACACTAAGAACAAAAATAAAATACTATAACTAATGTGTTTTTTAATTAAAACCATGTTTAAAATATTTTCGTTGAGAAGCCCAAAACCATTTTAATTCATGGATTCCCACTATCACAATTCGAGATCTCTGTCATATATTCGTATTAAAATGAACATTGTCTAACTTAAGGCACCTCTTCAACTTCAAATTGTTATAAATAAACATTTTCTTGTTGTTTTCTAAGAGCTGCGTATAACTAAGGCATTGCAAGCTGTTGTTTAAAACTGGACTAAAATGGCATTTTATTTGACTGAATATCGTCTCCATAACTTTTAAGAACTCTCAGTCGTATTTATAAACATTGTCTAACTTTAGTCAGCCATGTAAGTTATAAATAAACATTTTTAATAGTTGTTAAGGTTAACAAACAATGGGATCGGATGTCTAAGCCTAGATTATAATGACATTCTATTTAATTAAATAATTCATATTTTCAACTATTTCGAACTATAATACTGTCCATCTTAAATAATGAACAGTTTAAAAAAAAAAAACTAATAAAGATAACTGTCTAGTTTTAGACACTTTCTAGTTTTAGACACTTTCTAGTTTTAAACACTGTCTAACTAATCTGATAACTAGACAATAGTCTAAAGAAACGAAATACATAAATAAGACATTTGTGTCTAAATAATGATTTATTTCAAAAAATCTTACTGACAGAGTTTTTCCTATAAACAATTTAATCAAGATTAAACCCTTGTCTAAGTAATTAAAATACACGACTGGGTAGCACGAACTTGCTCTTATGTGCGACCATACTGTGGTTTTAAAGTATGCAGTGCAGTATATGCACTTTAGACTGAAAAATTGTTGAAAAATCAGTGTTAATAGAAATAAATTAATTAAACAACTTCTGAAACTGTTTTGACACCAACGCACCATCTGTTCTGTTTTCTTACACAAATCTCAATTTATGAGAAAGAAATTTTAAAAATTTTGAATCTGAGTGAGCTTGGTCCAGGTTCGATCCCCAGCTGGGGCAAAAAGTTTTTCAAATAAAATTGAACAATGACCAAGCACCACTAAAGGACTCTGATGATCGGCCTGGCAGTCGTGAAATAGCTATAACTTCAGCCTATAAAATCTTGGTGGTAGCCCACCCAATTGTTGTTGTTTCATTCAAACCTTCAATTTTAAAAATTGTTGCAGCGATTTTTTAAAAAAATAATTTTTTTATTTAAAAATTTTGAAAACATTTTAAAAAAAAAAAATGGTACGCAATTTTTATTTATTAATTTTGAAAAAAAAAATCAATAAGCCATTCTCGAAAAATCGAATTTTCAAAAAATAATTATGATTTTTTTGTATCCTATCCTATCCTTTTGATCTATGAGAGATACCAATTTTAATCGATAAATATTTTTTTTCCAAAAATATAGTAGAGCGTATTAATATAAATTCACATAAAAATTTTAATCAAAATCGTAGTAGCCACTTTTGAGAAAAATGAAATTTTCCTTACTGATTTTTAAACACTTACATATGTATGTATATGGGAGGTACCGTTGTTTTTGGTCATGAGAATAATTTTTACTTAAAATCTGCTAGATAATGTTAAAAAACTGCTAGGTGTCAAGTTTAATAAAAATCGACCAAGTCCTTTTCTAATTATTAAGTTCTCAAAAAAAATGAAACTTTTTTTAAAAATCAAAAAAAAAAAAACCGGAAAATTTTGGTAGGTGGTAGGTATACAAAACTTTTAAAACTTTTTCAAAGATATTCTATATAAAAATTGGTAGAAATCAGTTGAGCCGTTTTTCAAAAATAGTTCTATAGAAGGTACCACTTGTACCATTTTCCAATTTTTTTTTTTTATAAAATGGTAGCCCTTTTATAAAAAAAATTACTGAATTAAAAAAAAAAAAAGTTGTCGGCACGTTTTTGAGAAATATTTTCATAATTTGGTGAAAAAAAATTGGTACAGCAGGTACCATTATTTTTGGTCTTTAAAAAAAAATTTAAAAAAAACGTGTGGGGGGAATGTCCAAAAACCGCTAGCTATGCAAAGTTTAATAAATTAATTTCTAATTATATTGATTTTTAAAAAAATTTTCAGTCTAATGTGTAAGTAACATGCATTTTAAAACCACAGCATAATCGCACATAAGAGCAAGTTCAAGCGACCAAGTCGTGCATTTTATTTTATAATGAAGTATCCGCAGGTCTTTATCTTTATCTGCTATTTTTTAGGTTAATCTCATTTCTCCAAGGCAACGATTCATCTGATGTGTATTCTTAGCGAGACGTTCCTAAAAATTCCATCATCTTTGCAATGTGGGTGTTCCCTTTAAACTATCACTTAGCAAAAAATTAATCATAAAAGGTCTGATTTTGAGTTATTATAAAAAAAAGATTCACAGCATGAGATCTTCATCAATTTGTATATGGAATTGCAAGCAGGTACAGAAACTTCTACGGCTGCTGGGTGCATTATGATAATTCTAAATTTCCTAGAACGGAATTAAAGACATTGTTGCTTAAAATAACAATTATTATAAAAAACAACAACTGTATATAAGAATAGTATACAAATACAAAATTACTTACTTTTATTTGAAATAATTATATGTATGCCTGTCATAAAATATATTTTCAGGAAAAAGAAATCTACTATTTAAAATAATATCTTAGCCTATCATAATGTATGTATATGCATTTTAAATCCCTCCATAAGAAAACAATAACATCATATTTTCTAGGCACCTGCAGGCACACAAACCCCAGAATTTATAACATCTGTTTGAGATTATTTTAGTGAAACAAAGAAATTATAATCTTTAGAAAAGAAAAATCATTACAGGATATGAATGTGTGCATCTTATCCTATTTCGAAATTTCCATTGAAACAAATCTACCTAGCTACATTTTTTATACAAAATAATACAAACACATTTTATGACATATCGACACTTAAGTAGGTAGGTAGGTACAAGAAAATTTAGAGATTTTGTCTTGTATAAAAGCGACCTGCCATGAGCAATTATTCACAGTACAGTTCGGTTCTTCGTTCCTGTGAATCGTAACTTATTTGAAACATGTCTTCGAATTCTCGGCTAGTTTGTTTCTTGTTGCTTTGGAGTTTGACCGTTGTTTCGGTAAGGACAGCAACAGAAAGTCCTTTGAAAGATTCAATTGTTGATGCTCAAGTTAATTTTCTCAACGCTCAAGGCACAATAATTCGAATGCACGCTGGAGAAGTCATAGCTGGAAGCCTCGACGAACTCAAATCCCGCTTGGTCATACTTCAAACTGAAATTGAAAACCTCATTCAGGCTTCCAATTCACGCAGTGCTGAAAGTGATTCATGTATTTCTGCAATGAATAATTTGACCATCTCCTATTCTGCCATTGATAACCGATTGAGAGGTCTTCACATGGAATTCGAGAAGCACAATGTATTCGAGAGCAGAACCATTCTATTCAGAGACATCATCGCAGACATCAGAGGCCACAGATTCTTGTTGGCAGATGAGAAGTTCATCCAACTTGGTGATATTGCAGCAGTACGAAAAGTTGTTCACGAAGTTTACGCTCATTCCATGGACAATTTGAGGGTCGTTTTGAATTTTGCCACTGCTGTTTCCGATGCTCCCCGCTGTTTCGCAGTTCTGAAGTCTCTATACGAAGAAGTGTCTGTGAATGGTGAGAACAAAGCACTAAATCTAATACGTCTAGCGCATGCAATTGAAAAAGAAGCCCTCAACTGCAATAGCACCAGCTACACGGCTTTTAGACTAGAGCTCATTCGTCAGATTGAAATAACTGCAGTCGATGTGCTCTTTACATCCATGAGGTCTGGAGATTTCTCATCGAGTGAGGGTGTTCGAGTGTTGTTGGATGCACTTTACGACTTCTGCCCGATAGAGTTTGATTTCGTAATGAAACGATTGATTGATAGGTCTTACGGAGTTGTCGAACCCCGAGTAATTGTCGCCAATATTTTCATTCGATGCAACACCGCACAAGCAATTTCAGGGATTGGCAATCTTGTGTGGAGAATAAAGGACACTGGACTATTCAATGACACCGATCTCATCATCGACATTGCTTCGGATTTAAGTGAGTTAAGAAACAGAATGGATTTCGCTGATGTCAGCAAGGAAATCAAAAGTTTTTTTAACAAAGTTGTTGGAGCTATACCCAAGTGTGCCAAAAACCTCTTCTTCGAAGAATCCGTCTGTCTGTGGAACAAAGCCAAAAATGTCTACCTGCAAGCGGTAAATGATAAATTCAACTATGACGTAGAACGTCGACGAGTCTTGGCTGGTGTTGCAGATGCATCTGGAGTCATTCCCCGAGGAGCTGAATGGATGCCAATGAGACAAGATGATGACATACTATTCAGAAGCAGAGACTACCCCAAGGAGTTCCTTTACTACGCTAACTTTGAGTATAACAGTGAGATGCGTTATTTATTCAGCTGGATTGAAGGCAACAACAGGGACAATCAAAGCGCATTCAAAATTCAGCTGCTGAACGATGAGTCGTGTTACTTGAAGAGCACCAGGTACAATGAATACATGTTTGCATCAGATGTCAAGTTTGAGAAGGACGAGAATTACTCTTATGTATTTGCACGGAAGGCAGGTTCTGCTGGTGGTTTCGATTCCACGTTTGCTTGGCAGATTAAGGCTTGTTAGGGGTGATATTTTTTCGGTGGTCTATTTAGCACCAGAAGTTAAAGAGAAATATTTTTAATTATATTTTTTAACGAATGATTTTATTGTTTACATTTTATACAAATTGCTTTTACAATGAGAATAAAAGACTTTCATTATATTAAAAATTTTTGTGTTTCTGGCTTTTGTTATTTCACATTTATTTTGCTTTTAAAATATTATTCTATCAGCATATTTTGTCGTTTGTTTTTTCATTAAATGATAGAATTTTTCAGAATAAAGAAGGTTTTAGTTTTCGGAAATTTAACAGTTCGAATGGTAGGTACCGTTATTTTTATTTTGCTAGAAACTTTAAAAAAGTCCGAAGAGCTTACAAATTTTGATAATATAGACTAAGTAATTTTGGAAATACGTATTGAATTTTTTAAAATAAATAAATATTTTTTAAAAATTGATTATATTGCTGTGTTGAAATCTAAAACTTCATTTAAACTTTCAAAAAACATCCTATTTAAAAAAAACTATCAAAATATGATCACCGTTTTCGAAAAAATAAAAAAAATGAAAAAATGGGAGGAACCACCTAAATAATTTCCTGCAATTTTAATGTTCCAGATTGAAATTAAAATTGACACTACGATGATGAATAAGTTCGAAAAAGTGGGTTTCGTCATACCGTCCGTGTCGGCTTGTGTATCCCATTATCTGTGTTCCGTGTGTTTGTGCATCCATGCGTCCACTGCAATTTGAGCTAGACCCTCCTTAGACTAGAGCTTAGAAATTCTAATTTTTTTGGTTCTAAAAAAACTTGTAGCGGAATGTCTACATACCTTTAGATAAAGAAACAAACTTTAAAGAAAATCAGCTCATCTATTTAGACTGGAGCTGAATAGGCAGGCACACATACAGACATAAAGGCTGACTTGTGATAAAAATAAGTAGGTACTAATGGCGTATTATATATTTGTTCAAAAATTGAACACGGGGTTTCATATAAATTTGACATTAAGATAATAAAAAAGATAAAAAGTTGGTCTATTAAATATGACTGTATATTTGACTATTCTGTTTAGCTAGTCACACTTGAGTCAACTTGTTTAAAACTCCCAATATCCTTTGATCCTTTGTTTCTTTGTTTCGGCTGAGCATCCACCGATTTGTAAGGGTATTTTTTTAACGGATTCTTTTTGAACGAGAAGTCGAAAATTTGAATAAAAAAATTAAACTTTCGACTGAATAAGTCGAAAATCTTGAAAAAACGAAATTGCATACTTTCAGGGGTGGATGGTGTCAATATATGAAAATTCCATTTTGTATGGGAAGGCCTTTAATAATATCTAATTTATAATCGACATTTCTTAAATTAAGAATTTGTATTTAAATTTTTAGTTACTATCGTTTTCTTAATCTACATAGCTTACACGCCTTATTATTTTGTCGCATCATCTTATGTGAATTACGGTGTATAAAAGATTAACTTTTTCTTTGAGCTGAAAATGTGTATCACAGAAGAAGTTTTAGACTTCTATCACTGACAAATGTTCTTGCTTAAAATATGTGAAATAACAAAAGCCAGAAACACAACAATTTTTAATGTAATGAAAGTCTTTTATTCTCATTGTAAAGGCAATTTGTATAAAATGTAAACAATAAAATCATTCGTAAAAAATATAATTAAAAATATTTCTCTTTAACTTCTGGTGCTAAATAGACCAACGAAAAAATATCACACCTAGCAAGCCTTAATCTGCCAAGCAAACGTGGAATCCAAACCACCAGCAGAACCTGCCTTCCGTGCAAATACATAAGAGTAATTCTCGTCCTTCTCAAACTTGACATCTGATGCAAACATGTATTCATTGTACCTGGTGCTCTTCAAGTAACACGACTCATCGTTCAGCAGCTGAATTTTGAATGCGCTTTGATTGTCCCTGTTGTTGCCTTCAATCCAGCTGAATAAATAACGCATCTCACTGTTATACTCGAAGTTAGCATAGTAAAGGAACTCCTTGGGGTAGTCTCTGCTTCTGAATAGTATGTCATCATCTTGTCTCATTGGCATCCATTCAGCTCCTCGGGGAATGACTCTAGATGCATCAGCAACACCAGCCAAAACTCGTCGACGTTCTACGTCATAGTTGAATTTATCATTCACCGCTTGCAGGTAGACATTTTTGGCTTTGTTCCACAGACAGACAGATTCTTCGAAGAAGAGGTTTTTGGCACACTTGGGTATAGCTCCAATAACTTTGTTGAAAAAGCTTTCGATTTCCTTGCTGACATCAGCGAAATCCATTCTGTTTCTCAACTCACTTAAATCCGAAGCAATGTCGATTATGAGATCGGTGTCATTGAATAGTCCAGTGTCCTTTATTCTCCACACAAGATTGCCAATCCCTGAAATTGCTTGTGCGGTGTTGCATCGAATGAAAATATTGGCGACAATTACTCGGGGTTCGACAACTCCGTAAGACCTATCAATCAATCGTTTCATTACGAAATCAAACTCTATCGGGCAGAAGTCGTAAAGTGCATCCAACAACACTCGAACACCCTCACTCGATGAGAAATCTCCAGACCTCATGGATGTAAAGAGCACATCGACTGCAGTTATTTCAATCTGACGAATGAGCTCTAGTCTAAAAGCCGTGTAGCTGGTGCTATTGCAGTTGAGGGCTTCTTTTTCAATTGCATGCGCTAGACGTATTAGATTTAGTGCTTTGTTCTCACCATTCACAGACACCTCTTCGTATAGAGACTTCAGAACTGCGAAACAGCGGGGAGCATCGGAAACAGCAGTGGCAAAATTCAAAACGATCCTCAAATTTTCCATGGAATGAGCGTAAACTTCGTGAACAACTTTTCGTACTGCTGCAATATCACCAAGTTGGATGAACTTCTCATCTGCCAACAAGAATCTGTGGCTCCTGATGTCTGCAATGATGTCTCTGAATAGAATGGTTCTGCTCTCGAATACATTGTGCTTCTCGAATTCCATGTGAAGACCTCTCAAGCGGTTATCAATGGCAGAATAGGAGATGGTCAAATTATTCATTGCAGAAATACATGAATCACTTTCAGCACTGCGTGAATTGGAAGCCTGAATGAGGTTTTCAATTTCAGTTTGAAGTATGACCAAGCGGGATTTGAGTTCGTCGAGGCTTCCAGCTATGACTTCTCCAGCGTGCATTCGAATTATTGTGCCTTGAGCGTTGAGAAAATTGTCTTGAGCATCAACAATTGAATCTTTCAAAGGACTCTCTGTTGCTGTCCTTACCGAAACAACGGTTAAACTCCAAAGCAACAAGAAACAAACTAGCCGAGAATTCGAAGACATGTTTGAAATAAGTTACGATTCACAGGAACGAAGAACCGAACTGTACTGTGAATAATTGCTCAGGGCAGGTCGCTTTTATACAAGACAAAATCTCTAAATTTTCTTGTACCTACCTACCTACTTAAGTGTCGATATGTCATAAAATGTGTTTGTATTATTTTGTATAAAAAATGTTGTTAGGTAGATTTGTTTCAATGGGAATTAAGAAAAAGGATAAGATAAGTATACACACATTCATATTATCCTGTAATGTATTTTCCCTTCCTAAAGATTATAATTTCTTTGTTTGACTAAAATAATCTCAAACAGATGTCATGAGTTTTATTGAGTCTAGTTTGCCTGTTTATAGGTTAGGTATATGAACTTATTTGTTTTCCTATGGATGATTGCTTAAAACGATGGTCTTCCTTAAATAAGATTTATGAGATAAAAAAAAAAATTTTTTGGATGTTAATTTAAACATGCATTGTTTTAGATATTGAGAATTAATTTAAGATATTAAAGAATTGATATGATGTACAATGTACATACGTACAGTTAAGTACGTTAAAATGTTAAATGTTGGGTATAGAAGATTAGGTTGATGGTTAATATTCTCGTCTTTTTTTTGGAAGAAACCAAAGAACTTAATAGCCTTAAAGATTTCTACTTTAATTCTTGTATAGTTAAAGTTTAAATAATAGTATAATTTTTGAAAAGGTAATATTCTTGGAATTCGCTTAGTACAAAATAACAATTTGGTTTTAAATTAGAAAAGAAATTCTCAACTCATTAAACATTTTGTTTCAATCAATTAGGATCAAGAGTTAACTCTGAATTAAATTTTACAATTTGGTGGATTAACTTAAGATTACTTATCTAGATATATCTATCGGACAGATGTACCTACACTATCAAAATTGAAAGAAATCGTTTTTTCCATACTGTCGCATACAATGTCGCCCTCTCTGTTTAAATATTGAAAGCGCATTTGCAAATACAGTCGCTGAATGTTAAAGTTAATCCTGGTCTGAGAACTGCTTTTGAAATAAACTCGAGTTCAATTTATTTTCAGAATTTACTAAATCTGGTTTAATTCAAAGTCAACTCAGGCGCTGATGAAAAAACTGGCTTCTAGGATCATATTATGTTTCTAATGCTTAATTTTTAAAATTATTACAAAACGATTTTAAAATGTTTGGCAACCATAAAAAGCGAAAATCTTTTTCTATCTACTTTTATTGATTTACAAACGTGAATCCCGTATTTTTTATGATTTATTTGTTTTTTCAATTTTAGAATGATAGGTAGGTACATATATACCTATCTACGACTGATGGTAAACAAAACTTTATAACAGTTAGTAGGTCTTATCAATAATTTCTACACAGACCTTTTTGCTTTCTTATCTTAATTCCTCCACTTCGATTTATTCATTGATTGTATTAAAAAAAAAAAAAAAAACAAATATTGTTTGAGTATCTTATGCATATTTAAGCATATGATGTCTTTTCCATAACAAAGCAAAAGGAATTCCTTACGTGCGTCGCGCGGTCAGCCTCATGAACATCATACTCATCTTATATTCACATATGTATACATATTTAATATATGTTTATACACTACCTTATCTTCTTCTCATTCCATTTCGCCCATAAATCGAAAGAATGTTGTTGGTAAAAATAATATAACTTTGTTTATCGTCATCGAAACCAGTTCAGTTTGGTTGTTTGGACTCTGGTTCCGAGAATTCTGCAATTGCTGCGAGATTGAGATATACTACCTTTATAGTCATTGAAACACTGCTGCTATGTTAAGTACAGTCATCCCCGCTTAGCTGAAACTACAATTTGATAAAATTATTCTATATAATGCAAGCGGTATTTTCGCTTAAAAGATATCTGGTTCAATTAAATTTGTAGCAATACTAAAAAAAAATTAATTTTTATCATAATTTCATCAAAATGTTTAATTATGTATGTACCTAGTTGATAAATTTTTTTAACACACGAATAAAAAAGCATAGAATATTTTATTAATTGAACAAAAACAAATTTTCAATAGAGCTGTTTTTTTTTTTTTTTTTTTTTTTGAAAAAGCGAATAGCCAGCTCAAAAAATTTGTATTCCCAAACAAATAAAAGTGGTTATGAATAACTTTTTGTATTGTTTCTACACAGAACAAAAAATTATATGTTTTTGTTTGTGTGGTAAAATTGTTTTAAGTTGTTATACACTTTCACCAAAACACCAAAAAGGGCTTGTTGATCTTGAATAAAATACTCCGACGTAATTTTTTACTTTCAGTGAACTATCTATGTTTTTTTTTTTTTTGGGGGGGGGGGGGCGGCACAATAGATCTTAAGGTGGCAGTGCATTTAAAACCTCAACATTTTCATTCAACAGTTTTTTAAACGCAAGTCATTATTCAAAAAATTGGATTTGACTGTATTCAATATTTTTTAACCCACAACATCAAATAAGTAGGTATGTGCCGGCAGTGGTTTTATGTGCTTTGTTAGTTTTTTTTTTAATAGCAAGTTCGGTGAGTCAATTGCAGGTATTTCCGATTTTTAGGGATGTATTCATCAAGCTTAGCAAAGTTTAATTTAATTAAATAAAAAAATATACAAGCCAGGATCGCAAAAACTAGTTCTTGTGATTGAAAATTGTATTGTTGTTAGATACTTCATATTGCAAATTTCAGTTAACGGTAATATAACCTTATGATAAATCCTTAAAGCGAAAAGTATGAAATAAGTCTAAAGTACAAAGAAAAAGGATTTTTTCCTTAATTTGTTTCTGTTGTGAAACAAATTATTTGTAAAATTTTAAAATAGATTTTAAAAATATTCGATTTTCGACTTAAAATAATTAAATATATATGAGTATCTGATCTTTTTCTTTTAAAAAATTTAAATTAAAAAAGTCTACTAAATTTAAATTAAAAAAAAATCAACTAAAAAATTAATTTTTTGCTTGATTAATTTTTAGTTAAAAAACCATTTGTATGGCAAATATGTTTTCAAAGAAAAACTTAAAAAATACGACTAAAAATGTTTGTATACCAAGTCCGGTTATTTGTGGTCTTAAATAAAATTGCGAGATACAAGATGGGGGGAGTGTTACAAAAAAGTTTTTTTCATCTTTCTTATTATCGTAATTTCAAGTTTTATCAAAATTTCGAATAAATGTGCGTTCAAAAAAATATATTTTGGATTTAAAAAAAAAATTTCAATTTTTTTTTTTTTTGAAGACTCAATATTTCAAAAATAACTTTTTTTTTTTAACAAAATCTAGAAGATTTACATAAATATAGTTCGAATAACCGAAAATAACCTTTATGGTTATTTCTTGAAGACGACTCAAAAGATTTTCATAAAAAATATCTTGTCTGCTAAAATAAAATAAAAATAATTTTTTTTCCATCCGATTATACTTTGTAAATATTTCTATAATAAGTTGCATAAATAGGCCCTTAAGAACAACTTCTTAGCCAATGAATGAAGATGATACTATTATTTTGTTCTGGCATCTTCCTTTGCTTTTTGCTGGTGATATAAAACCAAAGTGTTCTGATCAAACTTCTCGCAGTATTACGGTTCTCATTTCACAGATCGTTTCATTGATCAATAATAAAAACAAAAAACAAATGGCTTTAATCTCTCATCAACGACTAGTTTTATTATTATTTTTATTTTGGTGTTGTTCAACTAATGTTGTTTTAAGCAGGAGAACAACAAAATCACCTTTAAAAGCTTCCTTCGATGAAGCTCAAGAAAAATTTTTAAATGCCCAAAATACAATCATTCGAATACGTGCTGGTGAATTAATTGGTGAAAGTCTCGAGGAACTGAAGACTCGTTTGAATACACTGCAAGATGAAATTCAGCAGCTTATTGAAACATCAAAAACACACACTTCGGAGAGCGAAGCTTGTGAATTTGTCATCAAAAGTATGACAAATTCATATCAATCCTTTGACGATCGATTGAGAACTCTGCAAATGGAATTCGAAGAACACTCTATGCTTGAGAATAGAACAAGTCTATTTAGAGAAATTATCGAAGACATCAGGAACAGTCGCTTCAAGTTGGCCGATGAAAAATTTATTCAACTAAATGATATTGAAGTTATACCGAAAATTGTCCATGAAGTTTACGCTCATTCTGAGGATAATTTTGGGCTCATTTTGAACTTTGCTGTTGAAGTTACAGACAGTGCCAATTGCCTTATAGTTCTTAAGACATTGTACGAGGAAATGACTGGAAATAATCACATTAAACCCCAGAAGCTTATTATTCTCGCTCAGACTTATGATAATGAAGTTCAGCACCAGAATAACAGTGGCATGAAATTCAGAGCCGAGTTAGTTCGTCAAATTAAGATAACAACAACAGATGTGCTCCTTAAAGCCATGAAGTTTGGAGACTTTTCAACAAATGTGGATATTCGAAATTTATTGGTGCAGCTTTATGACTTCAGTCCAAGTGTATCCGATGATGTGATGCAACAATTGGTAGACGAGAGCTATGGAGTCGTTGAGCCTCGAGCAATCCTTGTTCATATTTTCGTTCAGTGCAATACCCCACAGGCGGTTTCGGGAATCGCAAATCTTTTTTGGAAACTTAAAGACGTTGGACATTTGAATGATAGTGTTCTTGTGCTGGACATTGCTTCCAATCTAAGTGAGTTGCGTGAAAGAAAAGATTTCGGTGACCTTAGCAATGAATTAAGAGATGCCATGGACAAAGTAGTAAACAACATTCCCAGATGTGCCAGGAACCTGTTTTTCGAACCATCAGTCTGTCTATGGAACAAAGCCAGAAATGTCTTCGCACAAGCTGCAAATGAAACCTTCAACTTCGACAAGGAACGACGAAGGATTTTCACAAAATCCTCCGAAGGCATACCCCTCGGTGCAGCATGGATCCCAGAGAAGAAAGGTGACGATGTACTATTTAGAAATAAGCACTTTTCCAAGGAGTATCTGTATTTTGCCGAAATCGAATACAATCAGGAGATGCGTTATCTCTTCACCTGGATTGTGGGCGATAACAAGGATAAACAAAGTGCCTTTAAAATTGAATTGCTAGACGAGAACCTGTGCTACTTGAAGAGTTCCAGATTCAATGAATATATGTTTGCCTCAGATGTGACATACAAGAGAGACAACTCCTACTCGTATGTGTTCTCTTTGAAGAATGGCACTGTCGGAGGATTGGATTCTGAATTTGTGTGGCAAATTATAAGTTGTTAGTTTTAATCGAATTTCGAATCAAAAATAATCTTAATTTAGCCATAGAAATTATTTGTTTTTTTTAATAAATTTATACAAACAAAAATCAATTCAACTCACAATCAGGCGTCAATTATTTGTTTTCATTTCGTTCTTCTCTTTTTTACGATCTAAAACAGGTATTTATAGCTTTACGGGTTTAATGAAGTCGAATTTATTCTGTGGATCATGATTTTTTGTTTTGACTATTTCGGTTCATGTGATGGTTGGTAATTAATGTGTGAATTAAATTAAATGAATTCATTTGGATTTTTTAGATATAAATATTCCTATTAAACAGTGACAACGACCATTAAATGTGTCCGAATGTTTGGTTGATGCAATAATCATGTTTTGTGTATGGTGAGATACAAGTTTTACAGTTGTTATTTTTTTCAAACCAGATTTATATTGACCTGTGATAATATTATTATTAAAGTCAGTGTAAAAGGGTTAAAAATATTTTTAAAACCATTTAAGACTGGATGCTTCTTTTTTTATAGATGGGAGTTTGTTGTTTTAGAATTTAAACGTCGTCAGTTAAGTGGAAAGCAGGTAGCAAGGGCTCTACATACATTTTTAATTAATTTGTAAACCTTCTTTTTTATTAAATTTAAAGAAATTAATTGGGTTGGGTGTCGTCTGGACGGCTGCGGATGTGTGACAATGTCTTGTGTGAAAGAAAAATGTATTCTGCCTTATTTATAATAAAATAACATACCTCTGCCGCATTCACAACACTTTTTGGTTTTGACCCAATACCCGTGTTTGGAAAAGTTAATCACAGTGATGTAGGATTTTCTAAAGTAGTGAGTAGATTGTAAATAATACATGGATATAATCATAATACAGTTTCTTTTCTTCTTCTTCTGTCCTTAAAAAGCAGATCATGGGCAGCAGAAATCTATATATAAAGCAAAGTTTTTGATGTGAACTTAAGGCAGCTATGCACGCAGATGTGTATGAAAGTGGGAATTTCATGAAACAAACGACAATGATGGCATTAACAATAGGAATATTTTTTATGGTACTATAGAAAAATATTTTAAGTTAAACTAAAGAATTTATAACGGGAATTGATGAAATCAAAACATAATCTTTAACTCTAAGCTTTTGGGTAAGTCCATGTCAATAATATGAGCACTTTTAAGGTCATGTAATGTTTTAGACTTAAAAACGCTTAAAAAAAATAGAAGTCACGAATTTTCCATAGTAGTTCAAATAATTACTTGTAGCAGATATATGATTATTATTCTATAACGGTAACTATGATGAATCGTTTGAAAAAAAGCGTTAAAATATCGAAATTTAAAATGTTGTTTTTTTCTTCTCTGTTGATTGTTTAAAAAAAATTAAATGTATTTAAAAATATACCTAATATTATTATTACGAGATACTTATAAGTACCATTTCAAAATTGTATCAAAATCAATCTATAGCCATTAAAGAGATATACGACAATAACCCATTAGTGAGGCAATATTCCTCTAAAAGTCCCTTGTTTCCATTTTGTGATTTTTTTATTCAAAAATTTGGAACACAATTTTATCACAACAGCTTTAAACATTATATAATTATAGTATAGGTACACGAAGTCTAAAAAACCTAATCATTAACCCGTTTTTGAAATATCGAATTTTGAATTTTTTTTTAAATCCAAAAAACTGTCTTTTGGAAATTGTGATATCCAATATTAATTGAACTTTTGAGAAGCATCTGTTTATAAAATTTAATTTAAATCGTTTCTGTAAATAATGAAAAAATCGAAAATAATTATAAGTGGTGCTAAGGTAGATACACCTTTATTAACAACTTACATACATGCATACATACATATATGGTAAAATTAATTACTAAATACTTTAAGGAATATCGTACTTATTTTATCAGCACAGCCATTTTGTATGAAAATGGTCGGAGCTATTTTAACGAAAAATAAGATTTTCCTTTTTGGTACTTTAACAGTTGTATCAAAGGGACATACCGTTATTTTTAGTTAGACCAGTTTTTTTTATATCAAGATTTTTTTGATTAACTGCTATACCTATGCTTCCAAGTTTTGAAAAAACCGACTTGGTCTAAATATTATGTTTAAAAAAAAAAATAATAATAAATTCATTTTAAGTCGGCTACAAGCGGTTACATGACATGATCAGGCTGACCAGACGCCCCCTTTTAAAGAGGACAAGTCCTATTTTGACCTAAGAAACTTTTTGTCTTCTTTTTCAGTTTTGAATTTTTATTCTGTGAAATAAATTCACAGTAAAAAATTTGTTGAAATTTAACGCACTCATTCATCTGACAGCTCGTTCAATAACTATTTTTTTTTTCATGAAAGTGCAATGCATTGTCTGGTATAGGTATATTTTTTAATAAAAAAAAATAAATTGATACAAATTTGAAACATATTGGCGCAAAATTTTAAACAAGCTATTGGGTCTTAGCATATTACTAGTTAGCAATTTGCTAAACATTTAGTAATTTACTAGCTCTTCTACAATTTTAATCCTTTTTTTTCGATTTAAAAACTAGTAAAATACTAATTCCCTTTTATTAAAAATGGTGCATCTAAACACGTCCAAACAATGACAGTTCGTGAAAGAAAAACAAAATAAACAAACCTAAACCTAGGGAACGGACCTAATAATTTGATTTACCGTTGGCCAGATACACTCCAAAACCTTTTTCAATTTTCTTAATTTTTGCCATCATGAAAAAAAATTTAAAACATTTTGGAGTGTACCTGACCAACCATAAACCGTGCAGGGATGGTTGATACCTTTTTGGAATCAGCACCTCCATTAGCTTCAGTAACTCTTGATGGGTTCTGAAAACATTTTATTTTATTTTATTTACTTTAAAAAACAATTAGCACACGAATCATTAAAAAAAACACAATTTAACTCTTTGCCAACAAATTTTTTTCGAGGAAAATGACAGATTTCATATGGATTTAGAAAGTTACTAAAAGTTAAAGTAGCAACTTTGTGATTTTAACTTTAGTAAAATGTTAAGAGATAGCAAGTTGCTAAAATCGTTTAAATCGTTATAAGCAAAATCTTCTTTTTAACTTAGTAACTTACTAAAATGGCTTTAACATTTTACTAAATCGTTTAAAATTTTGCGCTTCTTGCAACTTGCGAAGAAAGGTAAAATAAATGTCGACTAACATGAGTTTTATAGCTTTATTCAAAGAGCCTCGTTATTTTAATGAAAAAAAGTTCACTGAAAAATATAATTAAAATGTTACCAACTTGAATATTTGTTTTTTTTTTTTCTTTGGGGGGGGGGGGGGGGGTTTTGTGGGTAACCTCTATTCATTAAAAATAGATCTGGTCACCCTAACTGTGATGGAACTAGTTTTTTTTATTTTGGACTATAAATACATATTTCATTATCTGTTTAACCGATTTAATTTAAATTTTGTACATAAAAACTTCTTCTAAATACCAATCATTTTTCAAAAATAAAACAAATTGAAATGAATCAAAACAATTTTTAAAAATTCGATGTTTAAAAAAATGGGTATGAATAATTCTACATTAACAAATACTAAACATTGACTACCCAATTATTATTTCTAATGCAAAATTATTTAATATTTAAAAAAAATATCAATTTTTTCATAAATTAAATTGATTAAATAAAATAAATTAAATAAAAAACAAATTATATTATCATTTTTAACCACCCGTTAACTTTTTTTTGTCCATCACCAGTAATTGTTGAGACTAACCTCAAAACAAATAAGAACTGTCATATTGGCTGTCACAGAAAAAAGTGCTGCCAATTTAAAGTACTCCGCTTCATAAAATCCGCCCTTTAGATGTAAGTAATTTTTTACTAAACATATATTACCTAATCTAAGAGATCTCTGTAGGAATGTAATGTTAAATATTATTTTTTTATTTTATTAACTTCTCCCGTATTTTTTAAATGAATTAAAGAAATGTCTGCTCATTTAAGGTTCAATACTCTTTTATTATTATTCTACTACAAAGCCTATAAAAAGTTTCCTTGGATGAACGTATCCGGTTAAGATTGTTAACTGAAATTCTTAAATAAAAGTCTGTGGGTCCAATTTTTGAGAAAAGAAAAATTTCTTAACAATTAAAAAAAAATATATATATGGTAAATAGTAACGTTATTTTTTGCCCTAAAAAAAAAAAAAAAAAACGTTTGAGGGGAATGTGCAATAAAGTCTTTCAGAAACAGTCGAATGGAATTGTAAGACAGACTTCTTTTTTATCATCGTTGGATGACGAACAGTCAAATTCAATTTTGATGTTATGACTACAAATTTCAAGTTCGAGTGATTTTATGAAACTAAAGATGCTCTGGTATAGTACCAAAAATATAAAAGAATAAAATAAACAATAAGGGTTTTATCGTCCGTGGTCACTAATATCATAACCGTATAATTAATTTCTCCAATAACCTTTAAAAAAAAAAAAAAACAGATTTTTTAGTATGCCTTCTGCTTTTGAATTAGTTGTTAGTACCTACCTTTAATATTACTACTTGATAGCAAATGGCCAACTAAGACTCGTCTGCCAAGTGCAGAATCATCATCTTTGTTCTAACAATTTTGCAACTTGTGTGCCATCACCTTTTCTCCCTCCAACTATATGAATAATAAAAATATAGAAGCAAGTGAATCTTACAATTTCATCACGTCCATATAAACCCGTTCATATATCCCGAACCATATCGGCGGTGAACCAATCCTTCTAGATATACGGCTATGTTAGTTAAGGTTAAGTATAGGTATACCACCACCGCCGCGGGAGGAAGTAAAGTTATAAATTTTAATAAATTACTCTTCTCTCAAAATATGTTTAGATGAAGGGTGCACTTCAATTCCACGAGTGCCCTAAAGCCACTTCATTACACATTGCTTCCAACCGCAACCAGTATACTAACCACCACCGCGCACGCCGCGCCGCGTCACAACTATAGAAGTATACAAATATTCCATCTCCAGGAATTCGAGCAGATGCGCTGGTTAACAGCTCGGCAACTGCTACTTCTACTGCTGCTGCTGAGTGTGGTGATGCGTTCTTTATTTTCATCCTTTAGCGTCCTTACTCCTTATTATTATTATTTTTTTTTTTTAATTCTTTTTCAATTTTTTTTTTTTATTATTATTTCATACCCCAGTTTAGTTTGCTCTAGTTCTTCGCCTTCTTGTTCTTTTAAAAGCTCAGTAAATTACTTTTACCTCTAATATTTGTGGCGTAGTATCCACTAACCTATTTCCTTGAATATTACACACACCGTCTCCTCCTGCGAAAAGTTGTAGGTGTGGGTTGGGAGGGCATAAGTTAGGTACATACATATACTTCGTATGTATTCCGTATATGAAATGACATTAACACTCGATGCGGTTTCTGGCTGCTAGTGCTGCTGTTACTGCTGCTGCTTCTACTGCCATGCCACTAGCATAAGCTGGTCCCATATATGGCCTGGCATTAAACGAATGCGCCAAACTAAATGAAACTTCACTCACATGGATGGCATGGCAATGGCTAAGAGATGGCGTAAGAAACCTCATTATGGTTCGCGACACCATGCATCCGAGAGAGGTTTTTTGCAAAATTTCGCTGACTTTAATTTTGTTTTCTGTGTTTGAAAGTTTTCGTAATGGAGGTGTCAATTATGCTTTGGAAAGTTTTCTTTATTTTTTGTTTCTCTCTCTCTCTCTCTTGTTCTCTCTAAAATGCCTTAACTTTTGAAACGCATTACGGTTATATTATCAGGTGTTTGTTTCATACATTATTATATTTATTCTTATACTACATGAGTATATAGTAAGTAGGTACATTGTTGTGTCGGTAAGGCAAGAATGACATAATGGAAATAAAACTTTTGCTCATGATCTAATTTAATGGCACATAATGATGATGGAAACTTCTTGAGACCGCTTGATGGTATTTAAAATGATAAAACTATGAAGGTTCGGGTGTTGTTTGGGCAAATTTTCACATGAAAACTACATCACTTAGCAACTTTTACAAAAACAAGTATGTATATATAATTAAGCATCTGATTTTTAGTGTTTAACTAAAAATTGATAAATTAAAAACAAAAATAAAGTTCCATAATTTGCTCATTTATTTTTTTAATTTTAAGTTTAAAATTTAATTTTTTTAAAACTATTTGCTAAAACTTTTCTAAACCCACAAAACCCCTGCATCACAATACTGAATCACCCTGTTGAAAGTTTACTCAACTTTCAAGGGTTAATTATTTATCGTTGCGCCCTACCGGAATACAAAATAGATAAAAGTAAGTAAGCATTATGTAGCATACTTTTATACTATTTTCTATGCAAACTCCCCCCAAAGTATGCAACAAAATTTAAATTATTGAAAGTACATATATGACGAAATAAGGTGTGTTTTTTGCAAATCCATACAGAATTGGACGAAAAAAAAAAAAAAAACAAACGACAACAACAACTTAAGTCCATATAGACTTAGTTAAGTCCAGATAAATAAAAACTGTATTACCGGCACCAATTTATTATAATTTTGATATCAATAGGTAGTTTGTATTTGTATGGAAACGTCTAAGATTTGAGATGAAACAATTTTTTTCATAAAACAAAATGGCGATTATTGTCATGGAATTTAGTTTGTTTGTCTTTTAATGAATCGAAATTCATTTCATATGGTTTTATTTAATTTTATTTCACTAAGCGCAATAATTTTAAAAGTGGCGTGGCTGATTATTTTTTGTTTTTCATGCTTCCCACAAAGCTGAAAGGGTAGTGATGGCATTTTTTAATAGTGAATGGGTTGTTTGCTGTGATTGATTTAGTAATTCCAGATGTCGTTTTTTTGGTCGAACTCCATATTGACTTTGCAAGAAAACACGCCTAATATGTACCTGCATTTCCTGTACGAGAGAGAACACAATGATTTTTGTTGTCAATTTGGTTTCTATTCTATTTTATTAATTTATAATTTTGCAAGCCCCGGGGGAATTGGACGAAAAAAAGACTCCAATTTACAAGTTAAATTAAATCCAACTACAACTAATCCCCAGCAGGTGTAACTAAAGCCCAGTGAATTGTCGGGACTCAACTTAAGGCTTAAGCAAACTGTGTTACTGGCGCGAATTACTTACCTGTTATCGATAGTTTGTATGAAAATAATATAACAAATAATCCCCGGGATTACAAAAAAACACACCTAATAATTACTAATGCCATGATACATAATATTATATGGTGAAGTGAAATTTCCGAACAAGATCGTCATCTCTACCTTTGCGATTGTATGTACCTACTGTACGTCTGTAGTTCTTAAATTATATCAATGACGTGTAGGTAACTAATTATAAAAGTAGTAGTCCGTGGCGTAATAGTTAGTGCGTTGGACTATTACGCCGAATGTTTTGGGTCGATTCCCAGCCTATGCCACCTAAAAAAACAGAAATGTTTTTTCAAGGGTTACTGCTTCTTGCGAGTAATTGACAAATCCTTGTCATGAAAAAGTTCTTCTCACCCTAGCCGTTCGGATTTGGCAGAAAACTGTAGGTCCCCTCTATTTCTGCCAATAATACGCACACAGGAATGGTTGAGAGTAGGTAACTAGACCCTGGTTCTACACGAGCTGTTACGTCGATCAACAAAGGACTACATTATGTGAATTAGCAAACACGATGGGTACGAATTGTATCCTCAGAATGTTTATCTTTTGGTTTTTAGATAGCCTTACCGCTTTTATTCCGTATACTTAGAGATAATTTTTGGGATTGCTTTTCCTTTTTCCTATAACTCAACTTTCGATAGAGCGTATAGCAGAATAAGGTTGTAAGGTATACTTCACTAACTTGCAGTGACTTGTTGTACAATTGAGGTGATAGGAGCAACAGGTGGCTAGAAGAACAAAACTGTCCTATATAGCTTTTCCTACATTTTACCAAAACTCAATCATTCCGAGTTTAAAAATATTAGATTATGAAATATTCTGTGTAATCGGTAGCCATTAATTGGCTGACTAGGTTATTTTAGTTTATTTACTAGTTAGTTAGTTAGTTAGTTAGTTAGTTAGTTAGTTAGTTAGTTAGTTACTTGCTGACTATATCAGTAACAGTGACTGGTATTTACTGTTCTACCATAAATAACGATTAAAACTTCAAGAAATAAAAAAATGTTTTTTTTTTTTTCTTTTAAAGTTGAAAAGTCAAAATTTATTTATTAACTCTCAAAATTTATTTTCACAATATCCTTATATTAAAACTCTCCCTTCCCATATATAAGCTCTTTATATAGATTTGCAATAAATTGATTAAAAAATATTCTCAAATCTCGATTCAGTATCAAAAAAATTAAATCCACAAAATGGCAAAAGAAGATTAAAATAATTCCTTTATGTTAAAAGTTCTGTTTACATTTTGGCATATAAAAGGCAGAAAATTCTATCAAATCGTCCAAGCTATATAAATGCGTTTCTTTGTATCTACGATACTGAAAATCATAAACACAATACTTCAAATAAATACCATAGTTACACATAGGCATACACAATAGACATTACACATACACACTGACTGCTCTCTTCGTTCTATGTTTTGATCTTTGAGGCAACTTTACCAAATTTCTACATTTCACAATCGATAAGATACAATATACATATGTATCTAATAAATTCGTATATTTGTGTAAAAGTTTTGAAAAAATAAAAACAAGAAAAAAAAACAAATAAAATGCAAGTTAATAACAAAAGGACTTTAGAATAAGTATCTAACGGATTTTTCCGGTGATGATGTGCCGACAAAAATCACTTTCGTCCTTCAGAACGGATGGAAATTATTGCAACACACATCCGTCCACATATGGAAACAGAAAATTCTTGTTGGTGTATAAATATATAGTAGAGTTGCTCCAGAATTTCTCCATAATATATACTCAACTCATATATGTAGGTCGTATCATTTGCGATAAAACCTAATTCGTCCATTTTCCCTTCCGGATACTCAAGCCCGGAAGATAGTTTATAGCAGCACACTATACACTACAGCCCTCCCTTACTGCTCGTACATATTCGGTGATGTTGTTCAGCCCAACAAGGGACAAAGCATAATCTGTTTGTTATTTGCTCGACTGCTGATGATTCTCCTAAATTCAGGGGGAATTTTGATGGAAAGAGGAGGAAACGGAGACTTGCCGCTTGCCATTATAGCCATCGTGTTCCAGGTGAGCTTGGACGAGATGGTGGCTAAAATTGTTGCTCTTGGCAACAATCTAAGTACCTATAAAGCTTATGATCGTATAATCCATATATGCAGGTCCACAGGCAGGTATACCTATGCATGATGATGGAAGGGAGGCAGGTGGGCAGGTATACGTAGGCCGACAGCAATCTCCGTTACCTGTTATCCTGGACAAACTCTATGGCTCTCTGCATGCATACATAGATAGATATCTTCGGATATGTATATGAATTCCCCGAGTGAGCTATATATGGATGTTGGGACCGGATATTTGTGCCCCGGCTGGTTTTGTTTCTGGCATGTACCATGTGGGCAGCATACTGCTACTCTTTTGGTCAGCTTAAATGGCTAAAACGAAGCCGAAGGTTGATGTGCTTTCAACCCTGTCAGCTAGTTTTGGAATGTATATGTATCGTTACGCATTGCCTTTTATGCATTATGCTTGCCATCTGTGCTCGATTTTGAATAAGAAAACCTATGTTTAGTTATTCAGAGATAAAATATTGTGACAAATTTGTGTTTTTCGTACCAGGTTTTAGTTCAAATGTATTATTTTCTTCACAGCACATTAATTAATGGTCCTTTTGTTAAATTTTGGCGTCAAAAATCATTATTTTTATATAGGTTGATAATGAATGGTCCAAATTGAAACTGGTGATAGGCCCGGTCATAATCTCTCAGAATTTAAGAAACCCGAATCATAACGGTTTTCCATTAGTGACTGTTTTTCTTTTATTTCGAAAAACCCCTACTTTGAACCTGGTTTTCGGTCACACTGTCCTGTCCATAATTGAATTTACTTTTATTTTTATATTTTTTTCAAAATTTGGAACCGTTATGCATACGGTATCAAAGTGCTATAAATTGTGAGAGGTTCAACCTGGCCTATCACCAGTTTTTGTTTACGCCATTGCGATTGATACCTACTCTTTATATTTAAAATGAGGATTACGGACTTCAACATTTAAGTCAGAATATGGTACCAAATTTTTAAATTAAAGAAGACTTTATCAAATTAATGTAAGAAATATCTTAAAAATTATGCTTTAATGTTTTATTTGACATTAAAGTAATTCCAATGCATATTGCATATGTACCAAATTTGAAAAATAAAGTCTAAAATGTTGTACAATGTTTCCAAGAAAAAAAAACTGATATTTGCGAAATTTTTTTGACATTTGCTTATTGAACATGTTTTGGATCAATTTTAATCAAATCTCAAAGAAATTTGATGTTTTGAAAAGTTTAATGACAACAACAAAATTTTGGGTCAACTTCTCAAAATCTCGAAATAATATAAATTTATAATTTTGAAAACCTTTAAAATATTTTGCCGGTTGTTAAATTTGAATCTGATTTCAAATTAAAAATTCTGACGGTTCACAGTTCTAAAATAGCTCAATAATCCAAATTCTATGTACAATTTTTGATTCAAGCAGCTGGTTACCACAAAATTAAATAGTGTTATAAGATTATTATTTTTTATAAGTTGTTTTGCGATCATATCAACTGTCAAAATTAATATTCTGACACAAGAATTAAATATAGCATTTTGACCGAAATTTGGGTAATTTCGGTTCAAATGTTATCTTTTGAAGTTTTTAGGGCCAAATAACAATTCGACATTTTTCTTAAAATATTTCAAAGTTTGATTTTAGGACTATACCATACCTCTCAGTTCTAATCCCTTAATAATCCACATTTGGTAACCATATTCTACGATTAACCACCTACACATCCCTGAATAATCGAGAATACGAATAATCACTATCATTCCAACGAACGTATGTATAGGTACAGCTACATATTGTTTCTATACCCAAATTCGAATCTGAATCGCTCGGCTGGATAGTCTCTCTCGGGTAAAGGTGTAAATTTGTTGGCTGTAAAATCTGTCCAATTACGTGAAAGAGTACCTCAACTACCTTATAACTATCGCACTGATGTTGAAGCTGAAGCTGAATTCCACAGCAGCTAGTCAGTAGCTCTAGTCTTAGTGCGGTGGTGGTGGTCTACAACAGGTATCCTTTTTGGCAGCAACGACAATGAGTGTAATAATTGAAATTAGCAGGCTACTCCGGGATCTGATGTGTGTGCAATTTAAGTGTGTGTGTGTGTATGTGTTAGTGTGGTTCACACGTCGGAATGTAATACCTTTACGGTCATTGTGTTAACAGTCGTTTTGGTAAATTGTTGTTCTATGTAGTTTTATGAATTCGAAACTAGATTCGAATGTGCAAAAGCATTTTCAGCATTATTCGATGCACATCATCGTCATGTTGAAATATATAGGTACAAGTACCTAGACGTATACAATCTCATATCATTGAAGCCCTTATATTCGAATTTGCCACATGCATATTTCGAGTACCTATTGCGGTAAATTTTGTTCTAATATCGTAAATCTATATTGCGTGTGCAATGTGCATGTGAGACACATTGCATATGTTTAGCAAAAGGCATTTTGGTTTCGCCACCCGTTTAAAGGATTATCCATTGTCCGGCTGTCCGTGCGTCGGTCGATTGTCCGGACCGGACCGGAGCAATCAACCTATCAAATGAGGTGAATGAATGGTCGAAGGAAACAGATCGTTAACTACGTAATTGGTTGAAATGGCTTTTGAATTAAAAATTAGCTATTTTGGTGCTTCGACTATCAAATAGTGATGGAAGAGATATTGGTATAAATGGATAACTAACATGACTATAGTAGTTTGATATGCTATATGAGGATTATTATTATTTCGTTCAAGCGTAATTATAATTACTGATGATGTAGTTTGTACTGTACACATAGATTGTATTGACAGTTAAGATTGTTGAAATTCTATTTAGTTATTGGATAAATTGAATTTTAATAATTGAACTTGTTTTCGTTGTTCTAGAAATCCTGGATTTTTATGCTGGGTTATATATATGCGTGTAATTTCTGATTATATATTTAGGTTAGGTACATTATTTTTTCTCCGGGAAGGTCATTTGTTGTATTTAGTGGCTCAGTCTGGTTGCAATTGATGGCATAAACCTATCATTCTGTTTTTGTTTTATATTTTCAGGATACCACCAAATTAAGAATTTGAGTTTTCAGTCTCAGAAATGGATCGGCTCGTTAAGAAGAACGCTGTTTGTGTCGAAAACTACTTTGTTTGATTTGGATAGTCTTTTTTCTGAAGAGGAAAATTTTCATCTTGCACATGTGGTAACAAACAGAATAATGCGTTACTAATATAAAATTTCTCCCAGGGAGCTTAATTAGAGACCTCTACTCTCGAAGTGGTTGACAAGAAAGTAAAGTATCTAGTCTCAAGATTAAGGATTATCGGTACTTACTTTCTTAAATTATCAAGCTCTCAAGCTTCAGCATGTTGATAACGATAATCAAGGATTTCTTCTTTTCGAGTTTTGGTAATTGACTCACCACGCACTCTTGACTTTTTTTCCGTTCGAGTTTTCCTTTAAATTTAGGACAATTTAGGAACCCCTGCCCAAATTCCGGTTATAAAGCTCGAAAGCGTGCTCAAAAACTTCAACAAAGGCATTGTAACTTTAAGGATTCTAGAGGGCTTCATTTGGCGGAAAAATTATTAAAAACCATTTAAACTAGAAATAATATTTTTTTACAGTAAGAAAAAAATAAACAACAAATTTCCTATTTAATAGCAAAGGTTTTCATTCCAATTCAAAACCAATACGTCTGGCACGCTGCACCTTGTATATAAGAATGACCAGATGTGATGTTCTTATCGAGGGTAGGATTATAAGATCATCGTTGTTTAGGGTTATCCCGAGAAGGCAAAAAAAAAAAACTAAAATTGAGCCTGACATAAGTCAAATTAATTTTATTTAGAAGAAGTGATCTGGGGAAAAACTGTAGAAATCTGATTACAGCCCAATGGGTATTCGTGCGAAAAACTAGTGAACCTGCAGAGGCAGACTTTCTAAAAAGTTTAAAGGCGAGTAACGATAAGAATCTAATTTCTTTATAGCCAAGGGAAAAAACTAGTAGCCCAGCCCAGCCTGCTGCTACTAAAAGTAAGGGGATATAGGAATCTTAATCCAGCCAACAGCCAACAACTCACAAAAGCATGGAGAAAGTAATAAATAGCAACGGCTAGTGTTCCTTTTCGGAGAAAAAAGAATTTACTTTACACACGAATGCACAAAGAATAGTAACTTAAAGCTAATACAGTTGCTACAAATTGAAATCAGCTGAAATCATGAGTCTATTCCATAAGCTTGGATCTATTGAAATTTCTAACGTCCTCTTGTAATGTATTCTACTACGACAAAGTGTGAACTGTAAAGACAAAGAAATAAATATAATAATTGTTAACTCATGATGTTTATCAAATGTTTAAGTAAATCAACTAGTTTTGATAACAAAAGAGGGAGATAAAGAGGCGGTATTATAAAAAACCATAATATTAGAGATCCACATTAGAAAAAGCGAGATTTAAAAAAATCAAATTAAAAATTGTATTTACTCGTACAAAAAACCGGAGTGGGAATTACAACACGAGTTTTTTAATTATCTACGAATAAATTTAAAAAAAAAGTAACACTCGTGTAAAATTTATTTGATACCTATTCATTGACAAAAATCTTCAATACAAATCGACCTTCTACCTCACTCAATCAATAGGTGCTTTTATTATAATATGTCAAATCAATCTATCAAATACAGGTATATTAATATTGTATCCTTCCAACAGTTTATATATAGGTAGGAAGAAAAAAACGAAACCATTTTCATCAACGAACAAACGCACACCATTCTTGACTCTGATTGACACTTTAAGTAATTGCGAATGGAATGAATACATCAAGTCGATTAATACACCTTCTTATACACATTCAATCTAAATTTGGGGGAGAAAATATCAAACGAGAACGACTATGACGATTCGCATTGGTTGCGGGTGGTATAACAAAAGGTCTTACATTAGCAGGAAATCTCTTTTAACGACGACAACCAAACCAACCATATTATGCCAGAGTTTCAATTTATTTATTTTTTTTATTTTTCTACAACAATCACAGAGAACATTTAAGCGGATGTTGAGCTCATCAATTTCAATTACTTTTGGCATAAATTTATTGTTTTACTTTTTTTTTCTTATTTTTTTGTATCTTTCTATGTATTTGTGTCAAAATTAAATCAATGTTATAGGAAGTAGAATGGAATTAAGGGAAAATGTCAAGTTTTACAACTTCAAAATGAGACAATTTACAATATTATTAGGAAAAAAAAGGAAACAAATTACGTGAGTTGTAAATTTGACTGAATCGATTACTTTAAGAGAATTTTTCTTTGTTTAAATGATGATTAGAATATAGGTTAAGAATTTAATTTAAGAAAGAAAATGCACTGGCTGCTGTTGGCATTTTCTAGTATACAACAGTGCCTCTGATGAACCGCTAGCAACGTCCTGTCCATTGCACATCATATTTCTGACTGAAATAAACAACGAAACTAATTTATAATATAATAAATGCCAATAGCACACGATATTTTTACAAATACAGTAAAACCCGCTTGAGAGAAAAATCCACTTATCTCAAACACTTTTTTCATCCCCGAGCATTTTTCGACCAATTCCCTATAAAACACTCCGCTTAAGCGAAACATATTTTCAGTTAAATTTTATATTTTTCATTAAAAAAAAACAAACTCTCTTTAGTGAAAAAAAAAAATTGAATCGAATAGAACAAATAGTTTGCTGAACGCTTTCACTTCTTTTTTATTTTTCACCTCCACCATTTTCAGCACAAAAATGACATTCGAATTTCTGATATGTCAGAACCATTTCATTTAATCAATCAATTATCTATTTTATTTTATTTTTTTCTAGACAATTAAAAAAAAGATAAAATAAATTTTTTCTAGCTTTCAATTTCCGCTTAATGGAATTTAAAAAAAATTTGAAAATTTTTATCACTTAAGCGGGGTTTGGTTAAGTGAAAAACCAACTTAAGAGAAAGAAATACTGTGACATTCTGCCGCTTCTCTTAAGCGGGTTTTACTGTATCTAATATATACCTACTCGAGAATAAATATTTTATGGAAGATAAATATGAAAATCCATATCTAATAAATATGAAGTGATATGGAATAGTTTATGCCAATCAGTGGATAAATAAACAAAAATATGAAACGTACCTAGTATTTTTGGTTAACGTTTTGTAAACGCAGAACGCATTACCTGCGTTATTCAATTACCTGCCGGTTTAACTGCCATCAATATTATACCAGACACCTACCACCAGTGTTGCCGCTATTCGACTTTAGTCGCATTTTGACCCTTTTTTTGCCTCATGCGACCATGATATGACTTTTTTTTTTACTTTTCTGACCCCATCTCTAGAAAAATACATGAAAAAGATAATACTCTTTTTTGTTGAAAACTATTTTCGTTTAACTAACAGCAATTAATTACATATATTTACCTATTCCACATCACAAAGTGCCAGTCCCACAGAATCTCAATCTGTAAAACGAAATAGAGTTGAAATTTGAAATGTGTTTGGTTCGACTCGATCACATTGGTGTTCGCTAAATTAAGTCGATACCATACTATGCTCTCTTAATAATCAAACTCGACCTTCCTATTCTACAGACGCATATGGGGCATAAGTCCATAAAGGATTTTTGACCCATTTAGGTGGATGGGCCAGAAGTCCACAAAAAATTCTTGTGGACTTTGGACCCATCAATTGTGGATTTCTGAAACACTTTAGTAATCTCAAAAATATTTAGTTTATTATTACTGAAAAGAACATATATTTTGCCTTTTTTAAGCCTTAAGATGCGTTTCAAGAGTTCAATAGGACTGACAACGAAAGAGAAACGTCATTCTGGTTTTGGATAGCAGGCAGCGTGGTTCGCTTTAGATTAAGTAGTTTTTTGTAATTAAAAATTAATAAAGCTTTTTGGTTAATTTGTAACAATATGCATCATATAACATCATATATTCATATATATAATTGAACGATTCCCATACATTTTATAAATTTAGCCAAAATATATAATTTCGAACTTAAAGAGTAACTTCATGCGATATAGACATGGTATTTTATTTAAATTTAATATTAAAATTAACTTAGGTACTCTTTAAAATTTTGTATGAGTTCTTAAATACATATTTTGATGTCAGCTTGTGTAGGGTCTTCGAAAACCCTCCTTTCCCTGCTCTCAAATATTTCCTTTCAAGCTTTTTGAATTGCCACATAACTATCTGATACTTCTTCATTTCCATTCTACAACGACCTGCAGCAGAATTGCTTTCTCTATAGTTGGTCCTTAAACAATTATCCAATTTCTTGAATTCCTCCTAAATCCCAAGAGCCTTTCAAACCATAACCGTAAAGTTATTATTCGTGGTGTCAAACAAACACTAGAAAATTGAAAACCTTTCTTCTGTCGCGTCGCTTTGGTCGTTTGGTGGATGCATTATACATTATTGCCATCAGCAGGAATTTAGATCTGTGAATGAGAAATGTTGCCTAAAAGAACCACGTATAAGGAGTTTTCTTCTCTTATATACCTATATCCTCTATAAGCTCCAAGTTCCTTGGATAGAAACCTATACATATTACATGCATACCTTTATCTAACTATATCACTATATAAAAATATTTTTATTTTTTTTTTCAATGACATTACCATCAAGTTCAGGACACTATGGTGGTGTGGTATATACTTTATACTCCAGTTCTGTATATTTTCTTCCTTCACGTCCTCGTCGAGAGGGATATAAACTATGCGGTAAGAATTCTTGTGTCCTGCCAAAAACGATATACACTTGCAAGTGATATCGTTGAATCACCACACAATGCTTCCTTGTTTGTTTGCGTCCTTTTTTGTTCATTGTTTCCGTTTGTATTTTTTTTTTTTTCATCAACAAAAAATAAGCAATGGTATGGAAGAAAAACCCACTCGACAGGAAAAAAATATGAGAAAAAGTCAAAAACTATAGAATAAGAATAAAACTATGATAATGTGACCGTCTGTCTGTGATGCAATTTCTTTGCAAAGGATCGGACCACCACAACATACCACCGCTTCGTTGCTGGAGTCTTCGGTGTGGCAGTGGCATATTGGTGTGGTCTCTCACTCTTTTCTGCTTTTAAGAATATAGTTTTTGGTTATTTATTTTGCTCCGGGGGGTATTTCTGCTATATAGTGATGCCGTTTTGTTTTTGTCATTTTGAATGTTCGTCTTCTTTTGCATTTATTTGTGTTTTGCAGTTTTGCCCTGCGGCTTTCTCTAAATTTTCCTTTTATTAGTATCAATAAAGGACTTGAATGATTTTACCAAGAAGAACTCGACTAAATGTTCAAAAAGTAAAATGTGTCCTTAGATATAATTTAAAATGGCAATTCTAACAAACTGTTACGATCGCATCCATATCTACCTTAATTCACGTTCAATTATTTTGTCTCAATCATTCAGTCATCACCTTTTATTTAGTTTTCAAACTTTGTGAATCGTCCTTAACTTTCAAACTGTTAAGTAGGTAAGGTATCGGTAGGAAAGGAAAACGTCTGCCCGAAAATTGTCCAATTTATTACTTATTTTCAAACTTCCACAGGCAGTTTATCTTCTTTGAGGCATTAGAAACTCGCCACATTTTGTTTACTCAACAAAATCTACAACTACTAATCGTTTGTAGCCTTAAAGCTAAATTTACAAAATACCTTGTGTATATAAGCTAAGCAGATATATAGATACTTACAACATTTTGGTCCTGCCTTGTGTGTCAACCTTTTCCATGCTCGAGTCCTTTTTGCTTTTTACATCGGATAAACATTTCCATTTCATTTGTTTCCGCGGGCGTTGTTCTTCTTTACTATAACCTTATCTATGATTTGGTTTCCTTTTTCGCGAACAAAATGAAATATAAAAAAAAAATAAATATATTTAAACCTCCTTTGGCTGAGTTTTAGGAAAACTAAAGGAGAAAACAAAAATCAAATCAATTTGTCCCTGGGGAATTCTTTGAGCGGTAAACCACCACCGACTGAGTTAAGGAATAGAAATTGACGCTCAAGGACGGAGACGAAGACGACGACGACGTGCACATAACAAAATAACGAAATTAAATAAAATCCAAGATAAAGAGATTGTGGTATGAAAAAAAAAAAAAAAACAACAAAATATACAGAAAACTTCATGCATGATGCTCTATCTATGTTTTGTGATCCAGCGATGCCATCATGTGAATAATAGATTGAAAAGGTTTTGCGTAAGGATATAGAGTATCCTCTTTCTCAGTGTTAAAGGTCTGACCTAGGTAAAGAAAGAAATGGTTCTTTGAACTCAAAAAGTTATTTTTCGGGGTGAAAGATAGAATATGATAATTTTTTTAATCTAATCCATTGATATGGGAGCTTTCTTTCGATGGAATTTGACAACACTGATGCTTGATAGATCGGGAACAAACTATAATTTGACGTTTTTAATGTCAACTGTAACCGATTGGATTGAACATTAAACGACAAACGAGACGATAAAAAGTCTTTTCTTTGACTCGTTAAAATAGCAAAAATGTAATTTCACCATCTGGACAACCTGGATTACCTGGACCACCTGGACCACCTGGACCACCTGGACCACCTGGACCACCTGGATCACCTGGATCACCTGGACCATCTGGACCACCTGGACTACCTGGGCTAACTGGATTACCTGAACCATCTGGACAACCTGGACCATCTCGACCACCTTGGTCATCAGAATGCACTAAAATTGATTGTTACCAATGGCAGATATTTAAATTTTTAATTCAGAAGATAATTGACTTGTTGAGATACCAGCCTCTGTAACACTTTATTCTTGTTTTAATGAAATTCAACCTGGAAGTTGTTATCAAATCATTCCAAGAGAGCTGCATATGTATAAATATACATACTTGAAATTTTTTACGTGCTTCCTCATATATATCTTATTAATAAAAAAAAGCCTTATTTTTATTTTGTGTGCCCTTGGGCGAAATGGTGAGTGCGTTGGGCTATCACACCAGTGCCATAGAAGTCTGTGAACAAACCCAAGCTTTTCAACGAAAATGTTCAACTTTTTTTCAGGGGTACCGTTAGAAAGTGGGAAATCCTCCAGGAGTATCTCATCCCATGATAAAATCATTCTCTTCTTACCCGTTCAGTTTCATCATATAATTGTAGGTCCCTCCATTCCGGATTACTAACAACACCCACATAGAAAAATGGTTTAATAGTTAAAGCCACTAGATCCTGTTTATCCACGAAATTGATATTATTTTTAGAAAACTTCCCTTGATTTCATCACGAATCATTTTCTCCAAATACAAAGAGATACTGGAAAATTTGACAAATATCCGAACTCACAAGATATCGATGGGGACTAAATTAAAATAATATGCCAACACTGGTTTTTCAATATTTGCTACTTCGCGAAATCAATAACCGACAAAAAAAAAAACAGCAAAATTAAATGAACACAATAGAAGACTCAGAATTGCCTATAGGCAAATCAATATTCGTTATTTGAAACCTCATTACGCCAGCAGGGGCCCATCAGGACAACACACAGAGGCATCATCACATCAGGCGCGATAGGCAAAACGATAACCAAGCAATTTTGCTTTGAATAAACACAACTTCAAAATTTGCAGCACTATTATATCCTTAAAAAGCTGGATGGTTGTGTTAAGAAGAACGAAAACGAAAACGATGAAGAAGAAAATAGAAACAGAAACAGAAACACTTACCAAGGAAACAACATCTTGAAGGGCTTTTTAGTCAAATTCAGTCATCAAATAGTTGATAAACTTGTTCAATGTAATGAATACAAGATGATTTCAAGAGGATGTCATGGGACAAACAAGGAAGCTGTTTCAATGCTATATTCGTTTTGCTACCCCTTTCGGGATAAATTGGGGGAGTGGTCGTTTGGTGGTTACTGTCATCATACCGCCCCAGAATGAATGTAGGTATATATAGAAGCTGTGAGCGCAGCAGAGTATTGTTTTAAATGAAATAACAAGGATTGAAATATCGTTTATACCAGATATATGTTGCATAGAATATCTATGTACAATATGTGCTGAAAGGATAAAATTGGGCAATCCTATAGAAAAGAGAAACAACAAACACGACAACGACGACGATAGCGCTCAGCACTCAGCTGCTGGAGAAAGTATAAAATCTGCACAACATTGTGAATTGAAAACGAAAAATAAACGAAATTGTGTCTCTGAGATGAAAATGTCCTCCATGAAGAATTAGAATCCAGTTTGTGTAACTGTTGGGGACGTTAAAAGGACGAAGATAGAGAGAGCCTATGTATGTATATGTTGGATGAATAAACTATTTTGGAACACTTTTGGCAGTAGGTAGCTATCAGAGTTGAATTGTTAAAATCATTTGGGGCATCCATGGGGGAATAAATAAATAGATTTACCATTTACGTAGATACTTAAAGATATTTGGTTGATGTGATTGAAAGGTGGAAATAGGTATGGTAATGGGATGTTATCAAGGACTACTGCAAATTGCATTACTAATCTAGGTCAAGCATTGTAATTTGATATAAAATTGTTTTTGCCGTAAGTGAAAGGTTTAAATTAGGTTCAAACATGACGGCGGAGAGCTTCGTTGTTTGATTGAAGATATTTGCCAGAAAATGTTGGATATGAAAGCACGAAATTGAAATGGCGCGAGGACATAAGTCCCTGATTCAATTTAATCATAAGTCCCAAAGGGGCTTTTGTCCCAATTGAGTGGGACATAACATTATGAAAATTCTTGAATTTACACAAAATTGAATCTTTGAATTGTACAGAAACATATACCAACCCATATAAAAAATGTTTGGTGGGACATTTGTCCCAACGTTTTTTCTTGGGACTTATTTTCCGTGCGGTTAGGGCAAAAGTTCCGAAATAGATTTGGAACTCCTGACTCACTCTTCAGGGACTTATGATCTGGGGACTAATGTCCCTACCCCCCAGCGCAGTAGGACAGATTCTTGAAACCTTTTCATGAAAAGATAAAAACTCTTGGAGAATACCTAACTCAATTTCTCTCAGGAGGCAGTACCGCTTAAAAGTTTTTAGAAATCAATATTGTATTGTCAGAATGGTTTTCAGCAATAAGTCTCATTATTAATGGGTCTACATATTCTTAATCGAATTTTTCAATGAAATAATTTATATTTTAAATGAGAAATTCAATCAAAGAAATTTACAAAATTATATGTTCTTCACCTGAATACGGGAGCAATAAGGTTTTACCGAAGTGGCTTAGCTTATTATAGGTGCCATAAATTTATCCACACATAAATAAAATTCAAAGCTCTTAAAAAAAGACTCTTAACAAGCCCGATTATATAGTATTTGGCAAGTCAATGAGGTACCAATTTTTTTTTTTTTGCAAGTTAATGTCATCATAAAATTACTTTTGCACTAAACAAAATAATTATTATGTGCCTACAAAAAAATCCCCCATCATTCAGAAAAAAAAAATATTACCTAAATTTAAGTACCCTTGAACCTACGGATACATATAGGTTATTGCTGCTTCCACGAATCACATCAAGTACACACTTGAAACTTCATAATATTTACAGATTCACCTCGCTTGAAGTGGTCCCATCGTGATTGTGTGTGTGTGTGTGTGTGTGTGTGTGTGTGTTATAAACATTTCATCAACCTGAGTGGTCTTCTTTCCCCTGCTGTAGGAAAATTAAAGCCAATTGCATTGCCACCTTTTTGCGTCTTTGTCCTCTTTCATACTTACATACATACATATATGTAGGATACGTATACGTACACACTTTACCACATTTTCACAGAAAAACTTTATGACATGGAAAATTTAGTTTTCGCTCGTCGTGAGTTTCTCGTCATCGCCCATTTGTTTTCCTCAATTTGTTCGTCTTTTCATCTCGTCCTTTAAAAGTCCTTTAGCATACGTAAAGTATATTTTATATCGAAAAAAGTGAAAACGTGTGTGAGAGTGTGGAAATGGAAATGGAAATTGCTCTTCATTGTCGGTTGATGGTAAAGCATCGGTTTGGAGGGAGGTGGGGCAGCAATGGCGGCAGTGATGATGGTGACGGATCCTCGTCATCGTCATCGTCATCATCCTCTCATCACCAAGTTGTGTTACAAAATTTCCAACTTTTAAATTTCCTCACAAAAGGACCCAATCAGTTGCCACTTGAGGAAAACATACGTTCTCTCCCTTCCGAGAGCGTTTTCAACACTCGAGTTGTTTGAAACTTTCAAATGAGTTGGAATTATTATTCGCATCGGTCTAACTTTAAAAATATGTAGTCCTAGCTGGTGGCTGTAAGGATCTGCGGCTTTTGCCTCAAACAACCCACTATACGTACTCTGCCTGCGCTGATGGGTTATGATGATGGGTAGCGAATGTGCTCTGCATTTTCTAGTTCTTCCGGTGCAGCGTTGAAAAATAATAATAGTAAAAAAAAAACTTTTTCCACACTTCATCCGGGAGAAAGAATATTTTTTTTTTTTTATTTTAACTGAACTTTTATTTGCTCTTTCGACCCGCCATTTGGTGGGATCAATTATGAGAAAAGGGTAAGAAGAAAAAAAAAGAACAAGAACAAGAATTGGTATAAATAAAGTTAAAAGCACACACAAATCAAATTAATTTTCGCTCTCTTCCAAGGAGCCACGCCCACTTGAACTTTTAGTTCAACACGAAGCCAATCATAGGACTATTCACAAATCCCTGATTATTATTCCAAATGATCCGTTTAAGGTTCTTTTTTGTGAGAATAAAATTCTCTCTCTGTGTATAGGAATTTTTTTTTTTAATTTTATTTGCATGCAAAAAGGAGTTGGAAAGGAATTATATTGAGTTTCAATTCAGAGGAATCTAGTAATGTAATCCTGCAACATCATCACCGTCATCCTGTGGTGGTACCTATAAGAAATAGTTCGCCATTCAAGAAAACTTGTGCTGTGAAGGTATGAATTTTAAACAGAATCATTTTGAGAAGATTTCTGGTAAATAGGAATTAGAAGGACTTTAGTGCTTTGCCGTTATGATTGAAAATTTTGCAAAAAAGCAAGTCTTTATGGTAAATGAGTCATTCGATTATGATTCATTGTATAATAAAATGGTTTAATTTAATAAGCACGTAAAGGTAATAAAGCAAATTATCGCAGGTACATTAGACTAGTTTATACCAATCGGCAAAATTAATTCAAATAATACGTACATCCCTTTATCTTTCTAACGGAATACTATCTCATTTTTATCTTCTTCTTAACACGATATATGTAAATACATGATTGAGGTCATACTTTTATGACACGATGTTTTTCTCGCATGATAGGTATAATTCTCGCTTGATATATTTCTCACATGATATTTTTCTAATATGATAAATTTGTCGCATGATATCTCGCATAAAATATATTTTTCACATGGTATTTTTCGCGCATGATATTACTAACTTGATATTTTTCTACCATGATATCAGATATATAGGAATTTTATCCAAGATATATTTCTCGCGTCCTATTTTTCTAGCATGATATATTTTTTGCATGATATTTTTCTAACATGATATATTTCTCGCATACTATTTTTCCAGCATGATATATTTCTCACATGAAATATTTCGCGCACGATAAATTTTTCACAATATATTTTTTTCTAACATGATATATTTCTCGCATACTATTTTTTCAGTATGATATCTTTTTTGCAGGGTATATTTCTCGCATGATATATTTTTCACACTATATTTTTCTCGCATGATATTTTTTTTACTTGATATTTTTCTACCTTGATATATAAATATATGAATCTATCGCATGATATGTTTCTTAAAAGATATATTTCTCTCGTGATATTTTTCTAGCATGATATATTTCTCGCATGATATTTTTTTCGTTTGACATATTGCCCCCATGATATATTTCTTTCATGTTATAACTATTGCAATGTTGTTCTGACATAACATAATTTCCCAAGGTTTTTTTTTTTCAAAGTCAAACGAATTGTTCCTTAAAGGCCTGAGCCCAGGATATGTCGTAGTAGCTCATAAAAGGTGTTCCCGGGAACTAATGATACAACCATCAACGTTGAATTTATCTAGATAATTCTTTTTCCACATTTTACGAGAGTAAGTACCTCCTTGATGGAAACACTCTATCATTGCAGTTTGCACTTCACCTGACAGACGAACAAAATAACCAATACACAGTTTTTTATTTTATTTCATTTTATTTTATTTTATTTTATTTTCAATTGAGTAAAATTCAATTCCGAAAGTTTTAATCGAATTTTCACATTTGAGTTCAATTTATAATGCAAATAGAAAAATAAAATGTTTGATGAAGATACACTGTGTAAATTTACATACCTACAGGTATTGGAAAACCCATCAGCAGAACTTTAATTGTATGCAGAATATTATTCTTCATCAATTTTCCCAAAAACCAAAACCGATTTATACTTTTGAATTTATATACGTTTATATGTAAATTGTACAATTGAGTTGAAAATTGGCCTGTAAGATTGAAAAAAAATATAATCTCCTTCAGTTGGTTTAAAATGAACTTACCACATTTACAAGGCTTAAACAGTAACTCTTGCTGAATAATTATTGTTGGAGATGCATAACGTTTAGTCCGAGATGGACATTATCAAGACTGTGAGTATGCATCATTCATAGACATCAGAAGGGGTAGCTATATATAAATGTAGTTACCCAAACTGATTGCCCGAAAGCCCAATAACTAAAAGTAAATTGAAAACTCTATTTAAACATTTCCACATACCGAAGACTTGGACTTGGACTTGGACCTATATAGAAAATAGAACAGGACTGAAAATTCCATTCTCCATCTTCTATAGTATAGTACATATAAAATGAACTCATTCATCAGAGTGAAGCCTTTGGCCGACACCTTCTTCACACCATAAAAAACCCGACCAGAATATCAAGACCGGATAAGACCAGAAACATGCTCTTTCGGTATAAAGTTAATTGAGTTTTGAATTGCTCCGGAATGTTAGTACATAGAACAGAAGAGTTCAGGTCTGTCTGGAACTCTGACTCTGACGCTGACCGGCTCAAGCTGATGCTATTTGCCACTGTTGCACAACTCATGCTATACATACGTACAACGGTACAACAATATCCCTCTGAGCAATTATTTTGTACATCACTTTTTTTGTGTTTCGTTAGTCTATGAGTGTATATGCTTTGCCTTTTCCTCTTCGTTCGTTACAAAACAAGAACGATGTGGGGTCCTATGGAAACGTCCAGTTTCTATACACGAGTATATACATATAACAAGAAGCCATAAAGAGATGGACAGATGAAGATAGAGAGATAAACACAAAATTTACACTAGTCCAACACTCGAAGTACAGATGGAGCAAAGTAAATGAGTTGACACCAATTTCGTATGGCAAGAGTGCTTAAGAAAGCCACCCGCTGCCACCATCACCATTTAACCCAGAGGGTTTGATGTCAGATAATGACATGATGGTTCGGAACGAGAAGACGAGGGAAAGGGATAGATATAGAAAAAGTTGCTTTTTTATTTAAATGGTTGATGTCTTCCTTCATGTCTTCTGATGCATCCCCCAACAGCTAAACACAACAACAACAACAGTTCCAGTACCCCAAATGCAATTGCAAGAAGTAATGAGCTATGAAAAGATTCAAAAAGTTTTGCACGTCATGATAAATGAGAGTACGACGAACCCTTTAACATTCCAGAGTTAGCGTCGTCATCGTCGTCGCCACCGTCGTCGTCGTCGGAAGGAGGAGTACGCTCAAGGGTTTGCATTCATTAATTCATGAGATAGAGTATGCAAAGTCAGAGTAAATGGTTTTTGCTAAATGAATGCTTCCCGGATCTTCAGCTTCCATATTATGTATAGGGGATTAAAATTTTGGTGTATATTTTTGTAAGGGGCCGTGAGAGTTTAATGATAAATTGGTGATAAATTTCGATTTGAATAGTTAATTGGTATAAATGAAAGAAAGTCTGGAGGGTCTTGTCAATATAATGGAGGAGTACCTTTAGAAAGATAAGAAAACTTAGTCTAGACCATGAATAAGCAATGCTTGAGAAAGGTTTCCTATATGCATAAAAATGCATTCGAAGAATGTTTTTCAAATAAAATTAAAAAACCAAATCCTTAACTTTTCAACATAAGGCTTTCTATCTTATACCTATACTAAGGCCCTAGATCCTTCATTGAAAAGCTTATAAGTTGTCGAATAAATTAAATTATCATTAGACATTTAAATTTAATATTCAGATTTTTTTTTGAAATTAAAATCATTAAAACAAGTTTATAATTTTGTTTTGGACATCTGATGTTGCCATTTATCAAAATTTTCCAATCAATCATTCGATTTTAACAACTGTCTTTGTTCCACGCAATATAAAAAGGTTACGCATATTATTTATAAAGCTTTTGGTAAATTAATGAGTATAAACGACAGCTTTGCTGATAGTTAGATTTTCACAGCTGATAATAAATATTGTTTAACTTTTGTAATTTATTATCGAAGTAATTTTCTCATTGTTTCATTTTTTGTAATTAAAATCCATGTAACTGGGTTACAAACAAAAACAATGTTTAATTCATTTAGAAAATTCACAATGTGTATTATCGTGTTCCAACCGAAATGGGTAATTTTTTTTTGATGTTCTTGTTTCGTGAATATCTCGTTTATTTTGATGGTTGATGAAAAGTTCCCTAAACAAAGTTGGAGAGAAATAAATTTAATTTAAACATTTTTTTACGAGTAGTATGCTCACGTAAAACAAAAATCTGGCAAAAATTGTGGCAGTGTTACCAGACTGGTGGTGTTTCGAAGCAAAATAGTGGGAACAAATCATTTTGGTGGGAATAATGGTGGGAAGAAATATATAGTATAAGAGTGTGGTTTGTTTTCTTCGGGAACATTGTTGTTAAAGTAGAAATAACGCTAGGAACAAACTTTCGATATTCATTCGTTTTGATTAAAATTTTGTGATCTTACAAAATTTTTGCTATGAAGGCACTTGTGGTTTTTAGTCGCGCGATTTTTTAATCGCAAACAAATGTAACATACATGTTTTAGTAAGAATGCAAGCATTTGCTATACAAGTAAATATCAAATAATTTTGCGACTAAAAATCTCAAAAAAAAACTGTTTCATTTTTTAATCGCTGCGATTTTCAATCTCATATGGTTGCATTCACATTTCAAATAATTGTGTCTTATTTCTTGCGACTTAAAATCGTGCGATTAAATGATATATGTATGTATGTGTATTTCTTGTTGCAAGAGCGATCTTTTGGTCCTCCAAATTTTAAATATATTTAATTTATTTTAATTTGCATCGTGTCGCCAGAAAAATTAAATGAATGTCAGACTTTTAAACATCACAATTTTTTTGATATCCTGAGCGCTCATTTCGATTTTTTGCGACCTAGCTTAGGTATATTCATTTACATTTCTCACTTTTCATAAAAGATTTTTTTATATATTTGGGTCCCTAATAGTTATATGGCAGAAAAATTTGGTGTTTTTTTTTCTTAAAGTACAAATGGTGGGTATTTTTTTTTATCCGGTTGTATTTTCAAAATCTCATCTGGTATCACTGAATTGTGACCATGTCAATTAATGTTTTTTGCTTAAAGATTTATAGGTTTGAATATGGAAATCAATAAAATGTTTTGCAAATTGGTTCTTATGTTTCTTTTCTTCAATTTCAACAGTGGGAGGATTTCCAAACACAAATACCCAAAGATCTATAACCTTTTCCCTTGAAAATCTATAATGTTGCTCCAGTAACTAACAATGTTTTAAATCGTATTCGAGAAAAACCCTAATTGATTCTTTTGAATTTCTTCATAAATCTTGAGGTGGGATTCTTCATATAGGGATTATAAAAAATGTATTCCTTTTCCAATAACTCTTGAGAAATTAATGATATCATTGAGAGGCACATCCGACATCAATTAGTGTAATAAAGCTTCTATAAGAACCATCTAGGTCCTTTCATTCAAAAAATAAATAAAAAAAAAACTCACCTTAATCTATATGCGCGCTGCGCCCTCATTGAAAAATTTGTTTATTTCCATTCTCTAATATTCCTTCAATTTTAGCCCCAAAACCGCTATTCACATTCTGACAAAACAACAATATTGATCCTCAATAGCACTTTCATCTATAGGATATAGGAGCATCTTCGAAGCTCTTCAAGTTTGGACTCTTCATCTCTCCAAGGAGCACTCTGGTACTGAATAAATCACTATAACGGAAATAACTCGGGCATCCGTTCATATATACACTTAACCATACACACAGTTAGATTATACCAAACCAACTTAAAGGTTATTCCGATATTTTCTCGGATTGCCATTGCATTGTGTTGTTTGAGTTTTTCTTTTTTTAAATTAATTCATTGCCAGAGAATGAATTTATATTGGGTGGTTCAGTTTCAGTTCAGTATACTATACAATTTAGTTGAGTTTGGTGTGCAGCTGTGGTTTTGGTTCGTGTCCTTGGCATCGCTTTTTTTCTTTCCCTTTCCATTTCTCCATTTCTTTTCCTCCCTTAAACTTTAGATGGGATGAGTAAAAAACATGAATTTATTCATTTTTCATTTTCATTTGAATTTTGCAGAGAGCTAGCTATCCTATTTTATCTCTGTAAATTCGTCCTCAAATTTAATTAAAAAATATTAACAATAATTGAAATAAAAAATGGATTGTACAAGTGCGACCAAATAAAAATGATGAAAAATGCATTGATATTGAGCAAGGTCGTTGAATCTTTTTTTTTGAAGATTTGAAGAAATAAAAATTTCAAAATAAATAATTGGTCAGTTTATATTTCAGGTTCCATGGGTTAAGGTTAGGTTGAAGAGGGTAATGACACGGTAAGCCGTAACTTGAATTTCAATAGATCCAGGTGTGAAAGTGACAGAAAATGGAAGGGAAGTTAGTGGGAAATTAAAGGTACGGGGAGCCTCCATGAATTATCCTGAATTCTAAATGAATTTTAATACGATGACTTTATCGAGTGACAAAGGGATTTGAAATTATTTTGAAATCAACGAGATTGTTATTTTCAATCAAAAGTAAAAGAGAAATTTAAATGTTATAATAGGCGTGTTTTTTTGCAAGCCCGGTGGGGATCGCAGGAAAAAAACGACCACAGGCATTAGTGACAGCAACACAGAAACAAAATGGAGTTTTCATACAAACTATCGATAGCAAGTATATAATTTATGCCGGTAACACAGTTTTTCTGTGTGCTTAAGTTAAGCCCGGAGAATTATCTGGGTTTAGCTTAGCCCGTAGGGGATTAGTTGTTGTTGTATTTAACATGGTGATTGTTTAGCACTGACGTTGTTTTTTTCGACCAATTCCCTCTGGGCTTACAAAAAAACACGCCTAATATAACCCCAAGAAAATATGTTTACCTAAGTTCACAATTCAATGTGTTTTAAGTTAATTTTTGAAAATCACATAAATTTCAATAAAAATTCCATCTGTTATCTCTGACGACAACAATTATTGGAATGTTATGCCTGACGCCTGTTTCCTCAGAGGTAACTACACGAATAAGGAAAAGAAAATGATTTATTGGTTTTTCCAGCTTTCTGTGTATTGTAAATTGTCCATTAAATTGAGATTGTATGTATAGATTTTCGAGATTCCCAAATAAAAGACAAATTTATTCGAAATAAATATTTTCATTGTTAACTATTGATCTATGCAAAGCTCAGGTATTTTTTTTTAAATAAATCAAATTGGAATCTTTGATCAAACTTAATAGGTATAATATTACAGTAATAGAAAGGAAGACATAAATAGTTAGTGAGAAATGGCGTTATCAACGTTGTCAGATATGATGGCGATTGCGATGATGGTGGTGTCAGTGATGTTGGCGGTGCCCAAATTTTAAATTATTGATTAAATAAATTTGAAAAAATCCATAAAAAATTCAAAAATTAAATAACAAAAATTGCACTTTTGTTTATATCGTTTTTTTATTGATAGAAAAAATCAGAATAAATAAATTATGATTGTAAAGGGTCATTAATTTCATGGTTTCAAGTTGGTAGCGCTGGCATTTGACACCTTTCAAACTCAACTGTCATTTGAAGTGTCATAATACTAGTTAAATATTTGCCATTTACGATTATGGATCGCTTAACAATCGAAAAAAACGCGTTAGAATTTTTAAAACTTACTACAAAAGTGGTGATTCAAACGTAGCCACTTTTTGCGCATTACACGATGATTGTGGTCGTCATTATCGACCGACTACGCCAAACAACTCGACCAATTATGACTTTATTTCGTGAGAAGTTTCCTGGTTGCGTAATTTCACGTTTCGACGGCGTCAATTGGCCACCAAGATCATGCGATTTGATACCGTTAGATTTTTTTCTATCGGGCTACGCAAAATACCTACCGTATTTATGCGAATTATCCCCAAACTCTAGACACATTAAAAACCAACATTACCTACTCAAGTTATGGCCGAGATACCGCCGGAAACGTGCAAATTACCTCAAAAGAATAGCATGCTGCGAATCTTCCCGAGGCGGCCATTTCAATGTTATTGTTTTTCACACTTAATAACAAAGTCCAAACTTTATAATGAAATAAAATTGTCATCAAAAATGTATCGCTGTGTGTGTTTTATATGGCTTTACTTTTGAAACCGAAAAATGAGAAAAAACACGCCTAATAATAAGCTTTAAAAAATACAAAAGAATTTTCCTTAGCATACTTTTTGGCCGTTAACACAAATTTCCGTTTGAAAATTCAGTTTAAATACTTTCTGAAAAATCCTTAGTTAGATTGTATCTCTAAAAACCGAAATTATGACAGAAAACTGATGATGGTTTTGCGTCCATCGCCTTAAAGTATGCTAAGAAAAAAAAATTGTAGGCTTGGACACATACGTATTTTTAAAAAAACTAAACCAGTCATTTAATTTAAGTCTACTTTTAAGGTTAAGCATATCCCTTAAAGTAGACATCAAAACAAAAACAAAGCTCTAAGCTCTGTCTGGTTTTTTAATCAATGTCTAATTTTATCGGATTGCAACCAAAGATTCAGTTGAAAAGTAAAGTCATGATTTTCAGTATAGGCAAGGCTAGTACTTTACCCCAGTTGTTGTGTGGGTATAAAGTGTGAAAAATAAGAGGTACATGAGATTATTGTAATGTTTGCACAAATTTTTCTCAAAATTCACAAAAAAATTTTAGAAATTTTTTGTATGTAGTCAAGAGAAACTTATCTTTTTCGAGATATTATGTACACACCTATACCTGCTTACAAAAAACTGAACCAACCCCTTCTAAAAACTTATCCCTAGTCCAAGTTTAGGGTATAATTTTAAGAAAGGCTTTTAAAGCATACTTTCACCCTGAATTCAAATTTGTCGGAATTTATTCGAAGTTTTTGTCCTTATTTGTCTGATTTTCCTGGGCTATAATATACATGTCGATTATGGAATACGCAATACTGGATCCGCAGTGATTCTCAGTACAGTGTTCTCTTTTCTTTTCATGACAAATGGGTTAAGTGAAAAAAGAGCACTGCACTGCGAATCACTGCGGATCCAGTATTTCGGATTCCATAATCGGCATGATAGACTTACATGTACAAAATTATCAAATCCGCATCCTTGATATTTTTCCATCGAACACTCTTAAAAGTCTTTTAAATCCATATTTTGATAGTAGTAACCCTCATTCTCATCCCACTGGAATTCATGGTACACTTAAAAAAATGCAAATATATAGCTCAAGGATATGATTTTTTTTTTTAAACAAAGAGCACCTCTTCCATTGCCATGGCCATGGAACAATAAATAAAAAATAAAAATCTAAACAAAAAACAGAGCCAACAAGAAAAAAAAACAACATCCATCCGCTACCCTATACTGTATCATGCAGTGCTGCACATCATCGCGCAGGATGCATCCATTTGCTTGCCACAATATCACTCTCTTCTCTTTTAAGGTGAAGTTCAAAGAAGTGGAAAACAATATCTCTCTACAATACAAAGTGGATTTTCTAAATAAAAAAACACACAAACACACAGAATAGGCCTCAAATACACAGAGATATAAATGAAACAACAATGACACCAAGAAATGAAAAGGAATAGTGGAAGGCATCAAAAAGGAAAAAATTAGATGAATGAAAATAAAAAAAAAAATTAAAATAAAAATCCTGACAAAGGTACCACCACATGAAGGTTAGATGGATGCTGCACTCTCTTGAATCGTAAAAGAAACTTCAAAGTCAGAATATTTTCTATTCCTCTGACATCAAGGTGAGTTGAGTATATTCTCTTTTGAAGGTCAGGGATGAAATAATTTTGACATAGAAGAAAATTTTAAATTGTCTCACAATCGAAATTGTATGGACATTTTGTAATAATTTTGTTTTTTGTTTTAATAATCTTTTATGTACCTGTACCTATACATTATTTTTCATATATGTATGTAAAAATGCTATTTATAAACTTAAAACTACTGAACCAACTTTGCTGAAATTTAAAAGTTTGTTCTTGTTATAGCAGCGAGATGGTTCAGCGATATAAAATCTGTTCATTGCCTTATTGAACGTGTTATTGGAAAGTTAAATTTTAAAATTAAGCTCTCTTAAATCTGAAGTTATTTGTTCCGCCCAAAACTAATATTTGCCCTAAAAAGTAACTATGCAAGTATTTTTCCTTTACTGAATAGCCTTGAAAAACTGATATAAATTTTCATCAAAATAAATGAAAATATTAAATTTTTCCATTTCCATATTCTTGTTTCCTGTGTGATTTTTTCATTTCTTCCCACACATTAGAATATTACATCCAGGCATACACCTCATCACGTTCAATCACGGAAGTGAGATGAAAATGTGTGGTTCGGGAATTTGGTTTTCTTTATTTCGACAAAAAAAAAATACATACCATTCGTTCTGGAAAAGCACAATATGTACAAATAAAGAGTAGGTACCTCTACATAGTTACGCCATTAGAAATATTGAATATGTTCATACAAATGTATATTTCGAAAAGAATATCTCCATAACTTTATCATTTGCCATTGCATTATAGAAAACAAAACCCCAGTTTTTTGATTCCCAAATGGTTCCTCGTAAATGTGGATTTAATGGATTTTATTATTATTGAAATTACTCCTTTTGCTGGGGATGAATCATATAATGGAGAGGACGACACGACTCATTGCCAGATAATTTTAATACAAAATTCAATTTTATGAATGAATTTCCTTTAATATTATATTCTTTTGAGCTTCAGAGAAAAGATTGGTTTTTTTCTGTGCGTGTGTTTTTTTTTGGTTATGTTCACCATAATCTTGCTGTTTGCCATTTACTTGCAGTATTACCATCAACATACAATGATTAAGGTTATGTGAATTTTAATAATAAATAAACACGTTACTTTGTGTGTGCTTGAATATTCAGTATTTTTATTTTTTTTTTTCAGGAAGAATTTAATGTTTATTTATTTTTTCTGAATTTAATTTCAGACAGAACGTGTAGGGTTCAAATAAGTTCATATTTAGTTAACTGAATTTTTAGAAAAGTTTACACGCAAAATGCAAAGGGTCGTATTTATAAACGTTGTCTAACTTTGGACAACTGTCCAACTTTGGAAAATCTGTTCAAAAACCTTGTTTATTGTGTTCGTGTAGCTGCCTAACTTAGACACAAGAGTAGATTGTCTTAACCGTTATTAAATAAAGCATATTTCCACCAATTTGAAAATAGTTAGACATTGTCTAAGTAGACAAAAATCTAATAAATACGACCGAAAATATTTAAATGTATACTTTTTTTCGTAGAAGCAATAAATTTAAAAAAAATTAGGGAACACTTTTTCCCTACAAATCAAATTGTTAACTAATTGACTGGATCAATTTAATTACAAAACTGAAAACATTTAAAGTTCCCTTACGAAAAACCTGAAACAAAACAAAATGTTTTTTTTTTCCTTTACCTTACCCAAAAGCATTTAACCGATAACCCAATAAAAACCCCTTTTTTACTTAAATATAATGCATCAGGCACTATTATGAGTAACACTATATCCAACCAATATTTTTTTCCAAACCATCATGTCAATCTTAATTGCATCCTTCAACCATCAAACATCATCTAAATCAAAAATGTTTTCCCCAATTTAATAAAATGGTTTTTTATTTATATTGCTGAATATAGCTTATTGATTTTTTTGGTTGGCTTTTGATTTATGGACGTTAGACTCTTTTTAAATATATTCATGTTCATTTTTAAGGGTAAAATAAAATTTACATCAATCATCTTTATAATAATTCGGATGGTCTGAATACGAAATCCTGGAATATTCATACTCTCCAGCTTAAAAAAAAAACAAAACAATTGACTTTAATCGTTGTGCATCTAAGTATTAAGTCGCAATAAGTTTGTCTATACTTTGTTCAACAAAAATTGTCATTACACGTTTGCCTCTCACTCTGGTTGCATTAGCTTGCATAATGCTATCCTTATTTAAAGCTCTCACAGAGTTTCCGTAGTTTGTTTTATAAATCCCTGCAAATAGGTGTTTTCTCGAAAGCTTCAAAAAGCTAAAAAAAGTAAAGCTCTTTGATACAAACCATTGAAATATCTCTAATAATTTACTTTCAATAAAGCAGCCAATAGACACTACACTTGTGTCTACACCGGTGTCGGTGTACGGAAATGTGTGCTGTGTGTGGGCTGGTGCGCACACCGATTTTCGGTGTCAGACACGGTGCGAGTAAAATCAAAAGTTTTTGATTTTTGGTGTCGGTGTCTCGATCGGTGTGGCGTGTGTGGCGGAATGCCACACCGGTGTCAGTACACCGGTGCAGACACAAGTGTAGTGTCTATGGGCTGCTTAAGGAATGGTAGCTCTGTTCCATTTGGATGTGCATATTTTTAACACACAACTATGAGCGATCAGTGTGCTATGGCTATCGGCATTGATGTAAAACGGTCATGTTGGATATTCCCAAAACTATATTATAAAATTTATTCTCTTTCATCATAACACTCGCTATAAATTTCTTCCAAATAATTAGAGCCATTTCGGAAAACCAAGAAACAATAAAAGTGGGCGTGGTAGTAGGCAAATTTTCCAGAAAATACATTTTGAATTTTTTTCTTGTTCATGAGAACACTGCCTGGCAATTTCATCCAAATCGTAAGAGCCATTATTGAGAACGCAATTTCTAAGAAAAGTGGGCGTGGTAGTGGGCGAATTTAATTTCAAAAAAAATTTCTCATTCATAACTCTACAAATTCCATCTACATCGTTAGAGCCGTTTCTGAAAACTAAGAACTAATAAATGTGGGCGTGGCAGTGGGCGGATTTTACTAAATATTTTTTTTTTTTGACTTTTGCCTCATTCATCACAACAAACTCTGAAAATTTTCTTCAAATAATTCGAGGCTTTTCAGAGAAATAGACCGACCGATTCCGAGAAACTAAGAAATAAGAAAATAGGGCGTGGCAGTGAGCGGATCTTACTTAATCTAATTTAATTTATTTTTCTCATTTATAGAAATAAATTGTGAAAATTTCAGCCGTTTTCGAGAAACCAATTACATATTTACATATAATATAGCTCGTTTAAATTAATAAGATTAATATAAAATTACAATTAAATAAAACATTAATTAGATATATCAATATTTTTCCCAGTCGATCTTATTAATTTTGTTCCGAATAATCATACTTTTCACGCTACATATAACAACACTGGTCAGTTAATTAAAAAAAAAAAAAAACGAAAAACATGTGCTATCTTCGTACCGAATTAAGTAATCATCTACAGATACATACTTGCTCTGTGAGCAACAACAAGAACAGGAGAGCCATACATAACACCATCAACTTCCCTTATCGTTTATATTAATAAGAAAGAGATAGATCTAAGCATTAATGTACCTATAATTCCAAATGTCATTATAAAAAGTCTCAATATAAATACATACCTACATACATATGTACATACATTCGTACTGAATTGTAGTTTATAGATGATGTATACATGCCCACGTCGCGTTGTGGACTTCTGTTGTGTGCGGACTTTGAACTTTTTTTGTTGTTTTATTTTGTTGTATGAGAAGCAAAACAACTACCACCATCAAAATGATGCTCGAGTCTCGACTCTCGAACTCGACGCGTTGTGGATGAAAGTTGATATTTTGCCATGAAGCGAAAACGTGTTTGGTATTCGTGTTGGTGTTCACTGTTCAGTATTATTTCTTATTTCACATATTGTAAACGTACGTGCGTCGTCGTCGCTCGATTGATGACAAATGGCTAAAAAAAAGACAATGTTTTATAAAAAACTACATGAGTTTATGAAAACAAACAGTGATCGCAGTGATTTTATCAATGACGAACGATACGAAATGTTAATTCAAGAAATAGAAGAAGCTCAATTATTTCAACAAAATAAAAAACCCCTTTCCTCAAAACAATATCGTCGTTTGAAGCGATATGATATACACAACATAAATGATACAAAAAAACTGATTGAGAAACGACAAGATAACACGAAAATGAGATTCTTTTGTAAAGCGGGTGAGGTGTTTGAAATTTTAGAATCTGCGCATTATAGACTTGGACACAAAAGCACAAGAGGTAAATTAAATGAAAATATTACAGTGGCGAGCAAAAAGCTTTTTTCTATTCATATGTTTACCTACAGAATGTATGAATTATGTAGCTACAGTTTTTTTTTTGCGTGAAGTTAATGAGAAAAATGTCATTACATAGGTACAGTCAATCAAATTCATATTCGTACAGTGTTTTTTTATTCGCGAAATCAATAACAATGAACCGTTAAAAAAATGCCAAATACATTTTTGTATTTTGTATTGTATTTAACAGTGCGTATTTCCGTAGTGTGTTTGGAATTTAAAAAAAAAAAAAAAAAATTTACAAAATGGGAAGAAAACAGTGTGAAATATCGGTTGAGCTTAGAAAAATGATTGTTAAGTATCATTATGATGGTATGCCATTAAAACAAATATCGGACCTGTTTGGTAGATTACGATCAACTGTCCAATCAGTAGTTAAAAGGTTTCAAACTGAAGATCGAATTAAAAATAAGCCGAGAAACACCACACATATTATTTATACCATCAATCATGGACCAAAAGAAATATATTGACATTTTAAAACAAAATTTGGGAAAAAGCGCACAAAAACTGGGTCTACAAAACCAGTTCACTTTCTACCAGGACAATGACCCAAAGCATAAAGCTTATAATACCCAGATGTGGCTGCTTTATAACTGCCCTAAAGTTATGGAAACTCCACCCCAGTCAACGGATATTAACCCAATCGAAAATTTATGGGACCATTTAGACCAGCAACTTAGACAACTTACTATTAGAAATGCAAGAGATCCGAAAGAGAAAATATTGCAGGAATGGGACAAAATTTCTGATGAAATAACAAAAAACCTTGTCCAATCGTTGCCAAATAGGCTTAAACATGTGATCAAAAATAAGGGATATTCCACAAAATATTAAAATTTTGTTAAATTTTTGTTTTTTACCAAGAAAAGTTAGATGTACGAATATGAATTTGTAGTCTGTTAATTGAGTTGATTGGTTTTTGTGATTAAATGTTCTGTTTTTGTTGAAGGATGGTGTTTTTTTTGTGTTTGACAATAGATGTTCCCCAGATCTCTGATTTTACAACCAAATAACACTCAAAGCTTATGTGGTTCTTGCATAAATCGAAAAAAAAGTTACTTGTTACCACTGTACGAATATGAGTTTGATTGACTGTATATGTTTTTTGGGTTTACAATTTTACACTAGTACCTTTATTATTTATAATGTTCTTTCTTTGACTAAAGAATATTCAATAAATTTATTTTTTAACATGATTTTACTTTCTATTTTAAGCTATGGAAAATGAACTGAAGAAGAAATATTGCAATATAACTCGACAAATAATAAACTTGTATCTTGCTTTATGTGAAAAATGTAAATCGAAGAAAAAAACACTGAAAACAAATTTAGAAGTACCACCTATTGTATCTGATTGCATGAACTCAAGGAGTCAAGTTGACATAGTTAACATGCAAGCTAATCCAGATAGTGAATATCGATTCATTTTGAATTATCAGGATCACTTGACAAAGTTTACAATTCTTCGTCCGCTTAAATCGAACTCGGTTGAAGAAGTCGCTTATCAACTTGTAGACATTTTTAGCCTTTTTGGCACGCCATGCATATTGCAGTTTGACTATGGACGTGAATTTGCTCAAAATGTAATTGACCATGTAGCACACTTGTGGCCTGGAGTTAAGATTGTTCATGGAAATTCAAACGCCTCAAATGCCGATCAAGAGATTCGTGATATAGTACTAGTATGGATGGCTGAAAATAGTTCAGAAAAGTGGTCAGATGGTCTTCGATTTATACAGAGCAACAAGAATCGCAATCTAAATTCAGAGACTAAGAAAAGTCCTTATGAGGCTATGTTTGGAAAACCCCACAAAATGGGACTTACAAATGCAAAAATTTCTAGTGGCATGTATGTTTCTTTAAATACTGAAGAAGAATTAGAGTTTCGTCTTAAATCGGCAACTAAAATTAAAAAAGAAGAAAATGATATCAAAAGCGAATTTGAATTTATAGAAAGTAATACATCAAATGCTGAAGAACTAGTCACTATCATTGGAGATATTTGTGATGTATTGGAAATTAAAACGGAACAAGATTTCAAAGAATCCGAAGATGAAGACTTAAAACCTGCTGACCTCAAATTACATGAAATTCCATCAACATCTGCAGAGGCAATTTCATGCCCAGTGTTACCAACTCCATATAAGCAAGGATATATAATATGTCATTGTAAGAGATATTGCCTTGATAATAAATGTAAATGTCACTCTCAGAATTTAAAATGTAATTCTAAATGTCATAATAAGATATTATGCAAGAACTTATAAAAAAAAATTCTTAAAATCCCGAGTTAATATTAAAATGAAAATATTAACATTCAAACAATTTGTCAAGTTATAAGTTATTAAACATACGAAACGTTTGTTATTTAGTTATTTTAAAAATAAGTAGATACCTACCTAATGTTGGCTGTATCAGCTCTTTAATAATTATTAATAAAAGAAAACTTTGAAATGAAATAATATTGGTCTTATTTATAAACGTTGTCTAACTCTAACTTTAGACAACTGTCTAACTTTGGAAAATGGGTTCAAAAACTTAGTTTATTGTTGTCTTATAGCAACCTAACTTAGGCACTAGTGTAGATTGTCTTAACCGTGAATAATGTGATATTTATTTTTATTAAATAAAGCATATTTCCACCAATTTGAAAATAGTTAGACAGTGTCTAATTGAATTGAATTGAATTGAATTGAATTGAATTGAATTGAATTGAATTGAATTGAATTGAATTGAATTGAATTGAATTGAATTGAATTGACTTGAATTGAATTGAATTGAATTGAATTGAATTGAATTGAATTGAATTGAATTGAATTGAATTGAATTGAATTGAATTGAATTGAATTGAATTGAATTGAATTGAATTGAATTGAATTGAATTGAATTGAATTGAATTGAATTGAATTGAATTGAATTGAATTGAATTGAATTGAATTGAATTGAATTGAATTGAATTGAATTGAATTGAATTGAATTGAATTGAATTGAATTGAATTGAATTGAATTGAATTGAATTGAATTGAATTGAATTGAATTGAATTGAATTGAATTGAATTGAATTGAATTGAATTGAATTGAATTGAATTGAATTGAATTGAATTGAATTGAATTGAATTGAATTGAATTGAATTGAATTGAATTGAATTGAATTGAATTGAATTGAATTGAATTGAATTGAATTGAATTGAATTGAATTGAATTGAATTGAATTGAATTGAATTGAATTGAATTGAATTGAATTGAATTGAATTGAATTGAATTGAATTGAATTGAATTGAATTGAATTGAATTGAATTGAATTGAATTGAATTGAATTGAATTGAATTGAATTGAATTGAATTGAATTGAATTGAATTGAATTGAATTGAATTGAATTGAATTGAATTGAATTGAATTGAATTGAATTGAATTGAATTGAATTGAATTGAATTGAATTGAATTGAATTGAATTGAATTGAATTGAATTGAATTGAATTGAATTGAATTGAATTGAATTGAATTGAATTGAATTGAATTGAATTGAATTGAATTGAATTGAATTGAATTGAATTGAATTGAATTGAATTGAATTGAATTGAATTGAATTGAATTGAATTGAATTGAATTGAATTGAATTGAATTGAATTGAATTGAATGGAATTGAATTGAATTGAATTGAATTGAATTGAATTGAATTGAATTGAATTGAATTGAATTGAATTGAATTGAATTGAATTGAATTGAATTGAATTGAATTGAATTGAATTGAATTGAATTGAATTGAATTGAATTGAATTGAATTGAATTGAATTGAATTGAATTGAATTGAATTGAATTGAATTGAATTGAATTGAATTGAATTGAATTGAATTGAATTGAATTGAATTGAATTGAATTGAATTGAATTGAATTGAATTGAATTGAATTGAATTGAATTGAATTGAATTGAATTGAATTGAATTGAATTGAATTGAATTGAATTGAATTGAATTGAATTGAATTGAATTGAATTGAATTGAATTGAATTGAATTGAATTGAATTGAATTGAATTGAATTGAATTGAATTGAATTGAATTGAATTGAATTGAATTGAATTGAATTGAATTGAATTGAATTGAATTGAATTGAATTGAATTGAATTGAATTTATTGGATTGAATTGAATTGAATTGAATTGAATTGAATTGAATTGAATTGAAATGAATTGAATTGAATTGAATTGAATTGAATTGAATTGAATTGAATTGAATTGAATTGAATTGAATTAAATTGAATTGAATTGAATTGAATTGAATTGAATTGAATTGAATTGAATTGAATTGACACAATTAATTAATTAAGGAAAAATAAATAAATCAAAAATATAAATTGTTACGTAAAAAAAAAAAACACAGGATTAAAATGCGAGTGATTGCCAGATATAAATGTTATGTTGCCGTACAAATAATAACTCTATTTTCTAAACCCTTCTCTTGTTGCGAGAAACGATTGTGGTCGATGGAACGGCAGCATTCTGCTGCGAGTCGATTATATATTTATGTAGACAAATGTTCATCGTTTGAAAATAATAAAGCTATAAAATTCAAGACTTATAGAACGACTAGTACACAGGGAGCATACATAGATATCAGTTCAAAGGGTAAAGTCAAGCCATATATGTAAGTATGTATATGCAAAAACGATTGAATATGAATATAAAAAAAAAAAAAACGATTTTATTATATCGTCCACCACACCCTCCACAGAAACCAGCCCCTAAAATTTTGTTCTCTAACATTCCAAACGATGATAGTTTCTCTTTATATAGCTACAACAAAAAATTATTGAATTCTATTTTTCCTCTACATTATATACATACATACATATGAATTGAATATGTACATCGATAAAAGAAGAAAAAATTGATTCACTTTGATATTCGTTGCCGCTCCATTTTGAAACTATGACAGTGTATATTTCGCGTTAAATCCTTTCAATTCAAACACAGATTTCGAACAATTGGCTATAAAAATAATCTGCCAATTTCATATACATACATACATACATATATACTGAAAATGCGGGAAAGGAGTCAGGAGATAAATAATTTTTTTATCTGATTCTTGGGGTATAGCAAAGGCGTTATAGGAAGTGTATAAGGAAAGAGAAAAGGATATAAGGAAGTCGGAAATCTTTAAGTTATTTGAAAGAATAACTTAAGCACTTGCAAATAATGTTAAATGACTTTGAATAAAAAAAAGAAGAGTTGCCATGTTTTTCTTTTATTTTTTGGATTTCTGTTGCAAAGTCTTAAACTTGGTTTATATGTATAGCCCAGATAAATTAGACCTAGTTTTTGACTTTATTTAACTATTAAAAGTGCAATAAAGCCATTGGAATTTATTGCATTCATATCTATATTTTCGCCTCTATATTTGGGTTCTCTGTCTCTCTCAAAAAGTTATTTTGGGGCCCTAAAATTATTGTATTCGTGCCGCCAAAAAATATGTTAGTTTTATTTTAAAGTTTTTTTAATTCTATATATTTTTTTTACTTTAGATTTCATTGCATTTTAGTTTTGGACTATATTACACTTTTTAGATTGAAATAAAATCGAAAATATTTTTGGCCTTTCATTTAGGTAATAATTTTCATTTTTTACATATTTTTTAAGTTAACTGTAAGCTCCACTTCCTGCAAAAATATAAGCCATTTTATTTAGCCTAATTTTGTGGGTAGTAAATATATTCAACACACGTTATACAAAACATATATCTACTTTACACAAATGGAATAGTTAATATCTTATCCACTATGCTTCTAAAAACAAAATACTTGGCAACCCTATAACCTATATAACATTCATACGAAAGAGAATTTATTAAAATATTTTTCAAATATTTTTTTTGTCTGCATTGCCCATTTGAATTCACTTTAGAGTCCTTTTCAAAAGTTATTTTATATAAATCCTCGATCATTCGTTCGTTTGAAATCCAGAATTTTTGATTATGAACCAATAAAACGAAATCAATCGTTAAATCGGATAAATTTGTTATTCAAAAATAATACAAATTCATAAACGTACTTTTAGGATCATCGTTTTTGATAACACATCACTGATGCCAAAGGATTTTCGATATACAAAATACACACACAGATATATACTGACTGCTCAAATAGCACAAACTCTTCCATACACAAAAACCGAAGTATTATGCCATTGAAATGGAAGTCATCCGGAGAGTATGAATTCTACATTTGGAATTTGTATACATTTTGCTTACAAAAATATGACAAATAGCCTTTTTGATGATGATGATGATGATGACGATGATCCTACAACAACTTGCCGTCCATATAAAGCTTCACCGAAACGACAGACCGCCATCAAGGACGAACCAAGCCAGATGTACATATACGGACTACGGAGTGAGCGTAGATTTATTAATGGTCATGGGATGGGTAACGTTACGACTCTGCTATCATATGTATATGGTCGGTGGAGGTGGACGGATTGGACAGTGGCTGAAATTAAATTCTGTTTTATCGTGATTTGTTCGACATGAACATAAATTTAGACTGCAACCAAGTCCAGCGATAAATATAGAGACTCAGGTCGGCGGTGGTGGTGGTGGTGGCACGGCGCCGGAGTCGAAATATCCTTGAAATCCCTCCGGGGATGAGTACGGACGGATGCGAAGTTGATGTACTGGTCAGCCCCCATAGACAGATGAGTGAAATTGAATTTCTGCTCAGAGGAGCGGGTGGATCACAAATTATGAGTTGAAAAGGAATTTATTACAGCAGCAGTGGTGTTCTGCTGCCTGCTGCTGATGTACTGTGCCCTCACCTGGCTTTGCAATGAATCATTCGCTTCATCGTCGTCGGTGGTTTGGTCAGCAGCACCCCCCCAGACACAATTATACCTACATCCCCCATACGAATAAAACTAACTGGCGAGTGCCAATGTCTGTTATCGATCGAAGGGGCTAATTGTTGTTTATAATTGGCCTGAAGATATGATAACTGCTTTTGCTGGGAAATGTGCCTTTGGGGCATATCTCCACTGCCGAAACTTCCGTTTGCCATATCGTAATATCCTCCCTAGGGCCAGGCTAAATGGGGATTGGTAAATGAAATTTGCATATTAACTGGAAACAGCAACCAGACACAGGACTCACCATCACAGAAATGATGACAAATGCTCACCGAATGATAAACCTAAATGGATGGATGTATGGGTCATGGGGTCGGGGTGATATTTTGACACAAAGTGTGAATGAATTTCGTTCTGTTCTTCTGCTGATGCTCTTCCGGCCAAGTCCCGTCCAGTCCTTTTCGTTTGAATAGAGGGTTTTTAATGTAATGGCATGTGTGCTCTGCCACCATCATATTATTAAGCTACCATAGGTACATATAACCAGGAATGGTAATGTTTCCACATTTTAGTAGGATGATTAAATGAGAAACTTGTAATTTACTTTATCACTGTTAAAATACAGGAACGATAAGAGCAACTAAATTACTTTAATTGCCATATATTCTGATCAATTTGTTAGGCCTGGAGAATTGAATTCCCTTCTGATGAGGTATGAGGCAGGCTATATTATAAGTTGGAGGATAATTTATAGGGTTATGTATATAAGTGGTGGTGTGAATTATAATAGGTACTATCTACTAAAAGAAAGCTTTCAAAATGTGGACTTAAATTGGAACCTCTGTTAAAATAATATAATATATGAAAAGCAAAACGTCAAAAATTTCCATCGATTGGATTTTTTGTTTTTGGAATCATTGATTTTACGCACATTACACAAATCTTAGGATATATGTATATTGGACAGGTTGTCAAAGTTGGAAGTGTCAGAAATTAAAAATTGCGGTTTAAATGCCCACAAGAACTACTCACCGCATAACTAGAATCAAAAACAAAACACTGAAATTAGATAAGAGAATGGGCACTGGATCCACCATTTTCCTCTATTTTGACAGATACGCAGCACTGTCATCCACTACTGTGGATTTTATGGTCTATATATAACACATCATATATTAAATATCCAAATATCTATATATGTGGATTGTGGGTATTGATTCCGGTTCTTATTCAACAAAATGTTGGACTTTTTTCTTCCATTCTATGTAATTTCAGGCAAAATTAATAATCGGTTTGTTAAAATCATTTAAAATTTTGTTTTTCTCTTACAATTAAACTTTGTTTTGGTAACTTTGCTCATAAAATAATTAAGACTGAGCTGAGCGCACAGTACTGCCAGAAGCAATGCGTTGCTAGAAGCGAAGACACGGAACATTTAGAACGACGAAAGTTTCGCCTGTCAAAATATTTTATGATAGATTCGCTCAATCGCATTAAATCTGTTTGGTTACTAAAACTTCGTACAACGTCGTACGACGACGTCGCAAAACGTTTCGTAAATTTCTGTATGTTAACTCAGAAAGTTGCAACAAGAGAGCACAATGAGAGAGTAAGAAATTTCCCTCCATTTCTGCTAGCAGAAATTTGCAAGTTTTTCAATGGAGGGAAATTTCTTGTTTAAGAACTGTCAAAGTCAGCAACTGTCATGTCTGTAACTGTGACATGTCAGTTTATTTATTTTGTGAAATAATTGTTCTATTAAAATAAAAATAGCAAAAATGGCCAAACTCAGAAATATTTCTGAAACTTTAGACGGGTAACTTTCTTTTGAAATACAATGGCCGGGTGCAAGGGATTACGTTTTACATCTGAATTTATGTCGTTGAACTCAAAAAAAAAATCTGAAATTTTAGCCGACCAATTCCAAAATTTGCTCTCTTGTTATTGAATTATTTTCAGATTCCCTTGATGTCGAAGAATCCAATATTGTATATCCATTCCATTGTACCAGTGTGGGTAGGTACTCTCATTAACAACATGTAAAGTAATTTAGACAGGCGAAATTTTCGTTGTTTTTCCGAAGTTTTCGCGTTGGTTTGGGATAGCCTTTAATGTCTATTTATCTATTATCCGATTGCGCTAAAAATTTGAATGAAACAGCCTCTTTTTTGTTACTTCAATTTTCATTTTTGTTTAAAGTTGCTTAAAAGCGGAAAATGTATGTAAATAAGTTCTCTTGAATAAAGTTTGTCGGAAAACGAATTTTTGTTTTGCCTCAGAAATTTTGGCAGTACTGGGCAGATTATAGAATTTTTAAGCAAATTGCATATTTTTTATCTTCAAAAGTTCCCAAATAAATAGAAGTAAAACACAGTAGGTAATTTATTAAATGTTCAGGATATCAAACAGAAACTTGTAAAAAACAACCAAATGCCACAATATTACAATTTTCGTTAACAAGGATTCCAGGCCGCTGATATACCAACAAAAATTATTTTTCATCTCAATCCCTTTGTCACATATACACACATCCGAATACTAAACCCCAAATGCAGTAAACTCCATCAAGCGTATAACGTTCCCAATGACCGTAATTCCCATCAGTGATTTTAATTTCACTATGGAATTTATAAACAAAATTATTATGTGAACTGTTTTGATAGAGCTCATTCACAATGAAATGCCACCACAAAATATTTTGTAAGGCTTCCTGCCATATAGTCAGGCGAAGCGATCGCCCAGTAACCCCACTTTGGTTCTGTTCCCATATAAACATTGGTCCATCATTGCTGAAATTTACATATTCACAATTTTGAGCCTATTTCGCGGTGGTGGGCGTCTAAATGGAAAGTGAGAAGTGAAATGACCTTTGTCACTATGATGGTGAGGCAACTATATACATGGATAGTGGTGGTATTCCACAGTGTGACAATTATTCAGAAAGTGGATGTCATGCTAGTTCGTTGGAACCAATGGCACACACTTTCAGTGGTCTGTTCAGTTGCTTCGCTCGGCAGGGCTCGGAGGACTCTGGACCATGTTAATACATTCGCGGTGTCACTCAAATCAGCTCAACACCCTTGACAAAATATTTTGCGGTCTTAGTGTGGATTCAATTTGGGGTGTGGTCATTGGGGTTGTTTGGTGGCGTGTATACATTTCATTACGATTAGACAAGCGTAAATGGACAAAGTTCTTCAATTCATGGATGATGTGCTTCTATCCTTGGTGTGTTCTATATATGTACATATATATTTAGTATCCCAGTGTCCAGTATGCATGGATCTATTTATTTGTCACCCTCGAGCTTCCCTATAGGGAGGGTGAAGATTATTCAGTGCCGAGGGCTTACCTCTTCTATATATTTTAATTTCCATCATGAACTCTTTTGGAGGCAAGGAAATATGAACGTGTGTGTGAGGAGTGTGTGTGTGTGTGTGGGGATGTGGACATTAAATGTCAACAACGCATTTTAGTGGATTATGCAGATGCAGGAGTTGTTGCTATTTTATAACGATGCTCGCTGCTTCTGGTGTCCTGATGGCTATTATACGGACATCATGTGAGTACAGCTCCTGAAAAAACATCAATTAAATGAAGTGTTTTTGGTTGTTTCTCGGTGGAAAGAGTTATGGTTATACAATTGTTCGCTGAAGTGTAGATACACATGTTTCGCTGAAATTTATTATGTATATGTGGCGTTGAGAGGTAGGTACATACAATACATTGCCTTGGTGAGTTTGATGAAATAGTTTGTTTTTGCTATTCGCGAATTTGAGATGAGTTAGAAATAAAATGAAAAATAAAAAACAACAAATTTTTGCAACAAGTATTTTTTTTTTACTATTTTATCTACATACGCTGGGGTTTGTTTTTAGAATACCTAGAAAACAATTGGAAAAAAATTAGATTTTTTATTTGAGTTTGAAAAATAAAGTTGGTTTGTAATTTTTATGTTTGCTTTTCACATACATATATAGAGGTAAAAATAAGAATTAAATGTTAAATAAATATCAACATGAATTTTGATATTTAAATAGAAAAAGTAAATCAATTAAAACTTGCGGTTTTTATATTTTCAATATAAAAGTGTGTTTATCTTTATTGAACCATTTTAGTTACAAATGGGTATGTAGATTGTAGAGGTAGACCCACCTAACATACACGTGCAAGTTATAATGTACTGCCACATATATATGTAGGTATATATAAAACTCAGGAATTCGAAAATTCTGGGATTCACAAAAAAAAACATTGAATTCTTTAGTAACATTGGTAAAATTCCGAAATATTTCGTTTTAGTGATTAATTTGGGATCTTTGGTAATATTTTTTTTTTTTTTTTGACAACAGCACAGGATTTAAACTCCCTTTATCTCTATCCCTTTATCTCTATCCCTAAAATTCTTAGTTTATCGGTAAATTCTACAAATTCGGTATTTTACGTACATAATTAAAATATATTAACTAATTATGTTAAATATAACTATGTAAGTGTTAATTGCTATTTTTAACCAAGTCAATGCGGTTAAATAAATTTTGGTAGCGTTTTATTTTTTTTCAAAAATTATGGACCATTATGGTATTTTTAATGCAACAACATTTTCACCAAATTTAAAACAGTTAGTAAATTTCTTCCGTTCAGGGGAGTTTTTGTAGGAATTTACTTTTATAAAATCCTTTAAATCAATTTCAACGTCTCTCTTGTTTAATTAACCTTAAAATATTAATTAACTTTTTAAAGAGTGATTGAAGCAATAAGTGTGTAAAATATTGTTTTTTTGAAATTTTTCCTAAACTATTGCAATTTTAAAATTGGAAATCAAATTGATGGTGCCTTCAAACACCTTTTTAGTATGAAATTAAAACTACACTTTGGCATAGCATAAAACTTAACAAGATGACGTAAGAAATTTAAATAATTCTAAGCTTATCCACTTATAATTTTCTTGTTTCTTGCAATAAGTTTCCCACTGATTTTAGATTGAAGCATCTATAATAGCTTCTGGTTCCTTTTCTTGGTGCATTTCAGCATTTATCTTATATCAAAGTACATAAAACCTTTTTGTCATAGAACCCTAGCTTAAGACATTGTTATATAGAAGTGAAAGTGAGTTGTTATTCCTTTGATAAGGATCTATCGACTTATATAATGTATAATATGTAATATAATCTATTTAAATAATCGAACTTAATTTTTCCGAAGATACTTAAAAGGCGTATCTTTTACGTATTCTTTTATATTTCGTTCATCTGATGCTAAAGAATTCAATATTAAGTATTCCTATGCAGTTAAGCAAAAAAATACTAGGTTAGGTAAATACCTTAAACAAGCAAATATAAATTATTTTCTTAATTTAAATTATCAAACTTCCTTTTTTTAATAATACCTACATACATACCTAGATGTAATTTACAATACCAGCACCACCCTAATTTGGTAAAAAAAAATATTCTTTTCTAGAAATCTCTTGAGATATATCTTCAGTAACTATAATTGCCAACGACCGCCATGCCACAAGCTGAAAGTTTCTTCAAAACTTTCAACTTTTGAACATAAATACATGTGAAGCCATAATTCTCTCAACTAGCCTCTCTCTCTCTCTCTTTTACACCAAAAAGCAAATTTCTTAGTTACATATAATATAAATGCTGTGGTCGGTAAGGCACTTATGGGAAACTTGTTCTTCTTGGTATATAACTGTACCTATAAACTTTACAGTTTTATAGGACAGCCACAGCACAAAACGATTTACTCGTTTCCTGATGGTTTTTTACGCCCATCCCATGAGCATCACCCTTTAATAATTCTCATTCCCTTTGATCCACGTCCAGTTGGTTTGGAGCGAGGAATAAAGCCCTGCGTCCCTGCCGGCAAATTAAGAAAAATTACCCCAAAAGAGAATTAAATAAAAGAACAAAAAAAAAATGAGCGGAAAAAAAAAATATTGCACAACCAAGGAGAGCGATAATTGATAATTAATTGATTTTATGATTCATTGAATGGTGGCGCTCCCTTAGACGGCCAACAACCGACCAGCAAATTAATATAATAACTTTTAATTATTTATTGCACTCTAGGGTGCATGGTGCGAAATGTATAGGGTCTGGGGCATGCATGCCCACAATTACCACACACCCTACATTGTATCTATGGGATGATTTTGCCCCAGCATAAGCAACAGGGTACACAACAACAACAAAAAGATTCTGGTACTTCTCAAATCTCAACAAAAGTCTTTTTTTAATAGTTTGTGATTCGAGGAAGATGGGTGACGTTGCGTTGCGTTGGCAGCAGATACGATTCTCCATTGTGTACTCTTTTTCCATGCATCAGGAATCTTGGTTTTGTTGTACCATACACACCTGTCAAGTGTGCATAAGGTATACGGCAATGGCAAACCTGCTGAAACTCTCTGCTTATACGAAGTTATGGCAGTTGGAAGATAATTTTTGTTTGTGAAAATATCCTCAGGGATGAAAGAATCTTTCAGTTGTTATCCTTTTAAGACAACATAAGATGATATGTAAGCAGGAACATAATATTTTTAATGGATTTGCATATAAAAAGATGAATGAAATGAAGTCATGTTATTATATGACATATAAAATTTGTTTTCACAACCAAACATAAATAAGCTTTTGGTTTTGACTTCGTTTAACACACTTGGATTTACTACACTTTACCCTTTTTTTTTATTTAAAAACCGTCCACTTCGGGCACCCATAGTTTCATATCACATACGCTGTGTAAATACTTAGAACCAAAAATAACGGTACCTACTTAGAATAAAAATGTTAAAAAACGTCAAGAAAAATTTAATTTTTTATCAAAAACAGCTCCTTACGATTTTAATTTAATTTTTAATTTTGATTTAAAAAAGAATGATTCCTGGTTTGAAAAAAAGCCATAGCACCCCGTTTTAAGTGTTGCCGTTGTTGGTTTCTATTTTTTTTTTTTCAATTCTAGGTATTTTTTCTTTAGAAAATCGTCTCCCACCTTAAAAAGCAAAAAAATTTACCCGATTTGCCATTCCAGCATAGTTGAGGAACATTAAAAATGAAAAAAGCTTTATGTATTTATGTATGTACATTGAATGTCAAATTTAAATGTTGAGCAACTTTTCTGAACATAGGTACCAACATCATAACTTTTCTAAAAAGGGTCAAATACATGTGGTTTAAAAAATTATTGTTTTGTATTAAATTTTTGTTTCTATTAAATACGCAATTTAATAGGGTTTTTCATATATAGTTTTATGTGACTGTGCAATGATTTAATACAAAAAATGTAGTCCGATATTCTAGCTAAATTTTAAGACCTTAATGAACGGATTATTAGAACCGAAGTTATAAGCAAGCAAAACCAAACACAATGTATCCTTACAATTATTATTATACCGACTACAAATTTAGGTAGGTACATATGAACATTTCGCATTTTTTTTCCGACGCGAAGCAAATTTGCCACGATTGTGGTTTTTTATTACACAAACTCCGCCGCCGCCGCCGGCTTTAGAATACTATATTCCTCTCGCCAATTGGTGGTTGAAAGTATTTTAATGCTTTTTTTTTTAATCAACTTCCTCGTTGAATTAAATTATTTTTTCGATATTTATTTTCATGTTTTTAGTATAAAATTTTGAATGATTTTGAAAATTTTTTGCTCTAACACGCCAGTCATTTTTCCTTTAATTATATACCTTAATATTGAAAATCGGATAATTGGATCGAAAGATATAAGCATTTAAGTAAACGCAAATCGGATATTTTTCGGATTTCGCAAAAATCATCATCAAAAACATACCCATTTTTTTCCTACGAACATTTCTCCTTTTTTTCTGTCCGTTTTATCATCTTCTTCGTTTTCTGTTTCCTCAAACTAGTAACAACAAAGCATGAACGAAATAATTTTGTTTATTTTGTTTAGTTTGTTTATTTTTTTTATTTTGTTGATTTTGTTTATTTTGTTTATTCCCCTCACGTTTCGCCCCCTTTGTCTACTAGGCGTTTCATATTTTTTTGATTTTTTTATATTGTATGCCTCCGTTTAAACATTTCTAATGTTAAAAAATATTGCCCCTCGCAAATTATTTTCTTCTTGTTTCGACTAAACCTATACGCTCTAGCTTTTCGTCGTATCTTATGCGAATCAGAATTTCTTTCCATCGAAGAAGGACAGTGGCTTAAGGGGTATGCTCCAGTTGAACGTCAAAAAAATATTATTACCTAAGCTTTAAAAAATTTAAACTGTACACTTTTTTTTAATTTCCCACTACACTACTAAAACAGAAATAGATTTGGAAACAAAACGGAACCCTGAGGCAAACCAAAATTTACTTTTTGAAGTTCTGATTTGAAGCCATCCAATCAAACTTGTATTGAGATTTAACGTTAAGAGAGCTTAATGCTAAAAGAACTCCATAGAATCATTTTTCCAATTTTCGGCTTTCTCATTCATTATCAACAAAGCCGGTTTTAATTAATTTTTTTTTTTCCAAAAAGATTCTAAAAGGTATAATTATAGTATTATTTATCAAAATTTTCGAACAACAAATTATTTCTTCGATTTTTCGTAATAATTCTAAAATAAATATTATTTTGGAATTACATATTATTATGAAATAGATATTTTAAAAACTGGTTGATAAATTTTTTCTCGGGTAAAGTTAAAAGAAAAGATCTCATCAAGCGTCAACACAAGAGGCACAATCTTTCAAAGATCCGTCCAATTACTCCGATGTGCCAACGATATTGACATAATTGGAAGAACGCAGCGTGATGTCAGTGGAGCGTTTGTGAACATTGAGGTGGAAATGAAGAAGATGGGCTTAGTGGTCAATGAGGGTAAGACCAAGTATATGCTGTCACCAAGAAAGGACACTCAACACCGACGACGCCTTGGACAGAACGTCACCATAGACAGCTATAACTTTGAGGTAGTTAAAGACTTTGTCTACCTAGGCGCAGCGCCGCCGCCATTAATTCAGACAACGACACCAGCGCTGAAATCAAACGGAGGATAACTCTTGCCAATCGCTGCTTCTTTGGAATAAGAAGGCAATTGAGTAGCAAAGTCTTCTCTCGAGCAACTAAAGTGTCCCTCTACAAAACACTTATCATCCCGGTCCTTATATATGGCGCAGAGGCATGGCGTGGACCTTGTCAAAACTGGATGAGAAGGCTTTACGATGTTTCGGGAGGAAAATTCTCCGGGTAATTTTTGGTCCCGTCTGCTTAGATGGTGAGTGGAGGAGAAGATACATTCAAAAACTGTACATGCTGTACAGAGAGACTGACCTTGTCAAATGAGTCAAGGTCCAACGACTTAGAAGGCTGGGTCATGTAGAGCGAATGGACCCCAACGCTCCGACCCGTAAAGTCTTCGAATCCAATATCGAGGGTAGGCGCAGTAGAAGAAGACCGCGAATTTGGTGGCGCACGCAGGTGGGAGAGGACCTCAAGCAACTTGGCGAGCGAAACTGGAGACAGCTAGCTAGGGACCGAGCTGGTTGGAGAGGGATGTTGGTTGAGGCCCTGGTTCATCCCGGACTGTAGCGCCACCTTAAGCAAATAAGTAAAGTAAATGCTATTCTATTACAGATAATAATTACATATACATACATATGTCACATCATCAAGTCTGAAAGCCCTTTACCTTCCTAATTTAAAAGACCCTAGGTCTTACTGGCATATATATGTTTGTGTTTGTTTTTTTTTACCTTCTTCAACAAAATCCAATCGGTTGATCGAACTATTCTGATTTGATAAGGTAGCTGTTATCTTTTTGTATGTATAATTCCCCCCACAAATTTAATCAAAGTGGGAACTTCTCTTCTTTTTTAACATATGTATCAGAGTCAATAAGAAACTTCTTATAAAGCAATACAAATAAACGAAATGTTTTTGAATATAAAAAAAAACTATCTCCATATTGCAATACTTTCTTCATTTATCTACATCACACAGATTATAATAGTTCAAGGTCATTTCAAATGGTTTTAAAATTTTATCATCCACATTCATTGTCCTTGAATCATCAAAAAAAAAAAAAAAAACACACACACAAAATATTTCTACCATTAAATCATATTTGTCCATCAATCATCCCAAAACAAAATCGTTTATCCTTTTTAAACCGATTTCAAATTCTACCAAAGGATGTGCCAATTTTGATTTGTTCAGGACATTTCATTCAACTTTAGCTGACGACCCCAATCGAAATCCTTGTCCCATTTAAATTCTTAATTCTTGAAAATCAATTCACCCGTTGGCTTTATTGGCAGATATACATACCTACATAAGTTGGGTAGGGTATATATGCTCGCTTAGGGGATTGCCATCAGAAATGTGTACATATACCCGTAGCTATAACCAAAGCGAAAGCATAATAATTACATTCTTCGATCCTTAATCAATTTTCATTTTGGGGGCTAAAGGAATTGTGTTTGCGCCTAGCGGCATTTATTGTACGTATATATAGATAGATACATATTTGGAAATTATCCACCAAATGGTATCCTTGTCACGCCCTATGACGGGGGTAAAATTATGTTTTTTTTTTTCTCTTTTTTTATTTTAATAAACTTTAAGCCCTGGCATCAGCAACCCCTTTAAAGCGAATTCTACACTGGCGATTAGGGGAGATTTAGGATGGTCTTTAAAGCGACTCTTGCAATTTCGCAACAAGAATATTGGAAGCGTTAGGCGCATGGTGATGTTTATTGTGTTTGCCAAACGAGAAAGAAACCAATTCACTGATTGGGGTAGGAAAATATAAAGGAACAACAAAATAAGAAGAGGAAAGTCTTTGGCAGATAGGCCCCGAGGGGTGCGATAAAGTACACAAAGTCCTTAAATTCTCCACTGAGCCTTATTTATTGCTGCGAGGCTATAAAATTGAAGACAATTTTCTTGTTGTTATTGTTGTTGTTGTTTTTTTTTTTTTTGGTTTGTATATTTTTGTGTGATGAAACCAAAATGTGGGTGTTTGGGTTGCCATATGTGTGGCAATGGTGCACTGTCATGTTATTGGTTTTTATGGTGAGATATCAACAACTCCCTCATTCGTGACAGTGATTTGAAGCCCACGCGTCAATAATAAAATTAAAAAAAAAATCCCATTAAGAGTTGTTAATCGCATCAATTACTTTCATAAGCGTGTGTTGTAACAAATTATCCTTCTTTCATATAAGGGCTTCATTCCGTCGTCGTCATGTTAACATCTTGTTAACACATGAGATTAAAAGAAAAAAAAAATCTCCACTTTTTCCGTAAAAAAAGACTTCCCAGAAATAAAAGAAGAAACAAAAAAAGAACTAACCCACGTTGAGCACTTTAACTTGTAATCTAAGTACAAGCGAGCATATGCATCACACTGTTAAATATTTAATTTACCCACAGATCCTTATATGTACATTTTGTTATTCTTGGTGATGATGCATTATATTGTAGTATAATGCAACACAATCATCCATTTGCATTTATAGTGAGAGGAACACCATCACTACATATGTTCTTCTCCTGCATGGAATGGTATGGCATCACCGACCGTGGTGCTTGCATTCTACAACAACGATTAAAGTTAATAATTTAAAACATCCTTTTCTATATATTCTGTTATAACGGGTGTTTTGCAAGGGAATAAGAACGGGATAGCTCGTGTTTTATAGTTGTAATTGTAGTTGTAGTTTGTATATAGTGGAAACTACATATATGTATGTATATTTATAGTGAGCGGAAAATGTCTGGAAGAAGGAACCCAGTGTATGTGATTTTCCAAGAATAAGTAAACGGAAGTTCCTTTTTTTTTATTGGAACAATTTAAGCATGTACCATACCTACACTTGCAGTGAAGCATTGTTTTCACTTAATATTTTGAGTGAGTGAGTTTGTTGGTGATTTGCAAGGATTTTTTTCCTTATACCTACTGCTTGTAGTTGTACCTTTAAGGTTATTTAATTTTTTTTTTTTTGATTTTCGAGCAAAATGCGGAAGTTTTAATGCAACTGAGATGAAAATAAATTTAAAAATTGTTCATTAAAAATGAAAAAATGAAAAAATTTTCAAGCTTTTGTTTAAATTGCTGCTACAAAAGGCCTGTTTAGAATGGTCTTTGGAATAATGAGGTTGCATATCCAAATTGATTGTTTACCCCGAGAAATATAAAAAATAATAAAATATACTTATGTATATTGTGTGTAGCCGGAATTAAAGACTTTTGGATTTTCTATTGCAGGTTTTCGGATTTTTGGTCTTCTGGATTGTGGGTTCTTGGCATTTTTGGTTTTCTGGATTTTGTGTTTTTTTGTATTGTGGGTAGTCTGGGTTATGGGTTTTCTGAGTTTTGGATTTTTTTAATTGTGGGTTTCGGAATTTCTGGTTTTCGAGATTTTTGGAGTTTCGGATTTAAGATTTCGGTTTTCGCAACTTTTATAATTTTAAAGGGATTTGGGTTTTCGGGATTTTGGGTTTTCTGGATTTTGGATTTTCTAGATTGTTGGTTTCGGAATTTCTGGTTTTCGAGATTTTTGGTTTTCTTGATTGTGAGTCTTCGGGATTTTGGGTTTTCAGGTTTTTCGGAACTTGTGAATTTCGAAATTTTGGATTTTTGATTTCGGTTTTCGTAACTTTTCGAATTTTTCGGGATTTTGGGTTTTCTGGATTTTGGATTTTCGGAATTTCTGGTTTTCGAGATTTTTGGTTTTCTTGATTGTGAGTCTTCGGGATTTTGGGTTTTCAGGTTTTTCGGAACTTGTGAATTTCGAAATTTTGGATTTTTGATTTCGGTTTTCGTAACTTTTCGAATTTTTCGGGATTTTGGGTTTTCTGGATTTTGGATTTTCGGAATTTCGGGTTTTCGAGATTTTCGGAGTTTCGGATTTAAGATTTCGGTTTTCGGAACTTTTATAATTTTAAAGGGATTTTGGGTTTTCGGGATTTTGGGTTTTCTGGATTTTGGATTTTCTAGATTGTTGGTTTCGGAATTTCTGGTTTTCGAGATTTTTGGTTTTCTTGATTGTGAGTCATCGGGATTTTGAGTTTTCGGGATTTTCGGAACTTGTGATTTTTGATTTCGGTTTTCGTAACTTTTCGAATTTTTCGGGATTTTGGATTTTCGGAATTTCGGGTTTTCGAGATTTTCGGAGTTTCGGATTTAAGATTTCGGTTTTCGCAACTTTTATAATTTTAAAGGGATTTGGGTTTTCGGGATTTTGGGTTTTCTGGATTTTGGATTTTCTAGATTGTTGGTTTCGGAATTTCTGGTTTTCGAGATTTTTGGTTTTCTTGATTGTGAGTCATCGGGATTTTGAGTTTTCGGGATTTTCGGAACTTGTGATTTTTGATTTCGGTTTTCGTAACTTTTCGAATTTTTCGGGATTTTGGGTTTTCTGGATTTTGGATTTTCGGAATTTCGGGTTTTCAAGATTTTCGGAGTTTCGGATTTAAGATTTCGGTTTTCGCAACTTTTATAATTTTAAAGGGATTTTGGGTTTTCGGGTTTTGGGTTTTCTGGATTTTGGATTTTCTGGATTGTTGGTTTCGGAATTTCTGGTTTTCGAGATTTTTGGTTTTCTTGATTGTGAGTCTTCGGGATTTTGGGTTTTCAGGATTTTCGGAACTTGTGATTTTCGAAATTTTGGATTTATGATTTCGGTTTTCGCAACTTTTAGAATTTTGAAGGGTATAGGGATGAAAGACAAATAAAAATTCACACAAAAAAAAACAAACATTTATTTTTGAATACAGTAAAACACTTGGCTATAAAATAAGAAAATTAGCGAATATAGATATTGGATACCTATGTGCTTTGTTTAAAGGTTGTCATATTTTTTTTCTTCAAAAGTGGACACCTATCAATATAAAAGTTTTACTCATCGGATCTTAAATCACTGGACTAAGCATATGGTCAATTTAAGAGCCTATGGTCTGTGGCAGGAAGCATTCAATTTTGTACTTCTGATGGATGAATTAAACGTTGTATATAAAAACGTTATTAATAAAAAATCGTTGAAGTCGTTTTTGAGAAAATTTCAAATGACTAAAATCATTGTATGACCACCTACTCGAAAAATGCTCCGTAGGTAACAAATCTGAAGCACAGACAAATAGACAAACAGAAAGTATGACGAAACCAATTTCTTCGAACTTCTCAATCATCGAATAGTGTTCATTTTTATTACATTTAGTTTTACACGAAACCAATACTTGGCCTATATAGGTAAAGAGAGCCCTTGGTTTTGGACATAAAGTTTCAATCTTTAAACACCCTTTGGTTTGTTCTAATAAAACCTACATCATATTTTTCCATACATCGTCCATCATATACCGACTGGGATTCAAACAGTAGTCATTTAAGGAGCTCTGCCTTCAATTCGAAGATATAAGGATCACGATAGGTGATAATCTCAAAAAATTCTTCCACATTTTTGACAATTTAAAATCCAAATGTTTTTATTACTATATTTGTGACGCAGTCAGTGTACATTAAATTTTGCAGCATTTTCTTGACGTGAGCAAAATATATCATAATCTTGCGTCAGATTAAAGCCCACACATATTTTTTTTATTTTCCTCAGATCTATTTTGATGCCTTGTAAACAGAAGCCGGTTCCCGGTTGCACTTATTCAACTCTAATGAATTAGTTCATGTGGTTCAAAACTATTTGGCATTGAAATAATAGTCAATCTCACCATAAACAAAGTGCTTTCCATATGCATAACAAAAATCTTGACTTATTGTATCTTAATATGTTTGTACTTGATTATTTTTATATACTTATATGAAAAAAATGGGTGGTTCAAGAATAAGTGACCACTAACTGTGAAACTTGTATTTTTTTGCATTTTATATTACACGTGCTGTTTATTTATATATTTATTGCATTTGCATATATATGTATAATGCTATATAGTTCAATGGACCAAGACAAAAAAAATCTAGACTATAAAAATGTGTATTTTATTGGCACACAAGTACCAGTAACGATTCAATCGTAGACCAGTTCACAACTGAAATAGTCAATTAACTCCAAAGAAACCAGCAACATGAAGGTAAGTTTTAAAAAGGATTCCAAAAAGCTTGCTTGGGATTTAAAATAATTTGAAATTATTTTTGTTATTTACAGTTCGCCGTATTCACCGTAGTCGTGCTTGCCTTGGTCTTCCAAGCTCAATCTTCCGTCATTCCAATTGGTGTGGGAGGTGTTGGTCCAGTACTTTCAGTCTCAGGACCCCTTGGGCCTGTTTTGGTTCCTGGTGGATCAGTGGCTATTCAAAGTCCAGTCCTCGCAGGACTTCCATCCAGTGTTGCTGTTCAAGTTCCAAACCTAGTCCCTGTTCAAGGTCTTCCAGCTGCCGTAACTGTTGCACAATCACCTGTGCCAGTGCCTGTTGCCGTTCCAGCTCCAGTTGCTGTTGCAGGTCCAGTTGTTGTTGGTGCTGAGGGAACTTATGTAGCTAAGACACGTGGTGCCGTTCATGTTGCTCCTCTGGCTGGACACACACAATCTGCCGCTTCAGTTAATCTTCAACCAGCTCCTGGAACTTTGTAAACATTTTAAGATGTATATAAGAAATGGAACTTAAAATCTGACCTCTGATCTTGACGGAACTTTAAAATATCTCAGTTATTTAATGGTGCCCCCTACTGTACTGCCGCTTATCTAGTTAATAATTATTTTTTGTGGTATGTTAGGATTTTTGTATCACACAAATTTTTTAGTGGCAAATAACTTTGCTTTGTTAGGTTCTTTAGTATAATGCATATATAAATAAATCAATGCAAGTTGGACTTCTAAAACAGTCATATTAAAACAAAATTGTTTTCTTTTTCAAATTTACAACGTAGTGAACAATATTAATTGACCAACACTTTTTTAAGTTCTTTTGAAATAGTTTCTGGTAAAATACATAACTTCTCGTCTCACTCCCCCTCCCCACCACATGCCATGCCATGCCATACATTTTATAGAAAGAAAATAAAAGCGAGCTGAAGGTATTAAATATAAAGACAAAGGTATTTTAAGTTGGAATGTTAAAAACTGTAAGTATAGTAATATTATAATTTTTAAGGTTTTCGCGGTTGATAACACACATTTTTAATTTTTCGGATTTTAGAAGGTTGAAAAATTGCAGAGTAAGGAGTATGAAGATATGTTCTTTTCATTAAAAATCGCTGTGATCTAAAGGCAGTCTAACCAGATATTAAGCGAGTTCAACACGCACCCCCAATCTTTTATTTATAAACGCGGGTTATCCGAAAACTAAAAAAATGTTTTGTGGTAGTAAATATTGAAGGTTTGAATGAAACAACAAACACTTGAGTGAGCTACCAACAAGCTATATTTGGTAGTATGTTTACGAAGTTGAGTGGAAGAGAAAAAAAAAATTGTGAGTGCCGGGACTCACGGTTAAAATGTGTAAACATCAAATTAAATATTCAAGTGCTGGTTTTACATCACAGAACGCGACGAGTTCGAACTGTCAACCAAATTTTAACCCAAATTCAACTCGATCTTTCGATTAAGTTTGAAGTACGAACGAACGTACCCAATATTGAACGTATCGAAACATGTAAGATCACAACATAAGTGTCACGTTTTTTTAGTTTAATCTACCGCCGCCGGCTGGCATAAATCTTTACACGTCAAAAGTGTTCTGAAAAATAATGTTGAAAAATCACATGTGTACAAGTACAATGTGAACACGGTCCATATTAAAACTGAGAATGAAAAACTCACCAGGGGCCGATTCTGTAAGTAAAGTAAATCGAATAGCTTTTCACTCTTTCACTCTGCGATTCTCGTTCTGTGAAAATGTAAAACCAAACCTCAAAAACATTCACATGAATTTTTCGCTTTTACGCCGTAATTTGGAAGTGAATCTTTGAAAAGAAAAAGTGAATACGAACAAAAAATCTTCAATTCAACTACATCTCCTTGTCTGTCCTATTCATGGAGAAAAAAATATTTCTGTCTGATGCGTTTCTCTTTTCACTTCAAAAAATAAGAAAAATGACAGAATTGCGCATGTGATTCAAGAGAAATGAAAAGGTGGTTCGGGATCGATAATATAGTTCGTCGGAGAATTTTATTCACTGAACCAGAATCGCTTTTTTGCACCAAGTGAATCGAAAAAGTGAAAGCAATGCTTGACAGCGAATGTGAAAACCATTTATTTGATTCACTTTTTCACAGAACCAGAATTGGCCCCCAGAAGAAATTTTCTGTAGGTAGGTATGACATAAACTATTGACAGGTGACATAGTTAATTAAATACAATGACAAACTGTCATGATTAATTTTTGTTTGTCAGATGTACATGTCAAATGTAGCTTGGTCATATTTAAAAAAGTTTGTTGTCAATTATTATTATTATGATACAATATTTTTTTTGTCGCTTATATACTTGGATAGTTCATCATAGACAATTTTGATCTCATGCGATCTTTTGTCAAACTTTTTTATGAATATTCCACTTATCTGAAATGTTTGACGCATCTTCCAGCAAAGAATGAAACTTCTGGATTTATTTTCCTATTGAAGCTGACCATAATTACGATATTTTTCTGATTGCAATTTCTTGAAAATCAAGTACCTAAATGACTTACAAGATTTCATCTTCAAGAAAAACGAGGAACACGAAATCAAAAGTATCAATTTTTTTATTCTTAACGCAATGTATGTGGAGCATGGTAAGACACAACCAGCAGGTCTTGTTATTGGGAGATTTCCATTTAGGGGCTCCATCGATATGGTATGGGCACTCGGGGTCTTAGTCCTTTTAGAAATAAAAATCATTTTTTGTATACCACTGTTTTAATAGCCCATGTTGCAATTAATTTTATTTTAAAAGGTACATTATATTAAAAAAAACTATTAACAAAACAAAGTGATTTGCCACAAACAATTATTTGTGGTACAAAAATCCTTGAATACAACGGAAAATTGTTATTAACTAGAGAAGGCAGTAGAGGAGGGGGCACCATTGAATAACTGAGATATTTTCAAGTTCCATCAAGATCCATTTCTTACTCCTCTAAATGCTTACAAAGTTCCTGGAGCTGGTTGAAGATTAACTGAAGTGGCAGATTGTGTGTGTCCTGCCAGAGGGGCAACGTGGACTGCACCACGTGTCTTGGCTACGTAAGTACCCTCAGCACCAACAACAACTGGACCTGCTACAGAAACTGGGGCTGGAAGTGCAACGGGCACTGGTGATTGAGCAACGGTGACGGCAGCTGGAAGTCCTGCTACGGAAATAAGGTTTGGAACCTGAACAGCTACACTGGAAGGAAGTCCTTGGATGATTGATCCTTGAATGGACACTGCCCCACCAGGGAGGACAACGGGCCCAAGAGGTCCTGAGACTGAAAGAATTGGACCAATACCTCCCAGACCAATTGGGATGACGGAAGATTGGGCTTGGAAGACCAAGGCAATCACGACTACGGCAAAGATGGCGAACTAAAAATTAAAATAATGTCAACATTTTATAAAATTCGAGGAAGCCTTTGAATCCTTTTTGAACCCTACCTTCATGCTGTTGGTTTCTTTGGAGTTAATTGACTATTTCAGTTGTGAACTGGACTACGATTGAATCGCTTCTGATACCTGTCAACTGACAAAACACACATTTTTATAGTCCAAAGCTTCTGTCTGGGAGTGCGTTGAACTAGCTCATGCAAATCATATAGGTATATTCATAAACAACACCGATAACATAATTATTTGTACAAAATGGTCAAAGCTTTTAATATATACAAGTCAGTTATTAGTGTTCCCATTAAAGAATACATAAACTATGAAATTATTGATACAAAAGAGGTAATTGGTGCCAAAGATTTTCTGAATCAAAACAAGACTGGTTATAGATTGACCAGATTTTCAATGCCAAATCTTTATTTGAACCACGGAACTACTAATGGACTACTGATAAATTGCAACCGGCTTTTGTTTACAAAGCGCGTCATAAAATTTGCAAAAACCACGTGGGTGATAATCTGATGCAAGAATTTTGTCTATTACTTGCAGATAGAAAAATGTTAACTAAAATAGAAAATTTAAAGATTCCTGAGTTTTGATGTATCGTGTGGAAGTCATTACCTGGAAGTTACACTGATTTTTTAACAATTTTTCAGTCTAAAGTTTAAGTACTTTAAAACCGCAGTGAAGTCGCACATAGAGCAAGTTCGTGCGATCCAGTCGTGCATTTTATTTTTTTTTTTTCGTTTGCGTCTTTTTCTTACAGTAGAGAACAAAAACAAATTTATAACTTGAGCCGCTACTCCTCGGACCAGGATGAACTAAGAAATTTATATAAAGGTCAAGAATTCCAGTTTTTACAGGTTTTTATTGTGATGGACGATTTCTTCTTTTTATCATGCTCCTTAGTACTTTCAAGTAGGTACTCTCCACAGCTTTCTGGAGAGAGCTCAGTTGAAAACTCACGTGATGGTTCTGTTCTGCCTCCTCGCATTATATCCTTGGCGTATTATTCACCGACATCATAAAGAAATCGTTTCACTTCTAAATCCCAATTTTATTTTGTATTAATTTCCTTAGACAGAACTTTAGATTAAAATTCGTAGAAAATTTGCAGTTTTTAGAAGTAAATGAACCGAGCTAATGAGGTGTTGATAATGATTAACGTTAGGAATCGTTTTCCTTTAGACCAATCGTATGTTTTATATGATAGTTAATCTCTCATTATCTTTAAGGCCATGAATCTTTCTTCCAGGATATTGGAAGAAACAGTTGTTTAAAAAAAAGAACAGGAAAGGACCAGGGCAAGAATTCTTTGAGGAACAATACCAGGTGACAATTTGACTATAAAATCGTCTAACAACCATCCAATATGACGTTGGATCCATCTTATTAAATATATTACTAATTTTCCCTTTTCTAATAATATTTACCACTGTTAAGCAAAGACATTGAAAAAGATAGGAATCTTTGATCCTTTTTTTGAAGATCACTCCAATTAAATTAATATTGTTATTATTTTTCAATGGATTTTTCTTATGCAAGGAATAAGAGAAGACGCAATTCTTACATCATATTTTAACCCACATATGGTTTTTATTCTAATCAAGTATTTGACCGCACTTGTATTGTAAACAAAAGCCGGTTGCAGTTATTCAACTCTCGCAAAAGTAGGTAGCTATAGTAGTTCCGTGGTTCAAGCTTAGATTTGGCATTGATAATCTGCTAGATCTAATTTTTGCTATATCTTTTTTTTTTTTCATTTGTATGCATTCCAAAATAGGAACACTAACAACTGCTTTGTAATACAAGTAATTATGATATCGGTGTTGTTTATGAATGTACGAATAATAATTTGCATTAGCTAGTTCAACGTACTCATAGACAAAAGCTTTGCACTATAAAAATGTGTGTTTTATCAGTTGACAGGTATCAGTAGCGCTTCAATCGTAGTCCAGTTCACAACTGAAATAGTCAATTAACTCCAAAGAAACCAACAGCATGAAGGTAGGGTTCAAAAAGGATTCAAAGGCTTCCTCGAATTTTATAAAATGTTGACATTATTTTAATTTTTAGTTCGCCATCTTTGCCGTAGTCGTGATTGCCTTGGTCTTCCAAGCCCAATCTTCCGTCATCCCAATTGGTCTGGGAGGTATTGGTCCAATTCTTTCAGTCTCAGGACCTCTTGGGCCCGTTGTCCTCCCTGGTGGGGCAGTGTCCATTCAAGGATCAATCATCCAAGGACTTCCTTCCAGTGTAGCTGTTCAGGTTCCAAACCTTATTTCCGTAGCAGGACTTCCAGCTGCCGTCACCGTTGCTCAATCACCAGTGCCCGTTGCACTTCCAGCTCCAGTTGTTGTTGGTGCTGAGGGTACTTACGTAGCCAAGACACGTGGTGCCGTCCACGTGGCCCCTCTGGCAGGACACACACAATCTGCCACTTCAGTTAATCTTCAACCAGCTCCAGGAACTTTGTAAATATTGAATTGAAATGGAACATAATTAAGTTTCATGCAACTTTTTTGGTATATGTAAATTTAAAGATTAACATTTTTGTTCCTAAATTATTTTGCGGTACATCATTTTTTTTTTGTATATTATTGTTAATTGCTTTTTAAGTTCTTTAACTTTTTGAATAAAACAATGCAACACGAACTTCTAAGTCGTAAAAAAAAAATTTTTCTCGCAGCTTTTTAATAAACATTATGCATAAATAATTGCTATATATAGGAGGAGACATTGCACTCCGAACCTATTGTCACCCCCATCCCCTTTTGATTTAATTAACTTTGAAATAAATAATTTGTTACAGAAACAAAACGAATAAAATAAAAAAATTTATAAACTTTTACTATGGCGAAAGTTTTGAAAACTCGCTCTCAAATGAAAGTTACAACATCAACCAAGTGCCTCTAATGACCCACAAGTCTATATACGTTTATAGACCGTTTGATGCAATGATGCTTGCTAAAAGTAACAACTTTGTGTAGCTTTTTGTTCAAAACTCTTCCCAGAGGGCATAATTAAGAAAAAGGGTTCTCCACTTAAATTTTAAGTTTAATTAGGTTTTCCTTCGGTTTTTTTTTTTTTTTTCTTTTTTTATATTTTTGGTTTTCCATTTTTCGTTGGCTTATTCGCCGCTTTAATGAGTTCTTGCCACTAAATTCCTCCATTGAAACCATCTAATCAAGTGGTGGCGTAGACGGTCGATGACGATGACGAAGGGAGCACTGTTCAGTTTATACTTCACTAAACGGACGCGCCATCACACATATCCTTGTCACTTTCCTGACAAAAGCAATTTCCTTATGCCTTATATTCTGGGGCAATGTGTGGTATGGTAGGTAGATATATCAAACATGTATATGTATAAATGTATGCTGTTGTGTGATATGTGTGGTATTGTGTCATTATGAACATACAGTGAAAATTGTCGCCGTCAAATTGCATGTCATCCATGCCCTCGGCGACAACGCCAGGCTGTGGCGGGAGAGTATAGTCAAGTGGCGGGGCCAAGCTATTTCAGGATGTTACCAATTTCAGTGGCACATCATATTTGCCCTTGTATTGTGTGATATGCCTGACATCGTATATATGTGAAGTATTTTCCATGATGGGATAAAATTTAACTTCTTCTTGTTTTTCTTGTATTTTTTTTGTTTGTTTTTGTTTTGGACAACTTCAGACAATCTCAGAATTTTCAATTGAAGTTTTGTTGGCATACCATCGAACGGATAGCCATCATGCAAAGTGAGTGGCAGCAGATGATGACACTTTATTTTTGTAGCAGTGTCGTGTCGATAAAATAGTTAAATTCTAAAACTATTTTGGTAAGGAATGAATATTTGAACGACAGTCATTAAGATAATTTAAAATATATTAACCCAGTAAGGTTATCGAAATGATATACATATGTGTAAAAATACTTGTTCCCGATACATCACGGCCTCAATACAAATGTCCAATGCCCATTCTCTTATTTTGTAAAGCTTTATAAACGATCAGAAACCTGAAAATCAAAATAATGAAAACCCAAAATCCCAGAAAAAATAATTAGTTTGTTTGTATGTCCAGGATAATCTCAGAAACCAAAAATCCGATATTAAATCTTTCTTTTTTGTGTGAAAGGTTATACTTAGAGGATGGTTTTAGGCCTTAAATGGTTTCTTATATTAAGCTGATAATAGGGTAAAATGGGGAAAAGGTAAGAGAATGGACTTCATGGATGACCTTAGGTCTACATAAGACGTAATGGACTATAGGCTAGCAGGAACTATTTTGAATCAGTAATTTAATTCAGCAAGTCCAATTTGATAATAGTAAACTCTTCTACTTGACTGATTTTAAAAACCTCTTATTAAATAATAAATGTTGAGAAAAAATAGACAAAATGTTTCCATTGATGAAATTCATAACACTGCTATTTCTTTGGACAAGAAGTGTTCGCACTGTCAGAGCATCTACCTTACAAAAATGATATCTAAAGCCACCAGCACTTGCACCATTAAGAACCATTCTCCTTTCATAAGTGTTTCATCTTTTGCAGTAATAATTATAAATATACTTAGAAAGGTCAGTTATCTTATACTACAATTCCTTAAACTGTAAGAAAAATTTAAAATTCGACATATATTTTGACAAAGAACCTCTGAAGATCTGCTTTTTGTTAAAGCTTATATTTCTATGAGATTTATATTACTTAATATCTACCAGAATGAAAACCTATTAAGTTACAAATCGAATAGACTCTGATTGAAATTAATTATTTTTTATTCCCGTTAGAATATTGAAGATATAATCTCTCTAAAAACCAGAAGGTCACAGCCCCAAGGGATACAATATGAAAATGATGCCTTTCTTATTTTAATAAGTTTTTGTCTTTGATCTTTTCACTTCTGAGACAAACTTCATATATCCCATCGACTATTTGACATCCGAACACATCAAATCATACTGATGCCATTGTCACAGTATTTAACCTTCCATCATTCTCATATTATAGATGTCAAAGGATTCCTCAGAACAACCCAGCGGGAAAAATCAAAAAATTCATTGAGGAAAAACCTGCTTTTTCCTTGAGGAATGGGAGCTGCACCTGCTACTTTTCAGCTCATTCCTTTGATGAATTTAACATGGGCGTGTCATTGGCAGGAAGCACATGCCACTTTATCAATGAAAATTCCACACCTAAATCACTACTTCCTTGGAAGTGCTTATTCACCAGTTGACTTAAAAAAAAAAAAAAATGTTAAAACACCGTGAGATTTGAACCAGCATCCACTGACAACCCAGCCGGCTACTCTTCCAACTTGCTATACTAATTTATAAAATTCGTTGGTCGTTGGTGGTTTAAAATTCAGCAATTATTTCAATAACATTTTGTTAGACGAAGTAAAAAAGAAAGAGCGTCGTGAGAGAATTATTTTTTTTCCTTCTCTCTCATAATATACTTTACAAAGCAGATGAGTGGATTCAGACGATGAACTGATGAACTTGTACATTACTTTTCAGCAGTTTTTTCATCGCATAATTTTCCCTATTAAAATAGCAATTTCTAATTCACCAACAGAACGTTTTTTCCTAAACACAAAGCAGAAAGTGGGGTTAAATCTATGAACTGAGGAATCTTTGTATTACTCTTCACTTACTAAATCATTGCATGTCTATTTTCCTATGATTTGGCAAGTGAATGCATTGATGAATTCAGCTATAAAATTCATTGAGGACGATATTTCCCGCATTTGATATACTATGTATATCCCAAGCAAATAAGGTGAGGGCGTGGGTGTGTGGGTGGAATTTTCCTTTCAATCATTCATCTGAAAATCTCTCTGTATGTTCTTCTCATGCAGCTGCTTCTGCTTCTGCTGCTGGTGCTGCAGGGTGTTTTCTGCCGTCAATTCTCTTCTCTTCCCATCACATACGTACGAATGCGCTTGATTTGCATATTGAATATCGTGTCCTTTTTTTCCTAGCTCTAACTATAAAGCTTCCCTCGCTGCCGAAGCCGGCATCACAATGTCTACCGCGATTTGCAAGAGATTGCTCTATGCTCTATATAGAAAGCAATATCCTACAGTAGGCATACAACTACAACAACAGCAGCAAAAAAAACTGCGGAACGCAAAAAGGATTCCCAATAGCCCAAACCACAAATATGAACGCTAGGCCATTAGGATATCTGTGTGTTTCTCTTTCTTTAGAATCTAGAACTGCGAATCATAATCCATTCATCCACCCTGCAGACAAAAGCGCTGCATAGCAGCACACTATAGTTCCATCATCTCCCGGTCCTGGATCCGGTGAAATTATGATGACAAAACGGGATACAAAACGATTTGTTGTCAAAGCGAGGAAACGCGCGTTTGGCAAATCGCTTCGAGGCATGTCGATTGACATTTATGAATTGAATATTCATACCGACATGACAGTTGTGATTCAATCTTGTCAATTAGATAAACGGTGGCGGTGTGATTTATTCAAGCCTTTGGGGCAGCTTCAGCGCAACGGGTTGGTATGTATATTTATAACGACGAATGACTATACCCGTATACGGAATACCATCATATAGATGTTTGTAGAGCGATGGCATATAGAAAAAAACCGGAAGAAGAGGATTTGCCATTGCTTTGTGTGGTGATGATGGTTGTTATAGAACAGCGATAATGACAACTAAGTACTTATATTTGTCGGGAGTTCTGCAACTTACTGCGATGTTGATGCTGATGTGTGTAGGTATACCAACAATTGATTTGATCAGACAATAATAATAAACAAAAAAAGGTGTAAATACTCGTAATGATGTCTTCGGTAGGAGCAGATGTTAACTTAAGCAAAATGGAAACACGTCTCTAGAGGTTTACACAAAAGAATGGTAATTTTAAGTGTTTGTACTTATTCCATCTGGGAATGCTTTAAGGGCTTGACAAATATATTTCACTTCTTCCATTTTATAACTTTTATGACTGCAAAATTGATACGTTGGTTGTTCCAGAGTATTCAATAAAAATGGCGCTGATGTAGAAGTGTCCTTTTTTAAAGAAAAAAAAAAACGTTTTGACCAAATTTAATACAACAAAAATTGTCGAAATATTTTGTTTAGGATATTAAATTTCTTTTCTTTTTTTCAGTGTACAACATTTTGTTAAATTTTCTAAAGTCAGTGGGATGCCAAGTTTTCCTTTTTCAGTTTTTTTGACAATTTAACCCACTTTTATCATAAAAAGGTACAAAATTGGACCTAGAACACTTTCTTGCGGTACTTCAGCAAATATTTCTTTGAAATCAAAATACCTACAAATTTCCATGCGTCTTAGACGAAAAAGTTTATTCTCTAGATTTAGAATTGTATAAAGCCCTCAGGCAGAACTTCTCTTAATTTGAATTACAGGTCTTCGTGCACACCTTGTTAAAAGCTTGCGACACATCTAACAACAAGATTTTTTTTTTCATGATATTTCTTAAGTGATACAATGCACTTTGTCAATATTTGAGTGCTTGCTAAATTCGAACTGATATTCTCATTAACTCATAAATGTGTCTTAGTTTTTTTCGAAGTCGTTTTGTTGAAAAATAGTCTAGGATATTTCTTCAATAATAGTTTGGGACTTATAGACTCGAAAATTATTAAACCAATTTCGCTGAAATTTTAAAAGTTTGTTTTCATTAGCAGTAAGATGGTTTAGAAAGTGGTTTGAGTAAAAATCCACTCACTACCACGCCCTCTTTTATTATATTTTATTTTCTCCTTATTGAACCTTCTTAGATCGTTAAAATTTTGTAATTAAACACTTTTAAGCCTAAAGCATAAATATTTTATTTGTCCCGCCCACTACCACGCCCACTTTTTGTTATAATAGAATTGTATTCTTACATTAATTCCTTAAAAGGCAGAAAGTTTATAATAAATCTCTAAAAATTACATATTTGCTTTGTTTCTAAATCCACCTATTACCACGCCCACTTTTTTTATATCTGAAGTTCCTACTTCCTTCAAATCCATTGAAAGTTGAAATTTTGTATTTAAAATCTTTTGAACAAGGCATGTATAAATCCACCTACTGCCACACCCACTTTTCTTATATTTGAATTTTTTCCTTATGCAAACAAAGTTTTATTTATTCTTCAAAGCGTGACAGAGTTGAGCTTGTAAATACTTAATACTTCATTGCGCGAGGACATTTTTCTCGAGTCTATAAGGGTGCCATGTACGAAGACTAAACGCGTAATTTAAATTATAATTTTTCTATTACCCATCTAAATTTACAAAATTCACTATCATCAAAATATATCATCCAAATTTATTGTAAATTATATTTTAAATTTAAGAATTAAACTTTAAGCAATATACAATAAAATATTCCCTAATGAAAATCTCATAAACTTTTAGGAATCTTATATAAATATGAATACTGGACTTTTGTTTAATTTTTACACTACCTAAATAAATTATTTCTTAGAAACTAAAATATAAATAATTATATTGATTGAAAATTCTTCAAAATAATAAAATAAAATATGCAGGTATTTTGTTATTAAATTTTAAGAAACTGAATAAAAAACATTCTTATCGAAAAATTAATATTGATTTTTCAAAAATTTATTCTAAAAAACACAAGCATCATCAAATTGAAATTCTCATTTTCTTTGGATAGAATATTAAATTAGATTCTTTGCAATAATCAAATAATGAATCTAATGATCTGAAAGTGATTTCAGAATCCGGATTAGAATTGGTGTAGGATATTATAATAGGTATTCAAATAATTTAGAATGCAATGATTCTGAATAATTTAAATTATCTCTTGCAAAATAAATATTTGAATGTGTATGTATAATTGTATAGGTAAGTAGGTACATATATTGAAATTTATTCTTAATTTATTTTTAGGGGAATTATTTTATTTTGTTTTGAAATAAAATACAATAATGGCAGGTAGAGATGTTGTTCCACTTATTGTGTACAATTCAACCACAGGACCGGTTATGGTTCTGGGAAAAACAACGAAATAATACATAATAAAGCATTTCTCGTCGTCACGTCGCGTTAAAAGTTCGAAAAATTGAAAAATTGAAAAAAGCGGCGTTATGACGAAAATTGCTTCATTATTTGTATTATTTTATTGTTTTAAGCTCGTCATTAAGAGAGGAAAACAGTGTCATGTCAACGTCTCGCATTCTCGTGGCATTGTGAATCAGGCATCATGCATTTCTGTTTTCTCTTAAAAAAAAAACAGGAAACATGAGAGAAATGCCCTAACTGCGGAATCAGCGTTGCCGAAGTGACACGATAGTGCTTTTTTGACACGAAAATTTCAAAGTTGCACGATTAAATTCAATATGGCACGCTCTTCTTATTTCCATTTTTTAATTCAAATAAAGCGAATTTTGAAGTAATTTTAAGAAAATTGTTCCGAATAGAATAAAAACTGAAAAAAACTCTTATTTTTTGACAATACACGAATAAAGCAAATTATTTCTTCTAATTTTTTGTGGTACTTTAATTGAATTGAACTTTTTTTTAATATACATAAGAATTTGCGTTTTTTCATATGGCTCGAAATGGCACGTTATTTTAGAAAATGAAACGTTCTTCTAGGAAATGTGGCACAAAAATTTGTATATGGCCGGCAACGCTGTGCGAAATAGGGAAGCGCTTCAGGGGAAATGAAAGATGGTTCGGCATCGATAATATAGTCCGTCGAAGAATTTATTAGGGTATTAACAGAGTTGGAGAAAAAATGCTAAAATTCTTGTTTCCATTTAAAAAAAAAAAAACTTTTCGGTATGCAATAATATTTGGGCTTCCAAAGAGTATTATAATGTTTCAAGTTCCAAAGACAATTAATAAATGTGGGATGTGCGAACTAGGATTGGATATTTGAGCACTAATCTAGAAAAGTGAAAGGTCTCGTTTCAAGATTTAAAGATTTAAAGATTGCAAGATGCAAATTTATGTGTATTTAAGCGTGGATTGGACAACTTCAATGTAAATGTGAATAACGCTGCTCGTGGAAGTAGAAGTTTTCCCAAATGTCCATTATTCAAATTGAAAGTGGTAGAAATGAGTATAACTATCAAAAACGCTATTTTGTAGAGAAGCACATTCACTTTTCGATAGCAAAAAAAAAGAAACAGTTTTTTTTACATTTGATATTTTTTTTAAAATCGTGATGTCTTCTAAACGATTTCTCGTATATACCTTTTAAGAGTTAAAAACGAAAAACCAATATTTCGACACTTAACCTTAGACAACTTTTTTTTTTACAGATGTCGAATTGATATATGAACAATTTCACAATTTATTTTAAATGATAAATGAAATGTTTATGCCAGTTCTCTCAGCTCAATACGAAATCAAGTTTTCACTTCAGATTTTTTTTCTATTTTGGCTAGTCCATCTGAATCTAGAATCATAAGATCATGCAGATCTATGCACCGTTGCATTTGCATTACTAATCAATGCGTATTAAAATAGAGAATTTTTGCCATAAATTTATTAACGTCTTAAATGGTAAAAGAATTTACTTTTTTATAATCAAGATTACTGTGCATTCAACTGTTACAAGTTAAATATGCGTAATAAACTTATTTAAACGCTTAAAAAAAATAAAACAATTTATTATAATAAAACGCATAAAATCAATCAATCTATACTTAACTTTAACAAATAAATATAAAAAGACACTTTAGGAATCGGGGGTTTTCTTACAAATAAAATTATGATCGATTAAATTAGAGCTTAAAGCAGTTATAATTTATTGAAGCAGTTCCTTGATTTTCCATAACTGGTATTGAATAATAGATAATATGCAGACCAGTTTATTCTTTGATTAAATATATCTAACCTATACTACGCCTCTAATTATTTTCCTCAATGGATTGCTTACCTATAGATATATTAATGATATGGAAATTATTTTAAAAATTTGTAATTAAAAATATTCAAGTTTATATGCATATTTTATTTCCATTTTAGTTCAACGCACTTATGAGCAAGACATTTTTTTCCTATAAAATATCAATTTTATGGAATTATTTCCATCAGTATCGATTTATTCGTAGCTTAGTTTACAACAAAAAACAAAAAACACCAGCAACATGAAGGTGATAATGATTAACTTAACAAATTTAAGACTCTGTGTTTTACATTTAACTTTTGTATTTCTGTTTAGTTCGCCGTATTCACAGTAGTCGTGCTTGCATTGGTCTTCAACACTCACTCATCCATCATTCCAATCGGATTGGAAGGTCTTGGACCAATTTTGTCTGTATCAGGACACTCCGTTGGATCTGTTGTAGTTCCTGGTGGATCAGTTGCCATTCAAGCCTCAGTCCCACAACCAAACTTAGGCAGTGTTGCTATTCAGGCATCAAATGTCATTTCTGTGCCATCTATTGTAAATGTTGCTCAACAACCAGCAGTTGCTGTTGCACTTCCAGCTCCAGTCGTTGTTGCAGCTGAAGGAACATATGTTGCCAAGACTCGTGGTGCTGTTCATGTTGCACCTCTGCCAGGACATTCACAATCTGCTGCTTCAGTTAACCTAGAACCAGCACCAGGAACTTTGTAAAGATGCGCAATCACAGTTACTGGAAATTCTCATTGACTAACCTAAAACAGATCCTTAAATGTTACCTCTTTTGGAATACACCTCTAATCTTTTTGATTTTAGACTGAAATTAAAGCTTGAACTTATAATAATTCGTACAATATATTATTCTTTCTTGTAACTCCTGCCCTTAAAGAAAATCTGTACAAAAAATTACCTACTGCAAACTTTATAAAGTAAAGTTACCTATAAGAAAAAAATGCGTTTTAATATTCAATTGGACAAGCTTTCGAACTCATTTAAAATGTGAGTTAAGTTTAATGTGTTACTAAAAAGGACTCCTAAAGCATTTAATACAAAGTATCCAAACAAACAATTTTTAAGTGTATGAGAAAAAAAGTATCATTTTCATTTCAATTAAGAATGCAAACTGTGGTTGGGATATCTATATATCGTGTGAATTTTATTATTCAACTCAAAAACACTCATCCACTTAAACAAACGTTCAACTATAACTCAACTCAATTCAATTCAACTCACACCTCTCTTTAACAATCTCACAGTCATGGCATTAATTAATTAAATTGAATTAAGACATCATCATCGTTTACAAAACTCAACCCATTGACTGAACACTGAACTCTGGTAAGTCCATCTTAATGTATTTACCCCATCACAAACAATCATCAAACGTATCCTATATCCTATTTCTATCCTATCCTATCCTATCCATCTAACATTCATCAACGGATGTTTGAGAATAAAACAAGAACAAAAAAAAAAGAGCAAATAAAAAAGAAAAGAAATTGAGATTGCAGAAAAGTTAAAAAAAATCCTTAAACTCACACAATAAACTAAGCACAGTTAAGTATCCTATTGCATGTGGAGTGGATTAATGTTGGCCCTACATGCGACCTCCAGAGTCCTGAGTCCTGTCCTGCCTGGGACTAGTGGCTGGGGCTGGGCTCGTCTTGCATGCAGTAATAAAGGAAAGTGCATTCAACACTGAATAGGAAAAGACATTTTGCTGCCTCTACATCCGGATTCTCTGCTATTCTCTTGCTATAGGTAGGTATAGCGTAGTTATAGAGGATGGCCGCACATTTCCGTTTCGAATTGTGCTTGTGCTCTCAAAAGGATTCCGTACACACACATTGTAAATATACCTACTCGTATACCAACTTCGAACATATATCTTTTTCATCCTCATTCACATCGTATAGTCATAATGGCACTTCCACTTCATGCATATATCCATAGACAGTCTCTCTCTCTTTATATATTTGGCATGTGGAGAATGCAAAGAATCGAAGTGCTTCTTGACGACTATTGCGGCCTACTAATGAAGTCCAGTTCACTTCTCACAGAATCTTCGGAAAACTGACTAGCTCAAATACCAAAAAAACACTACAAAAAAAGATTAATCAAACCTGAACGTTTAAATGTTCACGATCTTGATAGCAAAGTCAATGAAATAACAACATTCCTTATAACAAATCACTGGCCATCTTCTGTCCTTCCTTTCCTTCCTTAAGAGGAAAAAAGAAACCATACTGGTGGACTTCTGGGTTAAATCTTCTCAGGATAGATTGTAGAAAACTTTTCAATCGAGCTATAGGCACTAAAGAAGTTTCAGACGGGGACTTCTATTAGGCATCCCTTAAGAATGACCAAACCAAATGCGTGGAGACAGGCACGTAGCCAGAGGGGGGCTTGAGGGGCTGAAGCCCCCCCTGAAAGTCTAAAATAAAAACTAAGACCTTCTAATATACTAATATACAGTATTATTTCCTTTGTAGAGCTCTTCAAATGCATGTCAATAAGTCTTGAAGAAATAACGAGCAGAACGTGGGCGATGTCTTCGAAGGCATCAATACTTTTGGCAGCGGTCCAAAAAAGTGATTTCCTAGTAAGCCTCATTGTATGCGAAAAGCTGTTCAGTTTAACGCTGCCCTTATAAATATTCCTACAGAACAAATCCTTAGATTTCGTTTCTGCAATCGGCCGCACTAAAGAAGTTCTGAATTCTCTTGAGAACATCAGAGAAAAAGCCGAAGATTTTTTCAGAGAGGCTTTTCAATCCGCATCTAAACTTGCCGAGGAATTATTTGAAGTTGAATTAAGAGCTCCAAGAACTTCATTGAAACAAACAACGCGTTCCAATCCAGAAACCTCTTCTACTGAATCCTATTTATGAGTGTCTGTATTGATTCCTTGCATAGATTCGTTAATACAAAATCTTACGGACAGATTCATGGTCAACGAAGACGTTCTACCATCGTTTCAAGCTCTTCTCCCAGGTTTTTCTGCAGTTGGGCGAGTTAAAGAAATGGAAAAGATAACATGTTACTTTGATAATGCAATTTCGTTGTCAGCTGTGAAAGCTGAATACATTCTCTGGTGCGAAAAAATATCGTCGATTGATCCTTCTATCGAAGTTTTAAAATTGCTTGATATACATATGTGACAAGACTTACTTTAGAGGTATAAACTTCTTGCTTACGGTTTTGGCCACGCTTCCAATGACCACAGCTAGTGTTGAAAAACCTTTTCAACTAAGAAAAGAATAAAAACAGTGTCCCGAAGCGTTATGGGGAATGCTCACTTGCTATGATATCTGTTCATTCAGATATTAATGTGGATCCAGAAAAGGTGATTGATCTCATGTCAAAAAGAAAATCAAGACGTCTTCTGCTTTGAAAAAATGTGTGTATAAAAAAATAATTTAAGTATATGTTCGTTTGAGTACATACAATTTAAAAACTAATAAAAATCAATAAATTGGAATATAACGGGTGATTTTTTAGCTGGTTTGGTTTTGGTAACACTGGTTTAGACAGCTGACGTGTGTTTAGTACCTTGTGTCACTGTCAAACAGCTTCAGTTTGGTTTGCAATTTAACCATGGATCGTCTTACAAATGAACAACGCTTGCAAATTATTGAATTTTACTATCAAAATTCGTGCTCGGTTCGAAATGTTCATCGCGCGCTGCTTCCATTTTATGGTCGGCATTCTCGACCTTCTGAGCAGTCTATTCGGAAGATTATGACCAAATTTCGCACCAAATTTACTTTGTTGGACATTAAACCACCAACACGTTTACGTACTGTGCGTAGTGAAGAAAATATTGCGGCCGTATCAGCTAGTGTGACAGAAGACCGCGAAATGTCGATTCGGCGCCGTTCCCAGCAGTTAGGCCTTTGTTACAGCACTACGTGGAAAATTTTGCGGAAGGATTTGGGCGTAAAGCCTTTTAAGATACAGCTGGTGCAAGAACTAAAGCCAGCCGACCTACCACAACGCCGAATTTTTGGTGAATGGGCTCTTGGAAAGCTGGCCGAGGATCCGCTTTTTTATCGAAAAATTGTGTTCAGCGATGAGGCTCATTTTTGGTTGAATGGGTACGTAAATAAGCAAAATTGCCGCATTTGGAGTGAAGATCAGCCAGAAGCATTGCAACAGCTACCAATGCATCCCGAAAAAGCCACTGTTTGGTGCGGTTTATGGGCCGGCGGCATTATTGGGCCATATTTCTTCAAAGATGATGCGAATCGCAGCGTTACTGTCAATGGTGAACGCTACCGAGCGATGATAACAAACTTTTTTTTGCCCGAAATGGAAGTTCTTGACTTGCATGATATGTGGTTTCAACAAGACGGTGCCACATGCCACACAGCACGCGAAACAATGACGCAATTGCGAGGCGAGTTTGGTGAACAGTTAATTTCACGTTTCGGGCCGGTCAATTGGCCGCCTAGATCGTGCGATTTGACACCATTAGATTATTTTTTGTGGGGGTATGTCAAGGCTAATGTCTATAGGGACAAGCCCGCTTCGATTGACGCACTGGAAGCCAACATCCATGCATTCATTCGTGAGATACCGGCCGATATGTGTGAAATAGTATGCCAAAATTGGACTCAGCGGATGGGCTACCTGAGACGCAGCCGCGGTCAACATTTGCATGAAATTATCTTTAAACATTAAATTGCAAGGTTCAAACTATCGATTCAAATAAATATTTCATTCATTTTTTCGAATTTTTTGTGTTTTTTTTTTTTTTTAAGTTCTAAACCTCTTAAAAAATCACCCATTATATAGTTTTTTGTTTAAAGAACCAAAATCCTGGCTACGGCACTGCGTGGAGGGCTTTCTGTGGAAACCTCCGATGCATCAAAATTATGTAAAATCCAATTATGCCAAGTGGTCTGAAATATACCGATGGCGGCTGGATCAACTATTTGAAGAATAGCTCAACTTTCTACTGGATACTCATTTTTCAGGAAGCTCACTAATTGTTAATTGTTAAAGTCAAAAAGTAATTTAACTTATAGGTTGATGACAAGAGACAAATTGACAATTTGAGCTCAAAAGCTTCAAACCATACAAATCCACAGTACCTGACAACATTATTCAAGCCGAACTACAAAAGAATTCAGATGTCATTCCGCCTTTTTTGGAGAACATTTCCAAAGGCTATTTAAACCTAGCCCATATTCCATTACCATGGAAGAAGTGTTTATACCTAAAGCTGGTAAATCTATCCATGTAAGCCCAAAAGATTTTAGTTTATTATCATTTCTTTTAAAAACTTAAGAACTTCTTTTTGATATTTATATACGATGAAGTATTGATACGAGACTATTATCAAATGCTCAACATCTTTATAATAAAGGGAAGTCGGTAAAAATTGCTCTCCATTTACTAGTAAGCACGATCGAATATTCCCTCCATCGCAAAGAGTACACAATAGTTGCTCTCCTTGATATAGGAGGTCCTTTTAACAATGTCGACACATCTGCAATCTTGTCACCACTGAGGGTAGAAAGGTCTTTTGGTGAACTTGTTATACAAATGTTGACTAGCAGGATTATCAATTCAAAGCTGGGTGGCTTTTCTGCAAGATCTGTAGTAGAGGTACGCCGCAAGGTGGCGTCCTATCCTTTTTCCTTCAGAACTTGGTAGTCAATGACCTAATAATATTCTTAGTAATGGAGTGGTTGCCTATGCAGACGATGTTGGCATAGCTGTAGGTAGCTGAAAAGCAACCTAATACTTTGAAAGAACTCCTACAAAATGCTTTTTTCTTTTGGATAAGAAGTTAGGCTGGAAACCTAACATACAAGAAAGTGTTAAAAAAGCCACGATAGTTTTTTTCTTCTACAAAAAAGTTATTGGAAACAAATGTGCTCTTTAGCCCCCCTTTACCCAATCGAGTAAAGATCCCAAGGCGGTAAGAATCTGCAGTTTTTCATCAACAAACTGATGTTTGCTTATAATTTTGAATCGAATCTTTAACGGAAAGGTCCGCAAAAGATTAAAAGGCAGGAGCCAATTGACATTATTTACTATTCAAAGAAGGATGTGTGTGTGAATACAATTTCATTTCGAAGCAGGTACACCCGGCAATTAAATCAGCTTATCCAGAGTAAGCCGCCCTGAAATAAAACCAATTAGTTGAGAAGGAATCAAAGACACCCGTAAAGAGCTGGTAAAATGTCGGAAAAGATGGCGCGTAGTTAAGTTATTGGCTCTCTATGCCTTTCGAGAGGTCCCAAAAATTAACTATATAGTACGAAACAAAACCTAAGGTGGAGCAGCATTTATTTAATACTCGTTAACATTTTTGATCCTACATTATCTTAAAGCTCCATAACAATAAAGTGCTCGGATATGTAGATTTTTACGTATCAACTATAATACCGGATTGGTAGTTTTTCAGTCTATTTAAATTAATATTTTTTGTTTGTTTACGGAATTATAAGGAACACAAAACATAAAGGTTCACGTACGTTCTTTAATTAGATGAACCTACTTTTTCCACTAAAAAAAAAAAAAAAAACATCATTAAAATAACATCAAAGTTAATGAAAAATAACTCTTGTCAACTTTTGAATACCTATATACAACAATGCACTTCTCTTCAAACAAAACACACATACACACACACACACATGGTAGAATTCCTTAGAAAAAAGAAATAAGAAAGTTTTCTTCTACGAAAATTTGTCAAAATTAAATCTCTACACTACACACAACTTTCCGAGGCACGAACGGCTCTGCAACTACAATGACAATCATTTCCGGATTGCATTTGTTCCAAAATATTTTTGTTTTATTTTTTTCTTTTTTTATTTCTTTCCTTCGTCTTAAACAAAGTGTAACCACGAGAAGACACAAAAAGATACAGAAACAGCAGAACTTTATCCGACTAAAATCCAAAAAGTTTTTCTACCGATTTTACTTCACTTCAAAGAAAAGTAACAAAAAACAAAACCCAAAAAAAAAAAAGAAATACTTCAAGGAACAAGGAGTATAAAACAAATTAAAAAACTTCTTTATCACTCTGTTATAGAAGAGAAGAGCTAAATTTAAAAAATGCGTTTTTTTTTCTCGATAGGAATAGGTATAACAGAAGAAGTTTGTTCGCATTGTGTGGTCGGTATTTCCAAAAACACACGGAAATTCGCTTTCGCGACAAATTTCCATCAAAGAATCTTTTCGAAGGAACAAGGGTAGGGTACAAATCTTCCTACTCCAAAACCACCTGCCGTCTTGTCTGTGCATAAGGGACTCCATCTTAACAAAGTTTTATCCTTTTATACCTGTAGAAGACGAACGAAGAGGATAAGAAAAAAAAGCAGTTAACTTTCCAAAAATATTCTCTTCTAAGACGAGTCCCCAAATGAAATTAACGAAAAACTAGAATCACCGTAAGAAAATCGTTTCTGCTGGGCACAAAGAATGACAAACAAAAGAAGGAAGGAAGTGAGCCACAGGAAAGTGATAAAACTACGTGAGGGAGAATTCTTAATGCCCAGAAGGATTTACAGCTTCTTTTTGAGAGAAGACTTTTTTGTTTTTTTTTTTTTCTTTATTTCCTTGCCGAAGCTGACCAAGACAGGAAAATGGAACACACGCAAAATGGGGAAAGGAAAAGGAAACGACTATGCCAACGATTAACGGTTCTACCGCCGCGGTTCTGCCACTGATGCCACTGCCACGATAATGATGGGAAGGAAATTTTCTTTGAAAATTCTGTTCATTCATAGAGCCAAGACTCGATGTCGTAGTGTCGTGGTCTTCGTCGTCGTTCTTTTGCTGCTTATCTAGGTGCTTGGATAATTGAGCATAAACGCCCTTCAAATTAACACAAGTCGAGATGGGAATTTGATGGGACTATATACATATGTACGTATCTACATAGCGAAAAGAGATGGTTAGTTGCTTTGCTAGCCATATAGTTGAGTTGCGTTTTTAACTGAAATCTCCCCCGAAGAGAAACTCCATGACTTGGTAATAATTCGTTACGCTTAATTAAAGACCATATACCCTTAATTAGCCTTTTGCCATCATTGAGTGAGTTTATCTTTAAGGAAATACTGATATCTTCATAGATATTAAAAAAAAAAGTTTGAAAACCTTTTGAGTTTTTTTATGAACAATTGTTAATCTATTTTGTACTTGTTGTTTCTTAAAATCAAAACATCAATAATAGTTTTTTGTTATATAATGTAGCTATTAACACACATAAAGTGTAACTTTTTTATATCAATTAAAAGGTGCTAGTAGATGCGCGATTGGAATTGCCTGCTACTTAAAGTAATCACTTGGTTGTACCGGTCAATCCTAGGGCTAGTACCAATTCGGGAAATTACTTTTTTCAATTTACAAACAATATTAGTTATTTTGTGTTTGATTCCCAGCATATTCCACAAAAAAAAAAAAAAAAAAAAAAAAAAAAACGTTTTTTAAGGGTTACTGCCTCTCGCGGGGAATTGACAAATCCGAAAATATGCTTCTCACCTTGGCCCTTCGGATTCAACTGAAAATTTCCCTTCCATTCCTGTCAATAACACACACACAGAAATGGATCAGACAGAGTTGAAAGTCACTGGGCCCTGGTTCTACACGAGCTGTCGTGTCACCCAATTTTATACTTTAATATATATGTATTGTAGAAAATGGTTTTGACAGGATGTAGATGGGATTTTAAAAAGGGAAGTGGGATTATATTACATCGGAATTTTGAAGAAGCGGGATTTTAGAAGACAAGATTTAAAAAAAAAAAAAAAAAAACAGTACTTTGGTATAACCGGGACTTTAAAACAATTTTTTTTGGAATCTTTCAAAAACGGATCCCAATATGCTCTCAAATACCAAACAAAAATTTAGTTGCTTTAAAGAAGCTATGTATTATGTTAAACATTTAAACAAAGGAACCACCCACAATCTTTGAATTATATAAAAAACATAATTTTGTATGTACATATTTTTGTGTTATTATTTATTTTTTTTGTTTGGTAGGTATTATTGAAAACACTCAACTTTTTTGTCCTCAATATTCCTTTGTTCCTTTATATAAAGTGTTCTTCTCCTTTGATTTTAAAATTCCTTTTATGTTCTCATCATCGAGGTCAATTTTTATAGATTGTGAGGTTCCGATAACAAGTTACACTTCAAATTCTTTAAAACCAATGACAACCTTGTATATAGAACAAAAGTCCTTTTTACTCTTTGTCATTCATCAAGTAAAATCAATAAAATGTTAAGGAAATTTATTTTCATGGCGAAAGAGACGGACGAATAGTTTCTTCTTTTTTTTTTTAATTTCAATTAAATTAAAGGACACTGTGGTGGGTCCGTATTTAACCTCGAGATTTTATTTTTCATTATTAAATTTAACGGTGAATTATTTCAACGAGCAATGAACTCATTTCATTGTGGGTACATATGTATGTACTGTACATGTGTACCTGTGTATGCGTGTGTATAAAGGTACTTCATGATGGGATGTATCAAAGGAAAAGTTAATAGCTCTTTGAGTTGAAGTAAATTAAAAAAAAAAAATGAAATAACTTTAAATTATTTTATTCAATTAATTTAACTACAGGAGAGTTGATGTGGCCTGTGCCCATCAGTAGAATTAAACGGATCCATTAAAATTCGCGTTCGCCAAGCTTTATTGACAAAAATATGTGTTTCTATAATTTATTGTAGGTATTTATATGCAACACGGACATAGCTGCACATATTTTTGATTGCAATTATTGCAATATGCCTGTGGCTATCGCATCTGTTTGCATGAAAAGTTTACCTTTGAGTATTTATGAGCATATACATATAGTTAGTTAGTATGTTATATTTAACCAACTGTGCGTAATATACGCAAGATTTATAATGAAATTAATAGCCACAAATAAATTTAATTTTGGTTTAATTTAAGCCAGAGAATATATATTATGTATACAGAATTAACTTAACTACTAAATAAATAGATTTTAATGTTCAGTTAAAATAAATATTTTGAAGGCTTTTTAGTTGTGTCGAAAGTTAATTTTATCAATAAACAAAAAGGACAAAATTGAATGAACATTATGTGTGGATTAAATTATGTTGTGGATTATATTCTAGTAAAGCAGTCAAACTATGATGTTAAAGCTTTAGTTTGAAATTTATCTAACAAGTAGGGCAGACTTTCAAGGTGAATGTATGCATGGGATTCGATTCTTGGACCCTCGGCAGCGTGACAGTTCAACACAACATAACACAACACAACACAAACCTAAATTTATATGAGACAAAATTTTTAAAATTATTTTTTTTTACATTTCATTTTAACATTTTCAAATAAATTTTATTAAAATTGATTATTAAATCAAAACAATATTTCTTTGAAATTTTTGATAATAAAAGAACAATATTTTAACTTTTTAGAAGTTAGAAGAAATTCAGCATCTATTTAAGTGATGAGCAAAGTATCCTGTTCTGTTCCTGAGGTCACTTGAACTTAATTGATTTTATTTTTTTTATTGAAGTATTATATAGCAGAAAAGTATCTTCTGATCACTCTAATTTAAAATTTTATTTAGTTGTGGTGTAGTCTCCATGTTGTGTGTTTTGAGTAAAAAATGTAAAATAAAATAAAATTTAAAAAACCTTTTAATTTTTTATTAATTTATTTATTAAAATCACAACCGTGTTGTTATGCCGAAATTCACACGAAAACACAAATTAAATACCAGCATAACAACACGGTTCAAAAAATTAAAGCCCGATGATGATCTAAAAGATCGAAACGCATCTTTCAAATATAAACAAATTAATGTTGTGATTTTAATAAATAAATTAATAAAAAATAAAAAAGTTTTATACATTTTATTTTATTTCACATTTTTTAATTAAAATTTTATGTTTTAACAGTAGGTACTTACTTAAATTGTAATTATTTCAATTAAATAGCGGTTCAAACGGTAAAGATCTCCTGCGTGTGCAATAGCTGTCAAATTTAACAAATTTACACCCGTCGGTCGGCCGTCGTAAACCACTGGGGTCAAGAACCCCGACGTTTCTATACACCAACTAATCTCAACCCATACGCCATTATTTTATTATTAAAGGGGTTAGTTTAAAAAATGAGGGAACCAATTTCAAAATTGAACCTCCACCTCAAAAATTTAATTAAATTACCTACCGTCACTTCATCCAAATTGCCAGCAGCACCTTACATTATCACCAAACACACATAAACCAACCACCAGCACTCTACATCAACAGCCAACCACAAACCACCGATATCACAATGCATCGTATAAATTATAAACAAAGCCAAAGTCATCTTTCAAATTTATTTTATTTATGTATTTCATCGTATTTATAGTTCATACTATGTTGCAGCATTAAATATAACAAGAGGATGTTAGAAATTCCAACTATTGGAAGTTTCGATAACCAAACCATCAGGGCGGAAGTTGCTCAAGTATTAAAGCTTGGACCGTATCTCTACAACATAAACACGTTCGACCAAATTCAACCCAATAATGCAATGAATTTGTTCTATGCTGACGACTCATTAACGTGTGCGTAATCATTATCCCTGATCATTGCGGCCTAAAGAGTAGAATAGAAGAGCACGTGAGACGTCTTGTCTTTGAAAATACTACGAAAGATGGGATATCAAAATCAACTCAGCCAAATTTGAATAGGCTTGTTTCAGAAGACCGGTAGGACCGGAATCTATTACTTTTACTCGTTTAACTTTTACTAAATGAATCTCATGGGCAAAATTTACTCAGTTTGCTTTTGTTATTAAAAATAAGTATTTAAATGAAATTATAAAATCCTTATTTTGTTAAAATTAAGATCTGTTAATATGTAAACTAGGTAATTGGTTAAGTTAATGTTCTTTCCTCCGTAACCCGAATATTACTTGCTCTTTTCGGGATAACTCCCTAAGACGAGAGCTTACTTCAGCTTCCACAAAAAAAACATCGATAAAATGTGTAAAATTAAAGGAATTTGCTTTGTTTTTTCTTGAAATCCTGGATTTTTTTTTATATGGGTTGTATACTGCCTCTTACGATGAAATGACAAATCTTTATGTTGAACTTAAATATTTTAGTTTTGTTTAAGTAAATGGTAGCATATAGGCTCGTGGCGTAATGGTTAGTCCCCGCCACTTAACCATGGAATCTTTTTTTCACATGTAGCTATTGAATCTTGCGAGAACAAAAAAAAATAATACCCCAAGGAAGAATCACAAAAGAATTTCTGATTTTGTATGTAATTTTTTTCGCTTATGTCCGTTTTACAGTTTATTTTTTTTAATACAAGACTGTTTTTTGTAGTAAATTAATAAATAGAATAATAAAATAAATTCTGAAAAAAATAAAAATTCAGGATTTACTAACTAAGATGAAAATTAAAGTAATGGATATATGTAAATAAATAATTAAGTTTTTAGAAAATAATATTTTGAAACTCATAAGTTTTAATTTGGTGAAGAGTTTGCTAGTAATAATATTCAAATAAATGCTTATTTGTATTTAATGGAATTTCAAAGACGTCTGTATATAATATTAAAAAAATAAGCCCCAGGTTGACATTTAAATATTTATTTTAATCTTTCCCTTCCGTCAATTTTCTTTCAAAGTCTAAGAAGAACTGAGCTAATCGATTTTTAAAAAATCCTACAAAAGCTAATCTTAAGTTTGGTACCATGTATATATACCATTTTGTAAGCATAGCCAATTTTTACTCGTTTATTCCAGGAAATCAAAGCAATTAATTGAGTAATTAAATGCATTCCCCGACTGAAAGCAAAAACACTTACATACATATCTATATTCAATTCCATAAAAGAATACGAATCCACTTATTCATTTGAAAATGTAGACCAACCCCGCACTGCCTTATCAAACGGACTCAGAAAATTGCATAATATATGTATGTAGGTACAGCGTGTTTGTTTTACCCCAATTGAAGAAAAATTTACCTCAACCATCACTTGATGACTGCATTCTTGCATCTTGCCACACAAAAAATTAGGAATGACGACAACAATCGAAGTAAAAAACAAACGTTCTGCAATTCCCAAATGGAATTTCATAATGCAACTACACCACATTGCAACTGACCTTAGCGTAACACTAAAATAAAATTGAAAGATATGCCGAGAACTTGTTCCAACCTTACACTTGATTTCGTCACTCATTTTATAATTTTGCTTTATTTTTGCAACTCTGTTATAGCTGTCTTCATGAATTTTAATCTCACCTGGCGCTTTACAAAGTGTTGGCGGCTTGTTGATTCGCACCAATGCGCTATAGAGCTGAAAACTGCTCTGCCGCCTGCGTCTAAGCCAACATCACCCAAACAAACTGTCACTTCAGTGCAATTAGCCACCAACAAGCACAAGCTAAACTGGATTTCCGCACAGCACAATAATTCGATGGAGTCGCCACCGCATATATATGTAGAGACGCAGACAGACACAGACACGCCCAATTAATTCGATGCAATTATTGACATAAAATAATAATAAAAATCCGATTAATATTGACAAGTTGTTTGAATTTGATTAAAGCAGCCTCCACATGATTTGACTCCTGGCATTGAATATTTATTTATTTTTTCTTATGGAATGCGAGCACTTGACAGCCAGGCTAACCCATTTCTATGGTACAACGGAAGAACTATAAGATCGAGTGAGTTAGTATAAAAAGTTCTGCCAGATTCATTGGAAGACATCAGTAACGATTCAATCGTAGCACAGCTAAGACCTTAAAAAGTCCAAAAATAAAATACCAAAACACCTTTAGCATCATGAAGGTAAAGTTTAAAATCTTAAAAAATTCTTCAAAATTCTTACATTAGAATATTTCCGTTTTCAGTTCGCCGTATTTGCCGTAGTCGTGCTTGCTTTGGCCCTTGGTGCACAATCATCTGGGATCTTGGGAGCTCCAGGTCCATTATTGGCCGTCTCTGGTCCAGCTGGTCTGGTCACAGTTCCCGGTGCTGTATCAATCCAAGCCGCTCCAGGTGCCATCTCTCTGCAAACTGCCCCAGCTGTTGCTGTTGCTCCAGCTGTTGTCGCTCCAGTAGTTGTTGGTGCTGAAGGTACTTATGTCGCCAAGACACGTGGAGCTGTTCATGTTGCTCCATTGCCAGGACATTTGCAATCTGCTGCTTCTGTCAATCTACAACCAGCCCCAGGAACTTTGTAAGGATTTCATCTTAAAAATATACACCAACACAACCACAACACATCCACCACCAACGTTGATCTTCAACTATAGCTTGTTTCTCTTTCTTTTTACTCAAAAACCTTCTCTGTCTTCCTCTTCTATTTAAAATTTTAGTGAAAAAGTGCAAAACCCCACATCTGATTTAAGTTGAGTGGGGTATAGTAAATTGTTTTGGGGGCCTCCAGTCAGTTTTTTTTTTTTTTTTGTAGAGATTTAATATTCTTACGGCTAGGAATTTTTATTTTTTTGTAAACTTAATTATTTTCTTTTATAAAATAAAAAAAAATAAAATAGAAACATTAGATATATTTTATTTACGAAATTCTCTAAGTAAAGGTCAGTATAAAAATGAACAAGCTTTGAGTAGGCTGGTTCAGAAAAATGAGACCTAGACTTGAAGTCTTGGCAATCTTAAAAACTGAGAACAGCATTCCTTAGAAAAATCTCTGTTTTTGTGTGAAATACTGAGGAAAAAAACTTGCTCTTGTTTGTTAATGCGTCTAGAATTCAGGGATTATTCGCGTAAACACGCTCTTTTGCGTAACCCCACAGAAAAAAAAAACTAACGGTAACAAATCGCATGATCTTGGTGGACAATTGACGTCACCAAAACATGAAATTACGCAATAAAGCCATAATTGGTCGTGTTGTGTGGCTTGGTGTCCCACCCTGTTGGAACCACATATCGTCCATATGCAAGATACGTCATACTGAGGTGTACGACACGTTCAATTGCTGCGAATGCCGGTATCATCAGCAATACTTGCACTTGCAGCATTATGATGATGTACAGGCCTTACGACATCAGTAATGCTTCCACAGTTCCACTGTCTTCAAATTTCTTCACAATTTTACCAATTGCTTGCGTAGTCGGTCGACTATGACGACCAGTGACGAAAAGTGGCTACGTTTGAATCAGCACTTTTGTAGTAAGTTTTAATAATTTTAACGCGTTGTTCGATTGTTAAGCGATCCATTATCGTAAATGGCAAACATTAAAATAATATTATGACACTTCAAATGACAGCTGAGTTTGACAGGTGTCAAATGCCAGCGCTACCAACTTGAAGCCAAGAAATGAATGACACGTTATTATTTTTGATGTACTATTTATTATAAATTGGAAAAAAAGATCTTTTTTACCTCAATTCCTATAAATTTCACAAGAAAATAACCAAATAAAAAAAAAAAACATAAAACATAAAACATAAAACAAACCATAAACCTGGTGAACAAATTTCTATTACATTTTCATCCTGCTATATATATGTACCTACTGATGGTTAAGCTACAATTTTCTACTTTTCTTATTTTTTCCCATTAGTCATATTTTACTTCCTTTGTTATATTATTATATCCTTTCCTTTGTGCCATTGTTTTGTTATATGTGCCCCCAAAACTTTCCGGTTCTCCTCTTGTTTTATAATAGTCTGTGGCTTTGCCAACGGTTAATTAATTTAAATTTACACTAAATAATCTCACTTAAAATGGACCTCAGATCCGGACAAACAAAAGTAAGTATAAAAATCCTGGAATTAGTTAAGGTAATAACTATATGACTAGACTATACACCTCTTGAGATAATTACCATTACACAGAAACAGTGGGAGACATACAAATTTACACTAACACATAGCTTAACTACATCATCCTTTATTTCAATGGTTAAATTTTTTTTATGAATTGTCGTCTCGTCCTAAATTTTTGAGTGTACTATGTGGACCCAGTATATATTTGTGCATTTGTGTATACCTACATTTTGATCCTTTATAAAGGCTTTTATATAATATAGAAGTGCATCAAGCGATGCAGAGAATAATGGACCTAAAATGTCCTGTGCGCCACCACCGTCTATATTCATAGTTTGAGTGGGTTGGGTTGGAATAAAGGTGGGGAGCGATATAGGAGTGTCGGTTTTATTTGAATTTCGTTATGTCTGCATATTTACGTAAACCTGAATAATCCGTGGCGTTAGTACCGGATTTTGTTAGGATAATGGATGACTACCTATGTACATCCAGTTTCATAACTTTTTTGAAATATACGTATCTACATTTCCGCATACATAAAATATATATACCTACCTAGACCTATACCTAGTCTAACGGACGGCTCAAAGCTACATGTTGAGCTGAATGTCCTGTGAATCCTTGTCATCGTGCGTCGTTGCCGTCGTCGTCTTCAAACTCATCCTGCAGTGTGTAGTATATGCAGGGACAGTTTTTAGAATACTTAAAAATCGATTTTACTGTTTAACTATGTTTAAACGGTAAATGGCCGCCACCGTGCGTCGGTCGTTGTTAACACAAAAAACTTTACCCTTTTTTTGGGTTCTAGGACAAGTCTTAATTTTTCATAAGGAAATGCTGGTATTACAAATATATTATGAAAAAAAAGTATACAAATTAAGGTGTTTTTTTTTTAATTTGATGTGGGTTGGGTTGGTTTGTGTGAAAAGTTGGGTTGGTCCTTTAATTATTTACTCAGGTTATTTTTTCTTGTGTTTGTTGAAATGATGTTGTTTTTTGTAAATCGGAATAGGAACGTCATTTACAGTATTAAAGGCTTTTCGACACGCTTTTTAATTATTTCTGACAAAGATACCAGCAACAATAATAATGTAAGTATTTGACGTATGACCCTTTGAGTGCCTTTTTATGAGGGGTTGTTGAGTGCTTTTTCTTTCAATTATTTAGGCATTAGGTATTTCATTTCGAAAACTGTTTATTTCAACATCACAACAACAGGATTAATAACTATTTGTTTAAATACCTATTTTTTTCTCCAAAAAAACATATACCCAAATTTGCAAAGGTATTTCAAAACAAATGCTTCAAACTTTTATTAAAAATATTTCAAAAAATATTATGCTGTTGTTGCATTGCCTAAGGCATAAAATAAAAATACAATAAATTGCGTATATCAAACACCAACTCAAAAAAATAAAAATAAAAAAATATTTCCTCATCATAAAAAAAAAGAAGTTATTCGAATCTAAAACTAAAATCTCAATCACAATAAATCCAACTCAATTTAGATCAAATATAGCCCAAAAAAAAAATATCCAAAAATTCCAACCAACTATAATAACCTTGCCAAAACTATACTCCTACATATTTTCAAACAAAATTCCACTTTCAATAAAAATGAAAATCCATCCATGATGCTCTCTGCCCATGACCGAAATTCCTTCCATTGAAATCAAACTCATTTATTTTTATTTTTTTTTTTTTTATTTTTCACCAAAAGTTGATAGTACCTATACTCTCCAAAAATCTATAATCCTCTCCGCACTTTGACCTTCATGTGAGAAAATAAAGAAAACAAAAATATTACCAAAACTATACATAATTTCCAATCGGACAAAATAAAATGCACAACTGGGTCGCATGTACTTGTTTTTATAGTTCAAGCTCCGTAATAAAATAAAGAATTACGTAAAAGTTTGTAGTCACCGTCCAATAGTTTGTTTGACAGAAATTGTGTTTAAAGGCAAAAACAAAATAAAAAAATATATTTGTTTTTAAAAAAATAATTGGAAAATTTTTTAATCTTACATACATAATTATTCATACATACTTAGAAGTATCATAATGGTAAATTTGTAAAAAATCAATGCAGACATAAAGATATAAGGGAAAATAAGGGAAGGGATATTTGAATTTTCGTAAAAAAAAACGGAAATATGGATTTATCCCAATCACTTTGAATATTAAAGGCACGTAGTTTAAGTAAAATCGTAAGAGCGATTTCCCAGAAAATTTCGGCATCTTGTTCTACTTGAAGAACTTAAACAAAATTTCGAATATCTCTTCCAGGGATTTGTATATTAAAAGCCTTGAAACAACTCGGTCCACCTCTTAGGCTTTACCTCAATGTACATTTGACAGGGCATACAGATGTAAAACTCCACAGATTGACAGACGGTATTGTGAGAACCACTTTTTTAGGCTCCTCCATTACAGTAATATTAAGATTGATTAAAACTGAAAAGGTGTAGAATACTTTTACACCAAACCAATACCTGCATGTTAAAATAAAAATCTTTAAATAATTTGTTTTATTTAAAAATAATTAATAGTGCGAAAAATTATTTTATTTATTTCATTACACTTAAAAAATAAGTTGATAAAAAATCATAATACATAATAATAATTTATCATACCTAATAATTTTAACTATACTGACCCTAAGAATATAGCTATTTATCTATGATTTGAAGAGAAAAAAATTAGGCCAAAATATAATTTTATTTAAAGTTCTAAATATACCCTTCCATAAAAAAAATACAATATTATATTACCGTGTTGTTTATATAAACATACATTCATGAAACTTATAGTTGAAAGTGAAAAATTGTAAAAATATCAAATTGATTACAAAACTTCTGGAACCATCTGATTTCTTTAAAAAAATTATTTTATGAGAAAAAATTTTTTTAAATCGTTGGAATATTTTTTTTTTGAAAATTCATTAATTCATAAAATTTGTGTAATATTTTTTTTTTTTTTTGATAAAAAATTGGTACGAAAGTTTTAAATATTAATTAATGTGAAGCTAAAAATTGAATTTCAAAAGAAATCATTTTGTTTAAATTCTAAACATATTTTTTTGAAAATTTTGGTAAAATAACTTAAATAAAATAACTTAATTTAAACTGAGTTTAGCTTGTATTGTGGAAAAAAATGTTGCATAAGAGGTCTACGAACTAATATTAGTACACAGAAAAATGTTTATCAAAATCATTGGAGTCATATAAATTTTGTTTAAGACATCCTTCATTAGGTAGTAGCCCGTGGCGTAATGGTTAGTGCGTTGGACTGTTACGCCACCGAAGGTTTTGGGTTCGATTCCCAGCCTATGCCTACTACAAACTGAAATTTTTTCACGCGTTACTGCCTCTTGGGAGGAATTGACAATTCCTCCAAGAATATCTTTTGTCATGAAAAAGTGCTACCCGTTCGGATTCGGCAGAAAATTGTAGGTCCCCTCTATTCCTGCCAATAACACGCACACAGGAATGTTTAAGAGTTTTATGTCACTAGGCCGTGGCTCTACACGAGCTTTTGGGCCGACCAATTTATTTTTATTTTTTACATTAGGTTTGCAAACATGTTTTGTTCCTAATTTTATAAAAATCAATTAAGTTATTTTAGAAATATTGAGTTTTGGAAAAAAAATTAAGATTTTTCAAAAATCCAAGTAATAGAAAAATTTTGGTACAAAATACTACTCAGACTTTTCTAGAAAAGTGAAAAGCAAGAAAATTGTGTTATGAGAGGTGCTATCACCATTTTTTGGATTTTTTTGTTTCGAATAAATAAGTTTAAAGAATTAAATTTCCTTAAACTTATTTATTGGTTAACAAAAAAGTTCGGTTTAAATGTTTTATAAAAAAAAAAGAAGTTATTTGACCAATTTTCTTAAGCTGCAGCAACATTTTTGCATATATACATACAGGCAGACTGAACCATTTGAGACTCACTTTCTTCTACTTTTCTACAACTATCGTAATGTCATATTTGTTGAAAATCTTGAATTAAATTTTTTTTTTCACAAATTGCACACTTTTCTATATCCTACCTATTTTCAATCTTTATGATCATTTATTAAAAAAATAAACAAATAATAATTTATCAAGAAAAATATTCCACATACGTCCCAGTGTACATTTCCACACAAAAATGTACAAAAAGTACATGACATTTATTTATATCGTCAGAATACATTTAAAAGTAGCAGTACCATACTAGCTCCTGGATTATTGCCAGCATTTAACAGATTTTTTGAGAAAAGTTTATTTACAACTTTTGAGAGTACCCATACTACTCTACTGTACATATAATGTCGTTCTATAAATATTCTCCCTCTTTCCGTCATAGAGAGAGAAAGTTTTCCATTATAATTTATACAAAATGGCCATCTTAAATATATGTATGTGGCTTGTATAGGATTCTACTAATGTTTTCATTGTGAATAACTTCTAACTCGACATATGTAAATTTAAGAGGATTTCATAATTTTCGCATAAATAAGTGCCTACTTTTGTCTTTCACATATACAAAACGTTTCTTTTGTTTTTTTTTTGTCTGTTGTTCTTATAAATTAAGTGGACAAGGATAACCACATGTACAGCAAGTGTTTTATACAATTATTTATGGTTTTAACATTTTTGAGGCGCATTTGTCAATTTGCAAAGAAATATTTCATTGGGATTTTGTTTTTTTTTCTTTTTTTTTTAAATAAAAATAAATGATGATCGTACTTATTTCTCAGACCCGCAAAAGTAGTGTACATATATAACATATGTATGTGTAGATTATTCAGTTTTTTTTTTTATTAAAATAGGCAAAGGATTTGTGATTTTATTAAATAAATTGACTTGTAAAATAAATGTATTTTTTTTGTACACATTTATATTAAAAGGTTCACAAACAAACAAAAGAAATTTATAAAAAAAAAAAAAAAAACATTATAAAGCAAAATGGAACCTGTGCGTACGTTCTGTAACTCTCGCATCGATAAAATCAATCGAGAAACGATGAAAATTGAATCCAATCGTTTGTTCCATCAATGGACGTAAATATATGGACTGCTAGTCTAATGTCAGTTTCATACAATATAATTGTCAAAAAAATGTCGCCAAAATTAGAGATCGCGATGCTAGCTCTCCACACGCCACTTCAGGAAAAAATTTAATTTTACAATGTTTTACATAGAAGCTCGCGACACCTGTTTTAAAAAAGTCAAAAAGTCGCATTTACCACAAAATTTCATGCATAGAAATGTGTGACACCTATGGTATGTTGTCTCTTATACTTTGTTCAGTGTTTATTCAGTGACAGTGATGCCAGGTGAGATTTTTAAAATCCCATCTGAATCGAAAAAAAAAAATCCCACATGACCAATCACTAGCTTGAAAAATTCTGAAATCTGAATTTTCAGTTGTAAATATTGTCATGTATTTGCTTCACTTACAAAACACACTCTAATAGACACTGTCAGCGCAATAAAACACCGTCCAGTGGAGACAAGTTGTTAGAACGGAGGATTGTTTGTCTCTGCTTGTTTGACAGGTTTTTATGTCGTTGGCGGCCTGGCCAAATATCTTATTTGAGTTACAAATGTAAAGTAAAAAAAAAAAACAAAATTGTATGAAAATGGGTAGGTAAAGTAAGTTGCGATTATGATAAAAATATCATTTTTCCCTCATATACTATTTTCTCACCATTATTCACACCAAACTGATTTTTACCAACATTTTGGTTTCAAAAACCACCAATCTGGGAACTCCGTTCTATGTACAAATGTCAAAATTGAAGTTTCATAGTTGCAGTGTTGAGGGCAACTGTCACCTAAAATGACTGAGAATAAAATGAGAATAAAATGGAACCAGCTTGAGGTGGGCAACTAGCAGTCCATATATAATACGTCCATGGTTTCATCTTTTAACGTTTTATCGATGCGAGAGTTAATGAACGTAGGCACTGGTTTCATTTCTCTTGTTTTAGACTATACATCAAGTTGCTTTTTTTTTTTCTCTTATTTGGCAATGAGATCGATTTTTTGTTTGTGTTTAAAAAAAACAGAAGTATGCAATTTGTAGATTTGTTTGAGTTAAGTGACCCAATCGTTATTTAGTTATATAAGTATAAACGAAAAAACGATTATAAATGAGAATTTAAGTTACGTCATTTAAAGGCAGTTTAAATATTTAACAACACTTCACTAAATGACCTCTAAGAGATGTTTTAAGAAAATATAATAGATACGGCCAAAATTTTAAAACTAAATACATAAGTAAAATTTTTATTTTATTTGAAATAATTTTGTCTGTAACTTCTTCTTCTAATTTTTATCATCCTTCTAATTTACTTATTACGAATTTTATATAAGGCTAGATTCATGTAGTATCTCAATAGACAATAATGGTGAAATTGCTTCAATTTTCCTAGACGATAGCTAAGCTATCACAACCTTATCTTATTAGGTTAGGTTGTGGCTACTATTTCTTTAAATTCTAGTAATTTTATTAATTCTTGACTTTTCTCTTCTACATATATACTTCATTTTTTTTCTAATTTTACTTCAGTCATCTCTTCAAGTTTTTCTTTTGTTACATCTCTGCAAGAGAGACAAACCTTTCAAACAATTCGTTTCAAACTAATCTCATTATAAATTGATAGTGAAACCTTAAGTTATTATCGATCATTGTTCCTTAACCCCAGAGAATCAACTACTACATAATAATATAATAGATATACTGAAACAAAAGGTCCTGATGCCGTATCCTTACCTTCTTCAAGAGGTGAATGGCAAAATGATTCGACGTCTCGTGGCATATTCCAGTCTTTCTTGATGTCGGCTTCAATCTTAAATGTTGTTGTGGATTAAGCGAAGAATATCCTGACAGGCATATATATATATAGTTGTTGTATATATATTTAGTCCTTCTATCATATATAGTTGTAAGGAGGTTAGGCCTGGTGAATTTGTTAGTGTTAGCAAAAATGAAAGACATAAAGGACCTTCCCACCGGAAACGTATGTCGCTCCAAAGATGATTATGTTGATAAATGTTCTCTGCATGGATGTTTATTTATCATTCACAATGGAAACATTTTTTCCCCCCAGAAGTTCATGAAGGACATTACGTGATTTGATTTCACGGAGTGCGTAGAGTTGTTTTTTTTTTTTTTTTTTTTTGTTGCTTTTGTATTATATGTGTGTAGTAACAATATAAGATGGTTCATAATAGTGATTCACAAATTCGTTTATATTTGTCTGAATGTTTCCGTTTGTTAATTTTGGATTATTGTTGGATAATAGCAGCATTTTCTTCGAATGCTTTTTGTATGAATGACAGAAAAAAAAATGACACTGAGAAGGATTTGTCAATAGACTAAGGGAACAAAAAAAAAAGTAAATACAAGTGCGACAGATGGGATGTAATCGATTTTGTCGTCTTTCATTAGTTTTCATGACGCTTATGCCAGAGGAAGGATGTACTATGGTACTAAATCAAAAAATCCCAGGATATGATGAGGGACAGAAAAAAAGGAAATCTTAAATCTCTGCTAATGTCATTAAAAGCGATATTAAAGCAATGAACAAAAAAATTACTTAATTTATATGTACGAGTGTATGACGTATATGTATTTGATTCTTAAGGATATTTTTGTCCTTCAGTTGACTGATGACTTTTAGTTTAATCACTTCATGCAATGATGATCATTTAAGAATGTTTGTGAGAGTGAACACTTTATTAAAATATAATTGGTGATGATGGTAAGATTAAATGAAATGAAAAAAAAATTGTTTCTGCTTAAAAATTCATTTTTTTTAAATAAAGAACAGTTTTTTGTTGTTCGTGTATACAAAACATAAAGTGTATTTTGGTTCACCCAACTATCTGCCCATTTACTCTACGAACTTAATATTTATAGATTTTTTTTTCATCCGAGTTTCCACTTCGTACTTTGGTCTAATTTTATATAAAAAGAAACAAATCAAGTAAGTTGGGATAAGATTTTGACGAAGTCAGAGTAAGAGCCTGCAGGGCTGTGGGAAATAGTGTGTAGATTTTTATTAACATATTTAAAAAGTTTGAAGGAACTTTAAAACCCCAATGTTTAAAATATTGGTATAATGTATTATGTGTACAAAAATATTGATTTACTGTTGAAAAGAATTTAAAAACATCATAGGATATACAAAAAATTATTAAACCTAAATATCTATTTTAATATGCTTATAAAAGCAGCTGTTCTTTTTTATCACATAAATAAATAGTTTAAAATTTTTCTGATGGCGGTGAACACTTACATATAAAAATTAGATAAATCAAAGAAACTGTACATTTGATTGAGCTGAAACTTAAGCTGCTAAGACGATCAACGCATATAGTTAAAGCGTTGACCATCTGACGTCAAAATGACCTTACATTACTGTCCCAAAAGTGTCAAGGTGTTGCATGGCCGTCAACGCAGAATATTATCAATGGCTGATGGCTGGGTTTTAAAAAATTCTGATTTTGTAGTGAATTTTTAAATCCATCGGCATCGTAGAAATCCTTCAACTGAATTTGACATTTTATAGCTAGAAAAAGTCACATTGATTTAAATCTAATGCATTTTATCTGTCAAATTAATTGTCGCATATTGGAAACTATCGGTCTCATTTTTATGCACTAAAGTCTTTGCAATGTTATTTTGGAAATTTGGTTCCAAAATTATGATTCTGATGTGTGCTGAACTTATAGAGCACTTTTTGAATAACAACTACATATCTGAGCCCGCTTAACAACATACAAGTGTTGAATAAGATCCAAATTTATCGATTCGAGTTCGTTCACAACAGCATGAAAAATTTTAAACTAAATATCTTAGGATTGGAGGCTTACAAGTTCCAGCCTGAGCAAGAATTGACCGTCTCGTCTGCGTCGAAATTTCGGTGAATGGTTACCTAAACCCAACTGGTACTGGAAAATTATATTTAGCGTTCATGAACTCAATGGTATATCCAATCAATCAGAAAAATTGTTGCATTTAGAACAATGGTATTTTACATGAAAAAATTAACAGTTTGGTGCGTTTAAAAATGAGGCTTATCAGCTTACGGTCAACGGTTTTCGCTAAAGAGCCACATTTATTTGTTTTTTATTACCATAAGCACAAAGACTTTTTCTTTAACCGCACTACACGAATGTGAAACGCTTTAACCCCCTCTTCTTATCATATCCAGACATTCAAAATTAATATTTATTGACCTTTTCGGTATCTCCTTTTAGCTCCTGTCCTGTTACACTCAAAACTCACGCCGTATTTAAAGATTTTGCTGTGGCATTTAATGCGCGCAAAAGATAAAGAAAAATAAATAAACTTTTTAACATTTTGTCACTTAAACTTAATCTAAATTCACTTGTTTTTTTTTTTTATAAATATTGTTACACTCTTGATTGAGAAAGATAACAAGTTATCAGTGTTGTCAATTTAATTGCTCCTCCACTTAAACATTAGTATTTACTTCCATAAAAAATATTAAAACAAACTGATATATTAATTAAACATTCCTTATTTTCTAGATTTGCATTGGACACAGATACATGGTATTTAATTTAGCTTTATCCTTAACACTTAAGCCCTGTCTTTGGCCAATAATTGCTTTTGGGTCAAGTGTTATAATGGTATTCTTTCCATTTTTTGAAAAAGCTGTACTACTATAATGCAAGACGCTATCATAATCATAAGAAATTCCAAAATTCTCTGTTTCAGTTTGTTGCTGAAAATTATTTTCCATACCAGGAATTACATTTTCTTCGACAATTCTTATGTAGTTATCTCGATCGGAGGCACTTTGTTGATGATAAAAACCAAGTGTATGTAGAAATTCATGCAAAATCGATCCAATTCTAAAGCATCCTTGATCGAGTGGGAAAATCTGAAGATTCATTCTTTGGACCCTTTTAAGATAGCCAACTTGCGAATGACAACCCGTATCTTCAGCTAATATATTGATGTAGTTTGTGTCTGTTGCACTGGCCTCTCGGAAACGTACGCATGTTGCCTGTTCGATTATCTGAATGGCTTTTTTAATATGAAACTTGTGTGCGGGATCTTAAAAAAAGAAAACAACAACAAAAAATCAAAGAGAAAGATTGAAATTTTCGAAAAGACAAAACTTACCAAACTTTGGACTCATTTTGTATAAAACTAATTTATTTGGCCAACGTTTTGATCGCGCAATCAAACCATTTCTCGCACGAAGTCCTTGATATTGTTCATCTGTCAGATCTAAATCGCCTTCATAAAATCCACCCATTTCTTCAGGATTTCCAAGATCACGGTCTCCATGGCTCGGATATCCAATGCAAAAGTTCACAAAAAGTAACAACTGAAAAAAACCCCAGAGATTAGCCATTTTCTTTCTTTCAAAAACAATATCGATAACAACGAGTTTAGATTTTAACAACGACTGAAAATTAATTCAAAATGCAATTGAATTTTTGATGAATTTGTGACTTTTTTATTTTCAATATGACTTTGTAAAGATAAGAACAACAAGGCGATAAGGGAACTTTTGTCCTATCAAAAACAATATAAATATATACAGGTGAGTTAACCAGTTCGAAGTGATTACTTTTTGAAACATCAATTAATTATAACTGACACTTAACATTGTTCTAGATCTAGTCATTCATAACTGACCATAAAGTTTTATCAGCTAGTTTCAATCTCCTATGCATTTCTAATCGTTTTGTACAAATTATCAGTCTATCACAGGAAAATCAGACAGGGAGGGATAGAGATGGGAGGAAATTATAAGTTTAATTGTTTGATTTGAAGTTTTAGATTTTGCCCGACAAATTGTGCTTAATGTGACACTTACACAATAATTGTTTTCTTTATAAATGGATATTTGTATATTTGTACAGCATGAGGTGATTTTTGTGGTGAATTGATTTATGACAACTTATAAATCCTAATATTTAGAATTATTGTAAAAACTTGTTATCATTTGTTGAGTATTTATTGATATCAAGTGAAGCTCTGGAATGAAGATTTAACACAGACAAACTGACCAAGACGGTAGAAATGATGCCCCCCCCACATTTCATTGAAGAAATTAAAAAAAAAAACGATCAAAATTCAACAAAATTGATAGGGGTTTTTTTGTGATATGTGATAACTCGCACTAAGGCTGCCAAGCTTTCCCACCATCATATTAATGTTGAACCTTTGAATGAAACAACAAACACTTGGGTGAGCCAACAAAATAAATAATTTTTCTGACTGGGTTCTGGAGCAGTTGGAAATGGACCCCAATTTCAGAAAAAAAAAACATTGGCAAGGGCTTCTTTTAGATAATAGGGAACATCAATAACTCAAATTTGTGGATTTGTGACGATGTTACTACACGAGGTTCAACAACAAATCACAATGTATTTGCAGAACTTCACTGTATGTTGTGGATTGTGGGTCAGCGGCGGCATCATCGATTCGTGTTTCTTCAAAAAAGACGTTGGCATTGGATTAAAGAAGAGCGGTGATAATCAAATTATGTTGACCCAAATTGCATGATAGGTTTTAAACAGCATTTGTTTTGACCAGGCCGACCGCACAGCTGATGACACAAAGTGGAAACTTTGCACGAACAATTTGAGAACATGGTTATCTAACGCAGAAACAATCGACGAGATCGTGAGATTTGACCCCGTAAGACGTTTTTTTAGTAAGGTTTCCTTAGCTCTCTGCCAATAAGCCGTAAACTTACGGTGTCCTCAAAATCAACATAAACCACGCCATTGCTCAAATTCAGCGTGATCTATGCGCCAGTCATCAAAAATTAAACCCCTATGATTTATCATCGGTCATTTTAACGATTTCATATTTCACACATTATGTTGTCCTTGATAATCCCTTGAAATAATACAAAAAATTTATTGATATCTTACAAACAACTTATTTTCTTGAATTATACCAATTACCCGTCCCAATTTGATAATTTATAGGTACTTGCTTCCGTTGTGTTTTTTTTTATTGCATTTACAAATAAAATATTACCTACTCTTATCGCTGACATCAATACTAGAACAGGTTCTGAAATCAACGAAAATAAAATATGTGAATTAGATCGCAGATTAAGATTATTGTTAATTGTTATAATTGTTATTAAATAAAAATGGAGAAAACTGATTAATCTTTTGGACTTCCAAATATATTGTTGTTCTAATATTGATAAGCACATAGGGATTTTACTTTTCTTATAGCTACAAAGAAAGTTCTGGTATAAGAACTATGGACTTGTAGAAGATACAAGACTTATAGTGTGAACATATTAACCATTAAGTGGTAAAAACAGGAAATGCTCTGACAATCTTTGATATAATTTCAATACAACAGCTAATTTCTGAGAAAAAATTCAACAAAAAATTGCGTCCAAATACAAATGAATAGCTAAATTAAACTTAATTCACCAAAAACCTCTAAAATTCATCAGCGAAGAAATTTTTCCGCTAGAACAAAACAACAAAATAAAATCATATTGAAATCAATTTCCAGTTTGGGTAAATCTAGAGGGAAACGCAGCGTTATTTTCAGAGATAAATGATTTGATATTGAGTTCATTGATTGAAAGTGCTAAAAAAAAACCACAATGTTTTATGCGGCTCAGCGCAATTATACGCTTCAGTAAATAAGGCCTCAACAATTTGTTCGCAACAAAATTATGACCTATGAAATTAGGCCATCATAAATAAATGAAATAAGTTCCAAAATGGGTTAATTTTTAACAAAGAAACTATTCCTTACGCAATAAGGCCCACACATAAATGAAATAAGACACTATCAATATTAAAGTTAAATGTCGAAAATTTTAAGTTTCAATTTTTTTATTAATTAAAATTTTAATTTAATTTAAAATACAATTTATATTTAAAATTTTGTCTTTCCTTAGAATCAATAAGGGTATTCATGCAACGAGATAAGTTTACCAATTGTGTAAAAAGATAAGTTTACGCAAAAGTTTGCTTGAACGTCCTTTTTATTTATATGGATAAATGCTGCGTAATTGAATCAGCTGTTCGTTAAACGTCAAATATTAAACGAATGACGTTTGTATAAGTTTATCCAAATAAATTTGTATAAGTTTCCGGAACAAAATCCTTAGATAATTTTATCCAATTTGCGTAAACCATTTCCCATACAAAATTTGACAGTTCATTTACCAAAAGATAAATTTATCCAAAAGTTAAACTTATCTAGTGTTTTACGATGTTGCATGAATCCCCCTAATATTTTCTCCTTTCCGTACAAAATGGAACCATCCACCCCTGAAAGTATGCAATTTTGGTTTTACACGATTTTCCGACTTTTCCTGTCGGAAGTTCCAATTTTCAGGTCCGTAGTGTGTTTTCTTTGTTCAAAATAAATCCAACAAAAAAATCCCCATGGAAATCAAAATTATTTTCAACCGAGTTTTTTAGTTTACAAACAAAAAACCAATCCATTTTTTAATAATTTAGACTTGCACAATGCACATACTTAAGTTCGTGAGTTTTTGAAATCTGCTCATGATCCTGAGCGAAATATGATTTGAGAGCAGTCTTATGAGTAACCTACTCATGAGTGAGCGTTTCCCAACCCTGATTCCTGAATTCTTTACTGAGCTTAATTTTGTAAAATAGTGCAGGTAGCATTTAGCAAACTACTGACACATATTATTAGCCATTTCACTAATAAGATAATAGGCTAATTAAATAACAATTTGAGAATAATTTTGAATAAAAAATGTCACAACATTAATTTATCCAAAATTAAAATGAATAAACTTAAGGAATTATTTTAAAACAAGGTCGTTATAATTACATTTAAATATTATGTAGTAAAAAATGTGAATCTCATACATACATACATATATGTATACCTACTCTCATTACGTGTTCAAATAAATCAAGCTTGGATTTGTTTACTCTGAATCTGAGGAGAATGTCCCAGCGGTCACCAGTTTGTTTATAAAAACAAATAAAAAAATTAAAAATAATTTTTTATCGCTTCAGATATTTGCATACAATAGCAAAAACAATAATATAACCAAAAACAACAACAACAACATCAACATCCATGTCAATTTATCATGAAACACTTATTTTATATCATTATCCATTATTCCCACTTCATGATACAAGTGGTCAGTTTAAATTCACATTTGCATTATTATAAAAGTAACCCCATTCCCGGGGGCAAGGACATTATTCCCTCAAGCAATAATAAACACACACACACACATATACTCTCTGGTCCCCCTTTATACCTCCTTCCGCCGCGTCACCATCATGGTCCACCATCCTGCCTGTCAGGATAGTACAGGAATATAATATTATGGAATGTGATAATTTTCTGTATAATGTGTGTGTGTATTTATATAATGTTGGCAATGGGTCTCGTGTGTCGGTCGTTGTGATGGTAAACCTCATTTTAATTGAAAATAAAATGTTATTACAATTTTATTTACTTACTCTATCTTTCTCTCTTCAGCCCCTTTCTCATTTTTTTTTTTATTTTATTTTTTTTTTTTGTATAGTAAAACAACCAGTGTTTCAAGTAAGCAAACACTCAACGATATGGTCCCATAGAGGCCAATTATATACCAATTGGGGCCAAGCTCTATAGACCGGAGAAAACAAACCCTTCACTTTATCCCCACCTTCCCCTTTGCCACAAAGGACGAAAGTTCATACGATGAATTATATTTTCAGTAATGATGTTCGAGGTTCAGTTGAATTAATTTTTTTTTTACAATTTTTGGTCTCAAATGAGAATAATAATTGGAATTAAAGAGATAATGACCATAAATCAATCTGATTCAAGGTGATTTGCATATACAATTTTTTTTAACATATTTTATATCCGTAATGGTCTTGAATAACCCAAAAGAAGAACAGTTTATTTATATCTGGTCCTCTTATTGAAAAAGCAAAAGTTTTATTCAACTGTTTCAAGTCTGAAATTCACAAAATAAATGATGTGCCTCAGGGTTCCGTATTATCTCCGAATCTCTTCCTAATATTTTTCAATATTCTTCTTTCTTAAACGTCTTATCTCTTATGCAATAAAATGTTTTCCAGACTATAATGCTTTTCATATTCAATCATTAATTCAAAACCTTCGGTGTTTAACTATAGATAACCTAAACTCGCGATTAGTGCGTTAAAGATGGCGAGCCATGGTCTGAATTAGTTAAATTCTTCAAAAATTCTTTTTCGAAAATTGTATGAAAATTAAAATTTTTATTTTTGATGTGTAAACATTATTGTATGCCGGCGGTAGGGTAAACAAAAAACGTGGAAATTTCTGTGACACTTACGGTTTGATCTCACACGTTACGATACGTGGATGTAAATTGAATACGTTCAATATTGAGTACGTTCGTTCGTGCTTCAAACTAAATCGAAAGATCGAGTTGAGTTGGGGTTGAAATTTGGTTGACAGTTCGAACTTGTCGCATTCTGTGATGTAAAACTAGCACTTGAATATTTAATTTGATGTTTACACACGTTAACCGTGAGTCCCGGCACTCACACTTTTTTTGAAATATTCTAAACTATTAAATCTAATTGTGATGCAAAGTTTTGAAGCAAAATTATACCTATGACATGAAATCTTCCATTAATATGCAAATAACTAGATTATAAGTTTATTTATTTTTAATCATCGAAATTTATGGATTTATTTAAATTTATCCAACTATACAAAGTAAACCTAGCTAATCTCGGCTTTTTTGCCGCTCCAATAATTTATACCGTAAATCTTTTCTTTTTCGCTTCAAAACCTATACTCTCAGCAGCAATGTTGTACCTCTATAGCCAGTAGTGGTGCAAAAAACGTTTGAATTCCTTTCCGCAAATGATTTGCAGTTCAACTAATCACCAATAAATCAGTCCACGAAATGCTCCGAAACATGCTTTTGGAATCTATGGGCTTCATGAATTCTTAGACAATACTGCATATTGCCTACATTATACATATATATAAATATACAATAATTCTCTCTGGTTACGCGATACAAGTCCTTAAGTAGCGAAACAGTAGCCTTAGTTATATTATGCAGTGTGCACTTGTGCAGCTGTTCAAAAAGCAAGACCATAACCGGACACCATAATGACTTGACATAAATTTTTCCATAAAACGATGGTTGTACGGAGTCAAGTTCCCTTATAGCAACTCCACCCCCCCACTCCCTTTGTCCGTATAGACATTAAGAATGAGAGAAAGATTTTTTTTTTCTTGTCTCATATAGATTTGCTAGGCTCCATAAATTTTAAAAATATTGCAACACCAAAGTCTCTAGGCGCCAACAATCCTATTTTACTCTCTGTAGCACATCGTAGAGTTGTTTATAGTGTTGCCAGGACCTATGGTATTTATTTAATTAAAAAATAAAAAACAAATTTTGTTGAATCTGAACGCAAAGTTTTCATTAATTCTCATTTAAAGAGATGATGAGTTGGTCGAAACAAAGAGGTTTTATTGCATATCTTCCCAAGTTCATACAGCTTCTCAAAAGTACTATATCATTCTTTGCTGACGCTCTAGCATAAGAAAGAAAACCTCAAGATAAACCATGTGAACTGGATAAAACATTTTTTTTTAAATGAGTTCGAAAGTGATAAAAGCAGATTGATTGGTCGAAAAAAAAGCTTTAGTAGCTTTTCTTCCCAAGTGCGACCAAAGTTTTAAAAGAATTATACCACCTGAAAAACTAGCATAAGAAAAAATTAGTCAAGCCAGACTGAGTTAACAGCATAGAATGTTTTTTTTTTTTTTTTTAATGAGTATGAAATACAAATAGATGAGGTGAGATTAATTGGTCGAAAAAATAGTTTTTGTTGCATTTCCTTCCAAGTGCGCCAGGGAACTAAAAAAAAATATATATGTATCACCTACCCTTTTCTGAGACAATATCATAAAAAAAAATTAAAATTAATCAAGTTAAACTTAGTGAATGGGATGGAAAACGTTTTTCAAAAAATGTCTAAATGATGAGAGCAGTGTAATTGGTCGAAAAAAAATGTTTGTTGTATTTCTTCCCGAATGTGTCCAGGTTTTTAAAAGTATAATATCAGCCTCTGCTGATGCAATAGCATAAGATATGAACTATGAAGTCAAGCCAAACTGTGAATGAATTGGAACGGCTTTGAATTGAGCATAAAAGGGACGAGAGCAGATTAATTGGTCGAACAAAATATTATATATAGTTTTTCTTCCCAATTGCGTCCAGGGTTTAAATTATTATACCAACCATTGCTATCCTAAAGCTTTCATGTTAAACAACAAGAAAAAAAAACTATTGTATTAATCCAAATTTTGAAAACCTTAATGGCAACACCATGAAACCCTTCTCTATACCATTTAAATTGAAAGATTCCTAGAGATATACATTCATTATTTCTCTCCTCGGAAACCCGCCGCCTCGCCGCTTTTCATTTATTTGCTAGAATAGTTCTCCAAAGAGAATTGCAGATGCATGGAAGAACACCACGGAACAGGACAAAGATTCAAAAACGGACCGAACGACGACGACGATGGTCGAACGATTTAAACAAAACACTAAAAATAAAAAAAAAAAAACAAAAAGCAAAGATAAATAAATTTATTATCTGACATGTCAAAAAGAAAATGGCTGTTGGTTTTGGTTAGGACGGTCATCCTTTGTTATTGTCCCACTTCCGATTTCTCTCACTCTTGCTTGCTGTTATTGTAGTTGGGGGTGGATTGATGGAGTCGGGGACCGATTGTAAATTGAAAATCGCATCAAAAATGTCCGCAGAATATATATGTACATACATACATAAAAGAGTCTGGAAAATTTTATTGGATTTTAGGGTTTAATTGAGTTTTTCGAGAATTGAAAAATGGTGTTTGTGCTCGTTTCTCGTTGTTCGGTTGAGAGAGATAAATAGTCGGATAGCAATCTATTAGTCGGGGAAAACTATGCACAAAATTCACATGTAGGTAGATATATATGTATGTGGCAATGGCATGGAAATATGAGATTGCTATAGAAAATGCCCAAGAATATTACACTATTATACGACTTTTGCTCTTTGAATGGCTGTAACTTCAAAGTTCCGCCTCTTATATATGCGGTGGGATGTTTGAAACAAGGAACTTGACAATTCCAAAGGACAACATCACGGATGCTGCGGACTATTGCACAGCGCCGCATATATAAATGCAGAACCACGACAACCATCAGCATAGCACTTGCAATCGTAGAGCAGCTTATGACTATGAGAATGGACTCTTAGAGTCATAGATATGTACACACAAGTATTTCGGCGGTTATCTATATACATATGAGTGTTTTGAGTGTCTGATAGTCCGGGTGGCGATGCATGGTGCAGGCAGGGATATACATATCTCTACAACTCTGTTTTCGTCCTTCATGATATTCATTTGACAGTTGGAGGTTAAAAGTTTAAATGGAGTTTATATAGTTTTGTGATTTATATATGTATATGGGAGTGAGTGTGAGGAAATTTTAAACCAGCCAGTTCTGTGTATTTTCTGGTCCGCCGTCGTAATACTTTGACATTTTGGTGGCACGATATGTGTGGTTTGGTTGGATGGTTTTCCATTTTGGGGAAATCCTTTTTCCAGGAATGTGTGTGTGTGTGTGTGTTGTGATTTTGTTGTTTTTATTAATTAATAAACATTCAAAACTATGAAACTTACACTTTGTTAGACAAAGTATTAAGGGAAAATTGTAAATTTATTTACTTTAAAATGTAGCAGCAGCATTCATGCGTGGGTGTTGCTGATTGCGGAATATAGTTACATGTATGTAAATTTATTTGAATATTTGATTTTGTTTTTTTTCTTTTTTTTTAAGAATATTTACATATAATTATTATGAAGAAAGTTTTCAAACTGGGTTTTTATTTATAAGATAACTATAGCAACGGTATATTTGAAACTATCAGTCGTATTTATTTGATTTTTGTCTACTTAGACACTGTCTAACTATTTTCAAATTGGTGGAAATATGCTTTATTTAATAAAAATAAATATCACAATATTCTCGGTTAAGACAATCTACTCTTATGTCTTAGTTAGGCAGTTATAAGATGACAGTAAGCACGGTTTTTGAACACATTTTCCAAAGTTGGACAGTTGTCTAAAGTTAGACAAAATTTATAAACAAGATCATATTTATTTAAATAACTTCATTTAAAAATAAATAGATGAATAGAATTAATTTGTTGATTAGGTAATTTTAAGTAATTTTTAAGAAAATTTCCCCTCCCTTCCTGTTGGAGAAAATATAGTCCAAATCTATAATACCAAAATTTTGTATTGTCTGAATGCTTCCTCCAATTTTATAACATCTTAATGCAAATTATCCAGTGTCAAATTAATACCTATATGGTAACCCTTTTTTAACTGATCTACAGGCAGGATTCAGAAAAAACTACTCCACGATCGACCAAATCTTAAGTCTATCATCAATAGTAAAAGTGCTTTAAGCCAGAAACAAAAAGGTCTACGCACTTTTTGTAGATTTTAAGACAGCTTTTGATCTCGTCAACAGAAATGCACTTTTCTGCATGCTATCACAAATAGGTCTTTCTACAAAATTCATTCGGATTATTAGAGAAATGTATTGCGAAACCAATGCAGCTGTTTGGGATGGATCAAATTTTTCAGAGTGGTTTGAAACAAATAGTGGTGTGAAACAGGGATGTCCTCTCAGTGCAGTCTTATTCTGTCTTTTCATTAATGATGTTGTATCCGAACTACCTGGTGGAGTCAGAATTGCAGGTACCTTTATAAATGTTCTTCTTTACGCCGATGACTTGGTGGTTTTGTCTGAAACTCTGGAAAATCTGCAGCTGATAAATAATCGGCTTGTCTCATTCTGTGAAAAATGGGGACTTATCATAAACACAGATAAAACGAAAATAATGACTTCTTCTAATAGTAATCGGAGCTACTCAGCACAGAACTATCATTGGTTCCTCCATCAAAGCCGTATTGATGTTGTGAGAGAGTATAGATACTTAGGAGTTAAGCTGAATTCTACATTGGATTTCAAAGCCCACATCGAAGAAAAAACTAAAACTTGTCAGAAATTAATAAATTCAACATGGAAAAACATTTTGTCCAACGAGCACGTTTGCCTCTCTATAAAATATAAAATCTTTGATTCAGTTGTCAAATCTACTTTGTGCTATGCTGCACAAGTATGGGGCGCTGAAGAATTTGAGGAAATGGAAAAGCTGCTGAGAAATTTCATTAAAAAATTGCTCAACCTTCCAATTATGCCATTTACTTAGAAACAGGTCTACCCAAGCTATATAATACCACGCTTAAAACTCAAGCCGACTATATTTTAAAAGTGCTCGCAAACAAATTACTTCTTTATAAAATCAGAAACAAGGATTGGTGGATGGAGAAGTGGCGAAATCTTGGCAATGTTTACGGAGTCTTCTCCAAGATTTCGATGGACACATTCCCAAGTGATCAAAATCTTTTGAAAGATTAGTTGTATCGTACAATCCAGAAATTTGAAGATACACAAAGAACTCTGCTGGTAATGGAAGCTGAGAGTAGAATTCTGTATTCACAACTCAACTTTAATCTGATGGCTGATAACTACTTTTGTAAAGTAACGGAAATACAAAACAGATACCTATCGAGATTAAGACCATAAAATAGCAACATTTTAATAACCGAGTAGTGCTATTTTTCGTATTATTAATTAGATGAAGACAAAGTCTCATTTTTGGTTCTTCTTGACTACTCTAAAGCCTTTGATACCATTGACCACAATATTATGTGTCATAAACTGTCAACCGATTTTGGATTTTCACTTCCAGCAATCAACCTAATATTCTCATATTTAACGGGAAGAAGTCAAGCTGTGGTCTCTGGAACTCAAGTTTCTGGGTTCATTTCAATATCTCGAGGTGTTCCACAAGGATCCATTCTGGGACCACTATTATTCTCCGCTACTACCAAGTATTTTGAAGCATGGTGAAATGAGAATGTTTGCTGATGATGTACAGTATCTCGGAAGTACAGCACTGGGCCTAATCGAGAATTGCATTTACATTATCAACACAGATTTGGAAGCCTTGTTTGAATGGTCTGGCGCCAACGGTCTTATTCTCAATCCTCTTAAGACTAAGTGCCTCGTCATTTCAAAGAAGACTTTAGACTTAAGTTATTTTCCTGTAATATACCTAAACAACATTCCAGTTGAGTACGTTAATACAGCGAACAATTTGGGAGTGCACTTTAATCGTAATCTTACATGGAACAATCATGTTAATGCTGCCGTAGGAAAAGCTTATGGTGGACTGAGAACACTATCTGCTGCAAGGAAGTTCATACCATTAGAAACTTAAGAAAATGCTTGTTAAAACATTGATAGCCCCAATTTTAACGTATGGGTGTGAAATTTTTTGTAGTTTATATGCTGTGTCCCAGAGAAAATTGAACGTTGTTTTTAACAATGCAGCTCGTTATGTTTTTGGACTTCGAAGATTCGACCACATTTCGAACTTTACGAAAAGTTTGTATGGATTTAACCCTCCGAATATTTTAAAATTTAAAACGCTAACCATGTTATATAAGATTGTCCACACTGAGCAACCACCGGACCTTTATAACCGTATTCAATTTCTAGCTTCTGACAGAACCAACCAAATCTGTATTCCACGTTTTACTTGGCAGATTTCTGAGCGACATTTTGTCATTAGTGCAGTTCGTCTTTGAAATTCGTTGCCACGCCAGCTAAGAAGAACCGATAATCTGAAACATTTTCAGAGAAACTTAACTGAATATTTTTTAAATTAATTTTTGTTTCAAATCATTAAAATTGAACCAGTTTATGTTTCAAATCATTTTTAAATTGAATAATGGCTGCAGGTCTTTTGTTCGTGGAGTTGGGTCCATTGTTGTGCGATTTTACAAAGAATAAATAAAAATGTTTGTATATATTTTATATACATTACTATTTTAATATAATTTTGTCTGCAAATCATTTTTTTTTTTAATTTAATTTATCTATTATTTAATTATTAATTATTATTATACTTTCATTAATGTCCATAACGTAATTCCACCACAAGGCTTAATTTTCTAAAAGATGTTATCTTAATGTTAAGTTCTTTTTTTTTTATTAATAAATAAAATGAAATGAAATTTAATGTTAAGAATGTAGTGTCAATGTGTAAGCAATTAATGGATTTTAATTACTTAAGGAGCGACTTTTAAACAGTGTTAAATCAAAAATTTAATTCACAAGATTTTGGTAAATGCAAGTTTGTCTGACATTTGGGTGTTATTTCCATATTTTTCACCTATTTTGGGCGTTCTTTTATTTTTTAAAATAGAAAGCAACTGTAGTACCCACATACAATTTAGAATTTATTTCAGAACTCATGTTTCTAGCTCAAATGAAAAGGGCTTGTTCAGGCAGACGGCAGAATTGCCATGTCCTTGTTCTTAAAGAAAATTTATTGTAAATAATTTATATTGTTAAATAAAGAAATTATCTATCTATCTATCTATCTAGTACCCACATTTTTATTGGCAATATGCGGCATTTTTTAAAGACTCTGTTTTAATGATAGATACAAAATAAAAAGCCTTTATTAAATTTGTTTCTTTATTTTATTAATTTTTAATATTTATATTGAAATATTAACCTCTTTAAACAGAAGAGTCATTCAACAAATATATTCTTGAAATCTATAGCGCACTAATTTAATTAACTACGCGTCGAATTTTTTCTTAAACTAAATCACTTTGTATTAAGTATTTATAAAAATATACTTTACTTTGTTTGAATTGGACATTTATACATAATATTCAATTTGTAAATATCTTTTAAGCTCATGTCTCTCCTCTGACCAATTTCAGCATTTGGTTCAAGAATCGGAATAATTGTTTTCTCACCGTTCTTCGAAAAAGCCGTTGGACCGTAGTGCATAACACTGCCATAATCATATTCAATGCCAAAATCATCAACTACCGTCGAATTGTAAATATTAAAATTATGCTCTTTGCCAGCTGAGATATTTTCGGTAACAATTTTCACAAATTTATCACGATTCCATGTACTTTGCTGATGATAGAAGCCCAAGGCATGTAGGAATTCATGAACAATTGTAGCCAGCCGAAAGCAGCCTTTATCCAATTCGTATTTTTCGAAATTCACATTTTGCACATCATTTTGAAATCCTACAGCCGAATGGCAACCTGTTGGCAAGCTAGTTACATTAATGAAGGCAGTTGTGTTCTCATTAGCTGGAATAAATCGAATGCAAGAAACCTCTTCGAGCATTTGAATGCCACGAAGGACGTGATTTTTATGTGCTGCATCTGATCAAATTTATGAAAAAGAAAAAAAAAATAAATAATTCGTCTTCATTTGGGAAATTTTTTAATATAAGACTTACCAAAATGTCCATCGGCGAATTTGTAGTAGACATTTCTCTGAGGCCAACGATATTTGCTATCAATCAATCCATTTCGAGCTTTTCCTCCAATTATCAAGTTTTGCTCGGGTGAAAGGACCATATCACCCTCAAAGTAATCTCCCTGTTCCGGATCCTTTTCTATTACATGAGCGGGATATCCAAGTGTTAGACCCAAAATGGCCGAAAAAATTACAAAACCAATGATTGACTTCATTGTCAGTTGAAGTTTAGGAGCAAATTGTGCAATATTCTTCGAAATAAGTAATTTTAAGTTGATTTGCTGGCCATTTTTTTAAATTATTTCCCCTTAATAGAGCTTTCTATATTTTTTTTTAACTTAAGAATTTAATGCAAACATTTTTATCTTATCGTGCTTTGTTTCAAATATATTCGCTTATAGTATTGAAGGTTGTTTTATAGGCACTTTAAAACTGGACATTTAAAAAAAAAATGGGTTTTTTAATGGGTCTTATCGATAAGATTGATTGATCGAGTTACCTTAAGTGCTCGTGTGTATGACATTAGTAAATAGAGGATTAAGAGTATTATCAGATTAATACATAAGTATACACATTAGCTTATCAAAGTGTTTTAAGAAAAAATATATGTAGCTATTCATAGGTCAAAAATCATTTTTGAACGATTAAGCGGATATGTTTGCTAAGCATGATTGACAAAAAGTTAAAAAAAAAATTAGATATTAACGAACTATCGCTTTATTTATAATGTTATTAAACAATTAACAGTATTTAATACAGTTTAAAAAATATATAGAATCTTATCTTAATGCTTTTAATAAGCTTGTGGATTTATTGGAAATACGGCTTTTATTTATGATTACCTAGTTTTGCAATAGTTTCAACACAATTTGCACAGTGACAAAATTTTTCTATATAATTGGACAAAATAGAAAAATTGTATGTTTTTTAAATAGCTGTGCTGGTTTACTGTTTAACTTGCATTTCAAGGTATAAATGTTACCTATGTATATTATGTATATATGTATATGTTATTACAAACAAATCTTGAAGTTCCAGATTAGATTTTTACAAATTGCAGCAAATCAGCAACCGTATAGAGCTTTTACAGATCTTGGATATTATACGAAGTTAAACTTGGAGGCCTACGAATAAACGACGAGTAGAGTGAAAGCGGGAGGAGAGATGGGGGAAATATTTTGGACGGGAAAGGGAGTAAGGCAGGGGTGCCCAATGAGACCAATTATTTTTAACTTACTGACGGTGGATATAGAAGATAAACTGAGCAAGGAGAGTTGGGGAGGGATTAAAGTAAAGGGAAGAAGAGTTTGCTCGTTAGCATACGCAGATGATGTGGTGGTAATGGCGCAAAATGAAGAAGAGATGCAAACTATGATAAGAAAACTAGAGAATTATTTCGAAAGGAAAAAACTGGAAGAAAGTGATGAGGTTCCGGAAAGGAGGAGAGAGGAATACAACAGTAGACTGGAGATGGAGAGGAAAAACAATAGAAGAAGTAAAAGAATGTAAATACCTGGGGTATGTGTTCAAAAAGAATGTAAGGAAGGAAGCACATATAAGGGACAGAATAAAAAAAGCAGCAGCGGTCATGAAGGAAGCCTGGGGGATTGGGAGGAGGAAATTCGAGAACGTATGGGAGAGGAATATGTGGCTTTCGAAGTATGGGGATGGGAGGAGAGACAAGAAATGGAAAGAATGCAAGATAGGTACCTCAAAGTGACACTAGGGGAAGAATGGCAAACTCCAGGATACATGGTGAGAGAGGAAAAAAAGGAGATAAGATAACGATAAGAGCAGGGAAAAGGGCGTGGAATTATGAAAATAAATTAACAGGTGGAAAAATAAGCGAGATAGCGAGGGAATGTTAAGAGGAGATGAGAGAGAGGGATGAAAGCGAGAGAGGAAGAGAGGAGAGTGTGGTGGAGGCGTGTAACCCTTAGAGGAAACAATACAATACGAATACTTAAAACTTAGAACGAATCTAAAAAAAAAAAAACACACTTATAAAACATTCAAATTGAAAATATCACATTTCGCATTTAACACTTCGTACATTCTTTATTTCGCACTTCGCATTCTGAACTTCCCAAGTTGGTGTGGGTTCGCTTCAATATATTTAAACTAAAGTGGGGTTTCCTGCAATAATAGACACATAATTTCTCATTCCACTGTTCCAACAAAAATTCCTTCCTATCCTTTTTAAGGCAAGCATTTCAGTGTTAAAGTTGATTCTGATTTAAACCAAGTTATTGTTAATCCTACAAACAAATTGAGCATGAAATAACTCAGAAGCGGCTTTTTTTTATTCAATTTGACTTTAAAAAAATATTTCAGGAATTAATTCGGCCTTAGCTCCGAAACTGCGTGATCTCGCACTGAAAAACTAATCTTTCCTTAATATGTATGCCTATTATTATGTTGGTTATAACTAGTTTATTATCATCAATAGAAAGAAATCTAAATCCAGCCTTGTTTGTATACCTAACTAACATAACATATATGTACATGTTTAGTTTTTGATTAGCGGATTAAAAATCCATTTGCGTAGTTCACGCTGAACTAAATTTTATCATTACAGTTTTATCTCCAAAAAAGTTTTACACGAGTTTAGTCAAATTTTAAAATATAATAAATAAAAAATCAAAAGTCAAGTGTCTATAGCAGTAGCGTACCTAAAATTTTTTTGGAACAAGGTAATTTATTCTTTAGACGAATGCTATATTATTAACCATGTTGTGGTGTATTATGTCTCATTGCTTATACCGTTCTATATAAATTTTTGAGTGAAGTAATATCTCCTTTTCTTTTGCTTTGAGTCAAACCCACATGACTTGCTTTGATTCATATAAGTTATCTAACAGAATTTTCTGTTTAAAAGAAAGAATCAATTTCAATAAGCAGAACATTTCTTTGATTAAATAAAAAATATGGTATTTATTTTGTGACAGTCAAGCTTTTCATTTTCCATTAAACATCTTTTTGGTCCAACAGCAAAGGCGTTACCTGTCTGAATGATTTCTTGATGCAATTTGTTATTTAAAACGAATCACAGACTGGGCTCAAAATGGTATTTCTGAAAGCAATTTTAAGTCAACTTTGTAATTTTCAATAGAAAATGGTGTAGTCACAAAATGAATAAAGACTTCAATATACTGCATATACATACATCCTAAAAAAATGAGCACTCTGTATAGCTTGTATCGATGCCTTAAATCCCTTAATATAATGACTTAGCTGAGTCAAATTCTTGATCTTGTTATATAATCAAGGACGATAAACTTTTACCAAATCAGTGGCTCTTAGGTTGAAACCAATCCTCCCGTTGAAGTTCAATTAGTACCTACGGCTGGTCACAGTACAGCATGCAAAAATATAATGGCGACTACAAACGTTCCGTTGCTTAAATATACTAATTTTATCAATTAAATAAAAACACTCTTAATCGTTCGTGAATACACACATGAATTAATACGTGACCATCGCCTTCAGCAGTGTTCTTATTTCTCTCTTAACTTCCCGTTTCATCACCGTCCAAAAAGGAACGTATAAGAAAATATCCTTGTGCTGTACATGGAGGGCGATATGTTCAATCCTGAACCTTTTAATGATATAGACATATTTTACAAATAACAGCTAGAAGCCTTCTGAACCCTTAAGACCAAAACCAAAAAATAGAGTGAATAATTCTGAATTTTATTTCAGAATCAAAACCAGAAGTCATCTTGATTTGATAACGAATAGAATGTTCTTGATATATTCATTCATATTTGCTATCAACTTCAACTTCCTGATAATTTTTAACTCTTAAAATTATTTTAACAAAAAGTATATAAGATTTCTATCGGAAACTTCTACTGACGAAATTCGCATATCACAGTCCAACCTGCCAAACACTCATCACATTATGTCAGATTCTATCAAATGATTTGATTGTCTAGCAGATATTCTAGTTTGATAAAAAAAAAATGCTTAAACATGTTTAATCTGGTGCTTAAGTGTCCATAGAGAGTATAAAAGCCTGGGTCCAATCATTAGCTGACAATAGAACAACACAAAATGTTCAAGTTAATAGTCCTCGTTTCATTTGTCGTCTGTGCCTTGGGGTCAGTCGTCCCTCAAAGTCAGCTACCCCAGCTGGATGGACGCATTGTTGGAGGTGAGGAAACAACCATCAGTGAATTCCCATACCAACTTTCTTTGATGAACCGTGGCTCACACTCCTGTGGAGCAAGTTTGATTAGTCCAAGAATTGCTGTTACAGCTGCTCATTGTGTTGTCAGCGCTTCTCCAAGCCAGTTGACTATTCGTGCTGGATCAACAGCAAGGAACAGTGGTGGAATCGTTGTTAATGTTGCTGACCTAGTCTATCATCCTCAGTACAGCTCCAGTAGTATGCAATACGATGCTGCTGTTCTAAAGCTAGAAACTGCACTTCCTCTGGGACCAAATATCAGCACTATTCAATTGGTAAAGAAAGCTCCAGCTGAAGGAACTAAGGCTATTGTCAGTGGTTGGGGAACCGAGAAATCTGGAGCTTTTTCCGTGCCCGTTATGCTACGATCTGTAAATGTAAAAATCGTCAGCCAAGAAGTTTGTTCATCAAACGCCTATAGTTATGGAAGTGCTATCAAGTCCACCATGATTTGCGCCACTGCCACTGGAAAGGACGCATGCCAAGGTGACTCTGGTGGTCCATTGGCCGTTGAAGCTGGTCTTGCTGGTATTGTTTCATGGGGCTATGGATGTGCCGAAAAGAATTACCCCGGTGTTTACACTGATGTAGCTGTAGTTCGCTCATGGCTTTTACAAAGTGCTCTTGAGTTCCAAAATTAATTATAAACTGTTATACCGTTTATTTAAATTTAAATAAATCTTGATATAAAAAAGATTCAAAATGAAGAGCAATATGCCTCTAAGCACAATTTTAAATAATTTTTTTTTATTTGTTTTGTATCATTCTTGAATTTCCCAATTATACATATGTTGTGAAATATACGTTGATAACTCTTTTCAACAGGGAGCAATTTCCAATTCATTAAAATGCACCGCGCGCCGCCGTTTATAAAATATTTGTGATAGTATATAATTTTTCATTTAATGTTTTTATGTTTTTTTTGATGCTTTGTCAAAAGAAGCACCCCCTCAAAAATTGGTAAAAACTTGTTACAGTGAATGGTTTACTGCTTAATAGTTTAGAATTATTTATTCATTAATTACTTGTGACAATTTAAATTATTTACTACAATTGCTAAATGAATATCAAAAAAAGTGCTGTAGGTAGTACTCCTTTCAAAGAGGATTTTGTACTTAATTACCCGTTGTGGCATTGGCATTTAAGTACTTGTCGACTTTGCTTCGATTTTCTTTCATATACAGACGGAAATATTTTACCACTGGTGACAGCTTTATCTATTTTCTATAAGCTGATGGCTACAAATGATCGCTTTTTCCCTACTATTTTCTGTAATTTTATATTACTTTAAATAAATTTATAATAATAATCTATTTTGTTATAGTATTTACCAAAAGCTCACCTATTCCCATATTTTTTGCAAGATCAGCCTTGACCGTTTTACAGACAGTTTTATATCCAATGCAGTTGGTATGGAATGGATGAGCTTTGGGAAACACTGATTTCTGACACTAGCGAGAAAATGCGATAGTTTAAAGCAAAAGTCAATTTCAAACTTCCTCCGAGAGCATTGATGAAAGCAAAGATTTGCTTATGCATGGTAAAAAAAAATTACGAGCGACCAAGTGAAATTTTTCTTCTTCGGCAGATCGGACTTTTTCCAGCATATTAGTCTCAGCACTGGTCGTAGAGAATCCTGATTTGACTGACATCAGAAATTCAGAACTGCTGAGTCTAAGCTGGAATAAGTTTCCTCGACTTGAAAAACTTAATACAAATATTTTGTTTAGTTATTATAAAAAACAACAAAATCCAAATTTCTTATCCATGAATCTTTGTGAATGATGGATACAAAAAAAACAATATGGCGAATATTGCTCAAAAAGAGTGAGATCAACGATAAAATTTGCGTTAAGTTATTAAATAAATTTGGTTATTAGTAAGCTCCTCTGTCTTTCCATCAATTCTATTCCAAATCTGGAAGATTGCAGTGCTTCTTTGTCTTTCTGTATGTAATAAATCGAGTTGACGACCATCGCTCACCTGCTTTAAAAGCTTTATGTTCTCTTTATTCGTGCTCATAATTTCGTGTCCGTCAAGAGTAGCGTGATAAGCTAAAGCAGACTTAACTTGGTTAACTAAGTTTTGTACATTGTATGTGCTTATTAGGTATAACGTTCTTTTATGCTACGTTTTGTTTGCCCATAATAAACTTTGCTACATTCGTCACATTGAATTGCATAAATTCCCGATTTTTCTAATTTTTTGATTTTATCTTTTACCGAACCCAATAAATTTCTTAATTTTTATCACTTCTATAAAATATTTCTAGTTTATGGTCGTCAAAAACTTTTTTCAATTTATTAGTAATTTTTGGAGCTGAAGTTATATAGATACGCGTTGGTGCTTTTGTTGGTTTGATACACTTTGTGAGAAAAGTTTTGTGTATTTCTAATTTCTCGGAGTGCATATTAATGAGTTTATCAACCATTTCTGTGTTATAGCCGTTAATTCGAGCATTTTTTTTTTTTTTTCGCGCTCATACTCTTTTTTATAGTTTTAAACTGAAAGTGTTAAACGGCATTATCTGTGGAACATAAGAATGATACGTTGCCATTTTGTTCTGAATCGGGCAGTACGAATCGTTTGTGATTGCACGCATTATGCTAGTAGGCTTATGATACACTTCTATATTTCAATTAAATTACCTACACGTTGCAACGCAAGAAAAATGGTAATCTTCCATTATTTTCTAGTTCGCACGTAAACTTTATTCGCTTTTTAAAACATTTAAAATAAAATGCTATCTAATATAAAGTTTTGTAAACTTTTATTTTAAAATATCACCGTTGACACACATTTAAATTTATTTAATTTATCGATACTTGTTCATTTATAATTTCTATTTAATCAACACGTGTTTTATGTTAAATAAAATTAAAATTAAATTGCATGAACACAAGGTTAAAAAAAAATTTACACTCATAGAGTAACTATGGGGACATTGAAAATGACTTGTATTACGTCAATAAAACAAAAACATGTCTAATCTTTGTGATTTTTATTTTGTATACTATTGTTGCATTATAACTTCACAAACTGTCTTAGAAACCATTCTACAGTCTGAAGTACCAATTTGTATATTTAGTGTCACTTCCCAGTTGGCAGTTAAATTAATGTTGTATAATTTTTTTAATAAGATCTTAGTCTTAATTGTAGCTTAATTTGCAATTACACAATCATACTCATTTTCATCCGCACCGGTACAGCACTTATACACGAAATTAAAGTTACATACCATCTATCTTAACGTATATCTAGGTATTTGACATTTTTGCATAGTTAAGCTTTGCAGAAAGGTAACTGAATTATTACAGATCGATTTAAGTATACATCATATACGGTTCAACTTAGTTCTCGACTAGTTGGTTGTTGTTGAATCAACCAGCGAGTTGGCTTGTTATTTTACCAATTTGACGGTTGATGAGAAAATCAAAAGATTTTTAATTTTTTTCAAATTGATTTACAAGTATTTCAAATCATTGAACTATGTATATTGTATAAAGCCAAGACATTTGATTTACTGTCCAGGCAAACCTTTTTTAAATCGAGACAAAATTTACAAAGAATTTGATGCGAAGCCCCACCTCACTGGTAATTGTTTTTATTCTATAATATTTTATTTTAAAATATTTTGAACTCATCTTTTAATCAATTTAACAATATCGAGTCGCGTAATTTACCCAAACGTTGTCTAGTATATTCTACGTTCTTTAGGTTGATTTAGAAAAAAATCAACTTTTTTAACATTTTACCTTATTTTAAGACTTTAATCCCAAACATCCGATTATTAGAGTAGAAGTTAGAAGTTAACCAAGACCTTAACCTTGATGATTTGTTCCTTGGAACTTAAACTATAATTTTATTTAAGAGGTTCAAGTAGGTGCCTATGCATATTCTAGGTTAAACAATCAAATTGATTTAGAAGTTAGTAAAGTTTTTACCCAAACGTTGTCTAGCATATTCTAGGTTCTTTTGGTTGATTTAGAAAAAATCAACTTTTGTCATATTTTACCTTAATTTTGAGACTTTAACCTCGAACATCCGATTATTAGAATAAAAGTTAGAAGCTAACCAAAACCTTAACCTTGATGATCTGGTACTTGGAACTTAAGATATAATTTTATATAAGAGGTTCAAGTAGGTACCTATGCATATTCTAGGTTAAACAACCAAATTGATTTAGAAGTTAGTTAAGTTTTTACCCAAACTATGCATATTCTAGGTTCAACAATCGATTGATTTAAAAGACTGACATTTTACCTTAATTTTAAGACCTTAACCTCAAACATCCGATTATTAGAACAGAAGTTATAATCCAAAACAAACCAACCAAATCCAACCTTTACGATTTTATTATTTGTAAAATACCTACTACAAATGTTCATGCACATACCTACATGCATACATACATACCTACATAAACATAATGTATATCATTTTTGTGCCCGATGCAAAGCCAATTTTGTTTGCCACGTGTTTTTTTTATTGCACACACTCCACCGTCTTCTCCCTTCTATCAATATGTTCTTTGTAGGTACGTACCTACATACATACATATTTTGTTTTTTTTTTTTCTTTTGCCATGATGAAATATAGTTCTAAAAAGACAATTTTTCAAGTTTCTAGTATGAAATTTTTTACGATTTTGCAAAGATTTTTATGCAGATTTGTAGCCTGTCATTTAAACTTTAATTATCTAGCTTAATATTGAACATCCAATAATTATAACTAAAGTTATAGGCTTCTAAGTGGGCTCAAATCGAGCATTTTTCGTATTTAATAATTCCTCCACTGAATCTCGTCCGTTGGCAATGATCAACATGTAGGTACGCTGGCTGAAATTCATCACTTGTGTTTTTTTCTTCATTTTATTCATTTTGGTAGTTTCTTTGGTAACACCAACCAAAAATTCAATCTTTCTCCCCCTATACGCTAGAGTTCATCCTCTATCTTTGTTCATTTTGGTAACACCATACTTTTATCAAAACGACCCTATAAACATTTTCAATGTTAAAACGATAACAGTGATTCGATTGACTATCTAGAAGCTTTTAGAACGTCTCTTGCTCGTTCGAAAAAGAAGGAATGGATAATTCTGAATTTTATTTCAGAATTGAAGCCAGAAGTCTTGATAACAAATAGAATTTTCATGGTATATTCATTCATATTAGCTATCAAATTCAAATTCCTGATAATTTTAAACTATTATTATTGTTTGAACAAAAAGTATATAAGATTTCTATCGGAAACTTCTTCTGACGAAATTCGCATATCACAGTCCAACCTGCCAAACTCTCATCACATTATGTCAGATTCCATTAAATGATTTGATTGTCTATGAGATATACTCGTTTGATTAAAACAAAAAAATTCTCAGAACATGTGTAATCTGTGTAATCTAGTGAAGTGTTCACGAAGAATATAAAAGCACGAGTCCAATCGTTAGTTTGACAATAGAACAAAATAAAATGATCAAGTTAATAGTCTTCGTTTCATTGGTCGCATGTGCCTTGGGATTAGCCGTTCGTCAAAGTCGGCTACCGCAGCTGGATGGACGCATTGTTGGTGGTGAGGAAACAACCATCAGTGAATTCCCATACCAACTATCTTTGATGAAACGTGGCAAGCACTCCTGTGGAGCAAGTTTGTTAAGTCCAAGGATTGCTGTTACAGCTGCTCATTGTGTTACCGGCGCTTCTGCAAGCCAATTGACAATTCGTGCTGGATCAAGCTCAAGGAATACTGGTGGAATCGTTGTCAATGTTGCTGATCTAGTCTATCATCCTCAGTACAGCTCCATTAATATGCAATACGATGCTGCTGTTCTAAAGCTAGAAACTTCACTTCCTCTGGGACCAAATATCAGCACTATTCAATTGGTAAAGAAAGCTCCAGCTGAAGGAACTAAGGCAATTGTCAGTGGTTGGGGAACTGAGAAGTCTGGAGCTCCTTCCGGCTCTATTATGCTACGAGCTGTAAATGTTAAAATCGTCAGCCAAGAAGTTTGTTCATCAAACGCTTATAGTTATGGAAGTGAAATTAAGTCAACCATGATTTGCGCCGCTGCAACCGGAAAGGACTCGTGCCAAGGTGACTCTGGTGGCCCATTGGCCGTTGAAGCCGGTCTTGCTGGTATTGTTTCATGGGGATATGGATGTGCCAAAAAGAATTACCCCGGTGTTTACACTGATGTAGCTGTAGTTCGTACATGGCTCTTACAAAGCGCACTTGAGTTCCAAGATTAATTTTAAAACATTTATGTATAGTTATTAATAGCAATCAATATGACAGAGGTTTTGTTTAGAATTTTCTTAAGTTTATTTAATAATAAATTGCATTAGTTCTTTTAAGTTTTATCTGGCCATCAAATGAATTGCCAACTCACTAGAAAGTACCTTTAAATAAGGCCTCAGGGTTAAAAAAATCTTATCAATATTCTTATTTTGAAAAATAAAGAGTGACTACTTAAAAATTTCATTCACTTTCGCTATCAACTTCAACTTCTTGTTTATAATAAACTGGTTAACATTGTTTCAACAAAAAGTACAAAATATATAAGATTTCTATCGCAACCTTCAACTGACAAAAATCGCATATCACAGTCATACCTGTCATACACTCATAAAATCAAATTCATAGCAGATATTCTCGTTTGATAAAAAAAAATAACATTCAAAGATGTGTAATCTGATGTTTAAGTTTCCACAAAGTGTATAAAAGTTCGCCTCCAATCGTTTGTTGATAATAGAACAAAATAAAATGTTTAACTTAATATTCCTTATTTCATTAGTCGCTTGTGTCTTGGGGTCAGTCGTCCCTCAAAGTCAGCTACCCCAGCTGGATGGACGTATTGTTGGTGGTGAGGAAACAACCATCAGTGAATATCCATACCAACTTTCTTTAATGAAACGTGGCTCGCACACTTGTGGAGCAAGTTTAATAAGTCCAAGAATTGCTGTTACAGCTGCTCATTGTGTTGTCAGTGCTTCTCCAAGCCAGTTGACAATTCGTGCTAGATCAACAGCAAGGAACAGTGGTGGAATCGTTGTCAATGTTGCTGATGTCATTTATCATCCTGAGTACAGCTCCAGCACTAAGCAATACGATGTTGCTGTTCTAAAGCTAGAACCTTCCCTTCCTATGGGACCAAATATCAGCACTATTCAATTGGTAAAAAAAGCTCCAGCTGAAGATACTAAGGCTATTGTCAGTGGTTGGGGAACCGAGATCTCTGGATCTATGTTCATTCCAGTTATGCTACGAGCTGCAATTGTAAAAATCGTCAGTCAAAAAGTTTGTTCATCAAACGCCTATGGTTATGGAAGTGACATTAAGTCGACCATGATTTGCGCCGCTGCCACTGGAAAGGACTCATGCCAAGGTGACTCGGGTGGTCCATTGACAGTTGAAGCTGGTCTGGCGGGTATTGTTTCATGGGGCTTTGGATGTGCCGAAAAGAATTTCCCCGGTGTTTACACTGATGTAGCCGTAGTTCGCCCTTGGATCTTAGAACGCGCCCTTGAGTTTTATGATTGATTCTTAAACAAAATTATTTACATGATTTTCAAATAATCTAATTCAATTGTCAATTATTTATAAAGAACACTCAGCCCCAAGCACAATTTAAACAAGGTTTTTATTAATTTATTTGTATCATTCCTAAATTTACAAATTTATTGTTGTAAAACAGACTTATTTCAATACAGCTCAAACTCTAATCATCTTTTCGTTTGAGTCGTTAAGCGATATTCGGTTATTGAAAAGTGGTTAGATGGATAAATTATCGTTAATAATTACTCATAATATTTTCGAATTTTTCGTTCAATGTTTTCTATATATTTTTTTTGCTGTTTTGCTGAGTTGATATCAAGCTAAGGAAGCAATCCTTGAAAAGCGGTAAAAACTTAGTTTCTTGTTTAATAAGTAGTAGTTTTCTAGAAACCACAGTCAACATAATAAAAGTAACATCGTTAGCGGTTTCATTTGTGTTCAATTTATTTATTTATTTAACAAAAATAATCTATAAAAAAAATTTATAAAATTATTTAAAAACTAAGACATCAGGGCAACACGACCATAGAGTATAGACGTCATTTTTGTCGATTTACATTTTATATAAACATAAGAATACATAAGTTCTTTTTTTTATAATAGATGGCAGTAGAGTTTATATCTCTTTTATTTTACCATGCAGGTTTATAGCTTGCTTGATGCGGCAGATTGTTAAGACATCGGACGGATTTAATATTTCAGCTAAGCGTTTCTGCTTTTCTTCCACTGAGTAGGATGTTGGTATTTGGTGAGAAATAGGACATTCAGCGAATATGTGCCAAATAGAAAGGACTTCTCTGCAATTTTCACATAGTTCCGAGTATTCCATGGTAAAGTAGTGTTGGCTTGTGAAGATTGTTTTGCCTACCCTGATGCGGAATAGTGCAATACACTCTTCTCTTGTTAGGGTTTTCATAAATATGGAGTCCTAATATGTGTTGTCTGATGTTTTCGAAGGAAGTTTTGTTCATATAACCAAGACCTTCTCAGTTCTTCATTTTCATTAGCAATGAATATTCTTCGTATAAGTTGTTGCTTCCTTGTCTGCAGCGTCCGCAAGGTCATTGCCTTTGATACCTGCATGACCCTGGTATCCATGCTAAAATAATGTTGCCATAATTGTATATGATGCTGCGGATGTAGTTAACCGTACTGCAATTATTATTAGAATTTTTAATTCCTTGTAGGATACTTAAGCTGTCAGTAAAGTTTTTACTGCGCACGTCTTAGCAATCGATAGAGCTTCTAGTAATGCTGGTAATCTCTGCCAGGTAACTTCCAGCTTCATCGGGGAGAAGGCCTTGGAAGGTGATAATTTCTTCACAGTGGGGTTAATTTCAATGACCGCATATAATGAGTTATAAGATCCATATGTATACAGCATCTTTTCAGGCTTGATACTTTCGACGAATTCGTGCATCTGTCGAAATCGAAGAAAATGGTGGATTCAGTGCCACTCCACTTGTCTAATTTTAATATTTTGTTATTGATTCTAATTATGCGGTGAGTATTACTTGAGGGCAATCGAACAGCCATTTTCGATTTCTAACAATTTTTAACTTTGATAATCTGCGCAATAAATTATCTTAGATTTGAGTATTGTGCCCAGAACCAACTGAAATTGTAGGTGCCACTTTTGACTCTAGCTATGGAAAACTAAAATGGTGCATCCGAAATCAAAGAAGAAATTTTATAGTGAAAACATTCCATAACCTTTCCCCCTTGTTTCCTTCCTTGAACAATCTTCCCAAATTGAAGTCTATGTTTTATAATTGCAAAGTGTTTCAAATTAAGAAAGAAAACAGTAAACATGCTTTAAATTTATAAAAAAATTGTTAAGTATACAATAAAGCTTATAAATTAACATTCGAGATTCGACTACTGTTTTGCGAAATTTTTTTATATAAATTCCCTTAATTTCACTTCAAAATTAAATCGGAAACTACAAATTGAGTTTAATGTATAAATAAATTTTATCCATAATTATTTTCCAAAAGCTCCATACATTAATCAATGAAATCTCAGCCCTTGGATACTCGAACATAGTTAAATGGTTTTACTTTCACAATAATTTAGGTATAAGATAAAACATCATTTAATTTTAATTCAAAAGTTTCTCGCAACAAATTTAAACAAAACTTTAATTAGATGAAATCTACTTAAATTACTTTCTATCTTTCAAAAATTTATATCATAAAATTCAAAAAGTTCTCCAAGTAAGTAGTATCTTTATTGTATAAAAAATAAAACCTTGTTCTATACCTGCTGCCAATTTCTGTGAAGTAAATAAGCATCAATAAAGTTTTGAAAACAAAAGAAGAGGAAAACATTATTTGTTAGCTGGCTGCATCCCAAATCACCTTGTTAATTTCAAACAAACCAATTATTATCCTGGAGATTATTATTATTAAAGGGGGATACAAGCAAGAAAAAAAAAATAATCATCATCATTATCATCATCATCATCATTGTATAACATCCCGATTAAAATCTGAAAACTTTATTCTCTCTTATATAGCTTCCATGAAAACATCATGCTCGTCATCTGCCTGCAACAATAACTAGTTGAGCTTTGTTCTCTAAGGACCACGATATTACTGAAGGAAAAACTCTCACTATCTTCGTCGTCGTAGTTGTCGTTTTCGTTGTCGTTGTCCATTTAAGGCAACAAGGACTTCACCAGCGATTATTATCATCATCATCTCCATCTCCATCTCACCATCATCGCATCATTTTGGTTGTAATCGTAGTTTTACCATGTCGTATAAGTGGTTAGAAATAGTGCGCCCAGTCTTATGCTACACTAAAATTATATTCCTAACACCTAAAGCTGTCGTTACACAAATTACATTCAGATAGCTTCAGGATAATAAAATTAGAGTAACACAAAAATTGAAATGTTGAACTGTACGAACGAAAAGAAGAAGACATCACGGCAGCCATCATCATGACTTTAGTGTCAAAAACTGGGCGATATGGTCCCCTGTTGGGCGCCATTCTTCTGCCCCAACGAACATTTTCAATTGGATTCCTCCCCGGCGTCACTTTTAATTCAATAAAAATACTGTAATTGCATGCTTCAATTTCAATTCTGTGAACCAGCTAACGACATCGACCGACCAAAATGACGTCGACCGACCGACGACGACGACCAAATGAAAATACGCCCCAAGGACGAATGTCCAATGTTATAGTATAGAGTGTAAATATAGGATGTTGTATATATGTATATAGGTATGCAAAGCATAACACCTTTTAGTTAGGTGTTAGCATGGATAGCCATGGTATCTAGTGGCAACGTGTTTTGTAGAGCGGATATTTTGATCTGGATTATAACTTCCCGCACTTCACCTGCAGGATGAGAAACAATCTTTTAGTTTGTCCGGGCTGGATTTACCTCTGGACAGGAAGATGAAACAATTTTTTTTTCTTCTCTCGAGCAGCAATTTGAAGTTATTCTTTTTTCTTTCAGTTTGTTGAATATAAATCAAGATTTAGATGAACAGATGGGTTACCAGATGTTGTGATGGAATTTTAACTTTGGCTTTAGAAGTGAGGGATAACAAACACAAATTGAAACAAATTTACCTTCTTTTGATATATACAAATAATGCAACGTAATAAACCTTGAAATGTTGTAGGTACTAAATTCTATAAATAAATATACATAAATTTGGTGGCATTTAAAAGCTCGTGTAAAACCAGAGCCTAGTAACTTACAATTCTCAATCATTCCTGTGTGCGTGTTATTGACAGGAATGAGGAAGACCTACAATTTTCTGCCAAATCCGAATAGGTAAGATAAGAAGCACTTTTTTATGGCAAGAGATATTCTTAGAAGATATGTCAATTCCTGTCAAGAGGCAGGAAAAACATTTCAGATTATTTTTTTTAGGTGGCATAGTCTAGGCAACGAGTTCAAGAACTTTTACCTTTGGCGTAACTGAACTTCGCAATTATCATTACTCCAAGGGCTAATATTTTTCAGGAGTTAACTCGGAGAATTTATAAGAATTTAAAAAGAATCAACGGACTTTTTTTTTTAATACAAAAAAAAATCTAAAAATTGTTCAAAAATGTTTTTTTTTCTCAACGATTTTTGGGGCCTCTTCGAGGAACCTGCAAACTTTTGTAATGCTCTGAACTATGTATTTAATTTAGCATAATCTTCATATTTTGCATTCCCCTCATTTTTTTTTTAAATTATATTTTAAATAATCTGGTCCACCCGGCTTTGCATGGAATTTTACATTAATATTGAGAATTTTAAAAGTAAAAATAAAAATTTTAAGGGTTCAAATCCTTTAAAAATATTTTATCGTGACGCTTTAATGCCATCTGTTGGCGATCCCATGTTCTAGAGGGACAAAATAAGCCAGTTGTCAAGTTGTAGAGTTTGTCATTCCTTAGAATCATTTTTTTTTTCTTAAACCCATTATAGAAAATGGACTTTCAGAAATCACCACCCCTGAAAGTATGCAATTACGAATTTTCCTACTTTTCCTATCGAAATTTCCAATTTTTGGCTACGTTGTTCAATACGAATTCAGACTATTCCATTCCAAATTTGTTCTTCAGATAGACATAGACTGCCTCCTAACTCCTAAGAGAAAATGGCAAAAGAGTGAAGACTTTTCCAAATAATCCAAAAAAAAATATAATCATTTCGATTATTTGGAGAAATCTCCGCTCCTTTTTCGCCCCAAATTATTTGCACGAAATATAAAAGTGAGACCAGAAACAAATTTTGCTACGCATCATTCGATAAATCTCTCCAGTAATATTTTTTCCGTAATCTTTTCGTTTACGTTTTCGCAGCTTATTTCGAGACCACCAGGAAATTGTCGTTTCCTTTTAGCTGCGTACGAGGCTTAAGTAAGTAGTTTCACCGGCCGTTTTTCTCTTATTTCATTATTGAATTATTTTAGTGAAAAAAAAACAGTTTGGCAATCATAAAATCCAAAAACAACAACATTACTAGCTGTTCCTATATACAAAGACACAACATCAAGTCCTTAAAAGTAACGAATCGTTCTTTTATACTCATTTTATTTCTTTTTCTCTTGTTTTTTCCTTCTTCAATTGCTTTGTTTTAATTGAATTACAAGAAGTAATTAGCAATGAAGATTGGAAAAAGAAGCAAAATCCATTATACAACTCTGGACTCTGGAGCTGTTTCTCTGAGCCTTCGAGTCTTGTATAAATTCTGAAGAGGTGTTCTTCACTTTTCAATTTTTCAATTTTTGTTGACTTTTTTTGTTTTTTATTTTATTATTCTTAATAATATTGCTGCTCTTTTATGAGAGAATAGGACAATATTATTATACTTTCTGTAATGAAAATGTGAACATGAAAGGAGAAATCCTTTTTTTTAAAAAAAAAATGATGATTATTCTTTTCTTAACTACATTTTTTTTATTAGTATGACTATGAAAGGAGGTGAAAGAGTTCACAAAAATTCATTCAATTTTAATAGCTGCTTTTGACAACGATTTTATGGGGACAAAAAATTCAGCTTAACTTTTAATCAAATGTCTGGAAGCAATAACAGGTTTTTTGTGTGATAACACACTTGCAGTTAGGCTGCCAAGCTTTCGCACCATCATTATTAATATTGAAGGTTTGAATGAAACAACAATTTTTGGCGAGATACCACCAAGATAGGCTGGAGTTATAGCTATTTCACGACTGCCTGGAAGTAATGTTGTCCAAATAGAACTAGTTCTTCGATGTGAGTATTTTTAATAAAATAATATTATTGCCAAAGTTGGAGCTATTTTTCCAATTCAAGAATAGGAGAAGAATAAATATAGATATTTTAATTTGTGTAATTTCATATCGATATTATAAACCCGGAGGGATAAGCCAAGTACGCAGATTGGCGCCAAATTTTAGTAGAAAATACTTTACAAAATTTATCAAAGCATTTTAGCCGAGTAATACGCATAGCTCTAGCTAAAAAATTAAATTTTTGTTTTTTACTGGAAGTCTTTTATCTGTCAAAATTAAGCACACGATCTATCCCACTATTAGATTCGCGTGGATAAATTAATAATTGAGAATATAGTTTGTGTTTCTTTTACTTAGCACTAGATTAGGTTAGGTTGAAGTGGCTGTCGGCGGAGAACCGACACACTTAGACCAATTGTTGGCCCATTGTAATACAACATGGATCTAGGAAAGCTTTTCCTTACTGAATTAAACCATTTTGAGCTCCTTATGAAGCGTGCAAGATTACTTATAGAAATATTTTCTAGATCACTCGTATCATTGTAGTAGAAGTCTACGTCTCTGTGACAGAGCAGAACAGGTACAAAGAAGGTGAGGAATTGTTTCCTCCTCTTTCTCATCCATGCAGCTTCTGCAGAAATCATTAGAATAGACGCCTAGTCTTCTGGTGTGCCTATACCTATTAGACAGTGTCCGCTTACCTATTACGGAGCTAATGTGCAATTTGCTTAAAAATATCAATTGCTTAGAGCGTTTCAGATCCAGCATTGGCCAGATTTGTTTTGTCGCCAAGCAAGTGGTGAGGTTGTTCCAACTAATGTTTGTTTTCTTTATAGCATCTTGCTTTAGCATATATGTTTCAAAATAGCGATAGGTTTAATACCAATAGCTTAGCACTAACTTCAAACAGTTATTTCTGTCAAACTAAATGTCAAATTACAAACTGTCAGTGTCATTATTTTTATTACCGTCTTAGCAATTTTATCATTTATATGCAGCAATTGTTTTATCAAAAATATTTATTCAGTGATGGGCCGTGAATAATGAATGAAGAGATGTGGTTCTAGCAAGCTGGAAACTTATTGAATGAGAGTCTAATTTCGCGTAATGAAACTGTAAATTAGCCTCCAAGATCTTGTGATTATGGCAAAATTACACTAATCTTATTTTAAAATCTATGATTAGATACTTTCGCAACATTTTTAAAACTAAAAATGACTGCACAGAATATACAATGAACCTCATGCCAACATCAATTATGAATTAAAATCTTAAAATCATATTATTTAATTTTTTTTTGGTTCAAAAATCCAACTTACCTATACCTGCGATGCCTGTCTTATTAAATAAATCGTTATTGCATGGTCAGAATGATAAATATACTTCTATACCAAAAGCCTTCCATCACTTTGTTGTTATATATATAAAGAACACGTTTAGCCATCACATTAAATTGCTGTGTAATCATACCTTAATTTTATACAATTTCGAGAGCACCTTTATTATGATGAAAAATATCTTTACCTTCATCCAATTCAAAAAAGACCACACCTTTAATATTATATAGGAAGGAACTTTCTCCTTCAACTTAATCCTCGGCAAAGCACGAACATTCTTGTGAAGTTCATTGTCAATCTAGTATAAAATAACCAAATTTCTTCATCATCTTAACCTCATTCATCTCCATCTAATCTAACATCCCGTCCATCTTCTAGGATAAGCAAAACCGTTTGTCATAATTAAAATGCATAAAAAGATATTATCTTATACATAAATAGATAAAGAAACTAATTCACACATGCAAAAGCTACACTCAGAGAAAAAAATTTTATTTGAAAACTTTTTTTATTTTTTAAAATAAAAAAAAATTATGTGGAGCGTTATAAGAGTTTTATTTAAAATAATTCAAACAAAAAATATTTATTTCGTTAGCACAAAAGGTAGAATAAACTTTTTACCAAACATTTATTTTTAATTCCGTGACTTGCAGAACAAGACTGAATCGCACAAACTTGCGGAACCCCATTTGTTGGGGCACTTTGTTGTAATTTTTTCGAAGTTTGACTTTTTATCTTACCAATATATTTATCTACATTAAGGATTTCCAAAAACTTTAGTCACAGCATGATCTATGACTCCTGACCATCACAGAAACTCACACTGGTCTTACATTCCGGTGCTGTTGATTAGATTGTTATGAGACAAATATAATTTTTATTTAAATTTGGTTATCCGAAATTATTTCATTCTCAGATAGATTGTATTAATTGAATTTGTGCCAAATCTTAACGACAGATAGTCAGATGTCCGCTTCGGCGTGGAGTGATAGTCAAATGCACTAACCATTTCGCCATTAATGGGTATACTACCAAATTGTTCTTAATTTATCCAAATACACATTATAGGGAAATTTGTTTAATTTTCTTTGAGTGTAATTAAATACACACTCTCGACTTTTGTCAATGCCTGTTCTTATCAATAAATTTAATCCAAAAATACTGACAGTGTCACGACCAGAAGAATAAAAAAAAAAGTAGCAGCATGTCAAAAAAAAAAACGAAAATTTCGTCATGACAGTTAAAATAATGAAGTTCGTCCCTAATCCTTTGCGAGATGGTTAACACTTGAAACGTGTCCTTAATACAAATTATCGTTTAATGGAATTTGTTTCCTTAGAAAGGACGAATGAACTTGAATTTCATTTCGATGTGAAAATACTATACTGTGAGGAGAGAGAGAGGCCATAAGGGAAGGCCAAGGGGCTACCAAATTTTCTTTCATCACAGAAAAAAACTTGAAATTATTCATCTGAAAAGGACGAAGAGGATCTCCTCGATGTCGATTTAATGATAATAGTGCTTGTTTGTTGCCCCAATGAGCTCTCAACACGAGACAAGATTGAAGAGTCCTTGCATTCCGAAATGAAAATGGAAATATATAATATGTATGTACATAAATGCAGCAGGGAAAGGCTTTTCTTGCTTTCTCCTCCTTTTCTATCTCTCTCTCTATCTATATATATTTATATGTGACCATTCCTGTGATGTCCTTGAGGAGAAATTATTTGCGCTGTCGATACGGTTGGAATGGTTTCAAGTGAACTAAACTAAATCACTCAATTGCCTTCGTCGAAAAAAAGAGTGTATTCAGACACACAACATTATTCCCGAGAAGAGTATTCAATTCTAATGTCTTCTCTTTTTTTTGTGGAATGTTGAAGGATGTACGGTAAGACGGAGGATCCATATAATACTCGCCAAACGAAAATAGTGCTAAGTCGTAATTTCTTGCTAAGAAATAGGTGGTGAAGCTTGGGATGTTCAGAAGAGGGGGGGGGGAGTGTTGGTTGGTATGTGATATGCTCATATTTATTTACAAAAGAGTAATTCCAAATTCAGGTCGACTGGCTGTTTGGTGCACGGGAGGGGAACTGGGGGGGTAGGGGTATAAGGCGGAGGACATACATATACGATGAAGGATGAGGATGGTTCCGCACGAAACTTCTTCATTCATACTCTTCTCTGGCATCAGGGAACTACTTCATTTTGCAAATTGCTTTCTGAATAGATGTCTCAATTTGGGTTAAGATACCTCGTCCTTCAAGACGTTTTCATCGTCGTCCTATAGTCGTCCTCACCGTCCCCTCCTGTCCTCATCATCATCGTCATCGGCGCTTCTTTGGTTCTCTCGGTGTTCAACGAAGTCGACATCATCGTCGTCGTCCTCGTCATCGTCTTCGTCTTCGTTGACGTCCTTCTGCTGTCGGTTTTTCGTGAATGCACAGTAATATTATATAGGACCAGCTATGCATATACAAGGTAGCAACAGAGCGGCACGAAACAGGGGGCACAGGAGGTTCATTTTTCTTTTAGAACTCTCTGATATATGGGTGATAGGGTGGCAAGGTAATGGATGATGGGCGTCACTGCCAAATGGAAGGGATTGATTTGTTACGACTTCAAGTGGTGCTGCTTTTCTCGTTGTGATTACATCTTTGGTTAAGGGGTTTCACCTTGATGTGGTTGAATAAAATCGGAAGCACATCAATATGATGAGTTTACGGGTTGTTGGTTTAACTAAAACAGATTCTATATGGAATATATTTTGGTTTACAATCAATGGTAGAGGTTAAATGTGGTCCATTAAATTTATAACGTTTTTGTTGATACCTTTCATTATTTTTATATATTATTTTGATGAAGTGGAGTGGAAGTATAAATGCATTTTTTTTCTTTTGCAGTACAAAGGTTATTGTTGTGTATATATATGCAGGCAGACAGTGGGCATATTTGCACATATTTAATAGTTATAATTGTGAAAACTTATGCATTCGTATATAAAAACTTGAACTTGACAAATGTATTCGAATAAAAAGGTTTCGAAAGTGGATCCCAAATAACTCCTTCAGTTATTGGCTACAACTACATATATTATACAGTAAAACCCGCTTAAGAGAAACCCGCTTAAGAGAAAAACCCACTTAGCTGAAACAAATCTTTCATCCCCGAGCATTTTTCGACCAACCACCTATAAAACACTCCGCTTAAGCGAAACTCGCTTAAGTGAAAAACCCGCTTACCTGAAAAATATTTTCAGTTAAATTTTATATTTCTCATTGAAATAAACTCTCTTAAGTGAAAAAAAAAAAATTGAATCGAACAGAACAAAAAATTTTGCTGAACGCTTTCACTTCTTTTTTATTTTTCACCTCCACCATTTTCACCACAAAAATGACATTTAAATTTCTGTATGTCACAACCATTTCATTCTCGTTTTGTAAACAAATTGCTTTTTGGTTTGGCTATCAAAAAAATATTTTTGTGTTACATATTAAATCGTTGTTGGATTTTATTTAATTTTTTTTTAGGCAACTCCAAAAGATAAATTCAATTTTTTTCTACCTTTAAATTTCCGCTGAATGGAATTTTTAAATCCGCTTAAGTGAAATTTTTTTCACTTATCCGGACTCCGCTTAAGTGAAATTTTTTTTCACTTAAGCGGGGTTCGGTTAAGTGAAAGAAATACTGTGACATTTTGCCGTTTACCTTAAGCGGGTTTTACTGTACCAGCAAATGGGTGCAAGAATTTTACTTATTTTGATCTTTAAATGCTTCTTTCCAAACAGTGGTGTCTGTATAAACTACACTGAAACTCAATTAAAAAAAATTGCTGAACAAAAACATATCATTATATTTATTCTGAATAAAAACTGTATAAATCTTTCCAAAAAACATTTCCCTACTAAAGACAAATTATTTTCTTCTATAAATACATTTTTGACATTTGCATTGACATACAGAAGAAAAAAAGAAACAGACTTTGTTTTTTAAAAGCTTAAGAACGACAAAGATGTTGATCCTGATGGTTTACTAGTGGATTTCTTCAAATATTAAATTTAAGTCTTGGTAGCGAGCATAAGTATCAAATCATGAAAAAGTTATAGGATGAAGCTTCTCTAATGATTTGATTATTAGCTCCATATCCATATTTCCAAAGGCCAAGTTACACTTACAAAAAAGGCAATTGTGTGAGCGTCGTTCTGTAACACTTTAATGGTCAAACACTAAACCAATGTGGCTTCCTATTATCATACCGGCTTATATTGACTTCAAAGCCAGATGTAATAACATTAATGCTTAGGACCTTAATATGACGATGGCTGAATTCGGGATCCTGGGAAGACTGATACTACAACTATGTCGTGTGACTAAATAGAACAAAAAGATGATTTTTTTTTTAAATTGACATGAAATTTAAATTTACTTTATTCGAAAGATAATCTTCTGGCATTATAATTTGAATATGATTTCCGGCACAGCTGGCTCGGACGTAGTCTAATCTGTAGGTCTGATTTTCGATGACTTTTTCCAACATTTGTGGACGAATATCGTCAATAACGCGTCGAATGTTGTCCTCCAAGTAGTCAATCGTTTCGGGCTTATCGGCGTAGCGACTTCACATATCCCCACAGAAAAAAGTCAAGCGGCGTTTAATCGCACGATCTTGGAGGCCAATTCACGATTCCGTAACGTGAAACTATGCGGTTACCAAAGGTTTCCTTCAATAAATCAATTGTGGCACGAGTTGTGTAACATGTTGCACCGTCTTGCTGAAACAACAGCACCTGCATATCATGGTTGCTGAATTGATGGCTTCAATTCTTGCACGAGTTGGATATTGTAAGCACGAAAACCAAGATCTCTCCGCAAAATCTTCCATAAAGTGGATGGGCACATATCCAATTCCAGTGCACAATGGCGGCTAGACTGATTCGGGTCTTCCTCTATGCTACGCTCTACAGCAACAATGACTTCACTATACGACGTCTCTTTGGATGCGTATTATCATTTAGAGTAAACGTGGTGCGAAAACGTTCCATAGTTAATCGAATGATAGATGATGATTTTGACCGTAAAATGGACGTAGTGTGCGATACGTATTTCGAACAGAACCATGATTTTCAAAATAAATTTGCACTATTTGGAAGCGTTGTTCAGGGGTCAGTCTATTCATGTTGAAATGGCAGACCAAACTAAAAAAAAAATCACTTGATAGCTGATAAAATGGCCGCCAGTTAAAATAGTGTTGCCAACTTAAAGTTCTTTACCTCTAAAAAAAAAACACCCGTTACAATTAGCCAGATCAGGTTTCTCAAGCTCACTGAGATTTCAGAAATATCAGCAACTCAGAAAGCTGAATGTGATTCCTCAGTGAGATTCCTTACTTTTGCTGTCAAAAAACTGAAACTGGATTGGCTAGCTCAATTATTTTCGTCGTAATTGATCAATTTATAAAAAATGGAGTGCTTTTGACTTTTCCACCCGAGAAATCTTGTTCAGGTTTCTCCTTCTCTTCAGTGAATCTGAAAGAAGTTTGCTAAGTGAGATTCCAGAACAAGCTACTTGTAGATAAAGAGGAAAAACCTTTTCCGAACTATTCCAAACTAACATAGGCTTACACCGAGAGATGTCCTATCATGTGATTTCTTCAATCTGGTTCTTGAATAAAAAGTATGTGACATAACATATCTACAACGGATCTATTCAACTATTAGAGCATGTACATATAATTGACATCATCAACGTGACCTAATTCTCAAAGAATAAGCGTAACTTATTCGTCTTCAAGAATAGGAGGAAAATACCCAGTAATAATGCTATCAAAACACATGCAAATAATGGACCAACTGCTAGGGAAAAACTAATAAAGTAGTTTAGGAGTTCAGCTTATAAGGAGTAAACATAGACACCACGAATGACGTCTTAGTAGAATTCCAGCGACCCTAGAAAACAACTGGTTCTGGCATTCTTAAAGAATGTCTAGAAGAACACGGACGCTTTGAAGCATGCACTTTGAGTTTCGGGTAATGAATTTCAAGTCCATTTTTATTTTTCCAAGCCAAAGAAGCAGTTGTTTGCTAGGTTAATTCTTTGCTGAAATTCTACTGAAGCGTCATTCGTGGAGTTTATGTTTACTCCTTGAAAGCTGAACTACTAAACGCTAAACAGAAAAGGAGAGCTGATACTGCGGCATTTCTATGATAAATTCTTTGAAAGAAGATGCCTACACTTAGTTTAAAGAATGATGTTATTTTGCAAAATAAAGCGCAGATAAACCAAGTCTTTGATTTCTTCGAATTATATATCTATCCATATCATGACGTTTTACGCCAAATGATCGAAATTGATACTCCTTTCCCGGTGTTTATCACATTATACATAATTTGTTGTGTTCTCATTAACAGTCAAGCCTCCGCTTCAATATAATAATTGCAAATTTCCCAGTCACAGCTTGCTTCGTTCTCCCGGTAATATCAATACTTATATAAGAAATATTTTTGTTAAAATTAAAAAAATTAAAACCTCAAAAATTTGAACTGTTTTTTTTCCAAAAGTGATTTTAAGGAATGTCTTGTTTTGCAATATTTGTTTTCCAAAATAAAAAAAACTCCAACCTTCAAAAAACCTTGAAAAAATCTTATTACTCCTTATTTTTTCTTATTATCGTTTCTAAATAACTATCCATTTCGAAATTTGTTGCAATCTGGTAAAGTATCAAAACAAAATATAACCCTTTTCAAGATTTCATCTCTCATCGCACCTTTAACATTTCTCTTATCCCATAAATCCCGAGCGAAAAATTCGAAATCAATTTAGAATTGCTGCCATATAAGCTCCAATGGATTATATTAGCTTTAGCACCATTTTAAAGCAAACAGCATGTTCTTTAAAAAGGATATAAATATGTGTGTATATGGTTGATGATGGTATACCTTATATACAACATACAATATTGAACTGCGTGTAAAGGTCCCATCAATCTTGGCTAGTAAAATGAAAAAAAAAAAAAAAAAAAAAACAATCAAAGTCCGTATCCCCCGAAACGACTTTTTCAACTATGACTCGTAGAATCAATCCATAAACTCATGAAGGCTTATTTCACAGAACAATCTTCTTTTTCTTAAATTGTTTTTTTTTTTTTTTTTTTTTTTGGTATTATTTCTCGACCAACAAAAGGGAGATATAAAAGGAAAGGAAACCAAAACCAACAACACATCCATTCAAACCATATTACGTTTTTCCAATAATAATTCTTTCATTTTTCTAACTTGTGTGTACTTCAAGGATTTCGTCGTCGTCGTAGTCGTAGTCGTCGCCGACTTCGTATCCCTTCATATTTTCCCTTTTGGGTGTAATATGTAGGAGAATTGGGAGGTCGATGGAGCCCCACTGCCTGCGGTCTGCACTCTTTCAAGCCATCATCATCGACACTGTGTATAGAGAGACTGCCAAAGGATAATACTATGTGCTGTTTGGTCAGGCATCAAAGGAGCTACGTTGTACGAGTACATATTGGCACAAACAATATTTCACCGCAAGGATCATAAATCTCCTGCATCAGAATCAATATTTTTCCAACAACTGAAGAGCCCACAGACTTTGTATCTACCTCTACCAACTCGTAATCGTAGCTCGTTGGTAGTTGCGAGTTCTGACTCGAAATCACTTTAAGAGCTATACACAAGAGAGTGTGGTAACGTTTTTCTGACCAAAACGTAATCCTTCTGCTAATCCGTAAGTCTTTATCCATATACAACACGAGGATGACTGTGTGACTGATCTGGGCCGGGGTTACGGGTCTTAAGCAAACGCGTTATTTCGTTTGCATCCTTACCTGACTCTGGCTTGGATGGGTGTTGTATATATGAATGAGTGGGAAGTGGAAAGTGGGAGTTGTCGAGTTGGAAGTTGGAGGGCTTATCTGAAGCTGAGCGAGTTTTAGATGCATAAACTGTAGAGTATTGAACTTATTTATGGCAGTGAATGAAAGAGATTACTGCCTTTATATATACATATGGAATAAATGCGGCCAACACTGCTTTGGGTTTGGATTCCATCTTTCGTTTCTGTTTCAATTTCGGTTAAAAGCCGCCAAAGCTTTCAGCTGATTTACTTCGAAAGTATAAGTTTTGTGAGAAAGAGTTTCTCATTCTCTTTTGGTTTCTGGTTTGGCATTTTTGTAGCTTATACTTTTTCTTTAAAGAGAATATATACCTATGTATACCTACCTACATATATGTATATGCTGTTGCATGAATCACTAAGGATAAAGCTGGGTATATAATGTAATGTACCATAAATAGGCATTCAGGGAAGTATAGTAACTGGATGTGGTGTTCAAGTGTACCGAGAGTGAGAAAAAGAAAATGTATACACTTGACAGAAGATTGATGTGAATAGAAGCTTCCCAAGAGATGTAATTGATGTTTAAAAGGTCCTTTAGGATGCTAAAAACAATTATGTATATAGAAATACGAATGGCCATGATCAGACAATTTATTGTGATGTTTATGTTGGTGTTTTGTTTTTTTTTTTTGTTGCTTTTAGTATAAGGAAATGCAGGTGGTATTGGTTGAGTGATAAACTACATACGTTTAAATTAATACTTCATATAATTTCGGAGATTGAGTTTGTTTGTAGAATTTTCTGTTAAATAAGAAAGAAATTTTCAGTTCCGGATTGAGATTTTTAAATTTTTGAAAGCCTCATACAAGGTGATGTTTTGTCATTCTTTTAAACAATCACTTTTTTAAATAAATTAATCATAATAAAAAAATGAAGACATTCCAAGAGTGTGTTTAGTTCCTTCTTTTCAATTGCATCTTTTCCCTTAGGAGGCTTTTGTTAAATTTCTGCCGAACTATTAAAAGAAGCTAGGTATAGGTGGGACCTTAAGGCAGTCTTCACGATAGAAGATAGAAGAGCTCTGTTTAAGAAGCTATACAATGCTTGAATAACGTTTAGTATAGGGTCTTAGAAATCTGAGGTTGGTTGGTTGGGTTTGACAAACCAATCGAAATTAAACCGGGTTATTCTCTAAATGAATACTTTTTTGTTCTTTGATATTGATAACATCTCTTGACTGTCTACGAGATGGAATGGAGTTTCACACAATCTTAAGGTCTACTATTTGGTGATGACATAGTTGTGGCCTACATATTATTTAAATGATGAAATACTGCATTTTAATATTAAATGTCTTGAGATATGCTGAAAATTGTGGAACTTGGCTATAAATTTAAGGTCAAAATGTTTAAAACCAATTTATCCCTAGAAAATAATAAAAAATCCAAACCATGGAAACAAAATCCGACAAACCTGAATTTTGGTAGACTGCTTTATTTTCAAATATCATCCTAAAAAGTACCCTAAATAAACATCACAAGGGCTAAAGTTTTTAGGGATTAAAAATTCTGTTTTATATAAATATACATAAATATCTTGAAAACTAGCAGCTATTTTTTTAAATGTGAAGATACAAATTGTAGCTCATGCAATTCCACAAATTTAACATCGGAATAATACAAATATTTGATACCTTTTTCTTCAGAGCAATAGATTTAAAAAAAAAAAAAAAAACTACAAATCTTTTTCTGGATTGAATAATTTTTGAATTTGCCATAAAATATATCCTTATTCATTTTCATTTAAGGAAGTTATATTTGAAGCATAGTTTTATATTTTAAATAATGTTCAAATGTTTGCGAACAAACATCATCCACATCCTGCATACATCCTGCATGTATACATAGATGCATACAAAATAAAATGCACGACTGGGACACACGAACTATAATGGTGTAAATTTATTAAATAATTAAACAACTTCTGAAACTATTTTGACACCAACGCAATGTTAACCAACTGATTTCTTACACAAATCTCAATTTTTAAGAAAACAAAATTAGAAATCGCTGGAGTGGTTTTTTAAAAAAATAATTTTTTATGTATAAAATTTTGAAAACATTTTAAAAAAATGGCACGCCATTTTTTAGTGTTTATTAATGGAGAGTACCAATTTTCAAAATATCATAATATCTTAAAAAAATAATTTGGATGTTTTTTTTTTTTAATCCAAAATTTGTTTTTTTTTTTTTTTAAACTTTGATATGCAATATTATTCAAATTTATTAGAAGCTCTTGTGTAATTTGATTAAAATCGGTTCAACATATAATGAGATAGTCGAAAACCTAAAAAATTGTTCTATTAAACGATAGATAATTTTTTTTCCAATAATAAAGTAAATCTTACTGATATTAGTTCACATAAAAATTTAAATCAAAAACGTAGGAGTCGTCTTTGAGAAAAATGAGATTTTCCATACTGGTTTTATAATTTTTGTATGAGAGGTAAAGTTATTTTTGGCTATAAGAATAATTTGTATTTAAAATCTGCTAGATAATTTCAAAAGCCTGCTGGATGCCAATTTTAATAAAAATCGAACAAGTCGTTTTCGAATTATTAAGTTCTCAAAAAAAAAAAAAAAAACATTGAAACTTTTCTTAAAAATCAAAAAATTAAAAATGTTGGTATGTATTGTAACGACGATAAAACCCGATCGACATGGTAACTAAGTCTTCTCCTTCCGACGGGTGAAATCGCCAAAACCTTTCCGAAATATCTATGAGTAGACGTAAAGAAGTTTATCAAGAAAGAAATATGCAGCTGGCCAGAGCAACGGCTACAGGCGCCACGTAGACGGTTCTTTATTATAGAAAAGCATACCGAGAAAGAAATATACAGCTGGCGCCAGGTAGACAGTTCCTTATTACAGAAAAGCATACCGAGATAGAAATAATATGCAGCTGGCCAGGGCAGGAATGAAAATATACACATTAATCAAGAACAATGGACATGCAAACGCAGGGAATGTGTGAGTGAAAGATCACCATGATGATCAGAATTGATAAGTAGCGAATAAAATTAATACAAACCAAAAAAGGGGTGGATCGTCGAAAGCTCACAAGCATAGAAGATATTGGCAATAGGTAAAAGAAACAAAAAAAAAGATGCCATAAGGGTTATTGATGTGCTGTGGTTGGACGATTAATCAGAATAGGAATAAAAGTAAGGTTTAAAGGAAAATAGAAAAAAAGGAGTAGGCCAAACTAAAGATAATAATGGAAAGGCGAGTAACAATATTCATTGTTTCAGGATTAGTGTTTCAAACGTGCGCATGATAAGATCGTGACTCTATAAAAATATTGATAAATACCGGCGTCGCGTCGTAAGGAGTTGATGGTTTGAATAATATCACAGTATGTATAATACTTTTTAAACTTTTTGAAAAATTCTCTATAAAAAAATTGAACTATGTTTGGGAAAATCGAAATTTCAAAAAAATGGTTCTATGGGAGGTACCATTTATAACCATTTTTTCGGAAATTTACAAATCCATAACTTGCCATGTAGTTAGTACCTATACATATGTCGCAAGTAAAAATTAAAGTTAAACTTGCACAATTGAATACAGGAAAAAAATTACGTACACGCCCCAGTGACCGCTAAAATAATCCCGCATACATTTAAAAGAAAATACACAACTGGTTGGCACGAACATTAAATTTGAAAAAAATCAGTAAACCTACATATGTATGTACATATAATATGAGGTCTTTAATATGGTGTCTTATAGTTCTCTGAGGGAGAGCATTTACTACTAAAACGCTTTCTTCTATTGATCTCTGATCCTTTGTTGTCATTTTGAGAGGTTAATCTCTTAAATAGGGTTAGTTATGAGACGGGACGATACTACATCCAGACCAGACTATATTTTTTTGGATATATTTACTGAGAGTCGTAGTAGTCTTGGTTGTTTCGGCAAAAAAGATTAAAGAAAACAAATGATGCATTTTTTTAATAAAAAATTGATATTTTCGATATACATAGGGTCCAAAACGCTATTAGTGCTTTTTAGCATAAATCCGCCAAGCTTCCAAGTTTGGAGTCGGTGCAATAAGTTATATAGTTGAAATATTAGAGTTTTTATGGCAACTTTCAAAACTTTAATTTCTTAAAAGCTTGCAAATTTGTTTGTAAGTAATTGTTTACGGGTGTTATTGTACTGCACCTCTTTTAATGTGGCCTCAAATTGGATATTTTTCAAACGTTTAAAAAACAAAACACTAAAGCTCTTGACAAAAAAAAACTCGATCATTCTGCCCTCGGCTATATGGCAAATTTACAAAAACAATTACATACAACATGTATCTGTTTTGAAAAAAACTTCTCCTTTGTTCTGTTCTGAATATTTTTGCATTTTTGGATTATACAAATATCGACTTCACCAATATATTTTCTTATAAATATCTCACATGTTATCATATCCCATTGTACAAATATTCATGTCTATACCAAACTTTAAACTCTTAGAAGGTGCTTTACCTTTACGTATAAAGCCTGTATTCTTGGTGAATTTATTCATTTAAATTGAAATTAAGCTCACAGGGGTACCAACATATACATAACATTATAAAGTACAATAAACATTAAACTTTAAATCGCTATAATACATTTTCAGGTATTTACTTTATATGTAAATATATCTATCATGCCATCATTCCTGAATATAGCGCAAAAGGACATTTTATTGAAATTGATAAAATATTTTCCAACATAATATTCGTATATAGGTGCAATGTCTAGGGTCATATATACCCAATAGATAGTCATACGTCAACTATACTCAAACTCTAGAGATCGCATCAGTTTCAGTGTTATGGCCTCAATATGCCTTTACATCATAATATTTACAAAATATCCTCTGAATTCGCATGTACATAAACACACACAAATATAAAATTATACCTATGTATATATGAACACATAAAAGCACTATCCATAAACAATGAAAAATTAATTCGCTAGGCAACTGCTCTGTTTGTATCTGGATTGGCATGAAACAGGATATCTGAAGGGAATCTTGAAATTATGCAAATTTTTTGAATAATTGAATTTCGTATCTGTTGGGTAGAATCCTGACAAAGGCCTCCCTTTTCCCTTATTCTCTCTCTCTCTCTCTCTCTCTCTCTCTCACTCTCCATGTCTATCCTGTTTCTATATCGCACTCTTTGTGCCAATGATGTTGATGATGATGATGCTTCTGTTCCCTTATGGCTGATGATGCTGTGTGTTGTTTTCTTTATTAACATATTTATATAGAAAGGACGATATTGATCATATACATATAGCTAGTTTGGATATAGGCATATTATATAGTCCTGAGAACACTTAACACACGAATATACCTACAAGCATCCAATTTAGTGCCACCTGAGTGGATTTGATTTTATTGATTTTGATGGTGAGGATATAGAAGCGACTTAGTCGAGTGCAGTCAGGTGTGTCACAGGAAGGACAATTCAAGCGTCAATTGCAATAGATTCAGGAATGTATATGCATCATATATACGCTTATACGATATCTACCATATTCTCAAGGACCTCCTTATATATAGAAATTGCTTTTGTTGTTTTAAATAAGATGTGCGAATAATCGTGTTTTACAAATTTTGTCACCTTATTTCGATGCCAAAAGGATTATAAGTGAAGTAGGTAGTTTAACTATATATCCTTCCGGCAATGACATAATATTTACACAAACTATATACAAGTATACAATATAATTATTATATTATTGTTGTTTGTACTGTGTTTGTATTTTTGACCTCTGTGTAATGAATCCAGATTGTTGCTTTGCCTTTGCCTTAAAACGATTATCTTGTTCAATGGAATGAATGCATTAATTTTACCAATAGCAACTACAACAACAACAATAACATCAACACCACCATCAACAAGGACTATGTACAACATACGATATATAATATGATTGCAACTGGTTAACAAAAAGGTAACATGACAGGGACATACGCTTTCCTGATCCTGAATAGAACTCCATTTGGCCATTACCTCTGGTAATAAATTATGTTAAAATAAAGGAAGGAAAAGGATGAAAATAAATTGGAGACAGCCGGAAACAGGAGATTTTGTTGTGATTTTGTATATGTGAATATAAGAGTTGTATGTGGGGGCAGCTGGATTAATTTATATATCGAAACCAAATCATCCATGGAGAAGCAATTGCCATATGTTTTCTTTTATGGGAATATAATAAGAAACAGTTGATATCAAAAACTATCGTTCAAAAATTTTATTTGTATTTATTTAGTATTATATAAAAATAAATAAAACCAGGGCCTAGTGACTTACAAATCTCAACCATTTCTGTGTGCGTGTTTTTTTTTTACAGGCTTAGAGGAGACCTACAATTTTTACGGAATCCGAATGCCTAAGGTGAGAAGCACTTTTTCATGAAAAGGGGTACTCTTGAAGGATTTGTCAATTCTTTGCAAGAGACAGTTACCCGTGGAAAACAGCAAATATGGACGGGTAGATTTTGACAGTTCATGGCGGCCATGTTGTTTTATCTGTGGTTAATTTTCCTATTTTTTTATTTTTCAGAAACTAAAGTTATAACGACGGACGATAGGCAAAGCTGCGTGTTGGCTTACTGGATTCTGGAGCCGTTGAAAGCGGGCTCAGATTTCAGCAAAAAAAAAAATCATTTTTAGTAACAAGGAATATTTTTAGATGAATTGGTTCATAAACAAGCAAAATTGCCCAATTCGGAACGATAACAATCCATACGACGCGAGGTCCACCAAGTGGCTATATATGTATCTGCAGAAAGTCACTGTTTGGTGTGGATTGTGGGCCGGCTACATCATCGAAAATGACGGTGGCATTACCATCACCATCACCATCACCAATTTATTTTCGCTCAAATATGATGATATAAATGTGAATGACAAGAAAACGGTATAACGTACTTTACAGTTGATGCTACAATTGAAATTTTGCCCTAGAAAATTTAAGACTATTTCCCCCCCCCCCCCAAAAAAAAAAGGTAAGCATTAAGTTCAAAGAGAGCAAGTAATTACAGAATTTTAACATTGTAAGAATTTTTAATAAAAAGTGAACTAAAATATAAAAAAAGGGCGTGGCAATAGGCGGATTGTACTCAAACAAGGCTAAAATAGTTTTGAAACAAACTAAACATATTTTCGTAAATTAAAAATGACTTTAAAAATTAATGTAGAATTAATAATCCTTTCGTTTCAAAAATATTGCTGCCTCTTACTACCAAAGGGTAACTTTCTATCCCTTCCTCTCTAAAAACAATTACAGATCTTATTTTTTTTTGTAAGTCGTCGTATAGTTTTTGGCTCCGAATGTGATATTCTGTTGTTGTGTCAGCCAATAGAATATGTTCTTCGACCACCCTCTGTGTGCAATAAATCAGTGAAAAACTGTTGATCACCAGCCACCGACGACGCCGCCGACGCCACGCCGCTGCCTGTTGTTGGCCATATGGACCACCATTCCATGCCATCAGGAGCAATATAGAAGCAGGATTTCCAGCTAAAAGAAACAACCCCAACAAACGAAAAAAACGCACAATCGAATGAAGTCATGGAAAACATATTTCAAAATAAAAATACAAAAGAGATCCCGAAGGTCCTTTATCATCATCCCCCACACAAAACATTGGTTCATTCCCTATCTCGTTTATTTTTTTTTTTTTATGGCCGGCGTGTGTGTGTTTGAAGGCATAGAGGTCACAAACTGTCACCAAACAAATTCAATAAAGAGTTATGTAGGTACACAAAAAAGTTGCGATGTTTTTATTTTTTTTTATTTAACTTAATGCCCTCGCCTGCATTCCCTTTTACTCGTTTGTTTGGATTTATTCGATTTAGCAATACAAAATATAAAAAATATCACGGTAAAGGGAGCTATTTCACCCTTTTTGTCTCACCCACGCGCCAGCCCTCGCATGTGGGCAAACATAAATCCACAGGACATTTGAAGGCAGGCCAACAGGCAGGCAACAAGCCCCCCCAAAATATAGGACATCCTTCGTTTGCGACTTAATAGCCCAAAGTTTGTAAACACATTGCCATCAGAGTGTTGAATTATTGACAGAATATTCCCAGGCTAAAAGTTTTTGCTTTAAATAATATTTTCACAGCATATACATGTATACTTCTATATATATACCTACACGTCATTGACTACCATCTATAGACATATTCCTCGAACCAAAGCCCGCACTATAGAGCTATATAGGTAGGTACACAATAAGGGCTTGAGCACATAATATCGTAAATTCTGAAAGCGCACACTGTGCGTGCTCTAACTGTCAGTTTTACAGTTGGGGGTCTAAAGATATGTCGTCGAGCTTTAGGTACACTTCTATGTATATGTACCTACATATAGGAGGGTTTGAGAATTAGTTATAATCGATATTAGGTAATGGAGAGAGAGAGATAGGTTGAGTAAATATGATAATTTTATGGTCATTTAGATGTAGGTAAGCAATAAATTAGGAAGAAGCGAGAATAGCCAGGGGTCGGTCCTCGGTCGACAGTTATGAAAGGAAGGTTTATTAATTTGCTGCTGCTTCAGATGAAGTGATAAATTTTTGCTAAAAGGCTCTTAATGGGTGAATCTGAATGTAATGATTGATGAAGTTTTTAGGATTTAATGGGGTCTTATTATAATGGTAGGGCTTCGAAGTTTATTTTGACTTCAAATAAATATGCAAGTCTACAGAGAATTTATGTTTTATTTTTGAAACAATAAATTTACATATATATAAGAACGAAAAACTTCAACTCAAGATTTTTATTCTGATTTTACTAGCTTCAAGAATTCAATCCTAGTGACCAGCCAAGTTCTGATATAAGTTACTACATTGAACCATGCGTTGATTTTGCTCAACCCACCGCATCATCCTACCGCACTACATTACTAAAATTATATTTTATACTCATCGTAACACCGAGTCATTAGTTGTTCTTCTTTATATATCATTGTCTGCTCCGTCATGCCGCCAAACCCTGATTCGACTAAGTTATACCTACAATTTCACCTATATTTAATATAATTACAACCAGACATTGCACGATGAGTGATGACGTATGTTTATGTTGACAGTTTTATTTTTTCGTTCGCATTATTCTGATTCACACTTCCTTTTGTCTAAAATATTGATATGGGGAGGTAAAAATTCTGCTGTCTTTTCCTGTTGTCTTGTCAGTACCAATTTAGTTTAATAAATAAATGAGAAAACTAAGCCGTGTCAATTCATTTAATCTGGAACTTTATTATTTCTTTTTAATTTGCAAAAAGCAAACCCGTAACAAGGTGTGGGGTACGAAGCACGAAGTGTGCCATCAGAAATTTTAATTTTATAAGTTTTAAAACTTCTAAATGCTTTTTTTATAAAATAAAATAAATTGATCGGCGTGACCGTTCGTGTAGAACTAGTGACTACAGCTAGTGACTAGTGACTTTACAGCTCTCAACTTAACCATTCCTGTGTATGTGTTTGTGTTATTGGCAGGAATAGAGAGGACCTACAATTTTTTGCCGAATCCGAACGGCTAGGCAGAGAAGCACTTTTTTCATGACTTAGATAATCTTGGAGGATTTGTCAATTCCTCGCAAGAGGCAGTAACCCGTGAAAAACATTTCTGTTTTTGGTTTAAGGTTGTATAGGCTGGGAATCGAAACCAAGACCTACGGAGTAAAATTCCAACGCACTAATAATTACGCCACGGGCTACTTCTTAAAAAATGCCTTTTTAAGTCCCCGTCTTATTGTAAATGAATTACTGCGATTACTCATCCTCTAGCCTTTGCTAGACGCGGGAAACGAATCTCTCCCTTCGTGTTTATTCTTCTGTGTAATATTTTTTTTAGTACAGTAGAGACACACAATAGACTTGCAGATTTTTTTTTGCTAAAGGCGGGGTGCGAATCCAAACGTGACTATCAGGGTTCGCAAAATATCGCTCCCGAATCATAAAATACGGATCTTTATCATTCTTTATCGACCTTCTCATGAACCATAAAAAATATAGTTCGCGAACGATAAAATGTTCGATCTATAAAAATTTATAGTTCTCTCACGAACGAACTATATCTATTTTTTTTCTGTATCTCTCCTTCGTGAGAGATCGGAATAGTAAAATTCAGGTAAAATTCGCTCGCGATAAGGATCCGTAAAAAGAACCATTCGTCATCAAGTATCCATTCAGTGCAGATGTGAAGTGATTTATTTTTTAATTAATTTTTGTTGAAATGGGGAAAGTAAAAACATTTGAGTTATATAAATATGTTTCTTGTAATGAAGAAGTAGTTGGTGAATCAACTTGTTTAATTTGTGAAAAACAAAAATTAAAACGAAAAGTGACAGGAAAGATAGAAATGCACTATACAACAATACATAGTGTTAATTTTAATGATTCGAGGGTTAATGAACAACCATCAGGAACTGGAAGTGTGTCAGTTCGAAAAGAAAAAAAGTAAATCGGTCTCAATTGACATAAAGAAGAGTGATTTTTAAATGTTGTGTGTGATTAGTTACGATAAAAAATATCCCTATTTATTATAATATATGATATTTATATAAAATCTAAAATGGCATTTTTTTCTTATTCGAACGGTTCGCGAATGGATCTTCAATAGTTCCTTTACGAATTTTTCGCGAGAGAACGAATCATATTTTATCGTTCTTCGAACCTTGCTTCTAATCCAAGTTTTGTGCTTTCTTTGGCGAAAACCATGGGCACCAAGAATCTAACTTCAGCTTCAACAAAAAACCTCACACCCTGCGACTTATTGTTAAAATAATTCAAAAGTATTAAAAAATTTAAGATTCATTCTTTTCTTTATAAAAAGTGTACTGTAGAATTTTGGAATATTGTTCAAACAACTAAGCAGAACCTACGTGCAAAATACGAATAATATTGTTTGCAATATTATACAGGAATAAAGCAAAAATATTAAGCATTTACTATCTACCTTAACTTAAACTAAAACTACTTTTTTTTTTATTTTTGACCAAAATCTGAAACAAAATTTTACTAAAATCACTTTAAATAATTCGAATATAAAGTTTAATCGAAATCGTTAGAGCCGTTTTCGAGAAAATTAAAAAAAATCATTGTAATAAAAGCTACCCGTTCTTGAACTATTAGCTAAACAAAAGTACCGGATCTGACATAAGGTCTGTGTTTATAGTGTTAGTAAGGTCTAAAAGGAATTTAAATTTTTCCATCTGATAATCAATTAGCTGCTGATGAAAATGAAACTCATTTTTTATTTTTGGCCTTAAACTTCCTCGATTATTTTTTTTTTGAAAGAAATAAAAAAACAATAATATTTATTTCAATTTTCAAATATATTATAATTAAAAAAAAAAAAAAAACAGAATATTTAAACATGCGCAATGTCATTTTTCAACAAAACACAATTAATCAAAAAGCTTCATTAGATAAACACTTTGATAAATCAAAGAAGTCAACTTAAAAATAAAATTCTAAGATTAACAATACTGCGATGAAAGACCGAGGTCCATTTTTATAATATCCTGGCTCGACGCCTAGACTATAGTATGACATTTGACCTCGATTCTTCTACACAGCGGACATCTTTTTGTATAGCGCTTTACTATTTTTTGTTGTCACCCTATCATATGTTGCATTGCGTATAATATAAAAAATGCATAAATAGACTCGAGGGTGCTGTAGGGTGCCATTTGCCCTAGAAAATAAAAACATAGGCATTTTTTCTTTGAGATGCGTTTGTGATATGTGTATTTATATTTTTTTTTTTTTTTTTTTTCAAAGGGACATTTTTATAACGCAACGACATCACACATCAGAGAGAAAGTTCTCCATCACTAGAGGCTTATAGATATAATAGTGGCGGCATGCACCTACTTTACATAGGTATTCTATAATTAATTGACCGCATTTGGCATACACACACAATGTTGTTGTTTGAAGGACGATTATAATTTTGCCATACGAGCACGAGGATATGGTAACATATAAAGGTAAATTATGCATTTGTAGGAATAAAGTTTTACCTTGAGATTTTTATCAAGCATCAAATAATTGTGCTACATTCTGCTGTCTCGGCCCAACTGGCTGCTTACTTGAAACTTGAAACATTTTAAATAATATATGAGTATTTTTTTAAATTTTTTAGGTTTGATGTGCATGGCTGTTAATACATACATCCGTAAGATATTCACATTTTCTAACAAGCGTGAGTTAATCGAGGTCATGAAGTTAGAGTTAAAAATATAGGAATATTTAAATTCAAAACTTTGATACTAAAGAAGAAAAGTTCAACTTTTTTCATTTTCTGGTGCGATAAAAGGTTGAAGCAATCTTCACTCACAGTTTTTTTCTGAATTAAAAAGAAAATGTGCGCATTAATTGTACTACTTTTTAAAACCAAATAAATATTTTATAGTTTTAATATTTTTGAAGTTCTTAACACGCATTTGTAGAATTTAAAAATTGTAAGCTACTGTATAGATATATGATAAAAACAAGAACATACAATCTACTTGCATGCTTTATATTTTGAGTTTTAAACAAATTAATCATGGTGAATTTTTATAAGGTTCGCAATATGCAAGCGCATGTATTCATGAAATAATGTCAGGTGTAAAACACTTGTGCCGAAGTTTGAAAAGCATCATCATTAAATTATATTATAGTTATATTTTATTCATTATACATAAAGTATCATAGATTTTTTAATAAAAAAAAAAACTGGTTCAAGGCAAAAGGGTATATTTCATTATTTCTTTTATGTCTTTGAAATATCACTCAATTTACGCACAAATTAAAGCTCAGCGTAATATAAGTTTAAACTATAAATTATTATTTGAAACTTATAAAGGTGTTCATAAAGATTACATAGTTTGAAATTAATTTATATTACAAAATAATAACGAGTTTTTCTGCATATACAAATACGTGCCTTTGTGTTACTTATTAAGGGTATTCATGCAACGAGATAAGTTTAGCAATTGTGTAAAATGATTAGTTTAAGCAAAAGTTGAACGTCCTTTTTATTTATTTGGATAAGTGCTGCGTAATTGAATCAGCTGTTCGTTAAACGTCAAATGTTAAATGTCTAATTCTAAAAGTCACAATGACGTTTGTATAAGTTTATCCAAATAAATTTTTTATAAGTTTCCGCAACAAAATCCTTAGATAATTTTATCCAATTTGCGTAACCCATACAAAATTTGACAGTTTGTTTACCAAAAGATAAATGTATCTAGTGTTTTACGACGTTGCATGAACCCCCCTATTATTTTGTATTGGATTGAATAAAATTCCATAAACAAAATTAATAATAACCGCGTTTTATTTTCCACGGATCTGGATCAGGATCATTCCATGAAAATAAAACGATACGGATCCATTCTAATGACAACAGTGTTGTATGTTCATCTCTATTTTTCTTATGTTTGTTTATTTTTCATGTAGATACTGTCTTTTTACTTTACACTACAGTTTGTACCCCCTATCGACTGAAGAGCCGTCTACCCGCCAGAGTGAAAACTTATTTTCGGATCCTTAAAATAGATCCAGATATAGAGCAGGATGCAAAGTTGTTGTTGTATTACGTGTTAAAAGATTATCCCTATCCAGCCCAGTAGATAATAAAACGCAGCTAATAACTTCATTAAAAAATAAGATTTCAAATTAAACCATTGTTACAAAAAAAACATAGAAAACGCCTCAAGTGAAACTTTTTAAAAACAAAGAAGAGCTTTTTGTTTCGGACTTAACATAGAATGCTTTAAAAAATATGAGAAGAAGCTTTAAATTTTGGAGCATACATTTTTGTGAAAGAACTTTACGTAAATGCAAAGCTTGAGTTTTCAACCTGTTTGAAGCTTTATAAATATAGGGTATACTACCCAATGAATTAACATTTTAAGGATACTCACCACAATTTCGGTTTATATTTTTATATCAAGATATTTTTTTTAAATTTATTTTTAGTCATTTCTTTTCAATGAAATAGTTAATATTACTAATAAATATTATATTTTTGAGATATTTCACTTATGCTCAACACTTTTATTGTTATTATTAGGTTGTAAAATTTAAGCATTACAATTAAATCGCTGAGAGTTCAAGAATAGTAGAAGAAAATAGTTCAGAAAATACTTCTAACAAAATAAATGCACTTACACACTCTATTAATAAATATACTTAATTATCTTCTAATTCACTTTAACGTTTATCAAAAATTAATTCACGAATTAAAATAAATATATTATTAATGTTGTCGGCAGTGCTGTCACACGTATAGGGAAATATTCCTAAAAGTAGGGATTTTCGGCTTGAAAACTACACCGTGGGGGAAATGGACGGATTGTTGAAACATTAGAATTTTTTATGAAAGCGTAGGTACTTTCAGGGACTCGAACTCAGATTAAGCTCCCTCAGAGCCAAAGGCACTTCGCAAGTTTTGTTGTTTCATTCAAACTTTAAAATTTTTTGTATTTGTATTTATTTTATGCATTTTGTGGGTGTAGGGATAATGTGTCTATGCCGAAGGTACTTATTTTATTTTCGCCAATAAACCATATGGTTCACCCCAATATAAAAAAAGGGTTCCAACTTTAATGAAAACAACATTGTATACTTATCTCTTTTTTCCCTATGTTTATTTATTTTGACTGTAGATACTGTCTTTTTTCTTTACACTTCCCTTACCATTTAAAAAGCTTAAAAAGCTTTAAAATCCATCTACCCGTCAAAATAAAAACTAATTTCTGGATCCATAAAGGAAACCCCGAAAAAAACCTAGATCCAATGTTGTTTTTGTATTACGTGTTAAAAGATAACCCAGATAATAAAACGCGGCTATTGTTTTTAAGTTAGTACAATAGGTACGTTCAGAAGACATAAGATAACTAGATATGACTTGAAGGTATAGCAAACGTTTATCACTGATTGGTAAACTGTCAAAAAATTTCTTTCCAAATGAAGAAACTTTTATTGGAAAATGACTGGAAACATAATTAAGAAATATATAAATATTTTACAGGACACCTACACAGAATTTTTGTTTTTAAATATAGAAATTTTTAATCTATCCCCACAGATCAATATTATGAAAATCTTAAAAGTGCTCTTAACAAAAACCAACGCATGAATTTCAAAACCGTTTTATACAAATCAGCAGAAAAGCTCGCATTTTCATGTTTCAAATTCGCCCAAAAGCTTGCCAGCCATTTTCTAAGCTATACCACTCATACAATAAAAAGTCTTTTATGTCATTGACAAAAAGTCCTTATCACATTGGCGTTACAGTTGTCATTTTATTTATTGATAGATAGTCCCCCTCATACAATCATATACAAGAACTGCGCTACACACATTTTTACAACCCCCCAATAAAACAACAACCTTAGACCAAAGAGTGTACGATTACGATATTGTGTGTTGTGTACACTCTAAACTTAAGATATGCATATTATGGTCCTCCATTAAAGCTTCCCCATTGGGTGGTAGCGTTCATGCGTCAACTAAACTTAAAACAACAAAAAAAAATAAAAACACCCACACACATAGACACAATTAATTCAAGCTTACTCATTCACATACACCAAAATGAACTTTTTTCCCATCATATTTCGAAATCGATTTTCAGGAAAAACTTCACAGATTCGCCTTCGGTTTTGTGACCAAAACGCGAGTGAATTCTTTCATCTCTGCGTGTGTTGTTCTGCCTTGAGTTGTTGAAACTTATAAAAATATTAAAAAATAAAATAAAATTCAATATTCATACAATTTAGAAAGAATATTGTTGGTTGGAAAATTTCAAGTGATTTTATGCTAAAATGGATAAAATTTCCTAATATTTCGAAATTCGTTTTTTTGGTTCCTTTGAATACCGAAAAATAGTTATATTCATCCCTGAAAATGTGAGTTTTTTTTTTTCCTTGCAGAGAGTGGTGTTTTGATATCGAGAAAAATTATATTTTTCTTTTCTTCCAACGTACCTACATTATTATAATATTGATTTATATTTTTTATAAGGAAAATATAGGAAATTAATTCCTTTTTTCTCTTATATTATTATAAAATTTAGATCATTGGTGTTAAATTTAATTTTATAAAATAAATATGTATATGTAAAAGTAAGTCAGAAAAAATTCTTACAGAAAAAAAAGCTCTATTAAAATGTCGGTCCGAGAAAATAACTGAAACCCAAACCGCCCCGTGACGTCGAAGGATAATAATTTGCAGATACATTTTAATCAAATAAAAAATTTAAAAAACAGAAAGAGGATTTAAAAAAAAATAACACACTATCAAGACTAAATAAAAAAAATAATCAAAGAAAACCCGACAAACATCACGGATTCCAGAATTCCACTTCAGTTCGTGTTTTTATATTAGGTAAGCGAAAAAAGGACATTTTCTTTGAAAAGCAAATTGTTTTTGTAATTTTTGCAGGATGTTCCGTAATCTAGTTCAAGGAAGAATAAAAAGAAAAAAATATTTAATCTCTCTGGCATATAAATGCGATGATTCTAGGAAAATATTTTATAATTTTTTTAGATCAATATACATATGTACATACTTATATATGTATGTATGTATGTAGTTCTTTTTTCTAATAAGAGTTTCCTTGAAAAAAAAAAGTATTTTTTCTACCCCCATAACCTTTGATGTACTTTTATCGTGACATGATAGAAAAAGACGACGACGATGAAAAGAAGAAAAATAATTTCGAAAGAGATTGAAAATGATGCAAAGGCAAAGAACAGAAGAAGAAATGTATGGACGAAGAGTGGGAATGTGTATATGGAGAAGAGAAAAACACTTACAAGGGAGATAGTGGTTTTAGTCTTTTTATTCTCTCAGAGGATAGAAGTGGAAAGGGCGATTGAGGGAGGAGGTTAATCGAAAAAATAAAAGCTTTCTATCGCAAAAACCTAACCTTACTTCGATTGGTTGAACGATTTTTCACTTGTTTTGCTAAATTACAAAAACAAAACTGTCTATAAGTTTTTAAATTTAAATTTAAAAAAAAATTATAGTTTTAGAATAGAAAATATGAAAATTCATTTTCTTGTATTTTATTACGCAAGGACTTTCTTTTTGTATAAATATTTGCATCTTCTAGGTAGGTATAGAAAAATTATTATTTTTTTTCTCTCACCAAAAGCATGTGTCAAATTGTAATTTGACACACGTTACTGCAAATAGAAGTATAGTTTTTTTTTTGAAGTAGGTACCCATATCGTAATACATAGTTTTCTCATATAATATAATGTAATATAATGTAGTATCGATATTAATCGATTCCATTTAGATCATATAAAAACATACGAAAAAGAAGTAAGAATATAGGTACTTCATTTTAAGAAAAACGTTATTAATAAATATATAAAATAAGGAAATAAGTGATGATGCTTGTAAAAATATCATTTGGCGTAAGCATTTAAAAAAAAAAAATAATTAAATTTTTAGTTTTTTTTTTTTTAAATCCAAAAACTAAAATATGTTCATAGGTATTAACAAAAAAATGTAAAATAAAATAAATACAGAATATTTTAACATTATAATAAGTTTTAGGAAATAATGATTCAATCAAATATAAGAACACAAACAAAATGGGTACTGCAATTCCGTTTTTATACAATTTAAAGCACTGAAGCGTTTTTTTCAAACTTGTAACTTTTGCTTCATAGGTCATTCCCTAGAGGACTAAAAGTTTAACTTATTTTTTTTTAGCTCAAAAAATAACGGTACCTGCCATACAACCGTTTTCAAATAGGTTATTTATCTCGGAAACACCTTCAACGATTTTTACATTTTTTTTTTTAAATTGTTGGTTATCTTGTTTACGGCTTAACTTATTTCGATAAAAATTTTAATTGAGGAGAACCTTTAAAGTCAAATTAATATTTACATATATGTATGTAGATACAAAATACACAAGTACAAAAATATTTTTCGAACTAAACAAAAAAATTTAAAATCAAAATTTTAAAAAAATTATGATTTTAGTTGTACCTTTTAAAAAAATTATGATTTTAGTTGTACCTACTAATATAGGTAGGTAAAAACCAAAAACCAAACAACTAAAATGCTCAAAATGGCATAGGTAATGTTTATTTTTAACGTTAAACAATTTCTATACATACATTATGTTTATAAAAAATTTTGTTTTACGAAAACCGTCTAACGATTTTTGAAATGATTCTTCTAAATTCTAAATGCATATATGTATTTTCAAGAACTCAAACGGTGTTTATTATTTTGAAACTGTACCGGAAATTGTAGGTAAAGGTATCTTCCACAAAGTCTTAAAATTCAACAACTCAATGGGAACCTTTTATAGTGATATAAGTAAAGTGCCAGAATAGAGGGAAAAAAAAGCTCTTGTCACTTTTCAGTAAATTCCAAACTATAATAAGAAAGCAATTAAGGTGAATAGTGTTTCGACTTATTGATGGGCAATTTTTGGAATATTCCACTTGAGTACGGCAATTTGTCATCTAATCTAACCAAACCTTTTACGTGGCTTAGAAGATGAATCTTCATGAGTTAATTTTTTGAAGATGCATGGCAAGTACAGCCGCAGCTTACAATTAGGTTTTTAAGTAATATTTCCAGAATATTTGTAAGACAAACATCAAATGTCGTCAAAGCCACCAAAGCTGTCAATTTACTACAAATGTAAAGTACTCCCTTCACTCGCTGCGCTACTCGCTTCGACTATTTCAACATGGAAATTTATACAAAAATTTACGACATGAATCTAACAAAAGATAATGATTCCTTATGAGGATGAAACTGGCTTGTAATAGTGCTTACTTTCTGATTACAAACTAGGGTATTCATCCAAAATAAAAGATCCTTAGATAAGAAAGAAAAGTATAACCATTTGAGGTTGATGTATTGAATTGGAGAGCATAAAATACGTCCATTAAATATTGGGAAGCCAGCATCAAAGTGTTATTTTCTATTGAATAAAAAAATTATCTATTGTTTAAAAATGGTACCTCTAATAAAACCATTTTTTTGGTTTTCGACTATTTCATTATATGTTGAAATATGTGAAATTTTTTTGCATTTTCAAAAAAATCAAATTTTGGATTTAAAAAAAAAATTCAAAATTAGTTTTTGAAAATTCGATATTTCGAAAATGAGTCGATGATTTTTTTTTTTTCATTAATTTTTTAACTCCGCATTAATAAGAACTAAGAATACCAATTTTTTTTTCTTAAAAATATATTCAAAATTTTCTCCAACGATTTTTTTAAATTTTGTCTCATAAATTGAGATTTGTATGAGAAATCGGATGGTGGACATTGCGTTGGTATCAAAACCGTTTCAGAAGTTGTTTAATCAATTTATTTCTAATTACGCTGATTTTTTAAGAATTTTTCAGTAAAGTCTGATCGCACATAAGAGCAAGTTCGTACGACCCAATCGTGCATTTTATTTCATTTTGTGTCAGATATTTTCCAACAATGAATTTTTTATTTCTCATTTTAGTTTTTGACACCACCTAACACTGATTTTTCATCACAAATATTGAATATGAAAAAAGTTTATGTATATGTAATTCAAAAACCTCCGTAACTCGAATTAATGTATGGCTCTAATGCATTCATAGTTCGAATTAGTGAGGTATTTCGATGTAATGAGATTTAAAATTCCAAAATATAGAATAAATATAAGAATCTGATCAACTATAGTGATTTGCATATTATGGGGTTGCTAAAGCATATTTTGGGGTTCTCTGAGTACGTACTTTTTAGATCTTTCATGTCTGTTGTGAACTGCTTTTTTCTACTTAATAGATCATAATTTCCTCCCGTTTTTTAAGTCTTTTTTTAATGATTTCTAAGATTTATTTTCCTCATAGAGTTCCCGAGTTCTTTTCTATGTTATTTTTTGGTGACCAACATTATTGTATTCGAGTGCTAGTTGGTATTCGTCAAAATAGTTAATCTTATATAGGCTACATTTACCTAACTAGCGGAACACAATAAAATGTAGCTGTTATAGCTGTAACAGAAGTTGTAGTTGTGCCTAGAGCTGTGTCAATCGCAATTAATTCGTTCTTTTTGAATCGTTCACCAAAAATATTGATTGATTGCAATCACTAGTTCACTAGAGATACAATCATTTGTCAATTTCGTTCAAAAACAAGAAAAAAAAGCAAAATATCAAATAAAACCATTTTGAAATAGAACACTACGAATGCGAACAAATTTGAATTTGGGTCAATTTCTTATGGTACGTTCATACTTGCATCGCCCCAAAAGTATATCAAAGACTGTCAATCTCTGAGCCAATTTAAATCGAAACTAAAAGAAAAGAATAAATGTTTGAAAAGAACGTTTCCCCATTTTATTTATAACCAAAATGAAAAATAAATTATTAAAAAAATGAACAATTGGAAGAGAATGAAATTTTCCCATTTTGTTCGTAACCAAAATGATTAAAAAAATTATGGATTGGAAACAACGGATCATTGAACTGAACGACATATGAACGATTGAATTTTTTAAAATGAACGATTGACACTGCTCTAGTTGGCTCAATTCTTCTACACCCAATTCTTCCTAGAGCAAGTATTTCAAATTGAAATGCGGTTGTCTATTTTCGTTACTTGACAGTGCGATGGCAGATTAACTTTGCTCTTATCGAGTTCTTCGAAGATAAGTTCAAACGCAAGATCAAAGGATTCACTGATATTTTTAATCCGTATAGGACAACAGAAGTGCGTTCTTTTTCTATAAAATATTAACTATTATTTATGTATTAAAACTCTATTTGTACAAAATATAATCATTAACAAAATATAAAGATTTTTTTTCATTCAATTTCTTTGTAAAAAATCTACCGAATCAAAAGATTAAGATATCAAAAAAATATTAATCAGAAAAAAAACTCAATAACACTGAAAAGAAATACAAAAATTAAAATAATTCCAAATCTCAAGAAACAAAAGATATGAAATAATTTCCGAGTTCAGCTGCTTTTGACAGATCATCATTTCATTTCATATCAGTGAGGTTAGTTGGAAATTGTTACAAAATGTAACACTCTGACGTCTCAACGTTGAATGTAGGAACGATTTAATGACGTCATAATTTTACACAATAATGCAATTTTCCAATTAAAGAACGATCAGAGTTTACAATAGCTAACATTTTAGAGAAAAAGAACGCATCAAAGTGATTTACACTTACACTCTAATCTACTAGACTAAGACTCAGAAAATGTAATAAATCTTCACAAAACAATCTGCCCTCTGTCATAAAATTCAATACAAAAATTTATGGATTTATGATCGCATTTTCATTTATTAGAACCAATTCCCACTTGGAGGCTTCCCGTATCGTATCAAACTCATGCATTCAGCTCGACTTCTTAATCAAACTAATAAAAAGAAAAATTGAATTCAACGCGTGACATCACTTAATGGTACCTACCTATCCAAGTTTAAAACAACATCCTTCGGCTATCTGTAGAATAAGTTTTGCAAACTATACTTTAAAAAAATGTCATCTTAACGTCCCCTTCAGAATGTTGTGTAAAAAATTCAGAAATCAAAAAAAAAAAAACAACAAAAACGAAAAAAATAAAGTATAAAAACAAAAAGAAAAAGAAAACACTTACCAGCTTGTGAACATTATGACAGTATTAGTTATGCACAATAAAATAAAAGCTAACGCAAAATGTCACGTACTTAATGGTTGATTTTTATTTTATGACCATGGGACGGGTGGTTATTTTTCTTTTATTTTATTTGTAGTTAGAATTTCTATGTAAAAAAAAAGATGGAAATAGATATTGTGTTGTTGTTGTTGTTATTGTTGTCCTTCGTGTAAAAAGGCTTGGTTATAAATCATACAGTTGTATTAATGTGTATGTTTTTTTTTTTTACTGTGTGGGAGGTCGTGAAATCGTGCGTCGTAACGTAATATGTCATATCGACTTTACTTTAATCATCATTAATATTTGCAATATAATTAAACAGAGTGTTAGTTTACGTTTCTAATTAGACGATTTTAAGATTCCCTGATGGGTTGTTATTATATTGTTATAGAAATAATTGAATTGATATAAACAAAGTAAGCAAACTATAAACACAAAGCTTTTTTTTTTCATTTAAGTGGCTAGACTGAGTCTGAATGAAAATAGATTCTATTTATGTGGGTTTTAACCCCGCAATATGGACAAGTTTTTTTATGAGCCACATGTGAATGGTATGGATTTGGAAGAAATATGATTCAAAGGTTTGCAAGGTTTAAGAATGGGATCTCTATACAATTTTATTGTTTAGGAATTTTTGTTAAGTCGTCGATCTAATGTGCATTTCTGATGTCATTTAGATGAATCAGTGTTTTCTACTTATTTTAATGTAGGTATTTTAGGGTAAGTAAAGGCATCTTTTTAACTTTCGAATCAAAATTGATAAAAAAGTATTTAGCCAATGATGAGAACACAAATAATGTATCCCGTAGTTCCGTCTGTCTGTCTGTGGTGGGGTGACATAACGTCCGCGGACATAATGTCCATGGACATTAATTCAGCACTAGAGGACATAAGGGCCATGGACATTATATCGAGAAATAACATCCAATCTGAATAAGTCATTAGGTCCATGGACATTATGACCAGATGAAAATTCAATTATACATTATGTCCGTTTAAAGAAGACATACCGTCTGGTTGGATATTTAGTCAGTTTAAAAAAGTTATGATGTTCATTTGGACATTTTTTCTATTTAAGAATGACAAAATGTCCATTTGGACATTATTTCCCTCGGCAAAAGACATAATGTCCATTTAAAAAAGACATAAAGGCCAAATGGACATTATGACCGATAGAAAAAAAAACAGAAATAATGTCCAAACTGAAAAAAGTCAGTTTGATTTTTTTTTTGAAACTGACATAATGTCAATATTGAAGCATATGCTTATAGGCAGCTTGGTTTTTGGTTTGAAAGAAGAACGTTAATAAATGGATAAATCTGCAAGAATAAAATAGAAATAGAGTGTTTTAGTTTGAAGCGACCCCCGCGCCGTCTGACCAGCGCTGTCAACCTTCCTATTCTTTATTTTGAGCTTAAAACTATTTTGGGAATAATTGTTTTAGCAATTTAAATAACGATTTTATATTGATTCTTTACCATTTTCTCTAATTTAATATGTTTGGGCATTTTTTTTTTATTTGTTGTTTTTTTTATAAAACAGTTCATTGAAAAATTTCAATAAAAGAAGATATATATGGCTTTAAAAAAATAGATCATCATTTTGTAGGTGTTCTTTTTTTATAATTTATTTTCATTGAAAGTACATTTTTTTTTAGAAAATTTCTGCCACATCCACCACATTCTAAACAATTTTTGTCTTCCCTTTAACTAAACTACAACTCCTAGATTTTAATCAAATAATATAATTAATGAATGTCCCCCCCCTTGCAAAATTGGGAACGTGACGTGAGAATTCTGGATACTCTACGTACCTTCGCTAAATATGTAAATACTTCAAGTCCAAGTTAACAGTACAAAAATAAAACAATTGCAGTGAAACCAAACTGATTGGACAAAGTCTTTATCGGGGTTTAGTAAATAGTTGAAATTTGTTACGTAATATCGCGGTCATGCTTTTAAAGTTACACAGCTGTCAAATTTGTTGCTTAATTTCATTTCTATACTTTCAACTTTGAGGAACAATAAATTGGAAAGTACTTAGGGGAACCTGGGGATCGATAATATCCCACTTTGTTTTTTGACCAAAGAAACTTTACTATTGTACCTACTTATGAAAAAATCTTTTCCATACTACCTATAATTATTTGGATATAAACTCTTAGATTAACATTGAAATAATTTCGATTACTTTGTTTTCAACTATAGATTTTTTTGAAAAATAAAAAAAAAAAGGACAAAACCTACCAAGTATCCTCATCCATACTTGTTCCCTCGTATATAGGAGCACCTTAATCGTGGAGGCACCAAGTAGCACCAATTAAAATTCGGAATTAAAATAAGTTAATGATGGTAATTCATAGAATTACTACCCCAAAAAAAATATTCGACTTTTTTGAACACACAAATTCCTCGACTGTTTGGAAACGTTATTTTTTTGAGGACGTTATTTCACGAGGACATAGCGTAACATTAAAGGCAATCAATATTGCCACTGCGATGGTATTAAAGGTCCAAAATTTGAGGGTTATTGTGGTGCTCCAGGGTATCATGGATCTACAGTTCAAAATTATCACACGAGCCAATTCCGACCATTCAAATAAAAAATAGAAAAGCAATAGGTATCTACTAATTTAATTTTAGTTCACTTCATAAAAGAGAAAAATAAGATAAATTGTTAAAATTTTTCCATATTTCACTGAAATACGAAATTTTTTTTAAATTTCGTCCTTTTTTATTTGGCTTTATTTCAACCATTTCTTATTCAGTCCCTTTTCTGTCTCAATCATCTCATAATCATAATTCAAAATAGCCTTATTTTCTTATTTTTATTTATTTCAATATCATAGGTATCGATTTGAACACATCACCTTAACTTTGAAACTAAAAAAAAAGGTCACAAAAAACATCTGCAATCCCATTAAAGTTAAATGTTTCTCTATTAGATGTTAAGCATTAATCAAATAATATAAAGCTACTGGCCCACAAAACCAAATTCTCAAGCGAGAAGAAGTAAAATTTTACATCTGGTTTGGCATCATCATTTTTTCTACTGCTCCTGCTCCCAAAAGCAAGAGGTTGTGTAATTCTTGGAAAATGTTCAAAAATAGAAGCGACACACGTCTTGTTGGCTCCATATTTATTTTCTCTTTGTCTTTATATCCTCTAACTAAGGTCTGATGATTTCATGCAAAATTTACAAAAACAAAAAAAAATCAACAACAACTCAAAACACATTAATAATTTATTTTTAAAGTTTCTTAGCATCTTAATATTCTTCTTCTCGTTATTATGAATTACTAAAGTTCTATCGCGTAGAATTTATCCTATTCCTATCCCATTTTGTATTTGCTTTTTTTTTATCAAATTCTTATGTTTTCTACAAAAAAAAAAGCTTTAGTTCTGTCAGTCAAGTGTTTCTCTCTTTGGTCTCTCTCTCTCTCTCTATCTCTCTCTCCCTCTCTCTCTCTCTCTCTCTTTCTTTATTTGAGCTTTTTCACTACTGCCATGTAATAAAAGTTTAGAAAAATTAGAGACCTGCCATCCGAATTATACTCCTTGCATCGTCCTTTATTGACCTTTTTTCCATGCTCGTTTACAAGAATCCTCGGAATTGATTATTTATTATAATTTTCTTCTTTCTCGCTTCCTCCAAATACATTTGTACATATTAACTAGCTTTTCTTTATCCATGTGTGTGTGTTTTTGTGTGTGGAAGAATAATTTCAGGATATTTTTTCTATGTCAATTCTGGTGGTGACTATTTGTCTGGAAAAGAATAAGAAAACTCTGAATGAAAAATTGGCAAAAGGCAACGGCAATGGTAACGGTAAACTCACTTTACAATGCGACATACTTTAGCATTATTTTTTTTTTACACACATCGACAGGCACAGGACTAAAAGAGAACAAAAAAAAATCAAAAAAAAAGATACCTATGGAAAGTTTGTGCACACATTTATTTGATTGGGGAAATTTATTTTTATTGAATTTTCCTCTGAGGCTATTCTGTTCTGAATTTGATATGCCAACGACGACAACGACGACGACGCATCGAGGCTTAGTAGAGCTACTCGTATCCAGAGTGTTGTCTGATTAAGCTTACGAAAAGAACGTGTTTTCGGATTTTTTTTTTTTTTGTTGAGAAAATTGTTTTATCGTTGATTGAATTTACTTTGCATTGAAATCCTTTGAATTTCCTTAACAAACACAAACAAGCGACAAATTACGGAATGTCAAGTTGATTTCGAATTCAATCCCGGGATAAGGATACCTAAAACATTTTTGCTCATAAAACTAGTTGTAGGTATGTTTTATGTGTGAGGAATAACATTTCGGGTTAAATAAACAAAATTAGTGAATGTGAAAGGTACCAGCATAAAAGTTGATCAAAAAAGAATCAAAGCTTTTGCAGTGAGAAATATGTAGTTTTAACGAAATATAAACTTAGCTCTTATAGTAATTTGTTTAAGTGTGTGTGATATAATAAATAATGACCTTCAGGAAAAAGCCAATCAATTTACATAAATTATTAAATAAAGTTAAAATTTTTTTGTATTTTTTTTCTGAAGTGAATTTCTTAGATTAGCATCGTAAAATGTTCTTGAAATATCCGGACGTTTATAGAAATCCTTGAATATTCTTATAATTAACAGAAAAAAATAAACGCTTAGGAATAAAGATATCAACATTGTCTTTAGCTTATGAATCTTCTTTGGCTGGTGATATAGGTGATATTGGTAACTATAATATTATGTAAACTAAGATCTTCCCCGATAACTGAAGCAAAAAAAATCCATTTGAATCCTATTTTTGTGGGCTTCAGGTCTTTCTTTCTTTATTTATTTTTTGATAGACGATGTTTCGTACGTGTTTACGTACTTCTTCAGGTCTATTCTGTCCTAAAAATTATTTGAAAGAAGAATATTGTTTTTATATTTCTTAGATTTTTGAAATTATATTTATCTTTTAAATTTAAATGTCTTGAAAAAGACGTTTCAAAAAATAAAAAAATCCTTTAATTTAAAACATCAAATAGAAACAAAGTACAGAAATTACCATTCCGTGTAATAACTTCCCCATGACAAGTCAGGGAAGATTTCGGAGTTGATCTTATATAGGTAGGGAGGACGTAGGTACCTACTCAAGATCATGTTTTTTCTTGGGTATCAATCAATAACTGTTATCTATTGACTACATAAACGATTAAATAGAATCCAAATTTAAAATTTTATTTAATAATTCATTGAATCCATAACCCAACCCTTCTGTTTATAGACCTAATTGGTATTGGATGCCACTTTGGTTTATGTATGTCAGTTCCTTTGAGGCCGTGTCCGATTTGCGTTAAAATTTTCTACCACTGGTTAAGTTTTGATGTTTGGTTAAAATGGGATAAATTTTTTTATTTTTGCTGCCCGAACTGGATTAAAATAGGATGGGTTAAATGGGATTTTTAGTTAAAATTCCCGCAAGATTAAAGAAATTTCCCTAAACACAAATGTGTTTTATTATTCCAGAAAATTCGACGCGAATAAAGTACAAACTTCTTAATTTGATTTACTTTTAAAGGTTTTACATCGATTACATCCCCAAATATTACGGAAAAATTCCTATTGTGTATTGCTTGATTATGCAGTCTGCCAACACTAGTTCAAAGCTGTCAACAAACTAAAAAAAAAAATCAAAATAAAACAAAACAACCAATTGGCATTAATTTTGTAAGATGAATAACAATTTGAGGAAGTATCTTATATTAATTCTTTTATATTTTTTAAAATATCAGCGTATTATTATGAGGACTGCAACAACACAGCAACGACTACGCGAGGTATGTGTACATGCACACGAAATTTCAAAATTCATAACATTGATTATTTCTGCAAAATATTAGCTATGGGAGACTTCGCGTTTTTTTCCGAAGATGTAAATGCGATTTTAAACGGTGACGATTTGAAGTGTCGGCAACATTAACGTTTGAAAGTTGCCACATTTGGAAGAATTGTGCGTCTCAAGTCAGATAAGAGGAGCGGATGGACGAATGAGTATGAGCTCATCGTGTTCCTGTATTGGATGGCATACGGTTGCAGCTATAGACTTGCCACTGGATTCATTGGGATGAGCAGATCCATTGTCATGGCTATTGTTCTTAAAATGTATTTAGAGTTTGGTTTTCCAGAAGCTCTTGGTTTCCTTGTTTGTTGGTCCATTATTGTACTTTTAAAAATAATTTCAAATTCAATTTTCTCTCTTTCTTGAGAAACTTCAAAATTTAACCACTAGTGTCAAATTTTAACCTGCTCTGGAGCTGGGTAATTTTTAAACCATTTTATTCAACACGCTAGTGTCAAAATTTAACCAAACGTTAAGTTTTAATCAACATTTTAACGCAATTCGGACACGGCCTTAATTCTGCTATAAAGTAATTTCAGAAAGAAGAATTTCCAATTTTAAAATTACCCCAGGAATAAGCCTCTATAGAGCTCATTTATTTGCAACTTTATTATGTATATTTTATGTATATAATTATGTTGTCTAAAATGACACAAAGTTAAAATGACAAAAAAGAAACGAAAAAAATAACATAACGAAAAATTTTGTTCTGCTTTCCGTTTTATAATACTATTTGACGAGTAAAATTGATAATTATTTTAGCAGATTATTTTGGAGAAGTCTTCGTTCTCATTTTGTATAGAATTTAACCAGTGTTTGTTTTTGTTGTTTTGTTTTTTCATTACAACATGGGATTTCTGTGCGTTTGTTTTCTTTTTTTTTTTTTTTGTCATTAAAATTTGCTACATAACGTGAATTAGTTATAAATATTTGAATTATCAATAAATCTCTTAATTTTTGAATTAAATTTTAATAAACGTTTGAGTTGATTTGTGAATTATAAGATAGTTAACATTTTTTATAAATAGGGGTGTAAGAGTATCGAAAAAATTAGCAATATGAAGTGATAATTTAACAATTCCAATCTAATAGTGCTTAAATATTTTACCTAAGCCTTGTATTTTAGACCTGGAAATAACTTTTCTAAACATTCAATTGTTGACTCCCCTCTTTTTCTTGTTCTTTTGTTTTTGTATTTTAGTAAATAAGTCTTCAATCGCATCTAAATGTTGTTTGACTTTCAAATTTCTATAAGATAATAAATGCATTAATAATAAAGACACATGAGTCAGTTTATTTTATTATCAACAGAATTTTTTTTTTCAATTTCTTCGCGTTCTCAAGTTTATTTATCTTATCAGGAATTATTGTAGGACTACAGTTCGCTGTTTTCATTGCATTGCAGTATGAAATTATAATTGCGAACGATTACACATTCAATATACTTACAAACCTTGCAACTTAAAAGCAAATCAACAGTTTTTAAAAAATTTAGTTTTATTTTGTTCTTAAGAAAGAGTATAACGTAATGTTGAAAATTTAAATAGAAACAAATAAATATAAGATCTTCAACCAATTAAAGAATCTTCAAGATAATTTCAATGAAATTTCGTTTGTTTTAAAGAGTGATATTTCTATTAGAAATCGAAATACTTCTACGCCATTGAATATTTTTCAATATTCAATAATAACGACAGCAACAAGGGCTACTTTTTCAATACAATTATGGCCATGAAAAGTGTGTCATTGAATTTGGACTTGAACTTTCAACCAGAAGATGCATCAGTTGCAGTGAAGCCATCGAGTGCTAAAGAGAATATTAAAGTGGAGATTTCTTCAAAAGACTTGTTCGGAATCGAAATTCGAAAATTTTCTGGTAAATTAACCGACTGGCCTGAATTCCGAAAAGAATATCGTGCACTAGTACATTTAAATTCCAATATAACCAATTCCCAGAAGTTCACTATTCTAAAATATCTTCTGCCAACAGAAATTTTTGAGCTGGTTAAAAACATTCCCAATTTTAGAGACGCCAATATTGGCTACAACGAGGCATGGACAGTATTGGAGGAAAAATTCAGCAAACGAAAAAATGTGGAAGAATTACTCACGACACTTATGCAATTACCTTCCATAAATGGTTCATCTGAGAGTATCATTCAATTTTTGGAAACAATCAAAAGTTGCTTAAACGGTTTAATGTACTGGGATGTTAATACCAAAAATTGGGATATGGTTTTAATTCACATATTAGTGCAAAAATTAAACAATGAAACAAAGACCGAATGGAAAATTTTAGATTCGTGCAGAAACTCATCAAACACAATTTTTGATTTTATAAATTTTTTGTCTTCGAAACTCCGATCGCAAAGAAAATCTAATAAAATGAGTTATGATCCTAAGGACGTAGATAGACTAGATTGTGTTTATTGCCAGCAAAAACATTCGCTATGGAAGTGTGAAAAGTTCGAATTATTGAACATTGATGATAGGCTTAGCTTTGTGAGAAATAAAATAATTTGTGTCCGATGCCTGTCAAATAAACATAAAATTTTGAAATGCTGGAAGCCATTTAAGTGCCGCATCTGTCACAATAAGGATCATCATTTTTTACTTCACATGAACACAAGGCAACGCTCATATGAAAATTTGTTGGACTAACACGTACTATAATCAAAAAAAAATTAAAATTATCTCATTTCTTGTTTCTTTTATTTAAATATTTAATAAATATTTTTTTTTTAATATGACGTGTGTCTTTATATGTACTTCACACTGCAAAAACTCGATTGTATATGGTTTGTATATGGTCCTGATAACCTTTTGTGTTTCCTGCAGACTGACAACTACCCAAAAAGCTTATTTTATAAGTCTTTTGACTTATAAGGGACCAGTTTTTTAGTGCATGAGTTAACTTTGGGTTAAAACATTTAGTTAATCCTGCTGCTTAATTAAACCTAAGTTAACTCAGGGGCAGTTTGTCAGTGTAGGATTAACTTTTATTTTTTCAGATATCAAAAATCTATCGAAATCAAAGAAAGTAAAGTTTGACATTTTCATTCTCAAAAGAAAGAGGGCAACACTAAAGGTCATTTCCTAAATGAATTTAAATTGTAATATTACAGTTTATAGTCATTAACAATATTCTGATCTGGAAGTTAACTAAAACAATCAATTGACTAGAAATTAATTAAATGAAAATAGTTTTTGAATGGTTTTTAATATTTAGTCACTTTAAAGTCATCTTTTAGTCTTTGACGTAGTACGTAGCTGAAACGAAACGAAAATTTTAAGTACGAAAATTGAAATAATTAAATCATAAACGAAAAATTTCTTTCTCATTTTTGTTCTGTAGTACGCTGTTCAACGAGCAAAATTATTAATTGTAGCTTTTTTTGTTTGGAAATTAGTGACACTTTCAATGAGTTCTTTTTGGGTTGTGGTTTCCGTTAACATTTAACTATAATGTTGGATACCAACCACAGACGAATTTCATATCGCATCATTTGATAAAACTCTCCATTAATATTTTTTCGTTTACATTTACGCTAACACTATCTGGAGACCACAGAAATTTTTCTTTTCGCTTTAAATGTCATTGAAAGTTTAATTTTTGAGTTGAATCTTTAAGTGGAAACATCAAAATTTAATATCGAATAAAATTTAATCGAAATTTGAATTCAATTAACACACGGCCTTAATCACTTTAGGCAGTCAGTAAATCATTTAACTGTAAGTCATTTTACTATATTTTTAATTTATTTTAACTATTTTTTTTTTAAGTAACTGATTTGTATTATTTATTTAATTCAATTTCCTGTCGAAAATACAGTTCAAATTTAGTGGCTATTTTTTATAATTCGAATTTTCATTTTCAAGTGACTGCAGTCTTTATAACACAACTGTAGACAATAAAGTTACAGTCAACTGACTTAAAGTTTGGAATAAAAAATAGTAATACTTTGAATTAGTAGTTTAACTTAATAACTACAGTAATTTCGAATAACTGACTTATACAGTTTATCAATTGACTGCAGTCAAACAAACCTACAGCAAGTCTTGCCGTTGTTTTTTGTTTGTTTCCCATTTAAATCATTTTTTAAAACATTAGAAAAAAAAAAATTTCAAAGAGTTTAATCCATTTAAGTATTTAATGGTATTTTCCAAAAATAGGGAAATATTCTTCGATGTATCATATGTACAGAAGTTTGTTTCATTAAGAGTCTGTAAATATGCTTCAATAAGGGGAAGTTATCTTTTGCAGAATATTTTTCCCAAAAATTTTCCATGCCTCCTCGTAGTCGGTTTCATTTTGAGAAGTGAAAAAATGATTAATTAATTCAAAAAGATCATTCAACAAGACAGATTTAAGAACCATGATTTTTGTCTTTCAAGCCGGGTTAGCGGATACAAATAATTATTACTTACATATATTCATTTTATTCTCTTTTTCTTTGATAAGATCACGTATAAATTGAAACTAAACTTTGAGTTTCAAAACTATACCTAAAGTTAAATCCTTTAAGAAAAAATACTTATCTTATTTGCCTTTGTCGTAATCTCAAGTAAAAAAATGCAAAAGATCACTGATGCCGTTCTATATAAATTAAAGAAAGTCAAAACAGCAGAATAATCTTTTTGTATAATTTATTTTAAAGAATATATTTATATAAACCATAACACATTTTTTATATGAATTTAGAAGAACAATAATTGCCAAATTGGAACTAAGACTTTTAAGGACAGACACATGTTTTTTTCTTGAACAAACAATATCTATCTATTAGAAGTTCATAATTGTGTACGTTTTGCGTTCTTGTGAAGTAAATAGTGATGTTCTTTGTTCTGACAAATGCGGCAGGTATATGGCTTCAAACATTCCCAAAGAGTATGTTGTGTCGAAAGACAACGCAAACAAACTATTTTATTCCTCACAAAATATAGTCTCTCGTCAATGTTGAGCGATTCAAACTTATCACATTGCCACAAAGGATGTTTCCCTTTGCAACAAACACACACACTCAATTCATTTGATTCTCCATCATAATTGAATTTTTTGATTTCTTCAGATAGTTGATCCTTGTTTGAGAGCTTTGAATTTAAAAACACAAAGAAATCATAGAGTTTTGGTAACTCATGACACGAATAAGTTGTGTACCACTCGGTTTTTGTTCTTTCGTTTAATTTCTGCACTAAAATATGAACTAAAAGTACATCCCAGTTTTGCAGGTCAATATTCAAAGATTTTAATCCATTTAAATATTTTATAGTTTTATCCAAAAATCCAAAAATACTCTTCGATAAACTATTTACAGATGGTTGTTGCATAAGCTTTTGAAGATATGCTTCAACAAGATTTCTTTTGCAGAACATTTCCTCCAAAATTTCCCATGCTTCCTCGTAGCCAGTTTGAATTTTAGAATTGAACAAATGCTTAATTAGTTCAAAAACATCATTCGGCAAGACTGATTTTAGGATTATGAATTTTTGATAGTCGTAAAGATCAGTTTTTGAATGCACAACAGAAAAATATTCACTTCGGAATTCAAGCCAATCAGTTAATTCACCAGAAAATTTCTGAACATTTAATTTGAGAAAATCTTCTGAAGGCTTTGTCTCCTTCGCTTCTTTGTCTTCTTTTGGCTTTGCTGATGATGACTCTGCTGGAATTGGTATATCAGCTGATGATGATTGTGACTCCAAGAGTTCTCCCTTCAATGACACATACATCAATTCACATTTGAAAGCTAGGTCTTGTTTAAAGTAGTCTTCATTTTTGGAGTCAATTTTATGTTTAGCTAACATTTTTTCAATATTTTCATTATTTTCACAAAATTTCTTATAGTATTTTGAAACCAATTCAATTCGAACTGTTATTTCCCCTTTAGCAACACACGGATTTTCCTTGAAGTTCTTTTGAAGTTTCTTCAATCGATTGTAAGTCTTAAACTGTTCTTGAAATAAAATTTCCATGATTAATTTGTATTCCATAAATTGTTTGAAAATATTTAATTAAATAACAAAAAATAAATATTCCGAGTTGTGTGTACGTGAACACTTGCAATTCGTAACTGCAATATGAAATTAAAACATGAATAATGATAAAAAATATATAATAGATTGATTCCAAGAATTCTTATCTTTTGCAAACAAAGTAAATTGATAATGATTAAGTACATTATTTTCAATATCTCTGAATGCAATATCGTTCTTTGTTAAGAATAAATGACAAATAAGCCACAAACAGATATCCCAATTTAATTCTAGTATACAAGTACTCAATATCCAATAAATAGTTCGAGTAAACATGACTTCATAAATAAAACTGTGATTGTTTTCATTTTAATCACATAAACTTGCTCTTATCTTTCAAGGCTATTATAAAGTGGCTTAGCATCGAAGCTTGATACGTTATTAGTTTGAGAAAAAGACGATGAAGAGAAAGAGTCAAAAGTACCAACATTTAATGAAATTTATTGAATAACGAAAAATATACAGCAATAAAACAAAATGGCAATCCGATAAAAAATCAGTTATATAAATCTTACAAAAAAATACATATGTGTGCCAGTATTCAAAATTATAATGTGTAAAGGGAAGTAAGAAATAATCCCGAATTCATAAATCCAAAATACTCATAATAAAAAAAAAAAACACACAAAATCCCAAAAATCCAAAATCCCGAAATCTCAGATAATAAAGAAAAACCATTATTCTGAAATCCAGAAAGCCAAGAATCCAAAAAATATAATATTGTGGGAATAATTTATAAAAATCATAACTATCAGTGTCATTGGAACACCCATTATTTACCTGTGATGATATTCCTCTAGTATGTGATTTTTTAGACTTTCCATTTTTCTTAAAGTTCTGAAGCATTCCTTAGTTGAATTCGTAGTTTAATATACATTTTTAAAGAGAACTGTTCTAATATTCTTATTATAAGAGAGAGTAGACACCATGGTTTACAAATATAACCTTCCGTTGATAAAATCAAGGTCGATGATGGAGGTATTTTAGCATTATTCTTTAATAAAACAGAATAATAGAATATACCATAATATAATGCTTTATATATTCAAACCAAACTCAATGTTATTTTAAGAATAAGTAAAAGAAAATAAATGGCGCTCCAAAAAGCCTTTACGCTAAGTTGATAAACTATTATTCAAGTTTTGTAAACCAGCACTGACATTAGCGAGCACAAAAATGTATTTTGCCTGACGTCAATCCCTATCTTCGTGTATTTTGCATTTTAGCATCATTAAGAGTAATTTAATTCCATCATGAAATAGGACTCATAACAATTGTATATCAAATAACCCGTTCATCAAAACTAATTTAATTAATATGCCTATATTTAATATACGTTTCATATAGTGTTTCAAGTCGCTGAAGAAGAACGAATTAACCATCTAATGAAGTGCTTAAGAAAAAAGTACTCACAAAAAGCTTCTTTTTTCAAAAATGAAATAATAAACATCCATCATAATAAGGAAATATAAATTCGAATTGAGTTAAAAAGAATACCCTTCGACTAGCTATCGACCATATTATTCGTCCACACTAGAGTCTGGAAAGAAATGGCGAAATGTTCCTACTTATTTCGAGTAGAATAACGAAATTGAACTACTAATAAAAAACACAAGTTGATTGTTGCAAATAATTTTTTGTTGTTGGAATGTCAAATTGAAAAAAATAAATACACCTACAGTTAAAGAAGTTATGTGTATTTTCACAAAAATGTTCGCCAGATTTCTTTACATACCGTGTGCGATTGAAACAAAAGTTACCCAAGGTTAAGGGTCGTTTAAAATTGACCCAATGTCGTGTGATGGCCTTTTTAGTTTTCATGAACTCTGTCTAACTTTAGACAGCCTTCCAACTTCACAAAAGTTATAAATAAACATTTTTTCGTTTTTGTCTAAGAGCTACATATCTATAACTTTAAAACCGGGAACCGGTGTTAAAACCTTAATTAAAAAAGAACTTTCTCTATTTAAATAAAGTACTTTTAGACAATGACCTAAATGCTATAAGTACTGCATTTTCTTATATTCTTTGTCCAATGGAAAATATCAAATTGTCACAGTCTTCATTTATCGTGGTGATAATTGTTACTTAATTTATGTATAACAGTGGTTCATATATTTTATTGGCTGTCCGTCAATTTTAACTCAGCGATTTCGGGGGATTAACTGTGGTTCAACGATTGTTTAAACATTTAATTAAGTTAGTATTTCATGCCTAAACCTTGAACCATTTTGGAACTTTACCTAAACCAATTTTCCAATATTTAAAACAAGTTTGAACAACTGGTCATAAATAAATATTAATTAAGCTGACACATGACTAAAGTACAAATAAGACAAATGTAAGTCAAGACTAAAAATAAAATCAGTTCCGAGAATTGTGACTTCTAACCAGGAGTTGGTTTTAAAACATGACATTGGTAACTTCCCAATGTTTTTTCAAAGAAATCTTGTTTAAAAGAAGAAGATGATTGCTAAAAAACAATGGTAGCAAGTAATCTTATAAATATCAATATGTCTAGGTGTACGCTCTTGATGCGCTCTTGATGCGAAACGAAAAATTCCATACAAAAACGACACAACGAAATCATAAACGAAAAATTTTGTTCTGATTTTCGTTTTGCAGTACGCACAGCATAGAGTACCTATATTATCTAGAGAACCGACTTCAGCGCTTTTTCTCTTTCACCCTACAAGCTGCACTGAGAGGATTTCCTCCACAAGGCTGAATATGTGTTAGTTGCCCAACGCATTTTTAATGGAATCGCACTAACCTAGTGATAACTTAATGGATATTGGCTCAGTTTTGCTCAGTTCTCAGTTCTCCCACCAGATATAAAATACTTTTTTTAAAACTGCATTATAAACCATGTTCATACTTCTTGTAAAAAAAGTCCATTTAGGGAAAAGATAGGGAATTTAGGAGGGTGTTCTCTTACTGTGCTCAAATAAAATTTGCGGGTGTTTTAGGCAAGGGGGGTACGAGTCGGTTCTCTAGATAATATAGGTACTCTATGACGCACAGTTCGATGAGCGAAATTGATTATTGTAGCAGATTATTTGGAGAAGTCTCCGCTCAGTCTTTCGCACAGAATTAATTGTCCAGTCCAAATCATTTATTGTGTGCGGAAAAGTGACATTTGAGTTGTATTCGTGTTTATATAATATGTTGTTTCTTCTTTCATTTCAGCGTGCCTCTCTGTGATTTTTATGTGTTGTGTTTTGGTATTTAGTTTTTGCAATTGGTATCTTCGTGACACTTTGAGTGGGTAATTTTTTGTTTCCGTAAACATTTCGTGGGTCATGTTGGAGACCAACGAAAAATTTCATTTCGCATGAGTAGCGTACTATACTTTAAGAAGCAAATCAAAAAGTCAAAATTGAAGGCAAACTAAATTATTGCGTTAAAACATTTCGGAGATAGCGCTAATGACGTGTAGATTTAATTATAAAACAACAACTGCAATCATTAAATCTACTTCTTAAATGTCAGCTAGAAAAAGTTGCCTTGCATTCACAAAATTGATTCGCATAAGATAATTATTGTGCTTTATCTCACGAACTGACGTAACTGTTTTTTTTCATATTTTACAAAAACGGTTCTTTAAGGTTTTAGCCGTTGTTATTAAAACTAATTTTTTTTCCTATTGTTTTGTAAGCTACAGGATTTCTATTTTTAAATTTATTGATCGCTTTATTGGTTTAACTATAGCTAAAATATGAGATTTTCCGAGATATTAAAAAAGCAGTCATGTACATTATGTACTTCAGTTCGTGAGATGAGGGACGAATCGTCCCGAACGATATATACATATATACACAATGTTTGGCCAGGATATGGAAAAAAAACTTATTAAAAATAATCAGTAGCACAAATTTAGAGGAAGAAATTGTTAGTTAGATACCTACAATAATGAATTGATATTATACTTATCCATTATTTTTGTGACACAATTATGGCAAGTTGTTTGTTTCATTCTACACTTTTTCTAACACAGTGGAAATGGGTTGCGGTGGTTTCTGAGCGAAAGCTTTGGCATCGAATTTCTACCAAAGAAAATGAAAACTACCGACGACGTGACGAGGGAAACAGGGGTTCAGCTTAAGTGACATTCGATGTCATCTGATTTCAAATGGATGACAAGGCAGCAAAAAATGCACCTTGTTAGCCTTCTTTTGAAAATAAAAAAGAAAAACTATGTAGGGCTTCTTTTGATGTTTATTATTTCGCTTTAGAATTTATGTCTGCCATCTATATCTTACCTATTTCATTATGTGGGTCGAAATTGTGGAAAATTGAGATTTTTTTAAATATATTTTTTTTTTATTTTATTTGATTTCTAGTCGTCTATGTTTGTTTTAATTAGACAATGACACCCCCTTTCAATTTTAAAAGTCAGAAAATAGACGACAAAAATAAAAAAAAAAAAAAAATTGGAAATTAATGGACTTGGGTATGGAAATTGCTCGTATTGACGGTTAAATCATCAAATTTCTTGAGTTAACTCTGAATTAACTGAATAGATATTTCTGTCTGAAAGATTGTTTTTTTTATATTTTCAAACTAGAGAGGGCGCTACCAAATCACCCCTTTTCATACTGTCACATAGTCGTTTCTGTTTCGATAGTGAAAGTGCATTTCTATCGTGTAGCACTTTTTGACTTTTTGATTTAGAAGTAATCTTACACTAAAAAACTACTTTTGAGTTAACTTGGGTTCAATTTATTTGCAGGAGAAAGTAGCTCTCATCTAACTTAGCACTGAAAACACTGAAAAACTGGCCCTAAATTAATTAAACATGCAGTGAATGTACTGAAAAGTTCATTAAAATTCATTGGTTAGTTTAAAAAAATTTGATACATATATGAATATATGAGGATATTTCTAGAACTGTTAGAATGCGTTTATAAATACGAAAATGATTAAAGAAAGTCCAAATATTTATAGACAATGACTAGCTGAACAATTTTCCAAGAGCGTTTTATATAGAAAATCGAATATATAAGAAATTTAGTGTCATCTTTCTCCATTCTAAGCTGTTTCTATCATATATATATTTTTAGAAATTTAATCTATCGGATAGCAGGGGGTGTGAGTTAAAAATAAATAAATATTAAATAAATAATATAAATCAGATAACAACGTTTGTATTGATCATTTTGTAACAAGACCAAATATTAATCCCAAAAGAAAAAAAATCTAATCTAATATAATCTCTAGAACAAGAAAATAAATTATTTAAAACTACCTTCATTCAAAAAACAAATTAAGTTAAACTGATTTTATATGCTTGCCAATTAGCTGTGCAATAAAATTTTATCTATTCATATACTAAGGGATCGCCAATTAGTGCAAACAAAAAAAGGATACAACAAGCATTTAATCCAAAGAGTTCATTATAAATGAAAAGAAAAAAAATCTTAGTATTTCAATCTAATTGGAATTCAACAGACGAACAGACAGCCGACCGACGACGCACGGTGAAGATATATAAGTAAGCTTTAAAAGTCGGTATAACAAACTCAGCAGAATAAAAAAATTAAAAAAAAGCTCATGTTTCCAGATGAATTGCGTACCTAAATAATATATTTAAATAATTAAACTGACTTTGTAAATTTATATACACAGCTGGCTCTCAAATACAGACAGAAAAAAAAGGATAAGAAAAAGTTTTTGATTGGTAAAGAATTATTAAAATAAGAAAATACGAATGAAGTCTAGTGGAATGTTTACCAATTATAATGAATGAATAAAAAATATTTAAATTTTCGTTTGTGTAGGTTAAGGAACTATGATATTCTTTTTACTTGATCTATTAAACTAAATCAAGGTTTCAATAAAAATAAATATTATACGATGATGACGACTGCGACGGTGCGTCCGTACGGTGCGTTAAAACAGAGTATTTTTAAGTGACTATCCGTATAGAAAGAATTCGAACTTTTCTTTTAGCTCATCTATAACTGCCATACAATGATTTTTTTTTTTTTTCAAATATTCTTAAAAACGGATCAAACGATTTTTATTAAAACTCATTAAAAACAAAAGGTTTTAAGGTTTTTTGATGATTATTCACGTATTTCTCGAATTTCTCATTCTTAATTTAAATAAAATAACAAACTTGTAATAAAATAAATTCATTTCGGCTCAGCTGTTTTATTTTCGTGGTCCAAGAACTAAGCTTTTAACAATAAAAGTAACGCACCCGGGCGCCATTTTAGAACAAATGGTTAATTTTTACCAATTATGTATTGTATACAATATACATATATCAAGGGAATATTTGTACAATCTTTTTAAGTGAAAGTATAGTGAAAGTCACCTCAAATGCATAATTTTTGATTCAAACAATATATTCAAATGCAAAATCAACAAATAAACCCAGAGTGGACACAGGAAGATACCATAATAAAAGCCAACGCATAAAAAATACAAAATTACTAGATTTATCTTTACAATAAATTTCTCAAAAAATGCATGCGAGACTTAAGTGGTATATCTTTATAATTCAAGAACAGCAAATCACTATAAAAAAGGGTTCATTTTTATGTTCAAAAATAATTCTCGCTTATATCCTTTTTTACCAACAACAACCACTATTAATATATATCGCCGACTTATAGTCGACTTTTTCCTTGTTATAGAGCTTTCCAATCGGCTAGCTCTTGATAAAGTTTAAGTAAGTAAACCAAAAGTCACATTAATCTTCATTTATTGTCAAATGGAAAAAAAAAATCTGACTCCGACCAACTTAAGTATTATAGAAGTTAAAAAAATATTTATATAAGGGTAGAAGTGTATATCTATAGGTTAGGTACGTAGGCGGCAAACAAAGTGTGTACATAAATATAAAAGTGCTAGTCCATATATATAAAGACTGTCATTCGAGATAATGACGGACAATGACGAAGAAACAAAAAAAAAAAAAAAAAGATAAAAGATAAATACGCACACTTACACCACTCAAAGTAATTGTCTTTATTATATCCCTATGAAGAAGTTGGTACCTACAACAGTTTTACATATATATGCAACACAGGTTTTGTGTTTTCTTTTAAACTATTTTCTGGAATTATAATACTTTTTGCCCTCAAACAAACCCTGTACCCACACCCTACATCACTCTTTTATCCCTAACCTATATTTTTTTTTGTGTGGTTGGTATTCAATCATTCTCTTGTCATTCCTCTAGTTTGTTCTAAAATCGATTTCTGGCACGAACCCCGTTGCAGGTTCGTATAGGTATAAATTTTGTATATAAATCTACGAGTATAGTGTAGTATAGATGGACTCTATGATGATGGCATGGCCTAGATGCAATTCTTCTTTTATTTTTATTTTTTTGTCACTATTTTATTTCTATCGTTTATTTTATTTTTGTGAAAGGATGTTCATGTAGGTGGAAATTTATTGTGGCTAAAAGAAGGATAAGGCAAATGGAAGGACTCATTTCTTGGTCTCTTCTAGATCAATTTAGGTTATACGTGCGGTAATTCTTGGGATTTCTATGTATTTTATTTTATTTTATTTTTTTCACTGATGAAACCTATAAAGACCTTTGATTAACTGAGTTATTTCTTTACGACTATTCAGGTTGTTTTATTAAAAAAGTGCTTTTGCATTCAAAGGAATGGCATTTAGATAACTACATATTATATTGTTGTTTTCGATAGCTCATATAGCACATTATTGTAAAGTAAAATTAATTACTTTTAACTTCGATTTACCGAATCTTAATAGATCTTTTTTGAAATAGTAGTAGTAGGTACCTATATATGCTTTTTTACAATTCATTATAAAAGGTTGGACAAAAGTGGTGACCCTATTGGAAAATTTTTTTTTTTTTTTTAAACACGGCAAATTTACAAATACATAATAAACGTTAATAAGACATCAATCACAATACTTTTAAAGAAAGTGGAATAATTGTTCCAATGTTTTTGCGAAATATTTTGCAGAGATTAAGTCTGTCATACATGTTACTATAATACTTTTGGCGAAGGACAAAAGTCACTAGACCATAAAAAATCCTTAAAACAAAACGTAGGAACTAATGTCCCACTCAAAATTTTATTCATATTATTTTACTGTTAAACTCCAAAATATTGATATTTTAGCATTTTTTTAAACAGTTTTCTATAGTTCTATATCTCGAGTGGCCCGCTTACCAAATGCATGGTTGTAAAAATTCGGAAGAAATTATGAAAACAGAACGGGACTTACATATGTCCTTTCTTCGATGAAAAAATGTACATATACCTTTCTAAATAGATTTGGTTCTTATGTGCCACTAATCCCACTTAAAAACAGAAATGTAGGTACGTACTATAGTTATGCATTCGTAAAAAAAATCGAACTCGAGATTTTGATCAAAGTTGACATTACGATGATAGCGAAGTCGAAAAAAGTGGGTCTCGCAATTCTGTCTGTTTGTCTGTTCGGCTGTAGCCTAAACGGGTGGATCGATTTTCCTAAAACTTGTTACCTAGCGGTTTTGGGCATTCCTCCCACACGTTTTTATCACTTTTTTTAAGACCAAAAATATCGGTACCTGCCATACAAAATTACCAAATTATGAAAATCTAATTGTTCTCAAAAACGTGCCCACAACTATTTTCAAAAATATTCAGTAATTTTTTTTTACAAAAATGCTACCATTTTATAAAAAAAAAATTTCGGAAAAATGGTTTAAAATGGTACCTCACTCAGAACCATTTTTTCGACTTTCTCAAAAACGATTTAACTGATTTTGATACATTTTTTATATAGATTTTTTTTTTTAAGGACTTAATAAGTCGAAAACGACTTGGTCAGTTTTGATTAAACTTAGCACCCAGCAGTTTTTTGGCATTAGTTAGCAGATATTAAATAAAATTTTATCTTATAAGTTATAACCAAAAATAACGGTACCTCCCATAAAAACCGGTGAAAATCTCATCTTTCTCAAAAACGGCTCCTTCGATTTTGATTGAAATTTTTGTGTTAACTAATATTAGAACGATCTACCATATTATTGGGAAAATAAATTACACATACATTATATCGTTTAAAAATAGTACCTCTCATAGAACAATATTTACACAAAAGCAACTAATAAGTTTGAATAATATTGCATAACAAAATTTTCAAAAAATTAAATTTTGGATTTTTAAAAAAATTTCAAAATTATTTTTTGAAAGTTCGATATTTTGAAAATGGGTGGATTATTTTTTTCAAAATTAATTTTCAAATTTCGCAAAGATAATTTTATATATTAAAAATTATTAAAAAAAAAAAACTGCTTCAACGATTTTGACATAAATCGAGATTTGAGTAAGAAATCACTTTGTGTACATTGCATTGGTGTCAAATCAATTACATATATTTTTTTAATCAATTTTTTAAATTACATTAAAATATTTCTTAAAATTTTTGCCAAAATTAACTCGAAGAAAAAAATTTAATTTCTAAAATACGTTAAAGTTTAATTTCAAATTTCATTCTTATACCACTTGACGCGTGATTCCAGCTTCCACCACCACATTTAATTCAACAAAGACCTGACTTCATGCGATCACCACGCCACTAAAAATGGCATGCAAATTTCAATTGAAATAATTTATTGCACATTTAAAACATAATATTTTTGAGCTAAGAAGAGTGTTCAGATGGTCGTACGAAAAAACCAAAAGACTTCAATGGCGGTGTTGAACGCTGTCTAAATACCCGTCACATAAATGGACCTGAACGTAACCCCTGTGACACATTCGAAACACCTCCCAAAAATTATACCATGTATGAAGGATGAAGATTAAATGGAAGTTAAATAACAAATAAACACTGGAAATTTATAATTGAAGGTTTTGGTGTTTTATTTCGGAGTTTTTTTTTAATAGCGATTTAAATAATTTTTACAGTGTGAACTGGCAAGTTTTAATTGGTTTGAACACCTAACAGGCGGAATAATACTTTTCCTTTTATCTACATATTTGCACTATTTTTTTTCCCTGTTTTTCAATACGTGCGTGACTTATTCAAATTCGTTCAATCGTCCATTTAATCATTTAATCAAAGAGAGGATTTATCATACTCTTAAAGTCGTATTTATTAGATTTTTGTCTACTTAAACACTGTCTAACTATTTTCAAATTGATGGAAATATGCTTTATTTAATAAAAATAAATATCTATCACATTATTCGCGGTTAAAATAATCTACTTTTGTGTGTAAGTTAGGCAGCTATAAGACAAAAATAAACAAGGTTTTTGAACACATTTGCCAAAGTTGGACAGTTGTCTAAAGTTAGACAGCGTTTATAAATAAGACCATTACTTTATAGTAGACAAACCCATGTTTAGGTTATTCGAAGTAAAATTGAGCATTTTAGTGTTGAACACCTTTGGCCTGTATATCTGTAGATCAAATCATTCAATTGTTGAATAGTCCCTTCTTCATTTTCTGGATAAAGTGGTGTAAAAAGTTTTTCATAATATCTTGAGAATCTCTTTAGTCTCAGAAACAATTTTTGTAGATATATAAACCATTTATGGTTTAGTAAAGTCGTAGATTAGAGGTGATTTTGACGTTTTTTATTAATAGGACTCTAAGAAAATTCAGTGCGTGTCAAAAATCTATTGTAATCGAAGTGCGGCTGTGCGGATAGCACCAGCTTTTCAACAACTATTTCAATGAAAAACTGCTAGGTATGTATATGATTTAATTCGTGTTAAGTTTATCTATATGTTCAGGAATAAATAACTCTGATTCAATTCGAATTTAACACAGTAATTAAAAACTGCCCTTCAAACCTATTATATGTGTATTAGTTCAATAATTAAGGTACATTATTTATTTAAAGACTATTTCGACAGAACAGAAAACAAAAAATGTCATTCAATATCCCAAACTTAGGCCGAAAGTTTAATACCTATACTTATAATTATTTATTATGTAGGTACATTCTTCAACAATACCAAACTCTTATAAATTGTGTAACTTTGAATTAGTAAAAGTGTATGCATAGATATGCATATTCATAACCATATGTCATAGTTATTTTTAAAAGCTTATAAATAAATCACAATATACCTACATAAATTCAACTTAATCTAATCGAAAATATAAGGGCAATAAGATACAAAAAAAATCTTCTGTGACGTAAATCAATTAAACATTATAAACGGTCTGCGTCGAACCATCTTACCCTATAATCCTAACACGTTCTTAAACATAGAATTGATTTTATTTGCAGTTAACCGTCATATAATCACATAAAAGCCTTCAGGGGCTTTTATACCACCCATGAGCTTGATCTGTATCACTGTCTGGCTATTCGAAATAAACAACAAAAAAGCAAACAAAAAAAAAAAGTAGAAAACTTTTTAACCCTCACACTTCAAGTGAGACACCCTAGCTTGAGAGCGCTGTCACACATCAGATTCTCAGTTACTTAACATTTATATAAAAAGGGCTGAGATATATAAAAAAAAAACTATACTTGACAAATTATCCAACCACTGGGCACTGAGTGTCCATCGTTGCTGAACGAAGAACAAAAAGAGGAAGAAATCATTGGATACAGCAGCGTGAGGTCATTCGACTTCCTTTGTGTGGGACTGTGGCTTGTTAGTGGGTTTCGAAAGCTTTTTGTTTGTAATGGGTGATTTTTTAAGAGGTTTAGAACTTTAAAAAAAAAAAAAAAACACAAAAATTCGAAAAAATGAATGAAATATTTATTTGAATCGATAGTTTGAACCTTGCAATTTAATGTTTAAAGATAATTTCATGCAAATGTTGACCGCGGCTGCGTCTCAGGTAGCCCATCCGCTGAGTCCAATTTTGGCATACTCTTTCACACATATCGGCCGGTATCTCACGAATGAATGCATGGATGTTGGCTTCCAGTGCGTCAATCGAAGCGGGCTTGTCCCTATAGACATTAGCCTTGACATACCCCCACAAAAAATAATCTAATGGTGTCAAATCGCACGATCTAGGCGGCCAATTGACCGGCCCGAAACGTGAAATTAACTGTTCACCAAACTCGCCTCGCAATTGCGCCATTGTTTCGCGTGCTGTGTGGCATGTGGCACCGTCTTGTTGAAACCACATATCATGCAAGTCAAGAACTTCCATTTCGGGCAAAAAAAAGTTTGTTATCATCGCTCGGTAGCGTTCACCATTGACAGTAACGCTGCGATTCGCATCATCTTTGAAGAAATGTGGCCCAATAATGCCGCCGGCCCATAAACCGCACCAAACAGTGGCTTTTTCGGGATGCATTGGTAGCTGTTGCAATGCTTCTGGCTGATCTTCACTCCAAATGCGGCAATTTTGCTTATTTACGTACCCATTCAACCAAAAATGAGCCTCATCGCTGAACACAATTTTTCGATAAACAACATTTCGAACCGAGCACGAATTTTGATAGTAAAATTCAATTGTAAGACGATCCATGGTTAAATTGCAAACCAAACTGAAGCTGTTTGACAGTGACACAAGGTACTAAACACACGTGAGCTGTCAAAACCAGTGTTGCCAAAACCAAACCAGCTTAAAAATCACCCGTTATAAATGTCAGTTCCGATTTTGACATCGAATGGAGACTTTTCCAGAGACCAGACGCTCTGTGCGAAACTGTAGTAAGTTTTTTGTCAAAGAAACTTGATAGATTGCCATTACAATATGGGACATTGGTAATCTTGATTAATGGTCTGCGGAAGTTATAATCATTCAGACCCATACATATTAAATTTTCAATATATAGTGTTAAATATTTAAGATATACACTGTATATACATAGCTTAACACCGATCTTCCGTCAATTTCCGTAAAACATTTCAAAATATTTCAGTTTATAAATATTTTTTGAATCAATAAAAAATTATTGCTTTTTAATGTACATATATACATACCCAATCAAGTATTTTGTGCAAACACTGGACGTTCAGTATAACGAATGCCGGTATAACGAAAGTCAAGTATAACGAATCACCATATCTGAAGTTCATCGATATCTCTAAATAACGAAAAATGAAAAATTTTACTACTCTATATGTAGGTAATTTCTTACTACAAAGATAAATATTCTTACCGATTATATTCTCCAGTCGAATGTTCTCCTTATCATTTCGTGATTAAGAAAACGCAACACTAAATTAGTATTCAACAATAATTTATTGATAATATATTTTAACTTAAATTAAGAATTTACAAGAATCGAAATTTATTCTGCCGACATGAACTTCACTTTTTGTATCTAACTAAAAACTGTCGTTAAACTGAATTTCTTCCTTCTCGCTTCATTTCAGATTTCTCTAAGAGTGAGTGCAGCTGTCATTTCAAATCCCCACATATATAACGAATGCTTTTCAATTTCAAGAAAAAGAAAGAAAAAAAAAATGAGTATCGTTCTTTTTTGTCTGCACAACAAAACGGTGTATGAAATAATACGTTGGGTTTTTTTTTTCCTACACGAGTTTTTTCGGAGTTGTTGTTTCTTTATTGAGTAAATGAAGTACGAATTTTCTTGTGAGTGCCGGGACTCACGGTTAAGATGTGTAAACATCAGTGCTGGTTTTACATCACAGAACGCAACGTGTTCGAACTGTCAACCAAATTTCAACTAAAACTCAACTCGATCTTTCGATTTAGTTTGAAGTACGAACGAACGTACCCAATATTGAACGAATCCAATTTATATTAACGTATCGTAACGTATAAAATCACAACGTAAGTGTCACAGAAATTTACACGTTTTTAGTTTACCCTACCACCACCGCACCGGCATAAATGTTTACGCATCAAAAACATTCAGACAAACTCAAATAAATGCCTTTTTTTCTCAATTTGCTGCATTGATTACCGTATAGTTGCACACCGAAGGCATAACTACAGAGTGTCAGACTTATAATTAACGGGTGATTTTTAAGCTGGTTTGGTTTTGGCAACACTGGTTTTGACAGCTGACGTGTGTTTAGTACCTTGTGTCACTGTCAAACAGCTTCAGTTTGGTTTGCAATTTAACCATGGATCGTCTTACAAATGAACAACGCTTGCAAATTATTGAATTTTACTATCAAAATTCGTGCTCGGTTCGAAATGTTGTTTATCGAAAAATTGTGTTCAGCGATGAGGCTCATTTTTGGTTGAATGGGTACGTAAATAAGCAAAATTGCCGCATTTGGAGTGAAGATCAGCCAGAAGCATTGCAACAGCTACCAATGCATCCCGAAAAAGCCACTGTTTGGTGCGGTTTATGGGCCGGCGGCATTATTGGGCCATATTTCTTCAAAGATGATGCGAATCGCAGCGTTACTGTCAATGGTGAACGCTACCGAGCGATGATAACAAACTTTTTTTTGCCCGAAATGGAAGTTCTTGACTTGCATGATATGTGGTTTCAACAAGACGGTGCCACATGCCACACAGCACGCGAAACAATGGCGCAATTGCGAGGCGAGTTTGGTGAACAGTTAATTTCACGTTTCGGGCCGGTCAATTGGCCGCCTAGATCGTGCGATTTGACACCATTAGATTATTTTTTGTGGGGGTATGTCAAGGCTAATGTCTATAGGGACAAGCCCGCTTCGATTGACGCACTGGAAGCCAACATCCATGCATTCATTCGTGAGATACCGGCCGATATGTGTGAAAGAGTATGCCAAAATTGGACTCAGCGGATGGGCTACCTGAGACGCAGCCGCGGTCAACATTTGCATGAAATTATCTTTAAACATTAAATTGCAAGGTTCAAACTATCGACTCAAATAAATATTTCATTCATTTTTTCGAATTTTTTGTGTTTTTTTTTTAAAAAAAGTTCTAAACCTCTTAAAAAATCACCCGTTATAAACACCGAGAAATAGCAAGGGATTTACTGAGCTCATGTGTAAATGGTAGTAACTTTTGTCACAAAAGAATTAATGGCAAAAACAATATTAAACTCTGATGTGTTTGAAATTTCAATTTCAATTATTTTATGCAATTTTAAAAACACAACCGTATGTGTACGTTATGCGACACGTGTTTAAAATTTGTATATAAAATAAATTTAATATAGGATCTTAAATTTCATGTAGACATCGTGCTTCGAATTCAGTTAAAAATTTTTTGAAAAAGCAATTGAATTTCAAAATATACCATGAAAGAAGGTTCAACCATAATGTAGCAATTTAATAAAATTATAAGGTAAATTCAATATGGTTGTGGTATACCTATAGTTCAATATACGGTTGATTTGGCTGGAGAATGCTATATGTATACACAAGTACCCTATTTATTTTCCATCTTAAACATCCTCCTCAAAAACTCTATTGACAGAGTAAAAAGTTTTTCCGACAAAAGATTCATATAACCGGTTACCCTATATATGTTTTCTTTTGTTTAACTTTAGGTAAGGTACCTATCTTTGTTTTGCATCAGGATCATAATTAATTTGGTTTCATTATTTTTGTCATTTGAAAAGGTAAACTTTTGAGTTTAATATAGAAAACAGGTTAGACATAGGGAGTATACCTATACCTTAAGAATAAATAAAGGTTAGGTACACATTTGTGTATAAAGTTCACAAGTCACTAAGTTGGTAGGTATGCCTCTTGATTGAGGTCACATTTTGTAAACCTTTTTATTTTGCCATCTATACTCGAGCTGTAGGTATGCTAATACTTTTTGCTTTTGATTTGGTCTATAAAACTTTATTTTAATTCTAATTTATTAAAACGTTTATCTAAAACAAAAAGTCGCTAAACTGAAATTAGAAAATTGAGCGGAATAGCTTAACAAAGAGGAACTTATAACAATTTTATTAATAATGGTGCGCCGATTAGCATCAGTGTTGCCGATGTGACCGTTTTTGAGAAAATCGAAAATTAAAAAAATAGTTCTATGGGAGGTACCTATCATTTATAATCATTTTTCGGACTTTTTGTTTTGTAAAATGGTAGCCTTTTGTACAAAAAATTACTGAATTTAAAAAAAAGTTATGTTTTTGGGAAAAATATGAATTTCGGTACCGTTATTTTTGGTATAAAAAAAAGGAGAAAAAAACGTGTCGGGGGATTGCCCAAAAAATGCAAGGTACCAAGCTTAAAAAAAATCCACCCACCTGCCTATGCTCTAGCCAAACGGACAGATAGACAGACAGACAGATAGACAGACAGATAGACAGACAGATAGACAGACAGATAGACAGACAGATAGACAGACAGATAGACAGACAGATAGACAGACAGATAGACAGACAGATAAACAGACAGATAGACAGACAGACGCATAACTTGCAATATAGTAGATACCTGCATATAATATCGCAAGTAAAAACACAATAAGCTGTTTTTTAACAAAATATTATGTTAATAAAAAAATATAGGTACCTACATAGATATCGTTGTTTTTCTTTATTTTCTTTATCCCATAATCTAAGATTACTATTTCAGATTTCGAGCCAAAAATCAATAATGGAGATTCTTGGCTCAAACGAATCTATATAAATATATATTCAGGGGTACTACTGAATCCTACGATTAAGTGACAAATCCCCTAACAATAAGTCTTGTCATGAAAAAGTGCCTCTCACCTTAGCCGTTTGCATTCGGCATACATATTGTATGTTTCCTCCATTCCTGCTGACTTCTTACATGCGTTGCAGATACTAGGCCCTGGTTCCCCATCAAGATCTAATTACAATTAAATGAATAAATGAAGTTAAAATAATTTTAATAAAAATAGTTTTTCGCTTTTCATTGATGATTTCTATTTTCTTCTTTTTTTTTTGATAATTTTCAGAATAAAAAATGCCTCCAAACAGCCAAGTTGAAGAGCCAGTGCCGCAGGTCGGTGAGGAGCTCAAAGTAGAATCAACAACAGTTAAGACCGAAAGCGTTTTTAGAGCATTGCGAGGGACTGCGGCAACAAATTTAGCCTCAACACCACCATCAGCTGAAGGTAAACACAAAATAAACTAAAAAAAAAAAAAATAATAAAAAAAATGAAAATATTTAAATTTTTAGAACCAGAAGGTACAACAACGACTGCCGTACCATTTGAAGAAAAAGTCGAAAAAGTAGGCAAAGAAGCTGTCGAAATCACAGAGAAATTAGCACACAAGGTTGGCATACCAACATGGGGAGTAGTGGCGATTATTATTGCCGTTTGCCTTGTTGTCCTTGGCTTAGTCTTCTTTTGCGTACGCAGATTCCTTAAAAAACGACGAACCAAAGATGGTAAGGGTAAGAAGGGGGTCGATATGAAATCGGTCCAACTTCTAGGCTCAGCGTACAAAGAAAAAGTAAGTATCACGCCCTTATTATTGCCTAAGTAGTTATTGGGTTCTGGTATGTCATAGGTTCAGCCTGATATGGAGGAATTGACGGAGAATGCTGAAGAACAAGATGACGGCGAGAGCAAGCAGAGTGAAGTAAAATTAGGAAGATTAAATTTCAAGGTAAGTCCAATAATCCAAAACCGGATGTGCGATGGTGTATTATGGTCGTATAAATGATGATAAAAATAATGATGGTGTACTTATAAAACACTCAAAAGTCTCTCTCTGTGGTTACACCACACACAGAGATACAACAATTCAAAAGGAGATAATTTAATGAGATGCGCAGATACAAACAACAAAAACAACAACAGAACACATAAATGAATGTTTTTCAAGCAAACAAATACTTCACATGCGAAAAAGTAAATTCATCGTTGGCTTGAGTAAAGTTCGGTTAAATATTCTTTCAAATATCGTTAAAGGTCTACATATAACAGCAATCTTTCAAATTCATGGTTTGAAATTTTCAAATATTGGCTATACTTTCGCTGAACAGGAGCAACACAATTAAAGAAATGTCTTTGGCTAGAAGTTTTAGCAAGAATTTGTATTCCAATTTTTACCTCAACTACTGTGTTTTTATAACGCGTTTTGAAGTAACGGTTCAAACTATTCCAAGTTGTAGAGAATACTACGTGACAATAATTTCTATGTCACAGGAAAAGTTATGCCCCTGTCGTCAAGATTTCTTCATGCCTTTGAGGCCCATCACATTAATTTTATTGAATGTGACTTTATCAAGTTTTGACCTCCATAATTGATGATATCTTAATTTTACTGTAAAGTGTAAATAAACTATTCAATTTGTTCCTTGGCATTAAAATCCATAAGACTTTTTCACCAACCGATTTACATAGGAACTTAATGATTACATTCAGTCATTTGAATCTCAAAATATACAAAAGGAGATTAGTTACACCTCGTGTTTTGAGATTGGATTCATGAAATATAAAACACTACAAAAATATTGTTAGTTGTAGTTATAGTAAAAACATTTTGATAAGAATTTATGAGATTTTCCATTTAAGATTATTCAACTCAATTCAATTCAATTGAACACTTTGCAATGACATTTGTCAAAGTCATAATTGACAAAGTGAAATTTTTAAATCGTCTCTCGAAATTAAAGAATCAAAATGATCCTGATTCCTTACATTTTTTTCTTTTATAATATTTTTTGGTCACAGATTTTGTTTGAATGTTTAAAAAAAAAGAAAAGAACTCGGAAAAATTTGAATAATTTTTTGTAGACATATTAAATTTCAAATTCATTGAGGAGATTTTTTTGACGTTCTTATACACACACACACAGTAATGTGTTCAACCAAGCTACTTTATAATGTAACTATAGAAAAACTCTTACTTTTTTTATTTCGCCGTGTGAAAGGTACAAGAGATTTTAGAAGAAATTAAAAGAAAACGTCAACAAATCTCCAGCAACTTGTTTCTTCATTTTATATAGGGGACTTAGACCTTAATCTTGAAGATTCGTTGAGATCTTTTTTTAATTAAAGGCTCCATATATTTGGTTAAAGTGATTTTGTAAAAAAGCCATCACTAAATTAGTTTAAACATTCTTTCTCCAGCATTTAATTACAATATTGAACTTGTTGAATATTCCTGCCGATCACAAAGCACAAAGAAATCGTTCACAATTGAGAATCACTAGGTTTCACGAGCTGTCGCGAAATACTAAAAAAAAAGTCGGTTAGCTAATAAAAATATTTAAAATACAAAACAGCCTATTTTATCCCATTTTCCCCTAACACAATATAAATGTAAATTTTCTTGACATTCTATATACCCAGAGACTTTTGCAAAGTGTTCTTCACCAAGCCTTAACACCAACGTGAACTAAAACACAATTTATACAGAAAAATGCCGGAACAAATCCTTACACCTCTTTTAAAATAAGGAAACAAAAAGTTCTTACACTGATGTTATCCTTTCTTTTCCTCCTATACATTCGTACATTTATAACTGTAAATATACATCACTTGTATATTTCGTTCATCTTTCTATGGTTGCTCTTGCAAGTCAGAAATTCGCTTCCTTGTTATAAATGACTTTTCAAGAACTCTCGTTCGAGTTCTCGCATATACTATATATACTCCTTCAACAACATAAGAAAAATCAATAAAATTAATTTCATGGGAAGTTGGTTTGGCGAAATGGATAGCAAGCGAAAGCAAGGGAAGGATTATACTCGAAATGTGGGGATACCCATATATACCTCTTCTCTCGGCTATCTCAAACAACCATCCACCCACTCTCTCACTTATACATTACTCACCATCATTCGACACATATACATTTTCTTTTCCATTTTGGACATTAATAAAAATAGTTCAGAAAAAAAAATTTAATATCGTTAATCTTTCAACAGCTTGAATACGACTTTAATTCAAACAGCTTAGCTGTAACAGTTATTCAGGCGGAGGATCTGCCAGCCCTTGATATGGGTGGTACATCAGATCCTTACGTCAAATGTTACCTGCTGCCGGATAAAAAGAAAAAATTCGAAACCAAAGTCCATCGTAAGACCTTGAGTCCTGTCTTCAATGAAACATTTACATTTAAGGTATGTTAGCACTTTCTTTGGTTTATTTAATCGAAAAAAAATTAAATAAAATCTTACTGGGATCATTTTTTATTTCAAAACAGAGTTTACCCTATGCCGACGCTATGAACAAGACCCTAGTATTTGCGATCTTCGATTTCGATCGTTTCTCTAAACATGACCAAATCGGTGAAGTTAAGGTGCCCCTGTGTACGATTGATTTGGCGCAAACTATCGAGGAATGGCGTGATTTGGTCAGCGTCGAAGGCGAAGGTGGACAGGTATGTAAAAAATGTTTTCTTAAACTTAACTCATCCTTAATATGAATAAACTTTTTTTTTTTGATTTTATTAATTTCAAAAATATATATTTTTATTAATTTTTAAACAAAATACTTTTAAGAAAAAAAAAATAACAAAGGTTAATAACTCCAATATACACATTATGTTTTAAAACAAAAACAAAAATGCGAAAGAAATATTTTTTGATAGTAACCTTGAACAAAAATAAAATCTAATCCACACCCAGTTCAAAAAGCTGAATTAAAATCGAGACTTATTTTTTTTGTTAACAAAACAAAATCAACACAAATTTATTTATTTTAAAAAACAAATAAAAACTACAACAATTTACCACGCACAGTTTTTTTTAATTTTAATTTTTTTTATTATTATTATACAACAAACAATTTTCTATTAAAAAAAATGTAAGAATTGAAATTGAAAAAAAAAGTTATTTTGAATATTTTACGGATTTTTTTTATGTTTTCTTTTTTCTCTCTAAATAAGAAATAAAAAAAATACAAAAAAAATGTGGGCGGGTATTTTTCTACAGAGACTTACTGAAAATATTTCCTATTTTTCTTTTTCCCCCTCACTTTGTTTCGACCCTTCGTAGAAGGTAAATACAAGAATATAACACAACAACTACTACTACTACTACTACTTAACTACTTCTGATATTAAATATAAATAAAACAAGGTCAGAGATTTTCATTTCATTTTCATTTAATTTAATTTTTCGTAAAATTAATCTTAACAATAAAAAAAAAATTATTTTTTTTCTTTTTTTGTTTTCAATTTTCTATCAACAACAAAAGATAACAGAGATGTTAAGAAAAAAAAAATTATATTTTATTTAATAGTTTTATATTGGATATATTTTATTTTTTATTATATCTCTATAAGCTGATTGATTGGATGATGCTATACAAAAATTTATTTTATAATGAAAAATTACTTAAATTTGTTTTAACATATATCTTCTATAAATATAGACATTTAGCGATCATTATGCGACTGTTTTATAATATTATATTAATATATACCTACTAATTGCACCATTTTGTTTGAGTTTAACGTTTTGTAATTTACACTTTCTATTCATTTGAGGGTCTTAGAGGTAGATGATAGTAATTTTTAAAAAAATGCAGACTATGTTTAAAATTGTTACTTTTTATTTTAAAAAAGTTACCTAAATCCGAAGAAGTTATCATGAAAGCAAAATTTAAATACTCATTTCTGTCTTATGTACAACAACAAGAACATGTTCGTTCTTGTTGAATCTCATACTTTCAAGGAAGTTAATATTTTCCAACAAATAATTACATATGATATACTATCTGATTTATTTAATTATAAATCTGTATTTGGGAACAAATTTCAAGAACAATTAGAGTCGTTTTTTAAAGAAATAAATTGTTACATACATAATACATAATTTTTTAAGGTTAACAAGAAATTCAGTAGTTATTTTAAATTAAAGAAAAAAATAACTCTTAAAAAAATCAAAATTTTAAAGGCAAATTATTGTCATCATGCATAATTAAATAATTAAAATATCCCTCACACGAAGTTTTAAATACCTCCGCATTAAAAAAATTTGTTTCCTGATTTAAACCTAATTAATTAATTTCTTACAAAAAAAAAGTGAATTAAATTCCAATATTGAAAGAATTATTTTTGTCCATTTTGTGTTGTGCCCTTGGCGCAATGGTAATGTTTATAACGTGTTTTAGCATATGTGGAATAAACATATCTTGCCTTTAAGTGCATTTCATCTTAGCCGTTGGAATTCAGTTAAATATTTTGCAAAACATTAATTTTTTTTGGTTATACTTGATAAAATAATCAAAAAATCCACAACTCAAAATCAGTTAAAGGGCTAATGATGGATTTACATTCATCTTCATCTGCAGATTTGAAGAAAAGTAAAGCGGGACAGATTTATGTCAAAAATACGAATGTGTGAAAGAAAATGAAAATGTTCATGTTTAGAAAATCAAGCGAAACGTCCGTCGGGAAAAAAATTATGTTTTATTTTTTAATTGCATAATTCAGTTACTTGACCAAAGAAGCCCATAAAAAATATTTGGAAAATTTATACTTAAAGAGTTGGTCATATATACAAAACCTAGAATTGAAAATGTTCGTCCTTATATCTGCATTATGGAACTTCCTATAATGAAGATCTCTGCATTTTGGTCTTCTCTCTCTATCAAACAAATGTGAATTTTATTTGCATGAAGATAAATGTAAATCCACTATAAATTTTAGAATACCAACCTGTTACGTTTGTGACACAATATTTTAAACTAAAAATTCTCATTCAGTAGCTATATTTTTTTTTAACTCAATTCTTCCACAAATTATCAGTTAGATTTTGGTATCTACCGTTTTTGCAGTAAATAAAAACTGACTAAATTTTTGTTACGGGTTTGACATTTAACAATTTCCAAACAATGTTTGAAAAATTTTAAACATTGTTTTATTAAAACTTGTAAGAATTTTCTGTGCTAATAATTCTATCGGCTTTTCCATTTTAAGGAATTCAAAAATAAAGTAAAATCAATCAATCACGAATAAAAAGAATTTTTTCATGAAAATCGTCAGAATCTTTTTAGAGTAAAATAATAATTTCCTTAATGGGTGAAAATAAATGTATGTAGGTTAGGTATCCAAGTTATTTTCAGTTCTAACAAAACTTTGTTTTTAAAAACCTGTTTTTTAATTTCTAAGTTTGTGCTAAGTTTAAAGAAAATCAACCCAATCGATAAGGTTGTATAGATGAACAGACAGACGTACAGAATTGTCATATTCACTTTTTCGTCTTCCTTACCATCGTTATTTTATGTAATCTCTAATTTGAAATTTGTAATGAATGCCTAACTTGACATTTAGGTACCTACATTAATAAGAAGTAAAACTACATAAACAAGATGAATTATTTCATCATTCTCTTTTTTATTCATGGGAATCTGCATTTTTTAATTCCAAAAATAATAATAGAATAGTTTTTCAGAAGTAATTTTAACTTTATGAAAATCCTTCTCACTATGGTAAATTTAATAGTCTTTCAAGGCTTGTAAAGGTCTAACATTATGACACAATTTCATTCATTAATACCAGCTTAGGAAATCTAACTTTTTTTTTTAAATTAAGCTATTTTGAATATAGCTCTGCATTTTGACGCTAGTTTAGGACTTTATATAGAACAACATTCACACATGCATATTATATCAGTATATATACACACGCAAATTCTACTTTTTAAAAAGTTTCTTTTTAAAGTAAAACTAGAGTTATTATTTTTATTTTATTTTTTTTTTTAATTAAACCGCATCCTTCTTCTGGCCTTTGTGGAACGTTTGATTTATATATTTTTTTATGAAACCAGTTTGTTCATAAAACAGATTTATAAACTCATTTAAATTATTTTTCAGTGAATTTTCTTAGAAGTTGCACACAATTTTCTTATATATGCTCTGCTAGAAGTGAAATGATCGCTAAAAAAATTGTTTTCGTATACATTTTTTGTTTTATTAAACGAAAAAAATTCAAATGCATTCTTTCAAATATTTAATTCAATTCCAATTCGATTCACTCAAGTACTCGTATATACATATTATATATATATATATATATTATATATATGTAATCAGCGCTAAACATTTAATTTTTTCTTCAATTTAATTTTATTTTTAAAATTCTATATTTTGTTTCTTATTATACTTTACTACAAAAATTCATAACCACCACACACATTGTGTTCAATTTGAATTTTAATTTTATAGTAAAACATCCCTTTGTAGACAGTTGACAGTTTTTTTTAGTATGTGTTTCACAAACAATATACAGTAAATCAGATTATATAACAAAATTATACTAAATTTATGTTTCAAAATTCAAAATTTATACTTGAAAAATAAAAAAAAAATCAAACACAACTATTCAACAACCCACACAGAGTCTCTCTATCTCTTTGTCTCTCTTTCACAAAATAGTACACTTTTAATACTTTAAAATTTATTTTTTTTTTATTTTAAATATTTTTTATTTTTATTTTTATATTTTCTGTTTTTTTAACCCACCCACTGTCAATCATTTTTAACTTCTGCTGTGCTTACGCCTGTGAATGGTTGTGTCTTCCATACAAAAAACTAATTGAAAAACCTATCAGCAAAAATCTGGAATTTGAAAAAAATATCGCATTTTGTAAAAAAAAATACAAAAAATACTATTCTATCAAAAAAAAAAAAAAAACAAGACTTGCATGCTTCGCTTAAAAATAAACATTTTTTAATTAAAAACCATTTTCTTTATATATCTTGAAAAACATGTAATAACATTTAAATATTTATATATCCTCTTTCTCATTATATTATTCTTCAATTTTTTTGTAACAGAAAAAAAAAAAACATTATATTTATATTTTCAAAATAAAAACAAAAGAAATATTTTATGAATCAAATTTTAATCTTATCTTTTTTTTTTTAAATATTTAATTTTTTTATATCGCTAACGAAACAAATTATCAATCAATCCATATCTATTGCCAAAATTACCAATCAAAATTCTATCTCGCAAAACTATAATTCATCCACGTAAGTATACAAATTTGAAACAATTTGAAAAAAGAAATTATTCGTATTCATACTGTGCTTGTAAAATTTTGAAATTCGTGTTTTTTTTTTAAACATAAAAATATTGAATTAATTAATTGGTGTATTTCATGTATTTTTGAGATGTTGCTTGTTTTTTTTTTTGTTTATTGTTTATATTGTATCAAAAGAAAAAAAAAAATATTTTGGAAATGCTGCAGTAAATTGTGTCATTCTGCTTGTGTCTTGCATATATTAATTTTTCATAATAAGTAAGCTTATTTTTGGGATGATGTTAACTTCAGTTTCCTTCAAAAAAATCAGCGCTTTTGGACATGTGGTCAAATAAATATAAAATTAAATTGAAATTAACCTATCGGACTTATCGGAATTTTAAAAGCCAACGAATCTAGTTACTACAAGATCTCGAAAACCAAAACCTCGAATAATTCGATAAGCGAAGTCTCGTTTTTCAAAAATCTTAAAAAAAAACCTTAAAGACATTTGATTACTTTAGGATCATTTACCTCCGACTGTTTAACTGGCATTAAAATAGAACTACAAGAATCTCGAAAAATCCAAAATATCGAATACCGAATACTCAAAAATGTAATTACTTAATTGCTTATAATTCTTTGGTTTATTTGTATGTGTTTTATATCTACGAAGACATTATCACTCTCGTATTATAATTAAGTCTCATGGGCTCAAACCACATAACCTATTTAAAGTTTGCAGTCAAAACTCCAAATATTTAACGTATTGATCTGAAGTTCGATGTATTTGCTTCGTTTGTTGAAGTCTACTTTTGTACAGCAATTTTTAGCCTCTATTCGAGGCCTGTCATAGTCTCATTGTACAGCTTCTTTTCCCTATCGTGCATCAGAATTTAACCAGGAGTCGTATCGCGTAAGACTAAAGCTGGATCTACACTTATGTACATATCTCGTGTGGTGTGTTATGGAGTCGTGTGTCGCTGTCGCTGTCGCTTCAATGTATTTAATATGCGTAGAGCTATGTTTGTCTCGTGTGATGTATTATGGTGTGGTGTGTTGTATCGGAATCAATCTTTTACCGACTGCGCCATACTACGCTGTGTCGGAGACATATTTTTCAGTGGGAAAAATAGGAGAGTATTCGAGGAAAAGAATAAGTAAATAGCGAAACAAAAAATGAAAGTTTGCAAGACAAAATTCTGATTCTTGTGCACAGTCAGCGAAACAACACATCACTCCATTACACACCACGCAAGAAAGGTGTAGCTCCGGTTTAAAGCGTTCACTCGATTTAGTGGAAACGATATATTTACATGGTTTATATTAAAGAAGTTATCTTCGTTATATTAACTAAACCTTTTTAGCATGTTGTGTTTAATTTCAACAGACATAAAATTTGGTTATTTTTAACCAAGAAAAATTCATGCTGAATATTTTAGATTATAATAATTTAATTTCTATAGTTATTTTTTTGCTTTAGAAATATTATATTTTGAATAATATTTAATTTGTTTAAACAAACATTTTCCATACGCACATTCTTCAATTTAAGCTTCAACGAAAAGAAGTTTATTTATTAAATATAAATATATGAATTTATCAAAGTGAAAACAACAAATGAACTGAAGTTAACTGATTCCTCTTTTTAAAAATTTTCTCTTAAAAAAAAAAAAAACGAGTCAGTCATAAAAAATAAATTCACTACTGCAATGTTAAACAGAGCTTCGATAAAACATGGATATATAGACTTAAACCTACATTAAAACAAGTAAAATTTTTCTTACTATTTTCTTACAAAAAAAAAAAACATTTTCATAACTAAATAGATTTAGGCCTATTTGCTTTAATGAATAAAAAATAAATAAATATATGAGGTAGAAATAAAATGTAAATTTTGAAATTTTAATTCATTTCTGGAAATGGGCCTTATTTACATAATATATATATTTTTTTATAAATCTTTGGAAAGGTTTACACAAAATTTTATTTATTACACAATTGGTCAGAAGCGAAAACCAGCCAAGGGTTTAATACTATAAAATACTTTGTTTATCGTAGATTTTAGGGTTGTAAGTTAATTCGAATTATTTTTGAAAATTTTAATTAAAAAAAACAATTAATTTTTAAATTCTTTAATTAACATGGCAAATATCTTTTTTGTATTGTTATGGGTGGCCGAATTCCTTAACGCAAGAAAAAAAATCTACTACATTTTGGGACAATCTGCTTTGCAGGGATGTTAACGTTTGCATTTTGAAACTGTCTGCATATAGCATAATTTGCGCAAGTTTTGTGTTTAGGAATCCAATCTATGCTTTTTTGAAGATCATTTTTCAAAATTCCTTCTGAACAATTGAGGCGCTCAGCGCCAAAACGGCCTAAGAAAGCGCCAAAACGGCCGACCAACAAAATATGTATTAATTTATTTATATTTTGTTTGAGAAAGAGAAAGACGTCTGTTCATATGTAACTATTTTTTAAATGGATCTCCTTTTATCTTAAATCTGAGCCTAAACTAACACGATAGCTTTTTAATAAAAAAACGAAATTTGTTCTTCTATCATTTATAATAGTATTCACATTTTAATCACATTTTAAAATTATTAAACTTACAACCCTATTTTAAGGTTTTTTTTCTTCACAATATATTTAATTAAAATAAAATACGCTTATTATACTCTTTTTACTAATTTAAATTTTTAATATTTTTGCTACAAATAAAAAAAATACATACTCGTAAATAATATTTAACTTAACATTATGAATGCTAATTAGAGCTTTAATACATTTCTTCCCTTAAAACTTAAAAAAAAAAAAACTTATCATTAAATCTTATTTAACTTCACATAAATCATAAAAATCTATTTCTTAGTTTTAAAAACTTTTAAAATATTTTAATATATAGAATTTCATTATCACACACAATAATAATTATTAATTCAAAGTCAGAAATTAATCTTCTTAAGGATTTAATGGAAGTAATTTTTTATAAATGTCTACATATTGTTTTTTGTTTAGCTTCACATCTTTATTTAAAAACAAATACAACACATTTTTTATTTATACAAAAATTGGTTAGATGAAACAATTAAAAAAACAAAAAAGACAATGGAGCTGGTTTGAGCTGGGTGTTTAGTGTTTAATAAGAGGTAAAAAAGTACTTTTTTTCTTATTACTTTTAACGAACATACATATTTTGACCAGAATTATTATTTACCTAAATGGTAAAATTTAGGAAGTGACTCAAGACATGCTAATATAAGTTAACTAATTATACATATACATAGATACTTTTTGTATGGCATGGCAGGTCCAGGACCCTCCGAATACTCCGGGCAGCCAGAGTTTTTTTGCATAAGCCACGCACATATTTGATACTCTTTTTAGCGAAAAACTATTATAAATTGGCATGTCTCTAGTCTCGTTCTAAAATTAAATAGAACCTTAAATGATTTCTTCGTATAGGTATAGAAAAAAAATACATAAACAAATGAATTTCATTTTTTTAATTTCAATTTTTCAATCGAAGCTCTAATACGTTCAGTATAAAAGTGCAAAAGCCTTTTATTATTATTTATTTATTTATTTTTTTTAATATTTGTTAATTTTAATTGATATGGAGTTTTATTAAGTTCTTGCGTTTATGATCGATGTTTACTTGCAAAAAGTAGTCAATGTGTAATGAAGTACATCAAATATAATTATACTTATATATTATATTATATTTTGTTGTTTATGTTAATTGAATTAGCATTGATTGGTATTTAAAATAAAACAAATATATAACTAAACAAAAATGCTTAAAATTAATTTTTGTTTTTTTTTTTTTGTTTAAGTATTATTTAATTTTTAATTTGAATTAATTAAAGCAAAAAATGTGGCGTATATATGAGTATTCAGTTATATCTTAAATTATAAAATCCAATGAAAAAATAAAGAAAATAAATCGAACGAAATTCATATCTCGTTCATTAGTAATTTGACAAATTTTGTATTTCTAAAAAAACACACAATTCGACCTAAACATCAAACTTGTGTCAGATTTGTGTTTAGCTGGTTTTGACATTTCTCTTAGGATAGCTTAAATTTGAAGGATAGCTTGAGATTTCTTTTTGACAAACACATCATTCATATGAGTTTTGTTCCATTTTTCAACGTTTCTCTACCAATTTTATCGTCATCTGCCAATTTGTTATGAATTTGAGTGAACTTTTGGATACATTCAATGAACATTTCTTTAATTTTTCCGACTCGTAACTAGAAACTATCCTAATCTTCTTCATTAAACGTTCTTTTGGACAAGGTTTGGACAATCGATTTCAGTGTATTTTAATACCTAAAATCGATGAAATTGTTTAGAAATAAGATTTTGGATGTGGATATAATTTAGAATGATCTTAATATTCACTCGAATCGAATCTTTCTACATAATCAATCATATTTATAAGATTTCCTTAGAACACTATTAAACAGTTGTCCAGCTAGCCACTGTGTAAATAGTTAGACATTTCCTTATTTATAAACGCATTCCAGAAGTTGTCTAAACATGTTCAACCAATTCCAGTGTCTAAGGTAGACAACCGATGAAACATGTTTATAAATAAGCTTTTGGAGTTGGACAGGTGTCCAAAGTTAGACATACTTTGGAATGCGTTTATAAATAAGACTATATAAAGATATATTTTATTTATGTAATAGATTTGAAATTATAGAAACTTATTACATATATGTATACGCCACAATTAAATTAATACATTATTGCCTAAATTTACAAAAAAAAACCTTAAGAATTCTTAAATATTTTTTTTTTATTTTTACTGCCCTAATTAACAATATTTTTAATTCTACAAAAATAAAGGCTTTAATTAAATAAAGTTTCAATCCCTATGTTAACAGTATTCAATGTTTTAAATTCAATATTTTGTTGTCCTTGTAATTTAAAACTCCATTAGTCCATTCCATTGGTATGCATACCAAGTGGAAAAAATTACACAACTGAAAACAATAATTTTGCTATGAAAACAAAATTACATCTCCGCGTTTTAACTTACCCTTATTATAATAAATCAAAATAAACAAACAAAACCATATTAATATGCCTCCTTTAATTTTAATGTTGTGAATATTCAGACTGTTGTCAATGAGCAAATGTGTAAACATAAAATATATTTTTATGGAGTAGCTAATATAATAATAATTGTTTTTTTTTTTTTTGTAGAAATAAATGTGCAGCGTTTTATAATATTATTTATATAAAATTAAATTAACCTTAAAAAATATAATTAATATTAATTTCTTTTTTTTCTATATTTTTTTTTTTAATTTGTTTTGTTTTTGAAAACTTCAAAACTAATAGGAAAAGCTTGGTGACATCTGCTTCTCTCTGCGCTATGTACCGACTGCTGGAAAACTGACTGTTGTTATTCTGGAGGCTAAGAACTTGAAAAAGATGGACGTCGGTGGATTGTCTGGTAAAAATTTTAGTCGCCAAATCGACTTGAAAATCAACAATCCACAAACCTACATATATATACCAGCTTCAATCATTATCTCATTCCGTGGATTGTTGTTTTCAAGTCGATTGGGAGATTTATTTATTTTTATTTTATTTTATTTTCTTTAGCATTATAACATTAAACTTTCTTTAACAACACGAACAATATATTATTATGTACGTGTATATTTCAATATATTTTTTGGCACAAGAAACGGTTTTCTTATAGCCAATCGGTGAATTTTTCTATAATCTTATCTTAAAAAAAAAAAATCTCTTTTGAAGTCTTAAATAAATTTTTTTTGTGATATATTCATACGAGCAACACTTAAGCAAAATGTGCATTTAAACGACCGTCGTTTTGTAAAATAAAATAATTTTTTTTTTATATAACATTGCTTGCATTTTAAAATAATTTAAATAAAACTATCTAACACGCTATGAATTATATTTTTTCATATTTTTTATTGATTTCATTTTTTATAATACATATTACATACTTATATAAACTTGCTTGAATTTTGTATAGCTCTATTGTTCGCTGTGAATTCATCTAACGCGTGTATTCACAAAGATATTTTTCTTATAAATATTAACTTAAGTCTTATATATATATACGAAGGGGTCCTTAAGAATGCCATTTTAAAAATTTAATTCAAAGTGTTGCCTGTGAAAATATCAATATCAAAGCTCTTCTAAGCTTTTACAAACAAACTCTAAATTTTGTTAAGTTTTTACTAAAAACAAAAACAAAACAAAAAAGTAATTTTATTATTTTGTTTTTTTAATTTTTATGTTTGTTTTTTGTTTGATCTCATTTATTTCATTTTGATTAAATTTTTTTTGTAAATTTAGAAGAAAAAAATCGCGTTTTTTGTTGATAAATTTCAAATAAATTTAAAAATGTTTAAAATTGGTCTTGAGATTCTCTTTGTGGATTTAAAAAAAATGTTAAGTTTAGCTTTTTGAATTTTATAATTTTTGTTTTTTTTTTTTTAATTCTTTCAAAATGGTTTTAATAATTTTTTTGATTTGATTAAACTTTGTATCTAAAATATTCAAAGTTGTTAGATATTATAAAAATATGTTTCTCCAACCGTTTTTGGTAGAATTTTTAAAGATCCAATTAGTTTAAGTGATAAATAAGTACTTTTTTATAGAAAAAAAATCAAAAAAGAAATAAATGTTGTTAGTTCTATCAACTTTTTTTACAGTTTTCCTTTCAAATTTCGAATAGCTAGAGTTAGATATCAAATTTGACTGAACAATCGAATAGTTTTTATCAGAAACTTAAATTAAGTTTTAATCCAGTTTTATTTGTCCAATCAAAATAGTTATTATCCCTTAAGAAAGTAAGAAAGATATTTCACTTTTTTTCACACAGAACCATAATTTTGGAACTAAATTTCTAAAATTTGGTAAAGTTTTTGAAGCACGATACAATTGCAAAGAATAAAAATGAAACTGACATTTTGAAATATGACATTTGGTTTGACAGATATAACTGTCTGAAGTTAGTACTGGTTTAAAAAGCACGCATTATATTACTTTTACAGCTGATTTTTTAATCATCAATTAAACATTCAGTTAACTACTCGAGGAATTAATTCGTATACATTTTTGCTTTATCTCAAGAATAAGTTTAACTGATTATTTATTGAAAAATTTGCCCTCAGAGTAGGAAAACATTTTGAATATTTTATTTGAAGCTTTAAATTGTTCGGAAAATATTTAAATCGAAGTGATTTCCTTGATTTTAAGTAATTTTTTCTGTATCTTTTCCTTTTTTTTTTGAACCGTAAAAATACCAATAAAAATGAAATAAGTAAAGAAATAGTAGGTACTTATTCGGATTTCTGAGAATGTTTAGAACTCTAAGATCTTAGAAATCTGCACTGCATTTATCGCTTATACAAGAATGCAAATGTCATAAATTAAAATGCCAATTACCTATATAATTTATACAAAATTTTGAAAGTAGGTAATTGTGTACTTGGAAAGTTCCTCTAATAGTTATCAGTGATAATTTATTGTAAGCAAATTTAACAAGTATTTTTAAATGCTCAACAAAATATTCTCAAAATTTACTACCACTGAAGATGTGTTCGTGAACTAAAAGCCCAAATTTTGTGGGAATTTATAAGAAGTAGAATAAATCTTCACTTGTAAAATTTCTTAAAATACCACAGTTAATTCATTTTTTTCTAAAGACCTTAAGAAATAAAAACATTTTTTTTAAATCCACAACGAGAATCTATGTAATTATCCCAAAAAAGTATTAAAATCAAATTTGTTTTAAAATTTTGTTTTATATTTAATTTTTTTTTTTGAAGAATTTGGAAACATAAAGTAACGTTAATAATTTAAATTTAATAAAAATAAAACTTATTATATCTTTATAATGAAAAAACATTTCTAAAGTAAATTTAAAGTAAAAAAGTAAATGGTAAAAAATAAAACGAGTAAAAAAAATTTGCAGAACAACAAAAAAAAAATTAGAAGTAAATTCGACAAAAAAACATATTTTGTTTTCTTTTTTTCTATTTTATAGATCCATATGTGAAAATTGCTATCATGCAAAATGGAAAACGTTTGAAAAAGAAGAAGACAAGTATCAAAAAATGCACCCTCAACCCTTACTACAATGAGTCGTTCTCATTTGAAGTTCCATTTGAACAAATACAAGTATGCGAGAATGTATTATACTATCCTATAACTAAATATTACTGTTTAATTTAAAAAAAAAAAAAACTACCAACAACAACAACAAACAAACAATCCGTTATATTTTGTATTGAACTACAAAAAAACCAACAAAAAATACCCAAAAACCATAAATAAACAATATATATCAACAAAACCTTTACCATATATACAAAAATATATTAAAATATTTAATATAAAATACATATATCTACAACTAAGCTAACACAAATTCTTTAAGAAAACTCAAATGGTTTACACAACCTGTTTCCGGAAAAAAAATACTATTTCTACTACTATATAGTACTTTCCAAACTACAGACACATTGTTAGACTTATTCTTAAAAAAAAATATATATATACAAAACACCCCCAAGATTTTGATACTTGAACACTACCCCCCTTCTGCCATCACCTCTCAGCATAAATGTTTTGTGTTGTATTTTTGTTGTAAACAATTGAGCAAAAAATAACAAGTACAAGCTGAGCTGTTGCACACAGTTTATAAAAACATAAATGTTCTTACTTGTAAATAATATACCTAATTATTAAAACAATATAAAAAATACTAAAATTAAATTTTTTGTATACTTTCGAATATACATTATGTGTTGCGATGTTGTTCTTGATATACACCTATAAATGCGCCCTTTATTTTTGTGTTGCTCACCACTCCCCTTGACCCCTCAAAACCAAAAAAAAAAAAAATAAGTACCAAGTGAATGCATACGGCTCGTAGAAATGTTTTATTTCGATTCCCAGTACAAAAATTAGTCATGCAACAAAACCTTTAATTAAAAAGTCTATATTGATAATTTATTATCTTTATTTTTGTGTTTAAATTGATGTTTAATGTTTATTTATTTTTAATGATTTTTTTTTGTTATTGGCTGTTGGCTTCAACAATAAGTGTATATTTTTATTTAAATCCAAAAATCTTAGTTACAAAAAAAATAAAAACAAATAAAAAACCACCTTCAAAGGAACGAAATCAAATTTTTGAAAAACAAAATTCGTCCTAAATTTAGAAACTTAAGTCAGATTCACATTTATCACTTTATTGTGTTATGGAGTCGTGTATCGCGATCGTTTCAATGTTTTAATATGTGTAGAGCGAGAGCCATATTTGTCTCGTGTGATGTGTTGTGGTGTGGTGTGTTATGTAATATGTTGTGTCGAAATCAATCTTTTACCGATTACGCCATACCACACTTTGTCGGAGAAATATTTTTCAATGGGAAAGATAAGAGAGGAAGAGAGTAAAAAAATAGCGAAACAAAAAATGAAAGTTTGCAAGTTTACACAACACATTGCTCCACAACACACCACACGAGATAGGTTTGGCTCCAGCCTTAAACTTTGATACAACACTTGTTGAAAGCTTACTACAATTGTAGTAAATTCACTACTTTTAGGTATTTGAGTTATTTAAAAAAAAAAATTGAGATCGCAAAATTTATTTCGATCAAATTTTGAAAAGTAAAATAGGTCACTGAAGCTTCTAGAATGCATTTTTTATTTATGTGCTTTCTCATTTGTTTTATAATTTTACATTTTAAGTTACATCGACTTTTGTACTTGATTTTTAAAATGTCTATGATTTTTACAAGATTTAAGATTCTAGTTCTGTTGGTCACAAAATAAAAATGGTTAAAAAGATCATAAGTAAGATTATGCCCCCAAAAATTTTTTAGGCCAATCGTATGAAAACTACGAGTCACCCTCATTAGGAGCAATGTTCATACAATGTATGAACTTTTAAGGTATCGGAAAATTTTTCCATCTCAACTGTTGGTTTTAAAATATTTGCTAACCTTACCTGTTACCTCCTTAAAAATTGAAGTAGTTAAAATACTGACCTACAGTACGAGCGCTCCTATATTTGATGGAGGTCAATGATTCTATTATAAAGTAGGTGTGTAAAGGGTGTTTTTTTAGAGGTATAGAACTTTGAAATGGAATAAAAAAAAAGATGCTTTTTTAAATTGACATAAAAATTTACTTTATTCGAACGATAATCTTCCGGCATTATAATTTAAATATGATTTCTGGCATATGACCGCCACGGCTGGCTCAGACGTAGTCTAATCTAGATGTACTTACAATTTTCGATGATTTTTTTTAATATTTGTGGCCGTATATCGGCAATAACGCGGCGAATGTTGTCCTCCAAGTGTTCAATCGTTTTGGGCTTATCGGCGTAGACTAGCGACTTCACATATCCCCACAGAAAATAGTCAAGTGGCGTTAAATCGCACGATCAACGGCAATCTTGTTTTGGGCACATTCACCGAATCTACGCCTTGCTAGGTGATCCTGTAGCTTCAATTCAAATGCCAAACCAATCTAAAAATAAATCAATTCACAGCTGACAAAATGGCCGCCAGTTAATATAGTGTTACCAACTTAAACTTCTATACCTCTAAAAAAAAACACCCGTTATTTGCATATGATCTTCTACTTAATCTAGCTGTAGATGTTCAATTTAAGAAGTAATTTAAATTCCTCGATTTTCTCCCCTTAAATCTATTTTAGAATGTCATTTTAACAGCAAAAACAAAGTAACAGAATTTATTCTTAAAAAATCTATTACCCTTAAAACTTAAACTAAACTAAGTCACAAAATCTTGTGAGGTTGAATCCTTGTGAGATTTGTTTTGATTCGATAACATTTTCGTTGTTTACAGACCATCCTCACAAGAAACTTGAAAAAAAACTCACCATCAGCAAGGTAAATTTTTTATTTTTATTGTTAAGTTCTGAATTTTCGTTGAACGCACTCAATGTATGTATAATAAAATGAAAACTAACGGTAGTCTCACGTATCTATGTAATTTACAAGCTTAAATAAGAAAGTGTGTAGGTATACATAAATTTACTGTACTTTGTGAAAGACGAAAATAATACTCTTTGTCAACAGCAAAGTTCTTGTTGAATGTTTGACGGGTAAACTTAGCTTCAACTTGATTTTAATCAGAAGTAAGACTGCTTTTAGACGACTGCAATTTCTATCCGCAATTCTCTTTTGATTTTCTTTCCGATTGCAGCATCCATTTAAACGCTGCAAATTTTAATACCTGCAATTTTTGTTAAATGAGAAGGAAATAATATCTCGTCACTCTTTACTCCGCTTATGTCTCAAACAATAAGAAAAAGCACAAAGAAGAAAGAGCGATAACTCTGCAATTATTTCAACCTCTGCAACTATGTCTACCCCGGACACCGCATACGTCCCCCACCGACATGCTTAAAAATTGCAAGGATAATTGCAGCATATTTGCAGCGTTTAAAAGCAGTCTAATAAGTATCATTACCTTTCCAATTGGCGCGTTCAGAAAAATGAGATCTCAGAGATTTTTCTCAATCAAAAAGTAAAGAAGCGAATCCAAGATCTTTTTCCTCAGAGTTTTGACAGCAAAACTGATAAATTTTGATGAGGAATCCTGTTCATGTAAAGTTTCCTGAACAAGCATAATGTATAGCTTCAGAATCCGGTACTTTTGTCAGTCTTTCAATTAGAGAAGTAAGAATAAATTTAAAATGAAATGAACTAAAATATTCCAAAAAATTCTTTTCTTACAAGACAAGAATAGAAAAATTCATAATGATATAAGAAATTCGAAAAACTTCGTATCTTTTGAAGACGAAATGTCTCGTTTAAAATTTTAAAAACGCTGAAAAAAATATACACTTATCAAGCTAAGAAAAGCTTCTAATTTAAAAAAAAAAATCATAAAAGCTGCCTTATGTTTCAAGTAAATTAGTATTATCGATGTTATTTTGAAAATGTAGTCGTTCAATGTGATATTATATTTATATATACAAAACAATGATTTTTAACCAAAAGCCTCACGTTTAAATCTTCTGTTTTGCTTCTAAAGAAATTTAAAAATAATAAAGAAACAAAAATTTAACATTTATATTTTTATAATCTTAATATATAAATTCTAGAAAATAAATTACAAACAAAATTCTGTTATATATTCACCAAGATAGGTTTACACACAATGCCAAACAAATAGTTGCAACAATAAAATTTAAAAGACAAAATTGAACCCACTTTCAATGTCTTGATAATTTTGAATATAATTCACTTCAAAATTTATTCAGACAAGAAACAATAACAAATAACAGTCACTATAATATATATGGTTGTCATCTTCCACAATAAAACTCTTCGTCCTTTATCTGTCTCTATCTTCACTCTTTGTATATCTCTCTCTCTCTCCCCGCTCCCTTCCTGAAAACAATCAGCATCGCCTTGAAATAAATTCTTAATTTTTTTTTTCTCAATCGGTACGGCGTCAAAATTAACCCCGGGTTCATTATTTTGACACTGTCTTCTGATTTGGATACAATTGTATAGATACACATATCAAAATCGTTGTTAAACCAAAGGATTTCGATGTCAAGCTACTCATGAATATGTGTATATACTATACCCTGGACGTCGACCATCAATCGGAATTTAAAAAAAAACAAATATAAATCATTATTCGCTTTTAAGCTAAAAAAGATATACATTTTTTTATCAAAATTCCTTTGAAATATTATCCCTATATAGAATCCTTACAGTATACCGAATTAAAAAAAAAATCCAAACCAACAAAATATACTCACAAACACACACATTTACTCTTACCTTTACAAAATATATAATCCTTCAGAATAGGATGAGCTCATAAAAATATTTTAAATTCAAAAAAAAAAAAAATAAAAAAAGGCGATGACACCAACGGAATCACAAAACAGCATAAATATCGAAACTCCAAAATCCAAAAGAAAACCATTTATATACAAAATTTGACTAAAAAAAATATAAAAATTAAATATTAAAAAAAAAGATTATACAATAGGATTGAATATTATACATTTTCGTCTACCAGTATTTAATGAACAATTGCTGTTCGTTATGTGTTCATCCTGTCATCTGTGTAGAATTTCATACAAACCAAAAAAAAAAAAGAAACATCCTCATTTACATAATTTTCCTCACAAAAATATACATCTCATTCATTTATTTCATTACATTCACTCTATACTCATAAAAAAAATTATTTATTTAAATAAAAAAATGGCTTACATATCTAACAATTTAGTAACTTATGTAAATAAATATTTAAAAAAAAATAAATTACTAATTGTGCACCAAAAGTAGTCAAATCTTGCAAGTTCCCCCATCCAGTTTACATCACAAAAACTTTTAGCATTGCATGAATCACCATAATCACCAAATGAAATATTTTTTTTAAGTAATAACATCAAATGTTCACCAAAATTGATAAATAAATGCATTTTATTTTATTTAGTTATTTGAAATGATTTTAAAATTGAATTTCTAAAAAACTTCGGAAAATAAATTTATATAAATTAAGGGAAGCTTTTAGTTCTGTAAATCTTAAATTTCTCATTAATAAAGTCATTGGAAATGACTGAAGAAATTGTATTCTTTTGTGTCGTTTTCAATTATAAATGAGAAGCCTAAATGAGTCAAGAACTGTATTTCTAAAAAACTTCGCTTAAAAATGTATACAGATTAAGATAAGTTTGTAGCTCTATAAATCTATAGGTAAATCTTTGCACTGAAAACAATATTAAAGTTTCTACCAGATACTGAAAATATTGCTTTTTTTATGTCATTTCCAATAATAAATAAGAAGCCTTAACAAAACTGTAATTCTAAAAAACTTCGGTAAAACAAAGAAGCTTCTAGCTCTATAAATCTTCAAATTTCCTATTGAGAATTACATTTAAGTGGCTACTAGATACTCAGTCTGTTAAGGGAATATTAAGTCATTAAATTAAATTTGCGGTATGGAATATATGAAGCCTGTGGCGTATAAATTAGTGCGTAGAACTATCACGCCGAAAGTCTCAAGATCAAATCTCAGTCTCTGTTACTTAAAAACATATATATATTTTTTTTCACGGGCACTGCCTCTTGCAAAGAATTAACAAATTATTCAAGAGTTTCTCTTCTCATGAAAAAGTGCTCTCACTTAGTCGTTCTGATTCGGAAGAAAATTGTAGGTTCCCTCCATTCCTGCCGACAACACGCACAACGCATTATCCTTTAGAACATTATTAATTCTTCGCGTACAGCGCCTCGTATTTTATTTGTTAGCTTTAATTTTAAACTAAAAAAAATAAATATTCAAGACAAAATATTATATTAATTTGGTGAACATTGTTGCTATTTCTTAACAAAATAAACCAAAAATTCCCTTGAAAAAATTTATCAAAATTTCGTCCTATAGAATCGTAAATACATAATTAAATTATTATTGTTTAGTTAAAAAGAAAAAAGTAGTTAATTAAAAATAATTAAATTTATTTTTTAATATTTATAGATAAAATAAATTACATATAATATTTGTAATATTTAATATGTACTGCTTTTCAATGTTGTCTGTTAAAGCGTCTTACCCTTAAATATAATAAATATATTTATTTATTTAACAAACACTCTTTTTTAATTAAAACAATTTCATACAAAAACTAAAGAGTGAACGTAAAATGATATTACGTTAACTTTTAGTTGTTAAAATATGACAAAATATTAATATACAAAATGTGAATTGTTTTGGATTAAATTTATAACTTGTTTATTAATTAAAATCTTCTTTCTTTTTTTTTTAAATTGAAAACAAAAAATTACAATTGCAATTAGAAAATTCAACTTGTGGTAACTGTTGTGGATTACGATCGTATTGGTACATCTGAGCCAATTGGACGATGCATTCTTGGATGCGCTGCTACTGGCACTGAATTAAGGCATTGGTCTGATATGTTGGCATCACCGCGACGACCAATTGCTCAATGGCACACACTTAAGGATCCTGAGGAGACCGATGCTCAACTAGCTGCAATGAAATAAGCAGTTTCATAAATAAATTAGAAACAACAAATATGAACACATAATAATATACATAGGAAATGATGAGATATAATGTTAAAAAATAAATGAGAATAAATTTATTAATGCAAGAAGACATCAACGGAACAGGTAGATTAATTAATTTTGTATTATTGAGTGGGTGTTGTAATTTTCAAAGGATTTTTATTTTGTTATAATTTTTAGTTAGTTATTTGTGTTCCATTAATTATATGTACATAGTTAAGTATTAGTTTGTTTAACAATATATTGGTTCAAACGATTGTCTTGCTTCAACTAAATTTATTTATGAAAAGTGTGTAGTGAAATTCAGACATAAATACAAATTTTCTTATAAACTACTTTTGTTTAAGATAAAAATAAATGCATATGTAATGCTTCAAACCTTTGAGCATAAATTGTATCCAAAGTTTAACTTTTGAGACTAATGAGGTGAGTCTATACGTAGAAACGTCAAAATTTAAACTAGGATCAAATTTAATCGAAATTTGAATCCAATACACATTAAAGCCTTATAGCAGGTGATTCGCAAGTCTTTTGACTAAAATTTACAAACCATCAAAAAACTTTTAATAAAAACAATAATATAAAACACTTAAGTGACAGTTGTATCGGGTTTTCGAATAGGGACTTGACAACTTTGAATTTAATTTGTGAACGCACCCTTTTACTAATCATTGAACTGTCATTGTCAATTTATTCAGTAAACTCAACATTTTCATCATGGACCATTTGAAGCGACGCACGTACGTTCTCCGATTGGACTATGGAGAAGATGCGCCAAGATGATGAATTTCCTCTCAAAACCATCTTCAGTGACGAAGTTCATTTTTGGCTCAATTGGGCGGGGAAAATCCACATTTGCTTCATGAATCACCACTTCATCCACAAAAAATAACTGTTTGGTGCGGTTTTCATGCCGGCGGCGTTATTGGGCCATATTTTTTGTCGACGAAAACGATCGTCACGTTACTTTGAATGGCCAGCGTTATCGCGCCATGATAACCGATATTTTTGGCCCGAATTGGAAGATATGGACTTGGACGACATGTGGTTTCAACAGGATGGTACCACAAGTCACACAGCAAACCTTACAATCGATTTATTGAAGAGTTGTCAATTCCTCATTGGAAAACCCTTTACAAATATTTATTTAAACCGTGGCTCAGCAATTTCAACCCAACGATTTCGGGATTCACTAAGTTCAAATTTTCTTCCAAGAATGAGTTCTTTTTCAGTTGAAGATTTACTTTGGCTTTTATAAATTATAATAATTGAATTGCAACACTATGAAATAGCTCTTTTATAGAAACATATTTTAATAGAATATCACTTTTATAACAATTAATAAAATTTGTCAGTTTCTATTGTGAGTTTCACCAAAGTGAAGATTAGAAGTTTTTGAAATAAACAACAAAGGAATATATTGCTATATTTGGCTTTTACTATGCTATGTAATCCGCACGAAAAAAAATTATTAAATTAACTCAAAGACATTCGTTGATCCAAAAATATACCATATTTATAAACTATCACATATTCTACTAATATAATTTTTAATTATTAAGTTCTATCAGATACCAGAAAAATATAAGAAGAAATCAACAAAAGAATCTCATGCAAGCTGAATAAACATCAAAATATAATAAAACAGCCATCAGCTGATAAAAACAACACCAGCAAAATAATCATCATTCGATCAACAATAAAAAAAAATCTATTAACAAAATCACAAAGAAAATATGTCTCCTCATTTCTTCAATCCCACATCAACTACAACTATAGAGAACTTCACCAATAACTAACAACAACAACAACAACTTCAAAAATCAACAACAACAAAATCATTCCCCAAATGTAATTTCTAACATTTACATTTAACTATAAACATTCAAAAAAAAAAATTATATAAATTACAAAAAAAAGTATTTATTATGTATTATTATTATTGTATTTTTAATAATATTTTTAAAAAATTAAAACAAAATTTAAAAACAAAACAAACAAAAATTAAAATTCGTTCAATATACAAACAAACAAAACTAAAATGCAAACTGTTTTAGATTTGCTATAATAAAAACAACAAAAAATATTAAAATAACAAAAAAAAAAAAAAACTTTAACTCTTTCCCAACAAAATACGAAAAATAATAAATAATTTAAAATTAAAATTTATTAAAAAATAAAATTCGACAAACATGTTTGCAGTTATTATAATTATTATTATCATCATTACGACTGTTTATTATTAAAACAATTCAAAATTTATGTCTCTATTTATGCAACAAAAACAAAAACAGAGTTCAGAGTTGAATAGATAATATTTATAAAAAAAAAAAATATCGCAAACAAATCAGTGCAAACCATAAAAAATAAAATTAAAAAAAAAAAAACAAAAAAAAATCAACCAAAAAATCAACAACTTTTTTGCATTGACAAATAAAAAACTCGCAAATTAGTTTCACCACAAACAAAATAAAAATAAAAGAGTTTTTTCCCATTGTGAAATTAATTTTTATTTGCAGTAAATAATGTTAAATTTTTATTATATTCCAAACAACAAAAAACAAACAACAAATATTATTAAAATTAAACTTAAGTAAAAACAAATAATATTGAAAAATAAAATTGTTATGTAAATTTCATTAATAATTGTGTAAGTATATTTAAAAAAAAATAAATTCAAGTGTAAAAATTAGCAACCACAACAAAAAGTACTAATATATTATTATATAAATATAAAATAAAGTTAAACTTTATTCGTGATTTACTGAATATAAATATATATATCATTTTGCTAAGTTATCTTTTTTTAATTAAAAACATAAAACAAAATTGTTTGTTGAATATTTATTATTATAATTATGTATTACCTGCAAAACAAAAAATATTAAATAGAATATTATTTACTCTCATACTCCGTCTTGGTATTGTTGTATTAAACTAGTTGAATTTGGCATAAAAAAACTCCGTTAAATAAAATTTTAAAAAATTTAAGAAGAAATGTAACAAATTTTATTTATGTATGAATGAAGATTTTTTCGTTTGTTCGTTTGTGTGATTTTTCATTTTTAATCAATGGCAAAGTGAATAAATGTAGTCCAACGATAAATTAGGTTTCATTCGCTTATTACTCTAATTTTATTATCCAAAAAAAAACAAACAAAAAAAATACGGTTTAAAACTTGTTTTATTTAAATTATGTAATGAATCATTTAGATTCACATACTTTTAGGAGTAACGACTGGAACAAAAACACAAAGTAAACTGTCATGAATGATAATATCATAGATTTTACATGGGCACTTGAACTCTCCTAGAAAAATAAAGGATTTTCTGTGCAGAGGCACTTCTTGAAAATATTTTTATAGTTTAAAGTTATAAAACATAAAATACTGCATACATATTCAGATCAGCAGCATTTGGTTTGTATCTTCTCTAAGTGGTTTAGAACTTTAGTATTTTATTTGACTTTGTGAATAATTGTCTTGGACAACAATGTCTTTCTTTAAGTGCTCAAGTAAACATTACAGTTTTAACGTTAAATAAAATAATTTTACCACCTAAAGCAGTTTCTAGCTTTGTTTTTGTTACAAGTTGCACTTCAAATATTATAAACGTCTTACAGACAAATCTAATACCAAAATCAGTTCTAACAAATAATTTTAATTGCAACTTTATTTTAATAAAATGTACATTCCAGGTCATTCGATTTGAGATAAAAATCACAAACTATTTTAATTTGATTGTGTGAGTTTTCTGTGTTTTATAATAATTTCCTTATTCTAATTAACATTTTATATGTATGTATTTAAAAAAAATATATATATAAAAATAATGAAATATTAAGAACAATAATAGCTATTACTTATTTATAAACAAAAACAAAATATTATACACAATAACAATAAATTCTTTATTTATATATATATATAAATAAATATATATATAAAAATAAATCTTTTCTTAAGAGAAATAAAAAAAAATTGACAAATTAAAATATTATATTGAGCAACAAAAAAAAAACATATATAAAATTACCTAGATGTTTTGTCATGTATAAATATTATGAAATTAAGTTTAAATATTTAAAATAACAGAATGGTGTGTTTGTGTGTAGTTGCGGATGACACACAACACGAATAACTAAACAAATATGTAAAATATATTTCACAAGAATAAAAAAAAAAATATATACAAATGGGATAGAGTTTATTAAATGTAAAAACAAGCAACAAATTAATACAAAGTATATATATACAACAAATTTAAAGAAATAAACTATATTAATTCATGAATGCTTTTGGTTTTGTTTTTTTTTTTGTTTAATTTAAATCTTAAGTATATTTTTTTCATTTTTCTATATTCTTTTTTTTCTATTTTTTTGTTTAAATGTTACTGAAGAAAATCCTACCTTAAAATTAAAAACAATAACAAAACATAACAAAACAAATAAAATATCTATACTTTAACAAAAATCATAAAAGAAAATTCGATCCGTAACTTCTTATACAAAAACAAAATGAAATAGATCAAGTTAATATAATATATACATACAAAATTAAACTTAATATAAATTTACTAAAAAAAAAAAACAAAGACTTAGCTAACAAAAATTTTAACATGCTAAATAAATAACGCTAACGACCAAAGAAGTGAAAATAAAAAATATTTTAGTTTTAAGGCGATTTTTCTTATTTATTTAAATTAAATTATTTTCATTTCATTTCAACTATCATATCAATACAAAAAGAATAGGTAGGTAATGAATAGCAAAAGGGTATATATTCAGACTCATTTTTTTAGAAAAAGAAAAAGTACGCATGCACATTAAATTTTAAATAGATTGCTAACAACGATGCATTTTCTAATTTATCATTTCCTTATACAGTAATTTTAATTTTAGATTTTCATATAGGAAATGGCAGGCAAGAATGGGAAATTATAAAAAAAAAAAATATAAAAGTATTAGAAAATGTTAGAGTAGTTAGATAACACAGCACTTTTATTACACACATCATATATAAATGTAGATACCTACTCTCCAGCAAAGTATAGGTAAATTTTTCACAACATAAAAATAAAGTCTAAAAAAATCAACAGGATTGTTAAGAATTTATTAAAAATTTACCAAACCCACGGTAGACAAATATAGAAATCAATCATTTTTGCAGAGCTGAAGTCGTGAAAAGGAACACAACACCTTATAATGCAGAAAATAGGATTTTATAAAGCAAAAATGAATATTTTAATTTAAATATGGAAAGAAAAAGCACAAACATTTATATAGGGAAACCAAACAAAAAAAGAATAATCGCGTGTAGTAAGAAACTTTTCATCGTTAAAAGTTGCCATTATATAAACAAAAAAAAGTAAAAACATACACTCGCACTTATAATGGATTAATTAGGAAAGCATACTATACTATACACATAAAATAGCGTTTCAATGGAAAAGATTTAGCAAATATTTTCATTTTTATTTTATTTTTCATTGTGTATTTTTGAACTTTTATTTTTATTATAACAAAAGAAAACTCTAGAGAACTTATCCCTGAAGTGAATTTTAAATTTTAAACAATTTGGAAAAACAAACATGGTATTAAAACAGAGAACCATACAAAAATAAGAAAAAGAGTCCTCCCAAAGATGTATTATTATTGAAAATATATATATATATTATAAATAACATTTAATCTTAAATAGGAAAAAAATAGATGTATTTAAAAATTAAAGTAATTATTTTAATCGTTTTTATTTGTTTTTGTTTTTTTTTTTTTAATTATACATACTATTATAGTGTCGGGAGTTATTATTATATATAATAATAATAATATTCATACGAAATATAACTTAATAATAATTTTAAAAGAGAATATGTAGGTGTAAATGATGAACTAATAATATACGAAACAAAAACAACAAAAACAAAACAGCAACAAGAAAATTAAGATAATACATAATAAATTATTTAAATAAATAAAAAAAAAAAACAACTGTAACATTGGTAGGTAAATAAAACAAACTGAAATACTGAGAAAAAATATATATATAAATATATTATTTAATAATAATACAACTACAAATATAAAATAATTATTAAAAAAAAAAAATAAATTAAAAAAAAACTGACAAAAAATTGAGCAAATGAAGGCATTATTATAAATGAAAAGAAATAAATCTCTGTTATCGATTTAATTGTGTTTTCTTTATTTATATCAGAGTTTTGATATCCTTACATCATTACAAGTCATCTTTTTTAGATTCTATTACGCTGGATAACAACAAAAACTTAACAGAATACGTACGGTCTTTAGGCCGTTTATAAATTTTATTAATCGCGTTAAATTTTATCTATATGAAGGTTTTTTTTTAATAACACAAATTCTATATATTATTGTTGGCTCTCTCTGGCAACCACAAACAGACGTGCTAACCGGAAGTTCTGTGAGCATGAACACCGTCAGCTGTGAATCCGTCAGATGTCATTGAACGTTGAATAACTTTTCCTTCTTCTTTTTTAAACCACTAAGCTAACAACATCGTAACTTATAAAACCACTTACCACTTGAATTAATATAACTATTTCTGAATTAATAAATATTTCTAATTTTGTTACCTTACATTACCTCGTTCTTTTATTCAACCCACAGGATCAGAAAGGTAACAACTATAAACTGAAATACATCAGCCAAGTAAAAGACTTTTACTATATTAATTGGACTTGTTGAAATATTTATTCAAAATATTTTGACGTTTCCAAATATACCTATGTAGATTCACCCCATTAGTGACAAAAATTATTACACACCAAACAATAGTTTTACGGTTGTTACAATTACAATATCTGAACGACGATTGTACGTCTAGAGCCGCTTTAAGCTTCGTATTTCTTTTGGTTTCCTTCGATTACAAAGATGATTTTAAACACTGCGATTTTTAATAGCTATGATTGCTTTTAAACGCTGCAATTACCCCCTGCAATTTTAAAGCATGTGGGCGGGGGACGTATGCGGTGTCCGGGGTAAACAAAGTTGCAGAGGTTGAAATAATCGCAGAGTTATTGCTCTTTCTTCTTTGTGCTTTTTCGTATTGTTTGAGACATAAGCGGAGTAAACAGTTGTTGCAAAATTATTCAACGCGGTAACTTCAATTTCAGCTCAGATATTTACGGTGGCGGAAAAAGTAATCCGCGAATTCAACAAAGCAACAAACTAAGTAAATTTAAAGATATTTAAAAAGAAAACCGATTGCACGAAACCGAAGTACGAAGATAAATTCAATGACTGACGGACGAACAGCTGTCAGATGAAATAGGCGCGTTTGAATAACTTCCAACAGGCAACAATTAAAGTGCTGCCACCCAGTAGCTCAGCAATGGGGTGGGTTCAGCGGAGTGGGATTTCATTAATCGAATTTGATTAATAAAAGAATAATCAAATTGATGATACAAAAAAAAAAATGTAAGTACAGGGTGTACTTGCACTAAAGTGGGCGCCAGGAATTTTATTGGTATCAAATACAATTAGTAAAATTCCAAATCTAATTGTACGAAAGAACAAAAGACACGATTAAGGAAAACGAAAATGAAACACAAATTTTATTTACCCGAATGGGGATTTTAAATAACTTTATTTGGGAAACCTTTTGGTCGAAACCCAGGATTAAAACCCAAAATTTTTTCAATTATCGAAATACAATTAAAGATAGTCAGTAGGCTCACGGGGAACCGTTGAAGCCGAAACAAAGAAAAGAAAAATAGGCCGTTAACAATTGAAAATACCGCGTCCCTCGTTCAACTGGGATTCAAACCGAAATTTAATAAAACAAACGAAAATAAAATAAGACTTATCGGAATCTTGGGTTTAGAATAGAAATTAAAAAAAGAAAACGAACAATTTCTATTCTAATTCTGGACAATATGTCCTCTCTACTTATCTTTTTTTTTTTTCTTGTACTTCCTCCTCCTTTATTTTCTCTCCCAACTTTTTTTTTTCTGATTCTTCGCAACCTCTATCGCTCCTCGATTCACCTTTTTTTTTCACCTTTTTTTTTTTTTTCTTTATTCAAACTTTTACTTTCTAAACCACAAAAAAAACTTTTCCTCGATTTTTCCTTCTTCTTAACTTTTCTCCACTTTTTTTCTAACTCAACCTTTTGCTTGGATAGCTCTCCCAGAGTAACTTTCCCAGCTCCCACTGATTCTACCCTCGGCCATTCCAAACACTCACACATTCATACATTCAGCCATTCGTTTTCGTGATCATCGGTCACGGGATCGCGGCTTCCTGGAAAGCTACGTGCTCTCCTCGAAAACCTCCGTTGTTGAATCTCAACGAAACTTTACTCTCGCACACGCATTCACGGATTCGGCAAGTTGTTGGATATCTTTCCAAAACTTACCAAACCTTAATGGCCGAGTTCAGACCTAACTCAAACTATTTTTCGAGAAACGTTAAAAAGAAACAAACCCGAGGAAAAGCTTTCCCTAGGCATTATCCTAGCTACAACCAAAACTTTCGCGGGTGATTCGAGGCACGAATAAATAATGTTATCCATCAATTTTTTTTTTTGAGATGAGGAGGAGGAAGACAAATTTCTTTTGAAACGCGAACCCTACTGTTTTAATTCCCCTCCGATAACCCCTTTCTATTTTAAGATTTTAATATTTACTACGTTAAAGGCCCATTTAGCTTACAATAGAATATTACTTTAAATTAAAGTTAGGATGTATTGATCGGATGAGAGTGAGAGTCCGCCTGACTCGATTACTTCTTCAGCTCGTCCCTGGATACTTCCACATAAGACCGCCCGTCTTTGTGATTCATTTACTTCTTGGATTTCGGAACCGACTGTTCTCTTCGATCACCTGTTTTTGGTTACTTTTCCAAGATACTTTAAGAGCAGGACTCTGGTTGATGGATACCAGGTTTTCTACTGGACTCTACGAGCATTTTGGAGCCGCAACGAAGAAGGGAGGGTTAAAACTGGTTAAGGAAAAAGGATAGGCCAGGTGAAACTTGTTGTGGTAAGATTTACCGCAACAAATCCCACCCTTACCTCCTGGGAAATGTACTTACATTTCTGTATCACACCTCCCAAGATGAGCCAAGGTAAAGGAGAATGAAAAGGAATTTTTCCATCAAAAAAAAATCAAAAGCAAAGATTAAAACTGAAGGTCATAATACTCAAATAAAATGCAAGTTACGTTACCAAAAAAAATATAAGCTACGTTACTTTAAAATTCAATCTTCGGATGTATCGGTGTACGGCTTTAAATCTTTAACATGCCAAGTTCCGCGTTCTTTATTATTACTATCTTCTAAGACATATGTCCAAGGTGACACACGTTTCTTAATTTTAAACGGACCGACAAACTTCGGTGCTAATTTGGCAGCATAATAATTCGCGGCATCCGACAGCGAAAAGTTCCTACGCCAGACAAGTTCGCCAGGGTGATATTGAACATCACGCCGTCGAAGATTGTAGGCTTGAGCAGATTTTTTAGATGCTGCCTGCAATTTTTTCCCTATATCTAACCTGAGTTCTTTAAAACGTTCAGCGATCTCATCCAGGTCCTGAACATTTCGAGAACTATCACCTACAGATGGTGCTTCTCGGCCCGAAGTCACCATATCCCTACCGAAGTTCGCATAATAAGGCGAAACTCCCAAAACTTCATGTTGTGACGTGCGAATGGCGCACGCCACTTTGCTCAATTGTGAGTCCCACACTCTGTGGTTTTCAGCGACGTAAGCTCTCAACGTCGTCTTAAGAATCTGATTGATTCTCTCCGCAGGATTAGCCTGCGGGTGGTAATGAGCTGTAAATTTTAGCTGTGACCCGTACGCCTGGCAAAGCGTTTTCAGTTCCTTGGATCGAAACTGGGGACCGTTGTCACACACGATCACCTTTGGTATGCCGAATAAGAGGAAGACGTTGTTTTCTAACTCCCTAACTATAGCCTTAGCAGTGGCCGATCTCAACGCGAACAGCAGTGGAAACTTCGTAAAGTAATCCACTACCGTTAAAATGTAAATAAAACCCTTACTAGATTTAGGTAGCGGACCTACCAAGTCGACACAAATCATTTCCCACGGTGCCTTGATTCCTATCCTCTCAGTCATTAACCCAGCTGGCTTCTCATTCACCGGCTTTACTTGTTGGCAAACTTTACAACTCCTAACATATTTTGTAATATCGGCTCTCATTTTTGGCCAAAAAAACTTCGCACCAATCCTGGCAAAAGTTTTCCTAACACCCATGTGTCCTGCTAATGGACCATCATGGTATTCCTGTAGAATCCCTAACCTTTCGTTTTTCCCTAGCACTCTCTTCCATTCTTGATTATTTTCATGAACAACTATGTGATTAGCCTTCACCAGTTTGAACAAGTGTCCTTGTTCAACCCTCCAGGCTGGATACCTAAGCGGATTAGAATTAACCGCAGAAATCATTTTTCTCACCCAAGGGTCTAAAACCTCGTCTGAGATACAAACCAATTGCGGTACTCCTCGAGAAAGCATATCCGGAACAACATGCTCTTTTCCCTTGCGATGAATGATTTCAAAATCGAATTGTTGGAGCCTAATTGCCCAACGTGCTAACCTACCCTGTGGATCTTTGAGATTGCTTAACCATACCAGGGAATAATGATCCGTCACAACCGTAAACCGAACACCTTCGATATACGGCCGCAACTTCTCAACAGCCCATAATACAGCCAAGCATTCCTTCTCTGTTGTGCTATAGTTTCTCTCGTTCCTATTTAAAGACCTACTAAGGTAACAGATAACCTTTTCTCCCTCATCAAAGTTCTGTGAAAGAACTGCACCGATACCGAAATCTGACGCGTCTGTTTGCACGACAAAGGGTCGTTTAAAATCTGGGCAAGTAAGTATAGGTGCTGTCACCAAACACTCTTTTGCCTTCCTGAAACTATCCTCACATTCTTGAGTCCAGATGAACTTCCTATTCTTCTTTAATAAATCCGATAACGGCCTAAGTAATTCAGCAAAATTTGGTACAAAACGTCTGTACCATGAAACTGTCCCTATGAAACTTCTAATTTCTTTTACATTCCTCGGTGCTGGAATCCTAATCATGCTTTCCACCTTCTCTGGATCTACATGTAAACCATTTCGATCCACTATATACCCTAAAAACTTTAGCGATGGCATGCAAAAATTGCACTTTTCCCTACTGACCTTCAATCCTGCTTCGCTCAACCTTTTCATCACCTCATTCAAGATTTTAAGATGTTTTTCGAAACTCTCGGTAATGATGATGATGTCGTCTAAATAGACGAACACGAATGGTTCGAGGTCGGCACCCAAAACTGTGTCGATAAACCTCTGCCAAGTCGCCGGCGAGTTGTGGAGACCGAAAGGCATTCTTCGAAATTGAAAGAGACCTCTCCCAGGAACCGTAAAGGCAGTATAGGGCTTCGATTCCTCCTCCATAGGGATCTGCCAATACGCTGACTTGATGTCTAGCGAAGACAAGAACCTCGCACCTCGAAGTCTGTCTAAAATTGAATTTATATATGGCAATGGATAAGCATCCCTATCCGTATTTTTATTCAGCTTCCTATAGTCCACACAGAACCTATAGGAGCCATCTTTCTTTTTAACTAAAAGTATTGGAGATGACCAAGCACTTGTAGATCTCTCAATAACTCCTGCTTCTAACATCTCGTTTAATTCCCTATCTATATGTTCCTGCATTGCCGGAGAAACCGGATAATACCGTTGTTTAATCGGTTCCGCCGATGTCCTAATCTTGTGCGCAACCATCGTCGTGCACCCTAAGCCGTCAGGCATTTTCTTAAATGATTCTTCAATCAAGTTTTCTAACATTTTAAGTTCCCTATCACTTAACTCAGAACGTTCTGTAATAGAACAAATCGAAACCGGCTGTTCCGAAAAATTCCACTCACGTGATCTTAAATCCGGGACAATACCCGAGAGTGCCCAAAAATCTGCACCAAGGATCACCGTGTGTGGCAGGGTTGGTATGACAAGACAGTCAATCAGTATTGCCTTGTCTTCCACTACAATTGGAAGAGAAACTATCCCTAAAACCTCGACACCTGTTCCATCTGCTAAACGAACGCAGCCAACAGTGTCTGTCTTTATAGAAAGACCTAAATTTTGGAGTATTTTCCAAGCATCCCTACCTATTATGGTTCTAGAAGCTCCTGAGTCTAATAGTCCTAAAAATCTAGTACCATAAATGCTAACAGTTAAAAATGGTCTCCTATCATTACCGTTTGCCTCTAATGTAAAACCTAAGTGAATCTGATTCACCAACTGGTTACCAGCAGGTAACCTATTCAATGTCTTCGGACTTCTCGCCCTGCTGGTGCAAGAGTCCGTTGCCCATTTCCCGAGCAGCGACGACAATTTTGTCTGCTGACACCTAGCTCACCACAACCGAAACAACGTCTAGGAGCGGAACACCTATTTGCAAAATGGCCTGATCCATTGCAATTAAAACATCTAACTGAGGATCGATTGTTCGAAGTTTGAGCCTGGCGAGTAGTTCCGTTGTTCTCAGCAACAACCGAAACTACCGGGGTTTCACTACCTACATAAGCTAGATCCGGTTCCAGCAGATTCTTATTATCCCTAACCCTGGGTGGTGGAACATACGATTCCACATTTGCCCTAACCGCTTCTAAGTTCCTTCCTAAAGCAACCAAATCGGATACGCAACTTGGTTTCGCCAAACCAAGCTGTGTCTGATAGAAAGGTGTCAAGTTCCTTTGAATCATTGACAGCTTCCTACTTTCCGAAATTTGATCGGTTAGCCTACCAAACAAATTTTGCATAGTCGCCACATAGACTCCGATTGATTCATCGTTGCCTTGTGTGCGACGCCTAATCTCCTCTAATAGCTGGTCATCGTAATTCGGTGGCAAAAACTCCAGCTTTAATTCTCTGACGAGTTCTGGCCACGAACCGACTGCTGCCTTAACTGCCCTAAACCAAATTAAAGCCTTTCCTACAAAGAGCTCTACAGCTGCTTTAAAAAGTTGGGGTTCCGTAACCCCCCTAGCTGAACGAATTTCATCGACCCTTTCTAAAAAAGAGTTCACCGAGGCACCACAGCGCTCACCGGTGAACTTCACATCCCATTTCGCTATATTTAGAAATTTGTCTGAACTTACTATAACCCGTTCCACAACTGGGTTTACCTGACTACTATTCTTTGTATTTATCCCTTCACTACTCCCTGCCGTTCCTAAGGTGGTCGATGTACCGGCAGAAGTAATCATCGACTTGCTTTTTTGAGATTCAGCTGAACGCTGGTTTTCAACCTCACTCTTTTTCTGTAATCCCTTTTGCTGTTTCCCTTCATTTGTATCCTCACCACTTTCTTCTTCACATTCATCTTCATCGTCGTCATCCTCCAACTCAGCCAAAGCCATGACCAGTTTATTCTTCAGAGCCTGTTTGCTCTTTTCGTGACTTTCATTCTCTGGTATGCTCCTGTCTAACCTACGTAACCCCCACTCTGTCTTCGTGACAATTTTCAAATATTCCTTCGAAGTTTCAGACTTCGGAGGATTCTCTAGAAGTTTCCCTATTTCTATTAATTTCTTTTCCACCGCCATAAGATCCTGTTCAAAGGTAAAAGGATAAGCTGGAGGTATAAAAGAATTCCTACGTTCGAGTTTTATAGCTACTCTAAGCGCTTTGCGCATCTCTTCTACTGTCCCTACTGCTAAACCTCTACATTCTACCTCATAAGTAATTTCGTCTTGTGACAATCTATTCACCTGACTAATGTCCATTTCAAACAAGTAAAAAAAAAACTTTAGAAAAAACAAACGAGAAAAAAAGTAATATAAGGCGCTAAGAAAATAAGAGTAATATAAATATAACCGATTTCAAAATCTAATCAAAAAAAAATAACAATACCGAAAAATTAAAAAAAAAACGATAAAAAAAATATAATTTTTTTGTAGCAAAAGTGGCCACCAAAAAGAAGGTACTGGGTCGAAATGGCAACCCCAATCCTTATTAACCAAGCTGTCAAACTAAATTGCACTTTTCAATAAATTATAAAGGTCAGAAAGAGACGACCATATGATTCACTCAATAAAAATTATTGAAGAAATATTAAATATGAAATATGATAAAAAATAATCAATCAATTAATTTAATAGAAATAAAAACAATAAAAAGGTTTTTCAAAAAAAAAGCTTACTCAATATTTCTCTTTTGTTTTTCTTTTAACTGAAGACTCCTTTCCTTATGTGACTACGTAGGCCAACCAACAATCACTCAAGATTTCCTTCACTATTCCACACATCCAAAATATGTTTATGTACGAACAAATGGGTACCAACTGAATACAGGAACAATCACTTTTACCTAGGAATGAAAATAAAAAAAAACACCAAGTAAATTTCTCTAGTTATAGATATTATAAGAAGACTTCCCTAAATAATTCACAGTACACCACAGGGACAATTGAATGCAAATCAAGCACTTTTTTTTTTAACAAAGAAAATACACAAGGAAGCCCCACGTTTGGACGCCAAATGTTGCAAAATTATTCAACGCGGTAACTTCAATTTCAGCTCAGATATTTACGGTGGCGGAAAAAGTAATCCGCGAATTCAACAAAGCAACAAACTAAGTAAATTTAAAGATATTTAAAAAGAAAACCGATTGCACGAAACCGAAGTACGAAGATAAATTCAATGACTGACGGACGAACAGCTGTCAGATGAAATAGGCGCGTTTGAATAACTTCCAACAGGCAACAATTAAAGTGCTGCCACCCAGTAGCTCAGCAATGGGGTGGGTTCAGCGGAGTGGGATTTCATTAATCGAATTTGATTAATAAAAGAATAATCAAATTGATGATACAAAAAAAAAAATGTAAGTACAGGGTGTACTTGCACTAAAGTGGGCGCCAGGAATTTTATTGGTATCAAATACAATTAGTAAAATTCCAAATCTAATTGTACGAAAGAACAAAAGACACGATTAAGGAAAACGAAAATGAAACACAAATTTTATTTACCCGAATGGGGATTTTAAATAACTTTATTTGGGAAACCTTTTGGTCGAAACCCAGGATTAAAACCCAAAATTTTTTCAATTATCGAAATACAATTAAAGATAGTCAGTAGGCTCACGGGGAACCGTTGAAGCCGAAACAAAGAAAAGAAAAATAGGCCGTTAACAATTGAAAATACCGCGTCCCTCGTTCAACTGGGATTCAAACCGAAATTTAATAAAACAAACGAAAATAAAATAAGACTTATCGGAATCTTGGGTTTAGAATAGAAATTAAAAAAAGAAAACGAACAATTTCTATTCTAATTCTGGACAATATGTCCTCTCTACTTATCTTTTTTTTTTTTCTTGTACTTCCTCCTCCTTTATTTTCTCTCCCAACTTTTTTTTTTCTGATTCTTCGCAACCTCTATCGCTCCTCGATTCACCTTTTTTTTTCACCTTTTTTTTTTTTTTCTTTATTCAAACTTTTACTTTCTAAACCACAAAAAAAACTTTTCCTCGATTTTTCCTTCTTCTTAACTTTTCTCCACTTTTTTTCTAACTCAACCTTTTGCTTGGATAGCTCTCCCAGAGTAACTTTCCCAGCTCCCACTGATTCTACCCTCGGCCATTCCAAACACTCACACATTCATACATTCAGCCATTCGTTTTCGTGATCATCGGTCACGGGATCGCGGCTTCCTGGAAAGCTACGTGCTCTCCTCGAAAACCTCCGTTGTTGAATCTCAACGAAACTTTACTCTCGCACACGCATTCACGGATTCGGCAAGTTGTTGGATATCTTTCCAAAACTTACCAAACCTTAATGGCCGAGTTCAGACCTAACTCAAACTATTTTTCGAGAAACGTTAAAAAGAAACAAACCCGAGGAAAAGCTTTCCCTAGGCATTATCCTAGCTACAACCAAAACTTTCGCGGGTGATTCGAGGCACGAATAAATAATGTTATCCATCAATTTTTTTTTTGAGATGAGGAGGAGGAAGACAAATTTCTTTTGAAACGCGAACCCTACTGTTTTAATTCCCCTCCGATAACCCCTTTCTATTTTAAGATTTTAATATTTACTACGTTAAAGGCCCATTTAGCTTACAATAGAATATTACTTTAAATTAAAGTTAGGATGTATTGATCGGATGAGAGTGAGAGTCCGCCTGACTCGATTACTTCTTCAGCTCGTCCCTGGATACTTCCACATAAGACCGCCCGTCTTTGTGATTCATTTACTTCTTGGATTTCGGAACCGACTGTTCTCTTCGATCACCTGTTTTTGGTTACTTTTCCAAGATACTTTAAGAGCAGGACTCTGGTTGATGGATACCAGGTTTTCTACTGGACTCTACGAGCATTTTGGAGCCGCAACGAAGAAGGGAGGGTTAAAACTGGTTAAGGAAAAAGGATAGGCCAGGTGAAACTTGTTGTGGTAAGATTTACCGCAACACAGTGAGGAGATATATTTCCTTCTTATTTAACAAAATTGCAGCTATTAAAATTTGCAGCGTTTAAATAGATGTTGCAATCGAAAAGAAACTTGAAAGAGAATTGCGGATAGAAACTGCAGTCGTCTAAAAGTGGTCTGTGTTAACTTTGTTAACTTTTAGATGTCTGCAATTTTTAACGGCGTTTCTCTTTTTAGTTTCTTTTGGATTGCAGCGTCCATTTAAACGCTGCAAGTTTTAATAGCTGAAATTTTTGTTAAATGAGAAGGAAACATCTCTTCACACTCTTTACTCCGCTTATGTCTCAAACAATACGAAAAGCATACGTCCCCCGCCAACATGCTTAAAAATTGCAAGGATAATTGCAGCATATTTGCAGCGTTTAAAAGCAGTCTATGAAAAGGGAAATAGGTTTGTATAGGTATCTGAACGCGGCCATTAACTGAGTATAGTTATCGAGACTCTAATGTGAAGTGGAACATAATTAATTTTGACAGCATTTTTCTTGTATACAGTTTTCCATCGCACAAAAAAAAAATCCGGAAAAACTGCATTCTTGAAAAATATATTTTACTTCGATCAAAAATTATTGCGAATTGCGTTTTAATGTCTGAAGTACGCACTAAAGTTCTGCAATTGTATAAACAGGTAAATTTTCTTTATTATTTCAAATAAATAAAGAATACAATCAATTTTATTTTTTTTCTTTCATTTAAAAAACAGCTACAATTTCTCGGCCGAGAATACCCCGGCGGTGCTGAAAAATTTCGTCAACAGTGCCATGAAGCGTTCATAAAAAACAAAAATGTCCAAGATCCGAAACAAATTATGGCCTTAGTTGCCAAAGGACGTTACGTAGCCAAAGAACTGGAAGCACTTTATTCTCTGAAAAAATATCGCGCAATGAAACAGCGATATCAAAAGAATTAAATTAATTTACAATTCGAAGTGCAATAAGATGATGCCTGCCATCTTTGGCACGAAAACAATGCCCAAATTTTAAGAGTTGTACTCGTTTTTCTACCTAAGCTATTGGCTCCCCGAATTTCCCCAATACTGTTTTTTTTCTTAGTTTTCTGTGTTTTTATATATTTTTCATTTGTTGTGCATTGATTGTTATTAAATGAAGCAAATAAATTGATGTGGTAGGTTACTCCAAGACTGATTCAGATTGTGATTTTTTTTTTTCAAGATCATCTTGGATGTGGGAACGGGGAGACGACTCTTCGTTACGTCACGTTTTTGTTATAAGGAAAACAAATTTTAAAACTAATGTCGAATTCCTTTCAATCAAAAACGATTTTTTTTTCTGTCGAAACGAATCTTGCATGAATTATTTAAGAAAAAAATATATGCTAAAATCTCATTTCGTTGCAACCAAAAACAGTTGCATTCTTAAAACAGCGAAATTAAAATCAAATATCAAGATTTATTTGACAGAAAAAATTCGATTCTTTTTCTAAACAGAATCGAATCTTTGGTTGAAAGGAATTCCACATACATTTCAGTTAAACTGACGTTTGGTGATAAAAGTGGGAACTAAAATTTAGCGCGTATCTACTACATAACTCAATTATGTGGAATTCCTTCCAACCAAAGATTCGATTCTATTGCATATTTTGCAAAATTTAAAAAAGAATTTACACCAATTTGCGCTAACATGATTGAATTTTGTTGTGTTTTATGAAGGCAAACTGTATTTTTGGTTGCAACGAATTTTGATTTCAGTAATTATTTTAACAATATTATATTTAATATTTGTGCAACCAAAAAGTCGGTTCTGTTAAGAAAACGATTTGTTTAGAAGAAAAATTAATTTTTCTAAACAAATGAATCTTTTTAACACTACGATTTTTAATAGAAGTTAACTTCATTAAATGAAAAGCAATTTCGTGCAAATAATTTAGTGTCAAAAAGGAGCGGAGACTTCTCCAAATAATCTGCTAAAATTACAGAATTCGCTCATTGAATTAGCAAAACGTAGAATAGAACGAAATGTTTCGTTTATCATTTCGTTGTCATTTTTTGTCATTTTTTTATGGACATTTTTTTACTCCAGCCACCACATACATACGTCCCTCGCAAACAGGCTTAAAAATCGTAAGCTTTAAATGCATCGTTTAAAAACAGTCTAGGCTTGTCTGAAATCTAGACAAATTATTTTTGCACCTTGAACACGGCTAATATATATAGTTTGTGAACGCAACCGCTCATTTCTTCAAAACGTCAAAAAGCGTCAATTTTAATTTCGATTCGATTTTTGTGAATTCAAAAATCAAACAAATCAACAATTCAAGCCGAGAACAAAATAAAAATAGAAAACAAGTTAAGAGCGAATAGCTAAAAATGTCAAAAAGGTTAACAAATAATAAAAACCAGATTAATTGAATGCTTTAATAATATAATATTTATTACACCATAGGTCGAAACGTTCGCCACAAGAAGAAACTTTCTTCAACGGGGCAAGGAAAGACGAGTCACATCAGCCTAGTAAGAGGCGATTGACAACGGACAGAAACGATGAAAAGTTTTCTTACCCAATACCGCTGCCTTTCGTAAACGATATAAACGACATTTTTGGACAAAAACCAATTCACACACAAAGTGAATCTATCAATTTTGGTGCTGAAAATCTGTTTACAGTAAGACATAATATTTTTTTTACGACAAGAATTTGACTTATTTTTTTAACCAGGATTCGGAGAACACATCAACAATTCCTTTACCAACCTCGCCAAATAAGCCTTCAACTTCACGTGCATTCATATTCTTGAATTCAGCAGGAACTTCAGGAAATGCATTGGTGTTAACAGATTCTGATTCTCCTTCTTCCTCAGAAAGTTCTGAGGATGAATTAGCTTCAGTTTCATCATATCAATCTGCTGGCACACCTAAAACACAAAAGAGGACAAGTACACGTTCTGACTATTACAGAGAGCGTTTAATACAATTAGAGCGGGAGCAACAAGACAGACGCGAAAGATGGAAGAAAAAACTAGAACTTATGGAAAAATTATTAAACAAATAAATTTTGAAATACATGCTTATATACCTACTATTTTGTTTTGGTTTAAAAAAAAAGTTTGAGGTTTCATATCTAAAAGATGGAAAAGTAAGAATAAGAGGGGGGTCGATATACCGTTCATTGTGTTATGTATATAATTCCCTAGGAGAGAAGATCTCACCCAGCACGGAAAGACCTCAGAGATTTTATTTTTTAAATTTCCTCAAATGGGATGTAACGATTTTGATTAAATTTCAAACCTGAAAATGTCCTAAGTTATATATTAAAACTAAACACACCAAAACTCAAAATACGCACATGCAAGTTAATTACACAACATAACTTTAGCATTTGCCCAAATGTTTTTGAATTTGGACAAGGAAGGACTCTTATTGTAAATGCATTTTGGAATGTGTAGATTGCTAATCATATTTTGGGTGTTTTGCGGTTTTCTTCTATTGTCGCCTTCCTTGGGTGGAATCAAAGATTTTCCGGGTCAGATCTTTGGAGATTGGCTCCTGCCATCTTAGTCGTTGGCTTTTAGTTTTTCGGTAAGGGCGGTGTCTCTGTTGAGTATCATAATGGTATCTTCTCTTGTCTGTTTATGCAGATGGGACCAAAAATCAACCAGAGAATTTTCCTCTCAAAACAGCGGGTGGTACATATTTATGTACATACATACATATTTTGATTCCTATAGTCAGAAAAAAAAAATTAGCTTGAAATTCTGAAAATGCCTAAAACGATAGATGGCAGCAAAGTTCTGGACCTGAAACAAGAAAATGAATTTTATAATATGCTTTGTCCTACTCTTTCATTCTCTCGGAATTAATCGAAACTGATAAACTGGACATTAAACCACTTAGAGGCCAACATTTGCAGAGTTATTGCTGATATTATGGCCTCAGCTTCTAGAAAAAGTGGTCGAAAATGTGACTTTCATTGCAATTCGAGTGAACAACGGGGCACATATTTAAACAATAATGGCATACAATTTTTTGTAAGCCATTAAAGCCAGGATTGGTAACAGTAAAACAAAAACATTGAAATTAAAATAATATATTATTTATCTTTGACTTAGGTATAATAATTAAAATATGTCTTATTTGAGTTTAATTCTATAAACAGTTCTAGATCAATACCTAGCACAAGTTTAATAATTCTTTTAATTATTTCAAATACAAATATCACATACAAACATCGAATAACGGAAATTTCGCGCAAACAACATTTCAACAAATAATAACAAATAAAGTGTAACAAATAATTATTCGTACAGTTTTTTTTTTAAGAGCAAAAGTCCTTTTGTACAGTTTTGAAAATATATGGAGAGGACAATCTATCCAAATTCAAACCCTAGAACGTGTTCGACACCATAATCGAATAAACGAAAATCGTCCAAATATATTTCGTAGAGCCTTCGGATAGCACCGATGGGTAAAGGATCAAAATATTCACGTAGATGGTTTTTAGTGCCCGATGACTTGTGCCCCGTGGGAAATGTTAGATTATTGTCACCTGTTAAGTACAATGCCAATGCTGAGTCATCCAAAAGAGTTTCATATTTTCCTATAGAATAAAGAAATACATAAATTTAACATCTTTTCTGAAATACTGTTATTTAAGATTTTTATAAGGTCTTACCAATTACATTGTATTTTATGGCACACGGATGGCAAAGCTTTGAAATCGGTTCCCAATGCTCATTGAAGGATTGATTAAATAAACTCACATCTGGTGTCAAGAGATATTGGACAAACTCACCGAACGTCACATCATCTCCATTTTCAAGTGAAGCATTGGTTGGATTGACACGAAAACTTTTGACAATTTGACGACCCACACGTGTTTGGAAATATTTGGCACTAGATGATGTTCCTTCTAATTTATTCCTGTAAGCCGATAATAATCTTTCAAAAGGATGTCTCACCAAAACGAATCGTGTGTACTCGGATAAAACTGTATTACGTTCGTCTTCATTTAGAGAACTAAGTTTTTTAAACATGTTAGGTGAGTGCGCTAGTGATGCTGGAATTTGGAGAGGATCAGTTCCATTTTTCCAGTTTCCGGTGAGTATCATAAGGACTCGTTTCCAATTCGTGCAGGCTACCTAGAAAGAAACAAATAAATTAATAAAACAATTAACGAGAATTAGGAATTTTAGAAGAATTCTGATAATAATAAAAAGAAAGGCGGAGAGAGATTAATCGATATAAAATGCAGCTGTTTCAATTAAGAAACCTTAATGAAAAGATTAGTTCGACTTTTTAGTGCGTAATAACATCAAATCACCTATTGCCAGGAAATATGCACTTCCAGGTCGTTGAAAAATTGTAGTTTTATAAGATATTTCTTTGGCTTATACCGGGCATAAGTAATGCTATGATTTAATTATTGAATAATTTGAACGTATTTTTTCTTTCAGAATAAACTTTGTAAAACTTGTGAACTTCAAGATGAACAAAGTACCAAAGTTGTTGAATTTTATTTTGAAAGTCAACATTCAATTTTTCAGACACAAATATCGAAATTTTCTTTCACGTTTTAAATGCGCCCTATGCTTCAACAATTTACCGATTGGTCCAGCGTTTTTTAGCAATAAGGGGCTGTCTTTGATCTTCCGCGTCGTGGAAATTTTTAGTGATCAGTTAATATCGCGTTTTTCTGATTTTAACTGGCCATGTAGTTCAACCGATTTAACGGTTGCAGATTTTTTTTTGTTGGGGCTTCCTAAAAGGTAAGGTGTATGCCAATAAGCCAAGAACCATGTAACAGCTTGAGGGCAATATCCGATAAGAAGTGAAGGCGCTGAGATCTCAAATTCTAAGAAAAGTAATGGAAAATGCTCTGGAAAAAGCACGTTAGGTCAAAACAAACGACCATTTGAGAGATATACATATCTTTAAAACATAATGTGAATTAATTTCCAAAACATAATATAAATTTTAATAAATTCCAAGGTTGAATAAAATCAGAAAGAAAAATGTTATTCATAAAATAAATCATAACGTCACTTATGCGCGTTTCGGTGTTTATCACGTTTCGGTGTTATTAAAGGGAAATGACACAGTGCCTGGAGAAATGGTGTTTGCCATCCACTCTACCAGTACTTTACTTGTTAGCGCCCAAAGAAATAACCAATGGCATAATAATGCTGAGTTTTCAAAAAAATATTCTGTACACGATTAAGGCGAGAGTGCACACACATCTTTATGAGAAAATTTGCTAGGTTTCCAATTGTTTTTTGCAACTGACGAAATTCTTATTTTGACAAGGTTGATATTTAAAAAAAAAAATGTAAAATAAAGTCATTTTTTTTTGCATTTCGTCCCGGCGATTCCACTTGGATCATTAAACCGCAAACTTTAAAAAAAACTCATTTCACTTAAAAACAAACATTTACTGTATAAAAATACTTGGTGATCTAAGGAAACATTATTTAATTATTTGTGTTAATGTATTTAAGGAGAAGATTTTATAACAGTTTACATTTGCGTTTCTTTTACTTAAGTTTTTTCAGTTAAAAAAAATATAAATCTGCATATGTATGTATATGTGTTTTGTTTATCGATTATAATTATCCAAAATTTTTCTTGCAGGTGGGTTACCCAAAAGATTAAGTTTATTTTAACAAAATAAAAAGGAAACTTTTCTTGCAAACGTAAATAGAACATAATTGCAGACGAGATATTAATAATATCTAGATATGTAGGTTAGTATTTTTGTTTATTCCAATTTGTTAATCTTGTTTAAATTAAATTAATTTTTAAGTGAGAACGATTAGGTTTTTTTTACTATAGCATGTCATTTTTGATTTTGTTTGTTTGTGAACCAGTCATTCAATATAGATATCTGGTAAACATTCAATCATTCAATTGAAAATGCAAAATGTACTTGCGTTTACTTACATTATATGTAAAGTTTATATCGAACTAAATACGAATGAATTATGCGATATGTATGTACCTATATATTGTGAAATAATATGCAACTGCTATTTTTAGCTTAAGCTTTAAGAATGTAAAAAAAGTAAAGGCGCTGAATAAGTAAACAATTCTGAAAATGTAGGTAGTCGACAAGAAGTGTTGACAGGTCAATGAAGAAAAAGTGTAGTGTAGTGAACTTTAATATTATTATCAGGGACGATAGCATAAAAATATACACGGGTTGGGAGTTTAGTGCAAGTGAAGCAAGGTTGTATGAGATTAGAATCACACTTGTCATATCATATGACGTCTCATATCGCATTCTATATGAAGTTAAACGTTTCACCGCGCTCAGGTGTTCAATTTGTAGGGAGAATTATCTGTAACCAAATTTAGAGATTATGTCTATGTATGTTCAAGGTTCGAAAAGCTAAGCTATTATGATAAATATGTGTTTTAATTTGTTTTGGAATCTACAAGTGTGATATTGATATATTGATTCACATTAAAGTGTTTATTCAATTTGCTTCTGTTTTTTTTTTCTAAATTTTTTAAATCGCCTTTCTTTTGAATGGAAATTGTAACTGCTACTCTCAAGAGTATATAATTTATTTTAACCGCAATTTATAAGCATTTTTTAATAAAATAAAAACAACATTCCACATGGTGCCATTGATAAGAATTTGAATATTTAAAAGTATGTACTTATAAGGTCTTCAAGTTTAAGTTTATTTTTTTTTTTATATTTGACATTTTTTGTTTGTTTTTATTCCTATTAATAAACTTGCTGTCAATAAAGAATTAAGTTCTATTTAATACTCTGATATAAGACCACAAAAACATCGTTATCGTTTCGTGGTTAAATATTGCGTTTTAGTAAAATCATAGGTCTCTTTCTAATTGGCATAAAAGGTTCATCACATTGGCCGGAATCGATGTGTTGTATTGTAATTAATGATTAGTTTGAATGACGTTGATGTTACCACATTAGGACATCATTCGTAAGCTGCATACAATACAGAACAACGACACGTTCCCGATTAACTTCTATTTTTACATAAGCTTAAGTGTTTTTCACAATAAGATTAGATTATGGTAAAAACAGTTATCTGCTTTAAAATTTCCTATTATGTATGCTGACAATATCATTTAGTTTAATGAATAACTTCAAAGGCAAGGCTATTAAAATAATTTTAACGATCATGGTTTATTATTCTTATCGAGAATCATTCATGACTTCTTTAAAATTGAAAAAAAAAATCTTTCCAAAAAACACTTTTCGGCATTCAAAACAAAAAGAATTTTTTTTTGTTAAATGAAGAGATACCTTTTAAAGATAATGGTAGGTACTATCTACTTTGTTTACGATTTTGAACTTGTTTATTATAAGTTATCATTTTTACATTACTCATTTCTTGATATATACCTAAGTAAGTTTTTGTATGTTATATCAATTTCTTAGAAAATCAAATGTAGCTAGAAACTTAAAAGCTTTAAACGTTCAGCTATTACTTTTGCAGTCTTATCAGAATCCCTTAATCAATTAAACTGTCAATATTATATTAAGATTCCTTATTGATTTGCTTTAAAAATTTTTAAAATTCTATTTACTACAATTATTTTCATCGAATACTTTCTCCTTATCTGTTGGTCAGTCTTGGGATGAAATCAAAAGTGCATCTCACTTGTTTTTGTTGCAACTTCTAACATCAATGAGATGCTCTTGGTTATATTTTGTTGCTACCACAATTGCAACATTCAACTTTCTCGAACGCCATCCAATTAAGAGAAGCCAGCTAGTTTGATGCCAGAGCAATAGTATAACATAATATGAGAAGAAAACCTGTCACACCCCAGCACTCGGTAGGCCAGAGCAACCAGAAGAAAAAAAAATAAACAAATCTCTTCCCGAGGCAAATCCGTTGATCGTTCGTCTTGTTGTAATGCAAATAAGGTCGGAAAAGATCATACGACTCGATCAAATCACCTAGCACTACTAGCACTACCGCACGTGTTATAAAAACAATTCTCATACACTCATTACGTATACATGTTTTTATTGCTCCGCTGAAGCCGGAACGAAATAAACAACGCAAATAGTTCTATAAGTTATATTAGCTTATAAAAAGTTATTACTTCTTAAGACTTCTCATGTTTAATTTTGTATGATCAGTGATTGACTTTTCAACCACAAATATAATTTAATTGGCAATTATTTTTTTTTATGTAATAACAATTATTATCGTACGATATACATACACGCACATTATTATAACGACGCGACGAAGATCGAGGTAGGCAGGTGAAGCGATGTTAAGAAACACAAATTCATAAAAGTATTTATAGCCGACACCTGGAAAACGGAAAAGCACTTAGGCCTCTAAATATAGAGGTAAAAAGTTTGTAAATCGAACGAGTGGTTGCGCTCTTAAGAAAAAGTGTTTATTTTTCGTTTAATAGCTAATATAATAAAGGGCTGTGAATGAGCAAAGGTTGAATGACTTGGTGATTGACATTGTCGGATTCTAAAAATGTGTCAATATTATTTTTTTTTAGTCTGAAAGCAATAATATACTGGGCCGCCTTATTGAGGTTTTTGTTTTTTTTTTTTAAACTACATGAAACCAGTTTTGTTATCAACATAAATAAATACGCAAATTCGTAATTCATTTGACCAAATGAATAAGCTTACTTATTTTGAAATTTTCAGAGTTTAGATTAAATTAAATCAAATCGAATGATGTAATCCGAATAATCGAAGAAGGGAAATAAGAATTGCTGCGATGTAACATTAGTCAGACGAAATTACGTGATTTTTATTATTCAAGAAATTTTAAAATGTAAAAATGTAGGTATTTTCGAAAATGTGAACTGAGGAATAAGCGAATACGTAGCTATAGCTCAGAATCGAGGAAGATAAGATTGGATGCCCTCGTCAAATTAATTCGAAAAGAGTATCAGAAAACAAAACAACATTTAAATTATCAAAAAAGCAAATGCAAATGATTTACAATAAGAATTCTAGCTTATGGTGGTGCTCATGGTTTATGTACAAAGGAAATATAAGTCCCTTTTCACGAATAAACAAATCCCTGGCATTTTTTTTACGTTTTATTTTACATTCTTCCAAAACAAAAATCCTAAAAGATTTTCTGTGATTTGATTTTAAAGTCTCTCACACACTAAGCGATGAGGAAGAATTTTATAATCCGATTAGCTTTTGATTTTATAAAACATATACATAGGTAGGCTTTGTGTGCCCTCAAAATGAATAGTTATATTGAAAGCATTAGGAAAATAGGGAATGATTAATTTAAATTGAAGGCAAGGGAAAAAGACACGTTTCACGTTCGTGAGGTGCATTTAAAAAATGAATCTCTACTCTTCGATAAGTTTGAAAATCTCTGTGTCCATTTACATTTGTTGCAGCAAATAAAAACTCTTGAATTCGCACTCGCAACAAATCACACTTTAATAAATAATGGAATATATTTAAATCTCCGCTTGCCCATTAAACGAACGTACAACGGTAACATTCAACTGCGATACATAGAAGCTATGTATTTTCCGAATACGAAACACCCATATAGGTATAATGTCGAATTGTATTGAGTACTAAAACCTAAGAAGCGAGCGATTACAGCGATTAAAATTGATATCAGGCCTATAAACGTTTCTTCAGCTCGGCGAAATCTATATATTTTTAAGAAGGTTTATTTTATTCACAACGCATATGATTTTTTATATGGTGTAGTCTTCTTTTTCTAAGATTTCTATGCTTTTGGTAGTTAGAAATAATTCGAGAATCACACTTCACAAGGACACAAAATAAATAATAATCGCAATACCTAGCATGAATTTGCAGTAATTAAAACATTAATTGAAAATTCATGATTTCGTATTTTCTTTAAAACGAAAATTATTATTTTTATTAAATTGGAGACAAAATTGGGAACTTTTCGGTATTTTGAAAAAACTATCATATCATGCCTGTTTAAACTCGCTAGTTTCTGTAAGGTTATGGTTAAAAAGTTCCTTGGAGACGTTCAAATTACATAAAATAGTAAACAAACTAGGTAATATAATTAAAATCTATTGAAATATCTCAAGTACATGTACCTACCTTTCTCTAATGAATGTAGGTTTTTTATTTTCTCAAATCATTTCGCAAGAAGAGACGAGTTTCGCATTATCCCTACAATCTTCTCAAAATTAAAAGCTGAAAGTAAACTTAACTTTTATTTTATTCAAATTTGTTTAATAGACTTCCTCATTCTTAAACGGAAAGTAAAGTAACGTACCTATTTTGACATTAATAATAATAACCTACTCGATATAAAGTTGGCAATCACTTAACTGTCTTGAACCTGATCATTGATTTCCTCGGTATTGTTGAAAAATAAACAATTTAATTCCCCCTACAATACAATCATCAGGCTTGTCAAACTGAACGCAATAAGTAATTTCACTAAGCAATTAGAATATCAGCATATTGAGATCTAATTGGTCTGTGTTCACAAAATTAAGCGAGAATCTAATACCAATATGATGCATATCGAGCTTCTTTATTTATTGCGACTCACAAAATAAACTTTTCATTTTTTTTTGTCGCAATAATAACACAATAATAATTGCTATATTAATTTATAATATTAATTTACATGACGACACTACGACATATTTCTAAAATTTTATTTTTATTCAAAGATTTCAATTTAAGAAGATAATTCTTATAATTTCACATCAACAAAAACATCTCAAAGGCCACATGTTATCAAGAAATTGCGAAATCATTTGCTTAGATCATGATCTTGAAGAATTTCTTTGCGCCACATCAAACACATGTGTTTACCAAAACAATTATAATTGTCCTTAGTTCAATGATCGTAAGACAGTAATTTTATAGCACCATAAAAACATATGAATGCATTATGAAAATTTAAAATTAATAGCGATGCAATAATTTTATATCCATATTATGTAGGTTCACCGTGCATTATTTAAAAACCTAAAAGCAAACCAACGAAAAAAATAAAATTATAAAAAATGCAACGAAAGCCACAAAAAAAAAAAAACTAAAATTCAATAAAAACGACCCACAACCGCATGTGCTCATCGTTGTCGTCAACATAAATTTTTTTTTAATGGTCCCTTTGGGACAATGTAATTTGTAAGCAAAAACTCTGTCAGACGAAAATGGGGAGCAACACGAAAGAAAGGAACGAACAAACAGGCAGTGAAGCGACAAAAATTCGACGATAAATAGATAAAAGTTTATTTTCTGATTGACACAGCGAAAACCATAAAAATGTGTAAAATTTTATTTATACTCAACTCACCTTGGGCACATAGCAATACATAAATTTATGCTCGGGATCCACGATCATATGTTCCATTTGTTCCTCGGTAAGATCTTCAAGAGTTTGCATGTTAAATTCTGTATTTTCGCACATTTTTTGCAGATATTCCTGCCGTTGAATGTTTATCGACTGAGTCAACTCCAGACTATGTTTGGTTATCTTAACGTTATTGTTGTTGATATCATCGAAGCATTGCGCTCCGGAAATTAGCGCCACTATTAGGATTACACCACTCGTAATCCTATTGCGTAGGATCATCGTTTCAATGCAAATCGTATGTCGTCGTCGGGTAATGCTAAGCGAATCAAGAGTTCTGCGAAATGCACGTTTAACATTGATATGCGGGTTTTGAGGGCGCGCTAGCTACGTTGCCTCTGACGACCGAAGTAGTTTTCACGTTTAACGAATCGCAGCACCGACTTGTGACCGATACCGAAGTCACTTAACAACTGACGACCGTCTGTGTCTGACAGTGTTTGCAATGTTGGTTCCTGCTCTTTGTATATTGCCTCACTCAGGCAATAGGCTCTCCAGAGAAAACGCCACGACGGATTACTACGATGAGGTCTTCCTGATCGCGCTGCTGCTATTAAAGCACCGTCACTTATTCGCCGTGGAGGTGTGTCAGAGGAGCTTTTTTTTGTGTCTGTTGCTTTTTCGTGATCGCCTGATGATGGTTTTCTTCGTTGTTGGAGCAAATTCGCTGTGCGTTCGATTGCTCTCTTGAGATTCGCTATGGTTGGATTTTGTTGGGGTAGCTATAAAAGAAAAGAAAAAGAGGTATTTGAGTAACATAAGATCTTAAAGTTCATTATGGGATTGTGTGATGGAACAGATTAAATGCTTGAGGGTATCAATGAACTTGAGACCTACTGAATAATCTTGTTTGGTGCCCCGCAAAAAAAAAAACAAAAAGTGAAATTAACAGTTATCTTATGAATATTTATTGAAAATGACACTATGGGAGTTTGATTATTAAATAATAAATCACTGGTGTATTATAGCGATCTATCTTCAATTAGTAAGTGGTAAAACCGCATGCAATTGGAAAATCTGTTGGTAGCAGAGTAATGACTAAGCCAATATCACAATTTATTATACGAGTAGTAGGTTAGAAAGAAAAGTCGAGGAATATTAAAAATTTATGTAGATTCATTTAAATTAACATTATACGGAAGTCTAAAAAAGTTGTAGTTCGTAATTATCGCTGTCTTTTTGTATTTGGTATTAAAAACTTGTACAAATACTTTTTTGAAGTTGAAAATTCAAGCTTTTCATATAAATAGGTAGGGATTTGAAATCGAATTAGTTTAAAAATATGTTTGCAAATTTCAGTAATCAATGAAACACCGACAACGCAATGGGACAAGTGAGATACGTGGTCAAATCTTCTTAAGGAATGAATGAAACGAACACAAGAATTGAAAGCTACATTTAATTTTTGTTTGCTTACTGAGTCCATTCCACCATATATAGCCGAACAATTAATGTTTTAACCAGCATCAATCTTGTAGACAAAGGAAAGTAAAATGAGACTTTCCAAAACCACCTACGATCTCCATAAGTGTTTCTAATTACATTTTTTACATGACCATTCCAGGTGAGCGTTTTGTTAAAAATGAAACCTAAATTTTTTACAGTACAACTATAAGGAATCACATCCCGTTTAAATTTAACTGGGGGAAGTATGAATCATCCAAATTTGTTTTGTAAATAATAATACTTTGTGATTTAGCTGGGTTCAACACTAAGCCCATTCATGAATGCATTTTAAATCGTCGTTTATGCAGCTAACTGCATCTTCCAAAAGACCGAGAGGAAAAGAAAAATATATCTGCAAATCTTCAGCATAGAGGTGGTGCTTACAGTATTTGATGTTTTCAACGATATCATTTATGAATAAGCTAAAAAGTAGGGGCCCTAATAATGACTCTTGAGGGACACCCATTTTAAGGTCTACACACTATACAGTCAGAGACAAGAGTTCCAATAAAAACGACTTGCTTTCGGGTTGTTAGATAGCCTTTTATTAGTTTGAGAGCGCAAGAAGTAAAACCAAATTGATTTTTCAATTTATGAAGTAAAATAGAATGGTTAACTGACCCAAAAGCATTAGAGAAATCAAGTAAACTTAAAATCGAAACTTTATCTGCATTTAAAGAAATGCGAATGGCATCCTGAACTTTCAAGATAGCTGAAACACAATTGTACTTCTTCCGAAAACCTGATTGAAAAGGTGACAGCAGATTATGGGATTCAATGAAGTTGGAAAGCTGAATGAACAAACTTAAGGGATTTAATTAAATTAAATTGTATAACGTTTCTACTTTAACTTTCTTTTCATTAAGTAAATCAACGACATCTAATAAGAATAATTATTTACAAAATTGAAAACATAAAAATGTTTAAACATAAGTTTAAATTTAAAGTAATATTTAAACTTTCTACGATTTGCTATCACTACATCCAAAATGTCTTGTTTTTTTTTCACGAAATAACACATAAAGCTAGTTTAATAGCAGAAATGCTTAAAAATTATACATTATTATTACCTTGTCAAAAAGATATAACTTAAAATTGTGATGGTATAATTGCAACACTACCCGCAGTGCTTTAGTTTCATACATATTTATGACAGACAAAAACAAAACTTACAGGTTTCTTGACCTTTTGAACGAAAGACTTGCGCATAAGAAAACAATAACAATGATAACCTCATGTTTATGATATACTGACAACTACTATTCTATTTATAACATAACAATATGTCCTATGTCCAAGTCGTACGAAAAAAAAAGAGAATTGCTTTTGCTTAGGTTCTCAATCAATATATATTGTACATATGTAACTGCCAGAATGGAATTCTGCTTTGAATAAAAATATCTCCTTCAGCGAACCAATATTATGATGATGTGAACTCAGTAATTGATTCGATTCGAATGCAAATTGACCATAATTAGCTTGGTTATGCAATCAGTGTTGCCATATGAAATAAAATTAAATACAACTTAAATTATGGTCATTAAAAAAAATCAATCCCGATCCCATAAATGTCTTAAAGTTCCGAAATATGTATAAGACTATATGGTTATTCATCTCATTAGTTAAGTTTGAATAAAAAAAAATTAATTTAAATATTGTAAATTTAAACGAAAAAGAATTTAGGAATTTCGTATAATTGTGGCTAGTAATAAGTGTTTCCTATTTATAATGCGAACAACATGTTATATGGACACAAGTTAAGCCTAGAGCTTGAAAAATAAAGAACCTATAAAAAGGAAGTTTTAATTCCGAAGATTAACTTTTATAGGCTTTCTTATGCTTTCAAAACAAATAGTGGGTTATACCACATGTACCTAAAAAAATGGGTAGAAATAGAAAAAAAAACTCAGTAAATTGAAGTAAAAGAAAAAACTAACAAATTTGGTTTTGTGATTTAAAATTTTAATGTACCTTCGCATAGAAGATGTTCAATAATGCTTTAATAACGTAATGATATATCTTTACCATCAAAAAAGTTTGCTTAAAAAGTCAAAAGTTGTATGAAAGCTACCCGTTCTAAATTAGTTAAAACAAAAATTCGAATTTCCCCTGTAAAGTCCGTGTGACACCACATTATTTTACTTGCGATATTATACAACACATTGGTATTTATGTGTACTATGTCAAGTTATCATTAATGTCAAGTTGACATTAAGATGATAGCGAAATCGAAAAAAGTGAGTGTGACAACTCTGCTCGTCTTGTATGTTACCATTTTTTTATACTCGATTTTCTCAAAAGGTTGATTTTTACCAATTTTTTATGGAAAATCTTTCAAAAAGTTTAAAAAGTATTTTATACCAAAAATTTTCAATTTTTTTTTCTTGGATTTTTGGAAAAAGTTTCAAAATTCGAAAACGAATTGGTCGATTTTTTATTAAACTTGGGATTTAGCAGTTTTTTAACATTTTTAAATTAAAATTTTTCATATGACCAAAAATAACGTTGCCTCCAATATAACTGTTTAAAAACCGTTTTTTTTTCAAAATCAGCTCCTACGATTTCAGAACGATCTACCACATTATTGGAAAAAAAAAATTATCATTTACCATTTTTTTTAGTTTTCAACTATCTCATTATTTAATGAACCGATTTTAATGAAATTTTTTACACAAGAGCTGCTTATAAGTTTGAATAATATTGCATATCAAAATTAAAAAAAAAAAAAAAAAACAAAATAAATTTGGGTTTTCAAAAAAAAATTAAGTTATTTTTTGAAAATCTGATATTTCGAAAATGGGTTGATGATTTTTTTTTTCAAAATTAATTTTTAAATAATAAATATTAAAATGACGTACCAATTTTTTTATCCTAAAAATGTTTTCAAAATTTAATAAGATAACAAATATTTAAACAAAAAAACCATCCAAAGATTTTTTGAGATTTGTGTAAGAAATCCGATCGCTTACTTATTTCAGAAGTTGTTATTCCTAACTATTTTGATTCTTTAACAATTTTTCAAGTTCCATGCTTATGTTCAACACGGTGCTATATTGTTCATATTTATTTACTCACATAATAAATATTACTTAAAAATAAAATTAAAATACGACAAACGGAATAAAATATAAATATGTATCCATGACTTTAAAACCACAGTGTGATCGCACATAAGAGCAAGTTCTTGCGGCCCAGTCGGGCATATAATTTTCTACATTGTTATCCCATTAAATCATATCGTCACCTGAGTGCAAGAACCAGCTAACTCGATTTTTTCATTTTTGAGATATCTGGGTTTTCTGCTTCGTTGAATCGATTTGCTTTAACTGCAATAAGCAGATAACTAGTTTTCTGGACCTGCTGAAATATATTTTTTTAGTTTTATTAGTATTTTCAGGAAAAAAAGGAGTCTGGCCAACAGGTGAATACGTTTTTTGCAATTTTCTCAAAACTACAAAAATTAACTTAGCTGGTTCTTGCATTCAGTGTCAGCCAAGAGAAAAAGGGAAGGATGTTGTTTTTAAGAAAGGAAAAGCACTTATATGGCAACAAAAGTTTTAATTGTCAACATTATTTTAAATTACTTATATTAGCTGTTATTAATTTTCCTCCAGATCTGAACGAGATTGGATTAACTAACGAAAATACAGGTATTACAAAAATAATTTGAATTTGGATTTCAAACCCCATTTTGAACACACACCGTTAATTTTCAAATGGCGTCAGTTGTGTAAAGAAAAAAGACAATGGCTACATACAAATAAAAAATAAATGAAACAAAAGAAAGATGGGTAGGGTATATTACAATGTGTCACTGTGATCCTGGGTTGGTTTATTTTAATGATCTGATCTGGATTGGATTTAAAGGAAAATAAAACGCAGCTATTGTTATTTGCTAATGCTGCTTTGTTACATTTTATAATAACGGGAACACAAAATAATATCCGATTCCATTTTGTTCGAAATGTTTTTTTAAAAATTAGTTTTTTTTACTGTTTAAATACGTTTTAATTTTCAATTTTGAAATGTCATTAAAAAAATTTAAATCGAATCACATTTTTAATACATTTTTTGTGAACATAGGAATTTTCAGTAATAATTTTTACTATACTATTGCTCTTATTTCATTTTTAATGAATTAAACATTAAAAAAAAAAATTGGTATCATACGCCTTAAGGGGAATAAATTTAAAGCTAATCGATAGATTCGTTCAACTATGCGCGCTAGATGCCAAACCCAACACAAAATCATAATAACGAAATCTTAAATTTGAGCTTTTCTTTGTGGAAACTAGTTATTGATTATGAATCATAAAAATTTTGTCAATATATGTATGTATGCACATTTAAAGTACATACAAACATATGTACATATGTATGAACATTCACCTTAATCAATATTCAATGCTAAAAAATATTCAAAAAAAAAAAATATTCGAAAAAAATTACCGCAAATAGAACGCATGATAAAAAAACACTGATAAGGTATGTCCACTTCGGAGACATACAATGACAAGTATTTTTTGTGAATTTGATTTTTTGTTTATGCCAGCCATAAGGTGATTATGATTAAAATATGGAAATGCAAACTTTATTAATTACACTCATAACGTAAGGCGGGTTGAACTGTCATGCCGGAGGCCTGGGTTCAATCAATTCCCAGCCTCTTTCACTTAATATGCAAACATATTTTTTTAGGATTAATGCCTCTTGCGACTAAGTGACAAATCATCCAAGAATAACTCTTGTCATGAAAAAGTGTCTTTCATTTTAGCCGCAAGAACTTGACAGAAAATTGTAGGTCCGTCCCATCAATTCCTGTCTAACAACCTGCACAGGTTTGGTTGATAATTGTAATTCACTAGACCCTGGTAAGCAACCAAATGTATTTTTATTATAAATATTAAAAAATATGTAAACTTTAACAACAAACCATAATTTTTGTGCTGAAACCTTCATATTAAAAAATTATTTGAATTATTAAAAGGATGTTAATTGTCCGGATACTAGTACCTTTACGCAGTGGCGGACTAAGCTTGTTAGAGGCCCGGGGCGACAATACTAAATGGGACACCTTATGTGATCAGATATTTTTGTAGTTTCTATAACGTCAGATTTTACGACAAAACAAAAAACATCAATTATATTAATTATAATACACGTACATACGTGTTCAGAAAGAATACACATCAGCATTAGGCAAAGAGTATAAAACAATAATGAATAGAAAACAAAATAAGAGCTTTTATTTAGTAGAAGCGACCTACCCCCGGCGTTGTATGGGAAGCACTTTACTTTAACCAAAAAACGAAATTCTGTTGTTCCGATCGCTACATCACAGGATTTTAAGTTGGGCTAATCTGAAGATTGCCTGAAAATTTCATCAAAATCGGTCACGTCGTTTTGGAGTCTATAAGGAACATAATATATATATGTATGTACATACATTAAAGCCAAAATTCTTAATTAAATTTTAATTAATTAAAAAAAAACGTGACCCCCGCCCCTACCTTAGTCAGCCAGTGCCTTTACGCTATAATTTATTTTCTACGATTCAATGAACATTAAGAGTCATGAATAATTTTAGTAAATATTTACTCTTTAGAAGTTTTAACAAATTGGAAAAAAATATGTAAACTCTAGTAAGTTAGCTCTAAGCTATTCAGGTATATATAGTGAATATTTTTACGTCAGAAGCAGTAGTTAATTTCTTATATGTATGTACATGAAAAAATTATAAACAACTTTTAAAACTTAATTGCTATTTTTGTTATGATGTATTTTTTCCTAGTTATATATATATACAAAAACGTGTTTTCTATAATGTAGACTTGTATCATAGCAATAAAATTATAAAATAATTATTTTCAGTTAAAGAAATTTGAATGTTTAGCCATTGAATCTTCGACGCTATGTTAAACTCTTCCCCGTGTCATGTAACTTTTTTTTAAAGGTTTTTTTTTTGTTAAAAATTTCTATTAATTGGATCGTCAAAATTGATGTCTGTAGACCAAAGGAAAAAGAAAGAGCATCATATCTAATTAATTATACCTTTATAAATTCTATACTTACCCCTGATTGGAATAATCGCTATTTGAACATACACCATGACAAGCAAATCAAAAATCTGCGGTCTTTTGTATTTGATATCACTACGCTTGTTCCTTTAAACCCATGTACTTAAATTGTAGTTAAACATACATATGCAAATCTACCTCCTCTACCTGGGATATATATAACATATCATCGTAATTTGGAAATTTTCAACGCACTTGGGTTAACCCGAAGTATGTAAGACCACCGTGGTTGAAAGGGCGCGAGGGGCTGTATAAACAGAACTGTTATAAATGAAATTTAATCACTTCGAAAAAGATGTATGATTAAATCTGTCAATGACATAGCAACCAAGTAATCCTAACGGTACATTTTCTGGTGATATAACTACCAAAAATTTTATACTTATTTTTTCCTCAATCTTGACTTATGCCATTTTCATTATCATTTTCATTTGTGAGAAGGTAATAAATATTTTTTTTATTTAAATTTGTATTTCCAAATCGTGTTTTGGAAGAAAATAAAACAAGAAACTTCTTTTATTATTCTTTATTTACAAATTGTTCGGCCAACCTATAAGAAATACATATTTATAAAAATCACATGCTTTTCGATCTTGATGAACTTGGGCCGCATAGACAGAACTATTATAAACCTACATGTCTTTAACCACTTCCTAAAAATGAAATGAAACTCTATTTCAACGATGCGAAGACTTGGCAACTACATATGTACATAAGTTATCCTAACGGTAGAGTTTCTGATGACAATTATGAATTGCCAAAAATGTGATAACTTATTTTTTCCCCCAATCTTGACTTATAATTATTGGATTTGGTAGATCGTCGTCTTGTCGAAGAATAATAGGAGGTCTGACTTGATCGCACAAACAAAACAGAATAATATTTATTTTAGAAAAAATAATTGACAAAACATAAAATACTAAAACATACTATAATATACTTTTAACAAACAAAGTTCTATAATGAACAGTATATTAATTTTGAGTAATTCAACAATAATAAATATTTTGTTTTTTTTTTTTCCAAATTATGTTCTTTTTGGTGTCAGAAGAAAATAAAACAAGAGATTTCCTTAATTCTTATTCTCTTATTTACAATTTTTTCGGCCTACAAGTTTACAAATCACATGTATTTCGATCTTAATACCAAATAAAAATAAATACAATACACGCATATATTATTTTACTTAACAAAACAATAAATATCATAGTTCGTCAGCAAAATGTATATCGATAGAAATGCACAACAAATTGATGCCCAAGGGCAAATTTGTTTATAAGAGATTTTTTTGATTTGCTGATTGGTAGCATTTAATTATTAAAGAAAAAAAAATCTTATCTCACACTTGATTATGATTATGCCTCTTTGCCAGAGCTATTTAAAAGTCTGACCCTTGGCACCATAGAATAATCTGAGCATGATAATTATCTATACGAATAAAGTCGTTACGTATAGAGTGACTTTTTTTTGTAAGGAAATACAATACGTCATATCATAATACTTAAATTGTAATGGGATTAAACAAATAATCGCTTTCTAGACCTTTATATATTTGAAATTCTTATTTGGTAACAAATTTAATATTATTTTCCTATTGCATATCAACGTTTTTGCGAAAATCTAATTATATTGATTGAGAATTATAATAAATTGACTTCTAAGTTCAGTTAGATTTCAGTGAAATTCCTCATTAGTATATCTTTGTTTATATTTGTTCAACTTGAAAAAAAAGTACATATGTTTAAGTTTGAGTTGATATCAAGTACATGTTTTGTTGTTTGAAGGTATTTAGTTCAAGTGTATTTAATGTTCGTATGTAAAGCAAATAAAGTTTATTTGTGATTCTCGCACAAAAAAACAGTTGATCAATCGGATTTGGAATACAAAATTCAAAGTAATATTGATAACAAAACTTAATAAAGCTTTATTGCGTTCGAGTAAATTTAAATCAATGGAATTTTTATTTCAAAATCTGATAAAATTTAGTTTGTGTGTAGACACGAACACATAAGCGAGCTATTAAATTACTCTTCTTCACAATTGATTTGAAATTTAATTTACATCACTTTTTATTTTTAGTAATTGCACATATTTTAAAAACTTTTTTTTTTCTTTTTGAAATTTACAGTGCGACTCAATTGTTTACATACGGTTATTATTAATAATCGAGTTAAAGAAATTCCGATCAAGATTACAGTTGGAGACAGAACATTGATGGTAAATTGTAGAATGCAGTCAATAAAGTAAGAGATTGGATGCGTATCGAACTCAATCACAAAAAAGCTTATCAATTTATCAACAGTAAATGGAAAAAGCACACCAAGAAAAAAAGAAAACAATTTAACTTGAAGTAAAAAAAATGTACTGGTCTTTTGAAGATTTCTATTTGTATTTTTGAACTTGCTTCAAATTGATGCCATTTTTTGTAAACTATTAAAAATCTTCGGAGCTATTTAAAAAAAAATAGTAATAAAACTAAAATAATAAATAGTTTAATGGACCAATTTAAAGTATTAAATATTGTGCCAGTTAACACTCAAATTTAAAAAAAAACCAACGATCCGTGGCAATTCCAAAATCATTTTTTGAAAATTTTGCTATACGATACTATTCATACTTTTTAAAACACTCTCCGCAAAGAATCTGATTACAATCAGTTGACACATTTGCGAGAAAAGCGAAGATCAAAAATATAGTTCCATGGAATGGCTATTTTTCGGAAAGACAAGAAACACACCTAATTTTTATTCTTTGTTCAAACTAATTTGAGAAATATTATAGATCAAATTTGTTTTGCTTTGCAGCCTTTACTGCTAGTATTTTTATTTTATTTATTTATTTACTATTTATTAAAAGTACATAAATGTACAGATAATTTCAATTACAGCAATAGCTACCAGGGCTTATAGCTGGACTTAAAAAATACTTTAATATTTAAAAATACTTGTTAAATATATGAAATATATGCATGTATGTATATACTTTTAGCGAGGGGGCGGTCGAAGGGGTGAAGGCGACTATAAGGTTACTGCGAGTATATCCCCTTACAAATTGAAAATAATTCTTGACCAGCGCCAAACTTTCTGAAGACGGTTGTCTACGTTCAAGCCCCAACGACCTTCAACTTTTTTTTTTTTAATTTAAAATAACCATAATAGAATAGTACCACTAAACTATATAATGTGTCTGGCACCCGCGAAATAGCTATAACTCCAGACTATAAATACTTGGTGGTAGCTCACTGAAGTTTTTATGTCAATCAAAATTTACAATTTTGTTTTATTTCATTTTATGTAAATGATTATGGTTTTGTGTGATTTTAAATATTTTGAAGGTTATACTTTTAAATTAAATAAAGCGAACAAATATTAAATACTTACATGTATAACTCAAAGTTCTTATAAGCTAAATCAACACAAAAATATCAATCTTATCATAAATTTAACAATTTATTATCGTTACGAGCTAATTAATTTGATAATTTCCTTGCTTAATGACAAGATAACGACCAAATAACATAAACAAACCCATTTAAAGCCAATAAACTGGTTCTTGTTATACAACTCTGTCATTTTTGTTCTGAAACCTGATACTTGAAAGGTTCTGCTTACGCAATTTAACTGTGCAACCTTTTTTATGAACCGATAAATTGATTTGTTCTGAGTAAATACAGACTTGATTTATCAAACTTAATCGGGATGAATGGAAGCTTTTTTTTCGATGAATCAATAAAGCGTAGTTCCCTTCATAGCATTTGCGATTTACTTGGAAACAAAAGCAGTTTAGTTGATTTCATGACCTTTTTCTAGACCATAATTCCCATTACTTTTGATAGTAAACATTTAATAACTTACCACAACTTTGAGTGTAGAAAGGCCATCCCGTTTAACGTAAATGGTTGTCGCTTGTCCTCGAGCCAGTGCAATCTGTTCCAAATAGCAAAGAAGAAACAACAAATGAACATTAACCAACTTGTACTCGAACTAGTTTAGAACAACAATAAGCAATGTGAAATGATGCAAGACTAACAACAATGAAGAATAAATAAAATTTGTATCTTTTCTTTTGGGCTTCTCCAACTGAATTATAACATTCAAGTATTAGTAATCTGACCAATATGACGCAGCACATGTAGTAATTTCACACCAAATTGCTAATTTTTTCAATAAGTTTACTGACCTAAAGACACGGATTTATGGATTTTTTGTTTTGGTCTATCGATTGAGGAGGAAATTATTATGGTGTTTGTGTTACCTACATTTTAATACAAATTGTTAAACAAAAAATATGAAACGAAAACGACAACAGCAACAAAAAGCTATCGGAAGTTAATGGTAATTAAATAAGAAAAAGAAGAGTAGTCAAGGAAGCCAGAAATACACATTTTTTGGCTTCCTCGTCGACTTTTTCTTATTTATTTGCTTTTTACTTTTTGTTATCAAGTGGCGAAGAGTTTCCACTGAGAAATTTCTTTTGTTATTTACTCACCTCTGCCTGAAGCTCTTCAAGTGTACAATCTGGTGGCAAACCGGATAGATGTTCGTCTGATGTAATGATCTTTTGAAGGATGGCATCGGTAGCTTGGCAAAGAGCATTGTGTTCATCCACCAGAGGATCTTTTGTAGATGAACTGTTCTTGGACACTTTAGAACCTTTATGGGGCAAAGAACCGGCTTTCGAACAGAAGCTCATGGTTGTTTTTTTTTTTTTGTCTACACAAATGAAAATCGTTTGTTCGGTTTCTGAAACTTTTCTATCGTTTTTCTTTATTTTCTACTTTAGTATTATTTTAATTTACTTATTTATTTTCAATTTTATTCAGAAAAAATCAAAATATACAAAAATACAAAACGAATTTCCAACGCACTCAGCACTGACAGATAACAGCTGTTTGAATAGGTTCCACAAGCCACAATACAACACACTGAACTGAAAAAGAAAGAGGCAGTGATGCCAAAATTATTTTATTTGGGGCTTAAACAATAGAGAATCGAAACCATAAATCGAACCGTATTCAATTTAACGGTTTTGAATTTAAAATTTTTAATTCTGAGGGGGTGAGGTGGAATCAGTTAATTCTACGTCTTATAAAACCCTAATCTCACGTCAAATTCCTTTCAACAATAAAAAAAATATTAACCAATAGATAACTTTTACATCGCGCCTTAAAGTGAAAATGATTCATTTTTTCTCATGAATTGTACGTTTTATTTTAAATCCATGAAAATGACGTTTCAATATTCGAATGAATGCGTTCAGTGGGTTATGGTTTAGGTATGTATGAATAATTTTGTTTGTTTTATGAGGATTTACAAAAGATTAATTTCGAATCTACTATTGATTAATGAAATAAATTTGTATATTTAGTCTCGAGGTGTAAAGAGGATCAAGTGACAGTCATATTAAGTATTTACTCGGTCTGGTTTAGTTAGTTAACTGCTTAAGTCTGTACAGAAATGACCAAAAACCCTCCACAACACTTAAAAACTAATTTCCTTTGGGTGTTCCACTGTGTTCTAAAAACTCCAAATTTAATTCCGTAATGAGTTTTGCGCAGAAACATTATTTAGAGCCGTTTGCTGACACATTTTGTAACAATTTCCAACTCACCTCGTGGATATGAATTAAAATGTTGATCTGTCAAAAGCGCTGAATTCGAAAATGTTTTCATTTATTTTACTTTTCTTTCTTTCGAATTGGAATAATTTTAATTCACGTATTGCTTTTAAATGTAATTGTCGATTTTGAGTTTTGGAATTGTGTTCTTTTGATATTTTAACCTTTTGATTCGGTAGATTTTTTACAAAAAGTTTGTGTCCATTATGAATAGAAAGAAAATTCTATACATTTCATTAAAAGTCAACATTTTATAAAAACAAAAGAACGCACCACCGAGGGCAGAATGATCGCATTACATTTCCTAAAAGCAACTCGTTTGGACCTTTTGTCAAAGAGCTTTGGAATTTATTGCACTCTGAAGCTTTTAAGAAATCGCCGATATGCGGTGATTTTAACAGTGGATTGAGAACATGAAATTCCACGGTTGGCAACAAGTCACTAATGCGACCGAGGATTAGATTTTCGATAATCTTACATGTAGATTCTTTAACCTCATTTCAATTTCTGTCTGGATAACTCTTCCGTTTAAGAGGTCAACTTTATTTAATCCCTAAACCTAATAGACAAAGGCCCCAACCACGGATTGCAAGAATGTAAATGTTTGTTATCATTCACACCTAAAATTTGCTGCAAGCTCTCGGTCCATAAATGAATTTATGATTTACGTAATAGAATTTCGGATTAAAGCTGATTTTGAATTCATTTTTTGCAATACCAAATTTTGGCTACTATTTTTTTTCAAACTATAATGTTAATTTATCTAATATCATTTTATATACTTTTCTAGTTTTGTAGGTAATTTAATAAAACTCTTCATTGTTCCGCTGTTTTAGCTAAAAACTTTAATTTTTATTGAATTTTTTGTATAATCATTATGTTATGGTCTAATATATATATTTATGTAACATTATCATTTATTTGATAAATCTTAAGTTTAAGTAATTAATTTATATAAATAAATTTATGCAATTTATTTTTTTTTTAAGTTTATTTATGGACTTTTTTTTGGAACCAAAAACACTTGATTTTGCTGTAATTTGTTTTGGTATAATTGTTGTTTTTTTTTTTTAATTATTTGCAATATTTACATTATTTTAAAGAAAAAAAAATAAATAAATAATAAAATAAAAAATGCAGCATATAAGGAATCCTTGGCCGGGTGATTTTGTTTAAGTTTGCTTAACGAAAACCATCATCTTTGCCGTGGAGCCTTGAATAATGCCAAATAATAAAAAAAAATATATATAATTTATTTTAAAAGTATACATATATTCTCGCAATTTAATGCAGCATAAAATGACTCCTTTGTCATAGCGAAAGGACACCGCAATTATTTTGTTGAATAATTAAATTCAAGTAGCTAAGGGTTGGTTGGTTCGGTTTACAACAAACCCTCTCTGGTCCTTGCATCCAATAGGTGAACTGCATTATTGTGTGTCCCTCCAAAATTTTCTCATCTTTTAACTTAAACTATGTTTCTCGCTCTATCCCTCTATCGAAATATCCTGCCAAATTCAAATAAGGACACAAACAGCAAAAATACAGCAATCCTATCCAATGTTAACACTGTGTATAGTGCTGAAGAATCAGGCGTATGTGGACTCTTGCGCTTCGAGTCATCGTCACAAGTACGTGTGAGTCCTCAGCACGGTAGTGGTATTTTTGGGATGGTTGAAATGCATTTCTGTGCGCACCGTTTTACTGCTGAGGGGTTGGTCAGGCCCAGACAGCAGCCAATGAAGTTGGCAGGAGATTTGGATAAATTCATTGGCAAATGAATGCCTTGTATTTTTGTTGGAGTCATTCGGCTGCAATGGTTCTGAAAAAAAATAGCAGAAAGAAAAACATATTAGTAAGTCATTATTGATATTATCTATGTATGTTTGTATTAAAGGGGTATAGGTATTTATGTAACAAGTATTTATTTCATTTTTTAACTGTTTTTCATCAATTTTTCTACAATGCGACATGATTCATACAACATTCAAAATTTCTTCCTATCGATTTTAAGAATTTAAAATTTCTTATTTGTTAAAAAAAAATATAACTTTTCAAAAATATGAGCGAAACACATTATGGAGATGATTTAACTTGCTTAAACTTTTAATTGAATTATATTGAATCGCCTTACTTAAACATAAGTAGATTCTTTGAATATTCATTTTCAAAAATAGTTATATAGTGATGGAGTGCTAGAATTCCCTATTGGTTTCTCTAATTCATTTTTAAACATTTTTAAGTTAAAAAAAAGAATGGTCTGGTTACTAATTTAATGAATCATAATGAAAATGTATAAAATATAACTGTTCAGAAAAATAAGCTCACAGATATCAGGATTACTGTTATTTTCAGTATATTTAGTTGCTTTTTTTAATAATTCGAAAAAAATCATCCGTATTTTTGATTTTTTAAGGACAAAATAAACTTAACTATTTAAAAAAACATATATTAGGTCTTCAGAATTTTATAGGTGGTAGAACTTTAAATTGGCAACACTATTTTCTGTGACAGCTGATTTGACATTTCTCGATTGTTTTGAGGTTAGTTTGGCATGTCAATTCATCGTGAATATAGACAACTGACGCCAGAGCAACGTTCTGCAATTTTTTCAAAGATATTTGAAAAAAACCTGGTTCGATGCAATAAATTCATCGATCATATTACTTTGAATGCTTTTAAACACTGCAATTACCCCCTGCAATTTTTAAGCACATAGGCGAGGGACGTATGCGGTGGCCGGGGTAAACAAAGTTTCAGAGGTTGAAATAATTGCAGAGTTATCGCTCTTTCTTCTTTGTGCATTTTCCTATTGTTTGACTCATAGGCGGAGTAAAGAGATATTTCCTTCTCATTTAATAAAAATTGCAGCTATTAAAATTTGCAGCGTTTAAATGGATGCTGCAATCCGAAAGAAACTCAAAAGAGAATTGCGGATAAAAATTGCATTTGTCCAAAAGCTGTCTTTCAGTTAATGTTGTTCAACTATGAAGTACACTTTTTATTAAATGGCTATATCAAGAAACAGAATTGTCGCATTTGAAACAAGTTTAAATAAAATCGACCAATCCGTTTAGGATGTAACCGATTGATGTATGATCGTAATATCAAGTTTGATCAAAATCTCGAGTTATATTTTTTTTTACTAATCCATAACTTGACATTATAGAACCCCTACATAATACATACATTATGTATGTAGATATGTATGTAACTATAACACAAGTTAAAAACATTTTGTTTTCTTCTCGCTGGGGCATCAATAACAAAGCTATTTGAAAATGAAACAGACTTCAAGGTGAATAGGAAGGAATATTTTCAATTACTTTCCTAAATCACTTAAGGCTAAAAGCAAGCAATTTTACGTAACTTAATTACAAACAAAACTTAAACAATCGTTCAAATACAAAAAAATAAAAAAACTTGTGTACACAATTTTAGCTTTTGTCTTTGTATAGGGAAATAAGAAACAGCTAACAAAAACAAAATAAGAAAAAAGAAATAATTGAGAATAAATAAATACA